>JALAZF010000250.1:7253491-7905237 GCA_022829125.1 Lathyrus tuberosus
TATGAAACGACTAATTTGATTTGGAAGTGACAAATAGTTTTAACCTCCTTCCAATGCCACTTTGATTGCAATTGAGGGGAATTTGGGGTAAAAAGTCGGAAAAAAAAATTAGAATTTTTTAATGCATTCTAAATTTCAGAGATGTATTTTCGAACGCGTCTATTTGTGAATTAATATTAGAATATTTTAGAGAAACATCTCTAAAACCATTTTAAATATTCAAAACATATCACTTAGAAATCATTTACATTTGAATTGTTTCAAAGATGCATCTTCGGTAATATTCCGTAGATGCATCTCCGAAGTGTATCAGAACAGGTGTTTTTCACTATAAGTTGTGTATTTATTTATTTGTTTTTAGATGAAGTGTGACGCACGATCCAAAATATAAAAAAAATAAATAGACTTACAAAATAATAAGAGATTAATATTGGGTATGTCGAAAATAAAATAGCAATATATATAGAAAATGTCGTACAATCGATATCTAAAATGTAATATAAGCGTAAAAATAAAGTAGAGAGTATATTACTACACCAAAATAATAATAGATTACTATTATGTGTGTCTGACAACATCTCATGTACCTCTTCTGCCTGATGTGCCTCTTCTGCCTGCTCTGCCTCATCGGTCATCAATCCCCCTTGTCCTCTAGCGACGTCTCCGGTACAACAATGTCATATGTGCCTTCGCCGTGATGGCATTCAGGACTCGCCTGACACCAGACCCGTCAGGGAAGATGCCCTCGTTAATGCCTACCCGCGCAATCTTCATTATGTGATGACACCTAGGCAAGACATAATCATTATGATCTAGTTGAGCACGTTCCTCATATAGTATCTCCCAATGAGGTGGTCTCGGCGGATCACCTGGAGCAGCATGCACCACGTACGAATGTGACACCCTGAAGAACCATCTGATGTACCCCTCGACGTAGCTGCGGTCGTTCGGGACTATGGTAGCCAATGCCTCCTCTGATACCAGATAACTCTCATAATCGGCAAACATATCATTTATTTGTCTACGAGTCAAGGTATGAAGAGCATAGACACCAGGGTGTCTATGGATGGTCTGGGTGTACCCGAACTGCCACATGACGCGCTCGGGCAGATGAGGAGCAATGATACTCGATTCGCAGGTCAACTATCTGAAGTATAGCATTATCTCGTCAAATGGTCGCGTTTGATGGTGATCCACGTAGTTGTTGAAGTGCATGTCCTCATCAACCAAATGGTCAAGATAGACTCTGAAAAGCTCGATCACCTGGTTCCCTCTGAGCGGGATAAAAGCACAAGCACGTGACATATCCTCAATGTACTCAGCCACACTCGCCCAGCCAGCGATGCGCGAGAAGTGCTGGAGGATCCAAGCCTAAAAATAAAGTTTGGAACAAACAAATCATCGGCAATGATTTTGCAAATATGAAATGAAAATGACAAAAAAAAACATTCAAGGATCAAGAAATATTACCACCAATAGTGTCACGCTGCCTGTGACCTGCTTCGTCTTCCACGACATCACTCACTCAACTTTGAATAAATATAGGCTATGCAAGCCGCCCCCTAGTTGTACTCATGGATCTGAGTGAGATCTAAGAAGTACCAGAGATATGCAACGTCAATATAAGTGACACTCATGTCCACAAAAATGCAAGTGTCAACCAAAAAAAGAAAGTATACTCTTAAAGCATGAGCCCTGTGTACCACCTCCTCATCATCACCATGAGTCTGTTGTGCCTTAAGGATCTCATCATCATATATGTTTTTCAGGAACTCAAATCTAGCATGAGCACCTCTGGTCCTATCAATCGCCTTCACCGCCTTCCCTGGATCAGCCCCCAGATGCTCTACCATCATCTCAACTGCCTCGTCTTTGGTCATCTTCCCATGATCGAGGAATCTCCCCTTGATTGAAAGATGTAACAAACACGAGACATCGTCGAGTGTGATAAACGTCTCACCATGCGAGAGATGAAACGAATAGGTCTAAGAGTGTCATCTCTCCACGAATGCATTAAGCATCCTGTGGTTGACCATAGTGTAATCAGCCATGCATAGGTCCTGCAGGCCAGATAAGGACAGAACCGTCTGAAACCATTCATCCTCCTGCCAAGGCAATGTAGCAATCTTCCTCCCGTGGTTAAGAAACTTCTAGGGATCACGCTCTTGAAATTTGTCAGGAATAATCAATGTCAAAAAATATCAATGTTAGCAATTAAAATTAACGCATAAAAAAAATAAAGAATCCAACTAATGCTACCTCTCTGTCCCAGATATGTCTGGCAGTATGGTCTGGATACAGAGGAAGTATGGATAAATCCTATGGACCTCCTCCAAAACCATATGGCCCGGCATCCTCAGTAACCTCACCCTCCGGAGGTGGCATTGGATTAGTAGCATCATTAGTGGGATGTGGGTATGGAACAGCAACATCATCCTTATGAGGTGGCACTAGTGAATCTGTCATACCCCAAGTTTGTCCTACCTTTCTCAGCGTTCTCTCTGTAAGATCGTCTGGCCTTTGGCCATGATCTTCTGAGAATTAAGTCATAGGATCCTGTGGGTGTGCTCATTATGACTAATAAGTTTGTGCAGGTGCATTAATTTCAAGTGGAGATAGTACTCATTCTCTCAGTCAGTGAACTAGGGTTTGAGTATTTTCTTATTAAGGATCAAGGTCAACTTCTTCAAGATTTCTCAAAAGCTTCAGTGTATACCCCAAAGAGGATTAGGGTTTTCCTTCCATTGGTATTGAGTGTGGTCACGTGGAGACTGGTTAGAGTTTTCATGACAAATTGCATTACAATTTGTATTCATATTTCCTAGGATTTCTTAAGGCATGGTTCATATGTCGAGTTCATCATCATATAATATTTGACTATGTAGGTAACAAAGATCAAGCTTAATTCAAGAAAGGCTTTGTTCTTGCCCATGAGGTTGGATCATTGTTTGTTTTTTTTTTATCTTAAAGGAAAGAGTTTGGATTTTCTTATGGATAGTTTGCGAGCAATATGCTTTGAAGTGGTAAATTTTGGATGAAAATCTTGAATCAGGTTTAGGTAAGAAGTTCTCAAAGTGAAGTTCAAGATTCATGTTCCTTACAAAAGTTCAAATTGATACATTGCTTTTTACAAAGTTCAAGTTCCAACCAAGCTATGATTCAAGTTGCAATGTTTCTCATTCATGAGTTTTTTAATTCAAATTTCACCATGAAAAATTCTTTAATTCAAGTGTTCAAGTTCAGAATCAAGATTGCAAAACTTTGGATTAATAACATGATCATGATCCACCCACCATCCAAGTATCCATTTTACAAATTCAAAGGAATGGTTTGGCATAATAGCATTTTCATGTTAAATTAGAAGTGTGTTAATGGATTTCAAAACTCATGTCCATTACAAAAGTGCAATTTAATTTTAAAATTTATTGTTGATTTCATCCTAAGGTACATCCCAAGTTCAAGCACAAAATACATGCTTTAATATCAAATTCAAAATATAATCATGGTGGGATTCATAAAATTCAAAAGAAATTCCCATTCATACAAAGCGTAAAGTTCACATTATCCATCCAAAAATTACAAGTTAAAGCTACCACATTTTTTGCATTCACATTCCAAGTTTTTATAATCTTACAAAAGTTCATGTTACAAATAGTAAGTCCTAGTCCTAAAATGAAAAGAAAGATGCCCAAATCCAAAGCACTCTCAAGCAATGAGTTTTCCACAACAATAAATGGAAACTATTAGGCAAGTGGCAAACAATGGAAGAAGATGTTAACATGTCACAAACAACAAGTCCATGAATAAAGAGGAAAACGATTGACATGGAAAGAAGAAAATTTGTGTTTCTAGAGTTTTCTACAACACCTTGTCCCTGTAAGTGTTGCAAAGAACTCCAACCAGGGTGTTGCACTGTCGTAGTCTGGTAGAACGCAAAAATTTGTTGCTGGAAGTATCCAATATTTCCTTTTGCATCTATGTACGCAAGTTGGGACCTACGGCAAAGAATTTACTCATATGGATCTCAGATTCTCAAAAAAGGAAAATTCAAAGAAGCTTAAAGGCGTGAGAAAACATGACAAGATGAAAACGAAAACGTATTCATGACAAAATCATATTTTCAAGACGTGACCAAACATGTTTCAACAGCTTTCACTTTCTGGCCAAAACAGGAATTCGACATGATAATTCCAATCATCAATGTGTTCCAAAGAGATTATAGTTATATAAATACAACCTGCACCATCATTCAGAGAAGGGGCAGAAAAATAAAAAACACTCATACACACCAACAATAATACACACATACATGGTTTGAAAGAATCACAGATATTAACACAAGAATTAAACAACAAATACACACGCATTGGCAGAGGGAGGAACACATAAAATTGAAGAGGCAGAATCACATATACTCACACAAAAAAATTAACAACAGCATATACACACAAGAACACGTATATAAAGGGGGAAAGGAATCATATCGCAGCAGCCATCATCATCACATACACAAGCATAACAACATCACCATACACCATCACAAAATCAGCATGGGCATAGTACATAAGAATATCAGCATACATAACAACAACAAGAAAGAAAAAAGTAGAAAAATTGAGAAGGCAAGAGGAGGATACACAATAAGCAACGAGATAGCAGAGTTAGAAGACGATTTCGAAATTAGTAAAAGCGAAAATTTGCGACATCCATAAAAATCAAATTAATACCTTTAATCCAATTCGAGGTAAGTCTTCATCCAAATCCTCTTATTTTGTTGGGGTACTTGTGATTTTTGCCGCGAACCAAAACAAATTAATTTGATCCGAACGAAAGAGTGAGTGTTGTGAGCAATTTCCACCGTCGCCGGCCAGAAGGCCATGGCGTGGTGGATTCGATGTTGTTGCCGACGGTGAAGTGATTTTGTGCGAGCCGTAGGTGATAGGAAGACGATCACTGGCGAGAGAGGGAAAACCTTGGCGAATCACAATGAAGAGAGAAAGTGGCGCTTGAGAGAGAGAGATGGAGAGAGAGAGAGAGAGAGAGAAAGGGGGAGAGAGAGATAGAGAGAGAGAGAGAGAGAGTAGTGGAAATAGGGAGGAAATATGCAGAACATCAGAGTTCTGATTCCCTCAAGGATACGTGGGCACTGGGATGCAAAACTAATACGAACTCAATAATAAAAATCTTTTATTTTTCCCAAGTAATCATCCACTTTATTTAGCAAGCTTAGAGATATCGAATACCCTTTTATGCCTATACCACTTAGATGGTTCCCATCGAGTACGATGGATCTAGGGGGTGTTAATATCTTCCCCTTACATAACCGACTTCTGAACCCAACATAGTTGCGATGATCATACCCTATCCTTTTCCCCGTGGGTTTTCTCGATATTTTCCATTTCCCTTATTGGGAATAAATAAAGTTCGATGATGACTCTCATAAGTCCATCCGTGATCGTGCAAACCCTAGTTTTGCGTATCGTGAAGATCATATTTTTTGAGGTACGACAGATGGTGACTTTGCTGGGGACGGGTTCACCCCTAAGTATGTCAAGCCTAATCTAGGTTTTCTTCGCATGTTTAAGTGTTTGTTTATCTTTCTCGCTTGCTTATATTCTTTTATTGGTATTGCTTTCCATATTATATATGTGGTTCTTTGGCTCTGTAGATAGATAAAACTTTGATTGCGAACCTAGTGGGAAAGGTCCTATACCCGAGTCTAGAGTGAAAACATATGATAGGAGAGGTTGAGTGGTATAGGGCATCGAGGAGTCTCTCCTCGTGTAGTTCGATACGAGAACCTCACTTATTGGTGATCGTCAAACTTTTGGCGTGGATGACCAACGTTTTCATTAGGATCCATGACTCTAAGGACCTCTTAGAACCCTAAACCAATTTGCCAAAAACTAGGATTGGTGGTCACGTGGTATGGGACACCGAGGTGCACTCCTCGCGTAGTTCGATATGAATATCTCAATCAGAAGAGATTTTCTTGATGGAGTCGTTTGCCTGACAATCATGGACATACACAACGAACAGTCAAGGAAGTCCATGACTCTAAAACCTTTGTTTAGAACCCAATGTCAATGGTCACGTAGTATGGGACACCGAGGTGCACTCCCTGTATGATTCGATATGAAGACTTCACCCAGAAGAGATTCATATGATGGAGTCATCAATCCTCATGCTTATGAAGTGTCTGATGAACAGTCATATAGATTCATGACTTTAAGGTTCCTTTAAAACTCTATGGCCTACCTTGTGAGATACTTGTAAGGAGAGCTATTAAAGTATCCTTCACCGTGTCTCAGAATCTCGAAACCACTTATATGGAAACCCTATAATAAATCATTTATTCATGCCTCCATTCATCGCATAAAAAAAAGAAAAAAAAAAGCCCTCAATTTCTTATGTTTGTTGCATATTAAAGCATTTGATAGAGCAATCATGATAAGCTAGATTAACAGAAAGAGTACTTTCACTTTCAAGTTCAAGGAGCCGGAGATTGACAGTTTGAAAGCTCTGAGCTCAAAGATCACTTCCATTAAGCATAACATGTTCCATGCCAACTTTGAGAGGATTCTAAATGTGCTGACTATAGATTTTGACGTTGAAGCTCTCACATCCATGGCTCAATTTTATGATGCTTTGCTTCGTTGCTTCACATTCTCTGACTTTCAAATTACGTCTACCTTGGAAGAGTTTGAAGTGTTATTGGATCGACCCATCAAAAACTTCAACCCCTTTTCGAAAATGGAAAAAGACCATACTATGTCTTACATGGCTGCTGCTTTGGGTATTTCGGTCGATACTGTGGTGGCTAACTGGTCAGACAGAAGAGGATTTTCAAGGGTGTTCTTGGAAGAGGAGGTCTGGAAGTGTATCAAAGAAGAAAGATTGGTGTCTTGTGGAGCTATTCTGGCATTGCTGGTGTATGGGATTGTGTTGTTCCCAAAGGTGGAAAATTTTGTAGACCGTTCAGCGGTAGAGATCTTTTTGATTTGTAATCCTGTTCTATTTCTGTTGGTTGACTTCTATCATACCTTCCACACTCGTCATGAGAAGAAAGGTGGAACTTTCCTTTGTTGTGTTCCTCTGCTACATATGTGGATGAGAATGCATATGCCTCAAAACGGTCCTTTTATAGCCAAACAACTCCGGTGACCTCAAAGATTTGCTTCCCTTACTGCCATTGACATTACTTGGTATAAAAGGGACTGGATCATCAAGACTGTTGTCGCGGCCGGCTAAAAATTTCGAGTCGCCACCATATTTGTAAGGAAAATAATGATAAACCTAAAAATCCTTAATCTCAAGGGTAGAGATTCCTACGGTTCGGGAGTCGGTTAAGTGAGGGGAAGGTGTTAGGCACCCCTCACTTCCATTGTACTCAATGGGATCCTCCTTAGATTTTAGGGTATGCTTGTTTGTTTGTCTAAATTATTTATTTACAAAAAAATCCTAAGTTTTTTATAATTGTACTCGCTAGGGTTTACAATCCTATGCCTACGTACCTTCAATTTTGAAGGATCAGAGTAACCGTAGTTCACCTCCCCTATTCCTACCCCCTAATCCTATTCTCATTCCTAATCCTAAATCCAATCTGCTATTTATATTCTTGGATAAAGAGTTTTATCCCTTGATCTATTATTTATACTCCTAGATAAGGAGTTTTATCGCTTAATATAACATTTATACTCCTAAATAAGGAGTTCTATCCCTTTATCTATATTTATACTCCTGGATAAGGAGTTCTATCCCTTAATCTATATTTATACTCATAGATAAGGAGTTATATCCCTTGATCTATTATTTATACTCCTAGATACGGAGTTTTATCCCTTAATCTAATATTTATACTCCTAGATAAGGAGTTCTATCCCTTTATCTATATTTATACTCCTAGATAAGGAGTTTTATCCCTTAATCTATATTTATACTTCTAGATAAGGAGTTTAATCCGTTAAACCCCTTATCCATTGTTTATACTCTCGGATGGAGAGTTTTATCCCTTAATCCCTTATCCCTTGTTTATACTCTCGGATTGAGAGTTTTATCCCTTAATCTAATATTTATATCCTAGATAAGGAGTTCTATCCCTTAATCTATATTTATACTCCTAGATAAGGAGTTATATCCCTTAATCTATATTTATACTCCTAGATAAGGAGTTATATCCCTTAAATCCCTTATCAATTGTTTATACTCTCGGATGGAGAGTTTTATCCCTTAATCCCTTATCTCTTATTTATACTCTCGGATGGAGAGTTTTATCCCTTATCTATTATTTATACTCTCGGATAGAGAGTTTTATCCATTATCCATTGTTTATACTCTTGGATGGAGAGTTTTATCCCAAAATCCTTTATCCCTTGGCCTATATTTATACTCTTGGAACCTAAGAGTTGTATCCCTTATCCCATCCCTTATTTAGGCTCTCGGACCAAGAGCTTTATCCCTAAGCTTTAAATCCTTAAAATCCCTCTTATATCCCTTATTTAAAATAATAAGATCCTCAGATCCCCAAGTAATTTAATAAAAATCCAAAATTGCTATTTATTAAGCGACATAGCAAAATAAATCCCCAAAATATTCCTATTTAAAAGATTTTTGACATAATCCTAAAATAAAAGAATTTTAAATCCTATTTTTTAAAAGTATAAACCCAAACATTTTTAAATATACCCATTAAAAACCCAACCCAAAATCATCCCTAAAACCCTAATAAAACTCCTAAATAAAATTAAATCCCCATTTCCTCAAGTAAATTATTTTAGATTTATAAAACTATTTATCATGAAAATAATCAAAAATTTAAAAAACATCTAAATATTTATCCTAATTAGATAATTAAATTAAGTTATTAATTTAATTATTGAGAAAAATCCTAAATTAAAAAAATTAACCCAATTATATAATTAAATTAAGTTATTAAATTAATTAGTTAAAAAACCCTAAACCCTAATTAAAAATTATCCTTATTAAATAATTAAATTAAGTCATTAATTTAATTAATTAAAAAAAAGCCCAAAACCCTATTCCTTAAAAATCCTAAATAAAAATCTAACCTAATTAAATAACTAAATTAAGTTATTAATTTAATTAATTAAAAAAAAGCCCAAAACCCTATTCTTTAAAAATCCTAAATAAAAAATCTAACCTAATTAAATAATTAAATTAAGTTATTAATTTAATCATTCAAAAAAACCTAAAACTCTCTTTCTTATAAATCCTAATTAAAATACTTAAACTCAATTACTAATTAAATTATGTTAATAATTTAATTAAATAAAAAAACCAAGGGGTGCGTTTTCTGTTAAAGAAAAAGAAAATGGGCTCATGGTGTGGGGGTGCTTATAGTAACCTGGGCGCAAGGCCCAATTACTAAAGACCCAAGTCTGATAAAAAAGGAAAAAAAAACACGGTGGAGCAAGTCAACGGTTGACTCCCTCTTTTTGATACAAATTACTTTTTATTTATGATATTTGTTAAATTATTACTATGATTTTCTTTAATATCCATTGATGAATTATATCAAGAACGAAACCTATACAAATTTTAATTAACTATGTATGCATAAAATTCCAAAATAACACAAGGACAAACCATAAAATATGTACATAAAGCAACTCGAGATTCGGGTTTACCAACCTGAATTGCACTGACCCACTTAAGTTATTGCTTTCTTCCCTTCTTTCCTTTTCGTTCCTCTTTATCGTTCCTCGCGTATCCATTTTTTCCTTAGTAATTTCCTTTACATTCCACGTAATTTCCTTTATATCCCGACCCCTCTTCCCTTTTAGTGTTGTTGTTCTTCGATGTGAAGAACAACAACTTTTTAAACTGATTTCTTTGTGAATTGTGGGTGATCCAAAACTATGGAAGACAGGTGGTATTTATAGGTAAAAATTAGGTTAAAAGAATTAAATGAGATTGTCTTATTTATGAATGATTCAATTTAACCTGATTCTCCCTATTTCTTAATGCCCAAGCCAATGAATCTGAATGGATTCATGGGTTAGTGAATTTAAATAAAATAAAAAATATTTTTAAATAAAGGAAATAGTCTAATATGAAAATAGAAACAGATTTGATTTTGTTTTGACTTATATGATTTTTTTGAGATTTTTTCATAAAAACATGATTTTAATAAAAAAAATCAATATTTTAAAATATACATTAAATAAAATACGAAAATTAATATTTAAATAATAAAAAAAATACTATTTTTATGATTTTTTTATGATTTAAAAGTTTAATAGAAGAAGTTAGTAATAAAGGGAAAAAAATAAAAGTGGCAAAGGTAGAATTTGAACTCATGCACTCTCCCTTACAATCCTCAAGCCTACTCTTCTACCAAATGGACTATTATGTTTATTTGAAATAAAATTACGTCTATAAAGTAACATAAAAATCTAATTTCTAATTTGCACTCCTATACTATATTTCTTATTTCTCTCTCCCTCTTTTTTTTATAAATGCATAGAAATAATATTTAATTTTTTAAAAAGAAAAGTTAAAAAACAAACTACTTATTATCACTATTTTTTATCCGTATAAGCAATAAAAAGGTGAGAAAAAAAAAGGTGGTCAAAATTTGGGGTACGACAGCTGCCCCTATTTAATCGGCTTCGAATCAAAAAGATGATATCGGTGATCCTTCCTCTTCTTTGAGGAGGAGACGATTAAATACAAGAGGAACCCTAATTTTGACCGCGGAGTTGATAGGTTTAGAGTCCGTGTGGACCAATCCCTGATGCTCCGTTAATATCCCAAAATCCCTATGTAATATCCCTGGGTACAGAAGTTAAGTAAGATTATGATAATCTTCCAATTCCGTAGTAATAAACCCTTATAGAACCCCCGATGAAATCCTGAATTTGATAGAACCCCTGTAACGCTTCTCGGTGGAACCCCTAATAAACCTTGACGAGGTTGTAAAACCCTGTGGAACCCCTTAAATAATCCCTGACAATCCGTTTCTTGTCTATGATTCTTATGATCATCCGATCATATTATTGGAATCAAGTAGAACTTTAGTGATATCCTGTTCACTCTTGATGAAACCCCTAGATGGAACCCCTTTTAAAAAACTTAATCAAAACCCCTTGATAAATCCCTTAGAAAAAAAATCTGATTGAACCCCTTGATAAATCCCTTGGATAAAAATCCGATAGAACCCCTTTCCTCTTTTTTAATAAACCTTCTTGAGACAATCCTTTAGTACAACTCCTAATAGTAACCCTGATATGTCTGATGGCACACCCTCCGTGGGTGCGATAAGTTGCTTAAGTGTAAGGTGAAGACCTACTCACTGATAGATGATAATCCTGAAAAATCCTTTACTGAAGTGTTGTTTTCGCGATATAGTCGAGAATTAAATCCTTAATGGTGATTATGAACCCTTTGCATGTATGCATGTTTGCGTATATGAGTGCATGTATACGTGTTCTTATGTATGATGCATTATTTGGGCTAACGCCTCTTTTATGATATGCAATGCATGGATTGTCTGAAATAATACTTTTCATAACGTCCTGACTCCCTGACCCTTGAGACTTTGATAATTGTAGTAAGCCATGATACCCTTGATTTCTGTTTAATATGTAACATGCCGTTAAAGAATCTCCCATGTTGGTTAGATTGTAACGTATAGTTCTGTCAGTGTATAGACCCTATATCCTGCTTTGGAAGAATATGATCCCTTTGATGATTCCAAAAACCGAAGTAAAATCCATTTTCCCTTTTCAAAGCTTTTATTTATACCCAATATTTCAATGTATTATTTCACAATTAATCGACACCTTGTAATCAAGCGGAATAATTTAGGAGGCAAATAAATATATTTGAAAAGAAAATTTTATTGAGAATTGG
Source organism: Lathyrus tuberosus (assembly GCA_022829125.1). Taxonomy (NCBI): domain Eukaryota; kingdom Viridiplantae; phylum Streptophyta; class Magnoliopsida; order Fabales; family Fabaceae; genus Lathyrus; species Lathyrus tuberosus. The sequence continues at coordinate 7,265,366 of JALAZF010000250.1, forward strand.
CCCGAAAATGGGCAAAAATACGTAAGGAGGGTAATTCCCATAAGGAGATATTACCATGAATCCAAAAAGAAATGTAAAATGGCAATAAGAAAACAAATTTATTTATGTCCCTATTAAATGCAACACCAGCTAATATCCCTAAGACTCCGAGATCACGACACTTCGCTTATGAAGATGACGGCTAGAATGATCGCTCCCTTCTGAATTCCTGTTACGGGGTGACTTGAGTGTTTTCAGTCATATGCCTTTTGGATATCCCTAACTCTTGTCTGGACCGCTCTTTTTAGAGTCTTAGTCCATCGGGATGATATACCATTTTTTTCGATAAAGCCGCCCTTTAGGGTTTTCGACTTGTCGGGTATCATTTTTATCCAAGTCCCTAATTTTTGCCTGGATCGCTCTTTCGAGTTTTCAATCCACCGGGACGCCCTAATTTTTGCCTAAGTCGCCCTTTAGAGTTTTCGACTAAGCGGACTTTTATCATCTTTTTTTAGGCATAGCATTTTTGACCGAATCGGAGTTCACCGGTCGTGGTAAATCCGCTCCATCCACGGTTGTTAATATTAGCGCTCCGCCAGAGGAGGCACTCTTCGCGACATATGGCCCTTCATAAGGTGAGGTCCATTTGACGTGGTGGTCTTTATGGATGGGTAATATTTTCCTTAACCCCGAGTCTCCCTCTTCGCGTAGGCGAGGACGAATTTCTTTGTCAAACGCTCTCTTAATTCCCTGTGGGTATAATTTGCCTGTAGCCACACGTTTCCCTTATACGAGGTTTAGCTTATCGAGCCTAGTTTGCACCCATTCTGCCTTATCCAGATTAGCTTCCTTTATGATCCTAAATTCCGATTGATGGCCCCTACAAATGTATAAGTTTCCCTTGAGATCCAGGTCTAGGTCCTTCATAGGAGTCTGAAGTTTCACAATCCATTGGATTCTCAAAAATTGTTAAGTACATTATGAGTGGTCTCCTTGGGACTTGTAGCACCAATATAGGTGGCTTTTCATTTTGTCCTTTATTCCCTTTTGACTGACCATGGACCCTGATATTTTCCAGATCTGATTTCATAGGTACGCCTTGTGGGCTTTAGTCGTAACTTGAATTTTCTTTACTGATCTAACGACTTTTGCAAGTTAGTTATGTGATCTTCTTCCTTTTGTGACTTGGTAATCGTATCATCCCTATGAACCTCTATCTCTTTATGCCCCACATTACCATAGCCCTTTGATAAGTTACTCCTACATCCTTTAACCCAACAGGCGTTACCTTGTGACAAAAAGTCGAATTGCTTCTTGACTTCTTCCCTGATCTGGAGGATCATATCTGATCTAGTCCTCCTCAGCTTTGGCTTGATTGGCGTGCATTCTAGTTTAAGTAGTGGTTTTTGCTTGCCGATGCTTGTATCAAGTCCCGGCGTATCTTGGTATGACCATGCAAACACGTCAAAGTATCGTTGCAACAGCTCGATCAGTCTTTCCTTTATATCCTTATCCGGAGAAGCACGACTTTGACCTCTTTCCTATCTTCCTCAGTTCCCAGATTGATCACATCCACTGGTTCCTGATGAGGTTGTATTTCCTTGTCCTCTTGCCTCAACAGTCTGACTAACTCTTCGAGAAGCTCACATTCGTCCTCATCACCCTCTTCCGCTTGGTTAATCGGTAATTCGAAGTCATTCGAGATTATAGCGGTGTCATTTTTAATAGGTCCATTTTTAAATTTGCACGAGGGAGATTTTTTCCTTTTGGAGTGAAGTGCTAGAAATGAAAATATTGAAATAAGGTATATTGCCATTTTGAATAAACAGAAAATGAAAGAAAAAAGATCTTGATTGAAAACAAAATGCAATTTTATTGATAGAAATAATCCAAAATAAAAGGTGGCCCTACAAAGCTTTGTCCACTTGCCTTGGGCATAACAAAGGACTTATTATTTTTTAGAAAAAGTAAATTACTTCAAAAGAGAAACCATCTCAGAAATCCCAATGGTTCTCCAATTGTCGAGATTAGGAATTCCTTTCTTCCTCTTCCATCAAGGCCACATGATCCTCAATTCCGAGTCCCACATTATGGAAAATGTCTTTTATCCCTTCACTAGCCGGTTTGTAACCCAGCCCGAACAAACCCTTCTCCTCAGGTGACTCCCATTGTTTGCCCCAGTTTGTTAGGTCTCCCTTATTAACCGAGAATTCATCTTCCATCCCTTCCATGGTGCTAACTGTTGCCCCAATGTGCCCCAGTAATGCATGATCTCCCAGTTTTGGTCCTTCAGGGTCTACAACACTGACGTCATTTTTCTTTGAGTTGTTCTCGGGATACCCTTTATTGTTATGTTGGTCGGAGGAGGACTGCCCAATCTTTCCTGTCTTTAAACCGTTCTCAGTCCTCTCTCCAATGATAATCAAGTCAGTGAATCCTGTTAAGACTGCCCCAATCATCCTTTCATAGTATAATCCTTGCAGAGTTCTCATGAATGTATCTACTAGCTCGCTTTCCCGCAATGGAGGTTGCACACGAGAGGCTAGCTCCCTCCATCTCTGGGCATACTCCTTAAAAGATTCATTCCCTTTTTGAGACATGTTTTGTATTTGTATGCGGTTAGGGGCCATGTCTACATTATATTGGTATTGCCTTATAAAGGCACTTGCCAGATCCTCCGAGTTCTTGATGTGAGTCCTTTCTAGTTGCATGTAGCAATCCAAGGACGCCCCACTAAGGTTGTCTTGGAAAACATGCATCATCAGCTTTTCATTTTTAGCATAAGCCCCCATCTTTCGGGAAAACATCCGGATGTGATTTTTGGGACAACTAACTCCTTTATACATCTCGAAGTTAGGTGCCTTAAACTTAGGAGGTATGACCACATCGGGCACCAGACACATTTCCAAGGCATCCGTTCCAAAAATATTGAATCCCTCTACGACCTTCAACCTTTCCTCAAGTGCTTTGTACTTATCGTCAATCCCTTTCCTTTCCCTAACAGTGGTTCCTTTATTTTTAAGGGCCACTTGACTCGGATTTTCACCCTCGTATGCGTAGTTCTCACGTGGAGTAGGTCTGTAAGTAGTATGAGGTGCCCCATTGGAAATAGGTGGAGAGACGGTTCCCTCGAGAGGTTGGTCAACAGTTTTGTGCTTAGCAGTTTCAGTCTCCTCACGTTCCAGATCATGGACAAACCCTAGTGTTGTACCCCAAATTTTACCCTCAGATTTTTCTGATCATTTCATATCATTCTGAGTCAGTCTCTGTTTTCGCATTTTTAGTAAACGTCTCATTAATCATGCATTTTCTTCTTCATGTCATTCTTGATTTAAATTATTTATTATTTTTGTATTTTTTAGTTAGATTCTCATTTTAAATTTGTCTAAGATTTATTTAGTTAATTTCAATATAGTTTATCTTTTACTTAGTTCATATTTAATTTAGTTTAATGTTTTTTAAATTACAATTTTTATTTTTAGCTTAATTTTATTTTATTTTAGTTTAGCTTTTATTTTTAGTATAGTCTTAATTAGATTAATTTTAATATAGCTTATTTTATTCTTAGTCAAATTTTAATATCAAGTAGTTTAAGTTTATTAACTTAGTTTAATTTTAATTTCTAGTTTAAGTTTATTAACTTAGTTTAATTTTAATTTTACTGTAATTTTAATTTTATTGTAATTTTAACTTTAATTTTGATTATAATTTAAGTTTAGCTTTAATTAATTTTCTTTTGTTTAAAAAATCATAAAAGTATATAGTTAGAGCCCAAATTTCTTTTTTACTCATAATACAAAAATACAAAAAGAAGGACTTCTTTGAGCCACTTTCACACATGCCATGCTTTACTACCCCAAAACATGCTTCACACTGCTACCTCCCTGCCTCGTGCGACCAAAACTTTCATAAAAAACACTTTGCCTCCAAACCTTTGACCAATAACCTCTGCTACACCAAATAACAGCAGGCCTTGAAACAAGCTCAGACCTACTAGCCCGTATCACCTGCAATTTCGTACCATAGCCAGCACTACAACACTGCATAACCTACGTACATCCTCATAAACTTTGCATAAGACCTACACTGCACCCAGACTTGCAAAACAAATTGGCCACAAGATTCCAAAGAGACTGTGTCACTCCTGCACCATGACAGTTCAACAACCTGCATAATCACAGACATGAGTAAACCAACAACACTCAACAACGACAATTCCACAACAGCCCTGCATTTGAAAACAACCACTCAATAATACAGCAAGCAAGGGAGGGGAAACAGATGGACATAAAAGAAAGGAGCGAGTGAGAATTAGGGGGTGAAAAATAAGAACACAACAGCAACCAGAAACTCACCTCTATTTCACCATTTACTGTAACAACAAGAGGATTAGCAAACTCGAGAGTAAAACCTGAAACCTCAAAATACAAAGACCCCTTGTTTCCAAATCTTCAACCATACCTGCAACAACTATGTTTCACATCCAGTAAACCAAACAATCCGCATCAGCATTATCCGCCACAAATTCCTTTTCACAACAACCTTCAATTTTGCTGTCGTTTACGCCATCGAACATCACCGTCCACCAACCGCCGTAGAACAAGGAGAGGTCGAGGGAAATAACCGCGAGAAAGAGGCGGAGAAAGGGAGATTTGCGCGAGATCTAGAGGTGGGCAGAACGAAAGAAAACTTTTTGAAGCAGAGTCAAAGAGAGAGTAATCGTGCGAGCAAGAAGAAGAGGAAAAGAGGTTTTCACGATCCTGATCTTTATGTTTTTATATTTATTTTAATTTTTTCTTTATTCATTTTTGCTTTTAGGTTAAGATGTGTTGGGCTCAGGGGTCCAATGATATTCCTTTACACCTTGCATTTTTTTGTTTTTGTTTTGTTAATTGTTATTCTTTTAATGATATGGGTTATTCTTATGATTTTGTTAATATTTCTGATTTTTTTATTAATACAGATTTGTTAGTTAGTTTAGTTATTTTTTTTCAGGATTTAAGCTAATTTTAGTTATTTAGGTTTTAATTAAAATTTAGTCTAGTTATTTAATATTTTTAAGGACTAGAATTATTTTTTAGAATTAATTACCCTAGTTTCTATTAGAATTAGTTAAGGTTTAGCTAATTTACTTTTAATTAGATTTAGGTTGTTGTAGTTTTTCTTTTTGGTTGTTAGTTTTTGCCTTGTTAATTATTCTTCTTCTTTTTTTATATTTTAGGGTTTGTTTTAAATTTTTGAGATATATATTTGGTTTATTATCTTATTATTATTAATAGGTAGTTATTAGTTTTGTCTTATATTTATGTGTAATAATTTGTTATTATCTTTTTTAGAAAAGGTCATTAATTTGGTTAAAATTGTTAGCTAGTTATTACGAGTGAACCGGCTTTAGGTTTTTCTATTCTTTTTGCTTTTTTTTAATTATTAATATTTATGTTTATTTAATTCTATTAATTCCTAGATTTAAGCTTTAAGAAGGCAGGTGTTTTTTTTTTACTAACAAATGAATGAACGAGGCGCATTCCCCATCACTTTTATTTTTATTATTTTTTTTAATAAATTTGAAATTAAGTAGTTAGTTTTTAAACTTATTTATTCTCCATTTAACTAGTTTTAATTAGAATATTGTTATTTAGTTTTATTCAATCATTTAGTTTTTAAATTAGAACTTTATTAGTTATTTAGCCTTATTAGAACTAGTTAGTTGGTCTTTAAGTTAGAAACCTATTTAATAAGAATTTGGTTAATTAATTTTAATAAAAAATTAGTTTAATTAGATTAGTTTTCTAAATTTATCTTTACAATCCCCACTTTCATTTTAGTTAATTCTCGATGTTCTTTTGAGTAACTCCTTTTGCTTTTAACTGTGAGTAGTCCCTAATTCCTGATGATTCACTTTGATTTTAATTCTTATTGCATTCACTGTATATATATATTGTTGTTCATTCTACTTCTGATACTTGAGGTTTTCCTCCTTGTCTCTCTGTACCTTATTCCTCATTCCAAAGGAAATGGTCATTCCCCGTTGACTGCCACGTCATTTAGGAGAGCCTTAGACTATTCACTCCTTTATCTCACGCCACCGCGCGATCGAGACTTTCTTTCCCTGCTTTACCTAGCCTTAAGTTTGGAGTCGCCGCACTCCACGTAGGTGTCTTGCTGTCAGACCCTACTTTCTGTGGCCACTTTCTTTCTCTGTTTTAACCTAGCCTTAGGTTTGGAGTCGCCGCACTCCACGTAGGTGTCTTGCCGTCATACCCTACTTTCCCTTGGAACCTCGACCGCAGTCAAGAATTCTTTTACCCCCGTTAAGGGGAACTACGGACGCTCTGATTTCTCAAGTTCATCTTGAGAATACGTAGGCATAGGATTGCGAGAACCTAGCGAGCCACCTTTTCTTTTTTCTACCTTTTTCTTTTTCCACTTTTTACCTTTACATATGATGCCTTCTCGGATTCCACCTTTCTTTTTTTCTACCATTTCATTTCTCACCCTTTACCCCATATGGGGAACTACGATTGCTCTGATTTCTCAAGTTCACCTTGAGAATACGTAGGCATAGGATTGTGAGATCTTAGCGAGCTACCTTTTTCTTTTTTCCATCTTTTTCCTTTACATCCGATCCCTCTCGGATTCCACATTTTCTTTTTACACCCTTAGACCATACTTAGTGTATATATCTTTAGGTTTTTACTTTAGTACAGATTCTCTTTAGCAAGCAAACATAACATAACACAAACTTAGCAAGAGGTTCCTGTAGAGTACTACAGATACTTAGGGTGCTAATACCTTCCCTTTGTATAACCAACCCCCGAACCTTAGATTCTCTCTTTTTAGGGTTTTCGTTCTTTACCCTTTCCTTTGGATAAATCAAAGCTCGGTGGTGAATTTCATGTTTTGTGATGCAAGTTAATTAATAGCTTGTTATCTGATTTTCACCGCGACAGAAATGACGACTTCACTGGGGATCTCTCCCTAAGAGGGTTAAGCATATCTTGTTTGTATTTGTGTTATTTATATGTTTGCTTGCTTGTACATTTGTATATTTATATCTGTATATATTTGTATACCTGTTTCTGCTTGGGATCTTCTGTGTGCAGGGTACTACTTTTGAGTGGTGAGATAAGTCCTAACCCGGACTTGAGTGTACTTAGGATAGGACGATGGTATTCAAGGAGGCTTTGAGGGAGTCGAATCCTGAAAAGTTGAATTGATAACACCATCACTCAGTTGAGGCCCTCTCGAGAGTCTAGTTATGTTGAACGAATTCGTTCGTGAAAACGTGCTACTCTCGACCTAGGAGCCCGTGATATTGAGAACCGTAGTTACTAAACCCCACTTAAGCCTTTTAGATGTAGTGCGGAGACCATGATGGAGTCTATTTCTGAATTGGTTGTCACGCGATACTACACTCAGACGAGATTCTCTTGAGAATTTTATTGATTACCAAGTCATCTGGGAAATCCTTAAAATCCGAAAGATGGATCGCCGACTCTGGAAACTTTTTAGAACCCTGTTCTACAGTTTATGAACCCTAGTACACACCCTGTGGTTGGTTCTCTACCCAGACTCCATGCTGTGATCTCGAACCCTTGATCCTGCTATGTGTGTTTTGCACCCTGTTTGCATCGCATTGCATATCATTTGCATCTTTGCATGATTCGTTGCATGCGTCTGTCTGTCCAGTTACTTATTTCCAGTGGTTTTTATATTCCAGTGTTTGTCTGTTAGTCGTCAAGATAATGCCTCGACACCGATACTAGACTAGAGCTGACTACAGACGCAGGATGTTAGAACAAGACGTACACAATGCTGAGATCCGAATGGAGATTGACGACCTCAAGTCAAGTGTAACCAAACTAACTGAGATGCTTCAAGTTTTGATTGCTAGAGGAGAGCCTCCCCAAAGGAATGTCATCCAGGAAGTTTCAGGTGCTGATCCTCCACCAGTTCAAGTGCTACCTTCAACTTGGCCAGAGTTTGATTTGCCACACGGTTATTCTCCACCTCTTGCATCTGCTGCTACAGTTGGTCAGACTGACATGCCAGCTCGAGCTCCTCCACGTCCGACTATAGGACAAAGCCAGTATCGTAATAGAAATCATTTTGATCCAATTCCCATGAAGTACACTGAACTGTATCCTAGTCTGGTCGAGCAGGGTTTGATTACCACAAGGCCTATGCCACCTCCTCCAAATACTCTTCCAGCCGGCTATAAGGCTGATCTTCATTGTGAATACCATCAAGGTGGTGCGGGCCATAATTTGGAAGGTTGTTGTGCGTTGAAGGTTAGAGTACAAGAGCTGATGAGAAACAAAATCCTCTCCTTTAAGGACAATCCCAATGTCCATAGTAACCCTCTGCCAGGGCACGCCAAGTGAAGCTTCAGTCGACTTTAACAGATTATCCCCCTAAAAGCTGGTGTTTCAGACAGGACAGCTCATCCTTGTGTTGATTAGTCACTAGGCCTTGTTTCTTGTTGTTTGCATTTTCCTTATTTTGTAATGGTTGTTTGCTTTCAATTATGTTTGTACTTTCTCAATTAATGAAATGGGCATTTGCAACTTTTTTGATTCAATTCATTTGTGTTTGCTATTTACTTATTAATGTTTCCTCTTTCATGAAAAATAAAATAAAAAAATTTCTCTTGTCTACTTCCTTTTGATTATGCAAAGATTGGAGGGAGGATGATGAAACATTATACTCATAATTGTTGTGGTATGCTTTCAAATCAAGACTTTGCTGACGATGTAAGGCATTGTTTCAACTCCCAAACACCGGGGATATAAGGAAGATAACCCCTCTTTAACCCCTTTGAGCCTTGAAGTAGGAGTTTCTTTTCTTTACGAATAAAAACCCGCAATCTTAACCCGGGGCAGGGTAGTTCTCAGTTAACTTGATTGTGCATTCAATTACAAGAGCTTCATGCAAGACGACTTTCAACAAAACGTTACACTCACAGTTTTCCTTCGCACACAACAAGCAAGTGTCGAAGATGTCTTTCAAGTCGAAAGCCGGGGATGGTTCGCCGTAATCATTAAGCCAGACAGTCACTTTCTTTCAAAAAAAGATAAAAATCAAAAAAGAAAAAGCCCGCTAAGTCGAAACCTATGAAGGAGACTTAGGCAAAATTGGGGCATCCCGCTGACTGTAAGATTCACAAGAAACAGTTCAGGCAAAAGTTAGGGATAATAAAAAGGAGAAATCTTTAAATCCTTACCATAAAAGTCCTCAATGAAAAAAAAAACAACTAAATTTTATAGGGAAGTGGTGACTACCATTTAGAGTCCATTGATTTTTGAACCATCCTTACTACCATCAGTGCAATTCCTAACCTGTGGGAACTTAAGTGCATGGTCTGAGTTAGCTGTGCATAGGATTGGAGTTCACCACGTAGATTGGGTGGGTCACAAATATACTTTGAGCCTTTATCTTTGTTTCTGAAACCGTGAACCAGGCCACGTTACAACCCTCAAAAGACCTAATTTAAGCAAGGTTATTTTGAAAGCATACTACAGCAAGGTTGCGTAACCTGACTCCTAAAGATCTTTGCATATCATCTGTTTTGGCATCATGCCTTTTGCTTAAACGTTTCACTTTAATGTCTTGAACCACCGTGTTCTGACTGATGACTCATTGTGCTTTGCATCTTTCTGAAAATGATTTTGATTTCAAAAGTTGCATGAACTTTTCATTTACCATGTCTGTACAAGTACTTTTGTTTGCAAACTAGCTTTCTTCTTAAGGAATTTTCAAACAATTAAGAAACTTGGTCGATGATCCAATCAGGGGCAAGTTCCTTCCATATCCTGTGGAGAATCAGTTCAAGATTTGTGGTTTAATGGCGACTTCTCAAATTGGTTTATACAGAAGTTTTTCAAAACTCAGACTGGGGCAAGCTTTCTAAGAGCACCATGAAACAGTCATTTCCAGACTCACACAAACTGAAGCAATGATCAGTTCATCTACAACAGTCAACTAATCTGGGGCAGTTAACTTGAAGAATCCCCAAACAGCTCTTTATCCTTCCTACAAGGATCATCAATTTGGATACAGTTTAATAGTGTGGCAGGGTTGTGTCCAGCAGTAACATCTCTAAGTTCCAAGCAGAACGACAGCGATCTCCGTGTTGAGGAATCAGTCTTCCAGTCTTGTCTTGTCTCGAGAGTCGAGCGGTATCGTCAGCATCTGCATTTACATTTGATCATATATCATCTGCATAATTCATATACATATGCATATCATGAGTGTTTCATCCTCATTTGCATTTCTCCCGAGGTCGTGTCGTTGTCCACGTCTTACCTTACCAAAACGTTACCTGTCCTTTTCATTCAGTGTCATTCCTGAAGTCTTATTTGTCCATTCAGTGTCATTCCTGGATAAGTTTTCTCCTTTGCATCCGATGCCTATCCGGATGTGTCTCTCCTTCTGATGTTTTTTTTAGATCGAGTCTTTGTTCACTTTATCTAAAGCCGTTATTAGATATTGTGATTTGTACCTTTCATTCAAAGCCGTTATTGGATGTTCGGTTTCTCTACCATCCGATGCCTATCCGGATGTGTCTCTCCTTCTGATGTTTTTCAGATCGAGTCTTTGTTCACTCTATCTAAAGCTGTTATTAGATATTGTGATTTGTACCTTTCATTCAAAGCCGTTATTGGATGTCCAGTTTCTCTATAATCTGACGCCTATCCGGATGTGTCTCTCCTTCTGATGTATTTTCAGATCGAGTCTTTGTTCACTTTATCTAAAGCCGTTATTAGATATTGTGATTTGTACCTTTCATTCAAAGCCGCTATTGGATGTCGGGTTTCTCTACCATCTGATGCCTATCCGGATGTGTCTCTCCTTCTGATATTTTTTTAGATCGAGTCCTTGTTCACTTTATCTAAAGCCGTTATTGGATATTGTGATTTGTACCTTTCATTCAAAGCCGTTATTGGATGACTGGTTTCTTTTGCCATCTGATGTTTTTCCGGAGGTTTCTTTCCCTATCTTTTTTGGTTTTTCTTGAAGATCCCGTTTGAACTCTTCAATATAAGAAAATTCCAGAAAATCTTTTGTTGATGTCTATCCTTTCATTTCAAATTGATCCCCAGTGGAGACCGTGTCTTCTTTCTGGCTCCATGCCCAGTAAGAGTATCTTCTATTTCCCCAGTTTTGTTTCAGCTTCCCTAGTGTTGTTGTCATCCCCAGTGAGTGATTGCTCATTGTGTGGACTTTGTCCTTGTCTGCTTTCGTTTTTGTCTGCATTTTGCATTTACCATTCTATCATCATACTAGAAATTCATGGCATGTCTGCATTTGCATGTCTGTTAGCTGTCCGTAACATTTGCATTCCATCTAAGGGCAAAAATTTCGGTTTGCTATATTTAAATACCTTTCACCTTGATGTCCCGAGGATTTTTATTCCTCGCGCCATCCGGCGAAGTTATTTAAATAGGGGCAACTGTTGTACCCCAAATTTTACCCTCAGATTTTTCTGATCATTTCATATCATTCTGAGTCAGTCTCTGTTTTCGCATTTTTAGTAAACGTCTCATTAATCATGCATTTTCTTCTTCATGTCATTCTTGATTTAAATTATTTATTATTTTTGTATTTTTTAGTTAGATTCTCATTTTAAATTTGTTTAAGATTTATTTAGTTAATTTCAATATAGTTTATCTTTTACTTAGTTCATATTTAATTTAGTTTAATGTTTTTTAAATTACAATTTTTATTTTTAGCTTAATTTAATTTTATTTTAGTTTAGCTTTTATTTTTAGTATAGTCTTAATTAGATTAATTTTAATATAGCTTATTTTATTCTTAGTCAAATTTTAATATCAAGTAGTTTAAGTTTATTAACTTAGTTTAATTTTAATTTCTAGTTTAATTTTAATTTTACTGTAATTTTAATTTTATTGTAATTTTAACTTTAATTTTGATTATAATTTAAGTTTAGCTTTAATTAATTTTCTTTTGTTTAAAAAATCATAAAAGTATATAGTTAGAGCCCAAATTTCTTTTTTACTCATAATACAAAAATACAAAAAGAAGGACTTCTTTGAGCCACTTTCACACATGCCATGCTTTACTACCCCAAAACATGCTTCACACTGCTACCTCCCTGCCTCGTGCGACCAAAACTTTCGTCAAAAACACTTTGCCTCCAAACCTTTGACCAATAACCTCTGCTACACCAAATAACAGCAGACCTTGAAACAAGCTCAGACCTACTAGCCCGTATCACCTGCAATTTCGTACCATAGCCAGCACTACAACACTGCATAACCTACGTACATCCTCATAAACTTTGCATAAGACCTACACTGCACCCAGACTTTCAAAACAAATTGGCCACAAGATTCCAAAGAGACAGTGCCACTCCTGCACCATGACAGTTCAACAGCCTGCATAATCACAGACCTGAGTAAACCAACAACACTCAACAACGACAATTCCACAACAGCCCTGCATTTGAAAATAACCACTCAATAATACAGCAAGCAAGGGAGGGGAAACAGATGGTCATAAAAGAAAGGAGCGAGTGAGAATTAGGGGGTGAAAAATAAGAACACAACAGCAACCAGAAACTCACCTCTATTTCACCATTTACTGTAACAACAAGAGGATTAGCAAGCTTGAGAGTAAAACCTGAAACCTCAAAATACAAAGACCCCTTGTTTCCAAATCTTCAACCATACCTGCAACAACTATGTTTCACATCCAGTAAACCAAACAATCCGCATCACCATTATCCGCCACAAATTCCTTTTCACAACAACCTTCAATTTTGCTGCCATTTACGCCATCGAACATCACCGTCCACCAACCGGCGTAGAACAAGGAGAGGTCGAGGGAAATAACCGCGAGAAAGAGGCGGAGAAAGGGAGATTTGCGCGAGATCTAGAGGTGGGCAGAACGAAAGAAAACTTTTTGAAGCAGAGTCAAAGAGAGAGTAATCGTGCGAGCAAGAAGAAGAGGAAAATAGGTTTTCACGATCCTGATCTTTATGTTTTTATATTTATTTTAATTTTTTCTTTATTCATTTTTGCTTTTAGGTTAAGATGTGTTGGGCTCAGGGGTCCAATGATATTCCTTTACACCTTGCATTTTTTTGTTTTTGTTTTGTTAATTGTTATTCTTTTAATGATATGGGTTATTCTTATGATTTTGTTAATATTTCTGATTTTTTTATTAATACAGATTTGTTAGTTAGTTTAGTTATTTTTTTTTCAGGATTTAAGCTAATTTTAGTTATTTAGGTTTTAATTAAAATTTAGTCTAGTTATTTAATCTTTTTAAGGACTAGAATTATTTTTTAGAATTAATTACCCTAGTTTCTATTAGAATTAGTTAAGGTTTAGCTAATTTACTTTTAATTAGATTTAGGTTGTTGTAGTTTTTCTTTTTGGTTGTTAGTTTTTGTCTTGTTAATTATTCTTCTTCTTTTTTTATATTTTAGGGTTTGTTTTAAATTTTTGAGATATATATTTGGTTTATTATCTTATTATTATTAATAGGTAGTTATTAGTTTTGTCTTATATTTTTGTGTAATAATTTGTTATTATCTTTTTTAGAAAAGGTCATTAATTTGGTCAAAATTGTTAGCTAGTTATTACGAGTGAACCGACTTTAGGTTTTTCTATTCTTTTTGCTTTTTTTTAATTATTAATATTTATGTTTATTTAATTCTATTAATTCCTAGATTTAAGCTTTAAGAAGGCAGGTGTTTTTTTTTTACTAACAAATGAATGAACGGGGCGCATTCCCCATCACTTTTATTTTTTATTTTTTTTTTAATAAATTTGAAATTAAGTAGTTAGTTTTTAGACTTATTTATACTCCATTTAACTAGTTTTAATTAGAATATTGTTATTTAGTTTTATTCAATCATTTAGATTTTAAATTAGAACTTTATTAGTTATTTAGCCTTATTAGAACTAGTTAGTTGGTCTTTAAGTTAGAAACCTATTTAATTAGAATTTGGTTAATTAATTTTAATAAAAAATTAGTTTAATTAGATTAGTTTTCTAAATTTATCTTTACAATCCCCACTTTCATTTTAGTTAATTCTCGATGTTCTTTTGAGTAACTCCTTTTGCTTTTAACTGTGAGTAGTCCCTAATTCCTGATGATTCACTTTGATTTTAATTCTTATTGCATTCACTGTATATATATTGTTGTTCATTTTACTTCTGATACTTGAGGTTTTCCTCCTTGTCTCTCTGTACCTTATTCCTCATTCCAAAGGAAAGGGTCATTCCCCGTTGACTGCCATGTCATTTAGGAGAGCCTTAGACTATTCACTCCTTTATCTCACGCCACCGCGCGATCGAGACTTTCTTTCCCTGCTTTACCTAGCCTTAAGTTTGGAGTCGCCGCACTCCACGTAGGCGTCTTGCTGTCAGACCCTACTTTCTGTGGCCACTTTCTTTCCCTGTTTTAACCTAGCCTTAGGTTTGGAGTCGCCGCACTCCACGTAGGTGTCTTGCCGTCAGACCCTACTTTCCCTTGGAACCTCGACCGCAGTCAAGAATTCTTTTACCCCCGTTGAGGGGAACTACGGACGCTCTGATTTCTCAAGTTCATCTTGAGAATACGTAGGCATAGGATTGCGAGATCCTAGCGAGCCACCTTTTCTTTTTTCTACCTTTTTCTTTTTCCACTTTTTACCTTTACATCCGATGCCTTCTCGGATTCCACCTTTCTTTTTTTCTACCATTTCATTTCTCACCCTTTACCCCATATGGGGAACTACGATTGCTCTGATTTCTCAAGTTCACCTTGAGAATACGTAGGCATAGGATTGCGAGATCTTAGCGAGCTACCTTTTTCTTTTTTCCATCTTTTTCCTTTACATCCGATCCCTCTCGGATTCCACATTTTCTTTTTACACCCTTAGACCATACTTAGTGTATATATCTTTAGGTTTTTACTTTAGTACAGATTCTCTTTAGCAAGCAAACGTAACATAACACAAACTTAGCAAGAGGTTCCTGTAGAGTACTACAGATACTTAGGGTGCTAATACCTTCCTTTTATATAACCAACCCCCGAACCTTAGATTCTCTCTTTTTAGGGTTTTCGTTCTTTACCCTTTCCTTTGGATAAATCAAAGCTCGGTGGTGAATTTCATGTTTTGTGATACAAGTTAATTAATAGCTTGTTATCTGATTTTCACCGCGACACCTAGTAGGGGGTTATTGTCTTCAACATGGGAGGTAGGAGTAGGAACCTTCCTTTGATGGCTTGACTTGGTTCTTCTGGCTCTCAAATTCTGGACGGCAAGTGTCAATTGATCAATCTGGCTTTTCATTTCTTCCACGTTCTCCTTGACGGTATCCATTTCTCCTCTTAAAGTAACCAACTCCTTCTCCATCTGATCCATAACTTCCCTTTGGTACGACCGAGTGCGAGGTCGGGAAGTCAGATTGTTATGCTCAATGACCCTGAGACGAAAAAAAATGATTTTTTTAATGCATGTTGGTGATGAATGTATGAATATGCATGATGTATGGTAAATAATTTAAAAAATTTATTCGGGGGGAATTCCAAAATCCATTGTAGTTATAGATAAATATATCCCAAAGGTTGAACCCATACACATAGAATATAAAGTCCAAATCCATTAGCCAATCCCCAAATCCAAAATGACTTCCCAACTTATAACAATAATCCCTCGGGAAAAACCCAAAACAATAATCCCAAAATGGAAGCTCCTGAACTTAAGAAGACGTAAACTAAATAGATGCCCCCAATGCCTTCCTAAAACTCCTCCAAGTACCCTTGCATTTCCCTATCCTCCTTGTGGTGTGATAATAAATCCTCAACAGGCACAACTAAGTCTTTAGGCTTGACCCTTTTTCCATTTTATGTTTTTTTGTTGTTTTTTTCTTTTTCTTTTTTTTCTTCCATGCCCCTTGTAAGTTTTTTTCTTCTCCTTGTAAATCCAAGTATAGCGTAAGAGCTAGCTGAAAATCCTTGAAGGGGAAGTCACGTAGAGGAGGATTGTGCAAGAGTAGTTATGGCCTCTACCTTTCTAGGAGTCCCCAAGAGACCGAGGATCCTTCCATGCTTGTGTATAACCATCCCTTGAGCAGATTTGGCATTAAGTCTTAAAGGCCTTTGAGACTTTGTAAATCAGCACTTAGGATTCTGATGCGTAGGGTAGCCCTTTTATTTGAATCAATCTTTCCCATATTCCTACAACGCATCTTGAAATTCCCCACAAAAATGCATATATGCAAAAAAAGTTTTTAAATGCATGATGACATGGACATTTTGTTCTTTGGTTAAATGTTTTTTAGGTTAAGGTAAGGTGAAAATGCAAGCATGAACCTAACTAGGTAGGCTCCCTATAATAGGTTTAGATCTAAAGTTTGTCTACCCAATCCCCTCACATGTAGGACATAAAAGTTTGGACAGCATAACGACCCTATACTGAACAGACTATACCCTTGTTTTACCATGAGAAGGAGCAAGCCTTCCTATGGTAATCCTTCGGGATAAGTCTCATATGGGTAGGACCCTAGTAACAACCCTTGAGGGTTGAATACATATGGTCTCCATGAGTTGGTAAGGGGTAGGCTAAAAGTTCTCAGAGTCTCGGACCACATCAAAATCATCCTCTACGTTAGGGGCTAGCCCTTTCATGAGGACACCTTTGGAAGGATCTATTCTGAGTGTGGCATCAATGAATTGTTGGGGATGTCGCATCCCCCCCAAAAACATTTTTGTTTCACGTCCTAGTCTAGGGTTATACTCCAAGCTTGGGTTTTAGCTTCACACCTTATTTGCCCCAATCCAATGCATGATGAAAAAAATAAAAAATATTATAGAAAAATATAATAAATAAAAACCAATTAACATAAAATAAATCATAAAAAAAATAAACACCCAAAACAAACAAGGACCCTAAAACCTAAGGTTATGAAGGACTCTCTTTAGGTCACCCATCCCCAGCAGAGTCGCCAGCTGTCGCAGTCGGCTAAAAATTTCGAGTCGCCACCATATTTTTAAGGAAAATAATGATAAACCTAAAAATCCTTAATCCCAAGGGCAGAGATTCCTACGGTTCGGGAGTCGGTTAAGTGAAGGGAAGGTGTTAGGCACCCCTCACTTCCATTGTACTCAATGGGATCCTCCTTAGATTTTAGGGTATGCTTGTTTGTTTGTCTAAATTATTTATTTACAAAAAAATCCTAAGTTTTTTATAATTGTACTCGCTAGGGTTTACAACCCTATGCCTACGTACCTTCAATTTTGAAGGATCAGAGTAACCGTAGTTCACCTCCCCTATTCCTACCCCTTAATCCTATTCTCATTCCTAATCCTAAATCCGATCCGCTATTTATACTCTTGGATAAAGAGTTATATCCCTTGATCTATTATTTATACTCCTAGATAAGGAGTTTTATCCCTTAATCTAACATTTATACTCCTAGATAAAGAGTTCTATCCCTTTATCTATATTTATACTCCTAGATAAGGAGTTCTATCCCTTAATTTATATTTATACTTCTAGATAAGGAGTTCTATCCCTTGATCTATTATTTATACTCCTAGATAAGGAGTTTTATCCCTTAATCTAATATTTATACTCCTAGATAAGGAGTTTCATCCCTTTATCTATATTTATACTCCTAGATAAAGAGTTTTATCCCTTAATCTATATTTATACTCCTAGATAAGGAGTTCTATCCCTTAAATCCCTTATCCATTGTTTATACTCTCGGATGGAGAGTTTTATCCCTTAATCCCTTATCCCTTGTTTATACTCTCGGATGGAGAGTTTTATCCCTTAATCTAATATTTATACTCCTAGATAAGGAGTTTTATCCCTTTATCTATATTTATACTCCTGGATAAGGAGTTTTATCCCTTAATCTATGTTTATACTCCTAGATAAGGAGTTCTATCCCTTAAAACCCTTATCCATTGTTTATACTCTCGGATGGAGAGTTTTATCCCTTAATCCCTTATCCCTTGTTTATACTCTCGGATGAAGAGTTTTATCCCTTATCTATTATTTATACTCTCGGATAGAGAGTTTTATCCCTTATCCATTGTTTATACTCTTGGATGAAGAGTTTTATCCCAAAATCCCTTATCCCTTGGCCTATATTTATACTCTTGGAACCTAAGAGTTTTATCCCTTATCTCATCCCTTATTTAGGCTCTCGGACCAAGAATTCATCAACTATGCTTTTCCTAAGGTCAACGTCATCGAAAGAGATGACTCCTCCAGTTCCACAGAATTGTGGGACACCTTGGGACAGCCGAGTAGAAAATACGACTATATGGTCAAGTACACCGCTCCCGAAAGCTCTCGTATCAGGCTCGAAAACATCCAACCAACTGGGTGGGGAGATCCACCTGAGAGCACAAATACTTTGCAAAATACAACTGAAGAATCCTCCTACGACAAATCTGCCTGGGAGACAGATTCCAATGATCCTGCTCCGCCAGAAATCAGCGTCATTTCTGAAGACAAGTCAAGAAAGAAGGTACCAGACTTTGTGATTCACCGAGGAGTTCGCCGCCATTGGGTTGCTATCGATGTTCCGAAAGTCGTTCATAAGTATAAGTAATTGTCGTCTTTATCTTAACCTTTCACCCTGCCCAGGTGAAACAGATGTTTTTATAGGGTTGTAGTTTCAAGAATTGACCGTTCATAAATAAAATAACGTCATTATGTAATTTCCGCATTTATTGCTGTTTTCTCTTTTCGCCTTTTCAGAAAATGGTAATCCTAAAAAATAAGCTCAATAATAAAAACAAGCAGTTTTTCAAAAAAAAAATACACTGCACACACTCTTGCATTCTCTCTATCTCTTCTAAACACAAATCATCACGTCATGCAGATTGCTTGTTTTAAACCCCGTTGAAACATACGATCCGATGCCTTCTCCCAACTTTGAGTTTCCGGTATTTGGGCTGAAAAATAAGTTAACGAAGAAATTGCAGAAGAGATCTCCCGACTACTCAGACAGGAGAAAAGGTCCATTGAACCTCACAAAGAGCCGTCGGAAACGGTCAACTTGGGTTCGGAAAAAGAGAGAAAATAAGTCAGGATTAGGGCACTGCTCAGTCCAACTGCCAAAGAGAGTTTGACAAAGCTTCTCAAAGAATTCCCCGATGTATTTGCTTGGTCCTATCAGGACATGCCAAGGTTGGATACCAGCATCGTGGAACATCATTTACCGTTAAGGTCAGAATGTCTGCCAGTAAAACAAAGGTTGAGACGGACTCATCCAGACATGGCCACCAAAATCAAAGAGGAAGTACAGAAACAGATTGACGCAGGTTTCCTCACCACATCAGAGTATCCTCAATGGTTAGCCAACATAGTACCCGCTCAAAAAAGGACGGAAATGTCAGAATATGTGTGGACTACAGAGATCTAAACAAGGTCAGTCCAAAGGACGACTTTCCTTTACCACACATTGACATGCTGGTGGACAGTACAGTAAAGTTAAAAGTTTTCTCCTTCATGGACAGATTCTCGGGCTATAATCAAATCAAAATGGCGCTGAAAGACTTGGAGAAAACTTCGTTCATTACCCCATGGGGTACTTTTTGTTACAAGGTAATGTCGTTCGGCTTGAAGAACGCCGGGACAACCTATCAACGAGCCATGACTACTCAGTTTCATGACATGATACACAAGGAAATCGAGGTATATGTCGATGACATGATTGCCGAATCTAGAACAGAGGAGGAGCATGTGACCCACCTGTCAAAGCTATTCGAGCAGTTGAGAAAGTACCAACTCAGCTTGAATCCCAACAAATGCACCTTCGGTGTCCGTTCAGGGAAACTCTTAGAGTTCATCGTCAGCTAGAAAGGAATTAAGGTTGATCCTGACAAGGTCAAGGCTATTCAAGAAATGCCTTCCCTAAAAACTGAAAAACAAGTCACAGGATTCCTGGGACGTTTGAACTACATCTCCAGATTCATATTCCTCATGACCGCGACGTGTGCGCCGATCTTCAAATTACTCAAAAAGAACCAGGAATGCGTTTGGACAGAAGATTGCCAAAATGCCTTCGACAGTATTAAGGAATACCGGTTGAACCCACCAATTCTATCACCTCCAGTGGAAGGAAGACCGCTGATCATCTACTTAACAGTCCTAGAGGACTCAATGGGTTGTGTATTTGGCCAACAAGATGAAACGAAAACAAAAGAGTCTGCCATCTACTATCTGAGCAAGAAATTCACCGACTGCGAGACTCGTTACACTATGCTTTAGAAAACTTGTTGTGCTTTGGCTTGGGCAGCCAAACGTCTTCACCAGTATATGATTCGTCACACTACTTGGTTAATCTCCGAAATGGATCCAATCAAGTACGTCTTTGAAAAGCCTGCTCTCACGGGAAGGATTGCCCGTTGGCAGATGTTGTTATCAGAATATGACATAGAATACCGTGCTCAGAAAGCCGTTAAGGGAAGTATTTTAGCCGATCATTTGGCTCATCAACCGATTGAGGATCAAGAATCAATTGGGTTTGACTTCCCAGACGAAGATGTCATGTATTTGAAAATGAAAGACTGCGATGAACCACTACCCAATAAAGGGCCAGAACCAGGTTCTCAGTGGGGACTAATCTTTGACGGAGCTGTCAATCATTATGGAAACGGAATTGGGGCGATCATCATAACACCTCAGGGTACCCACATTCCTTTCACTGCCAGACTTACATTCAAGTGTACAAACAACGAGGCCGAATACGAAGCTTGTATTATGGGTCTCGAGGAAGCGATTGATTTAAGGATCAAGAACTTGGATGTATATGGCGACTCAGCCTTTGTTATCAATCAAATCAAAGGAGATTAGAACACATACCAATCAGGACTGATTCCTTACAAAGACTATGCTAGAAGGTTATTACCCTTCTTCAACAGAATTGAGTTTCATCACATCCCTCGTGAGGAGAATCACATGGCTGATGCATTAGCCACCCTCTCTTCCATGATTAGTGTAGGTCAATGGAATGACAAACCTAAGATCGACATAATGCGCCTTGAACGGCCCGCTTACATCTTAACGATTGAAGCAGTCATAGACGACAAACCTTGGTATCACGATATCAAATGCTTCCTTCAGAAACAAGAGTACCCACCTGGGGCACTAAGGAAAGACAAAATGACCCTCAAAAGGCTGGCAGGCAGTTTCTTCCTGAGCGGTGATACCCTCTATAAGAGAAACTTTGACATGGTCTTACTCCGATGCGTGGAGAGACCAGAGGCAAACATGTTGATGAAAGAAATTCATGAAAGATCCTTTGGCACTCATGCCAACAGACACACAATGGCGAGAAAAAAATCTAAGAACAGGGTACTATTGGTTGACAATGGAATCCGATTGCTACAAGTACATGAGGAGGTGTCACAAGTGTCAGATATACTCAGATAAAATCTATGTACCGCCAACACATCTCAAAGATCTCTCTTCCCCATGGCCTTTTTCCATACGGGGAATCAACATGATTGGCATGATTGAACCTAAGGCTTCGAACGGACATCGGTTCATCCTGGTAGCCATTGATTACTTCACCAAGTGGGTCAAAGCAGCGTCGTACGCTAATGTTACCCGACAAGTGGTGGTCCTCTTTATCAAAAATAATCTCATATGCCGTTATGGTGTTCCGAGCCAGATCATTACTGATAATGGATCCAACTTGAACAATAAGATGATGAAAGAGTTGTGTGCTGAGTTCAAGATCGAACACCATAACGCATCTCCCTACCGACCCAAGATGAACGGAGCGGTAGAAGCGGCTAACAAGAACATCAAGAAGATCGTTCAGAAGATGGTTGTAACCTATAAAGACTAGCACGAGATGCTACCCTTTGCTCTTCACGGTTATTGTACATCTGTCCGCACTTCAACAGGGTCAACCCCTTTCTCTCTAGTATATGGCATGGAAGCAGTGCTCCCCATAGAAGTAGAGATCCCATCAATCCGGATATTGATGGAAGCTAAGCTTATAGAAGCTGAATAATGTCAAAGTCGACACGACGAATTCAATCTGATAGAAGAAAAACGAATAATGGCACTATGCCACTGTCAGTTGTGTCAGCAAAGAACGAAGAAGGCGTTTGACAAAAAGGTCCGATCTCGCGTCTTCAGGAAAGGAGACCTTGTGCTCAAGAAAATACAATCCTTTCTCACTGATTTCTGGGGCAAATGGACTCCGAATTATGACGGCCCCTATGTGGTCAAGAAAGCTTTCTCAGGAGGCGCCTTGAGACTCGCAACCATGGACGGAGAGGAATTTTCCTACCCCACAAATGTTGACGTAGTCAAGAAATACTTCGCCTAAACTAAAAAAAAAAAATGTCTCGGTGTATTGAAAACCTGAAAGGGCGGTCCATGCAAAAATTAGAGACATAAATAAAAAAAATCATCCCGATGGATTGGAAATCTCAAAGTACAATCCAGGCAAAAGTTAGGGATAATGGCAAGTAACTACGTCCAACAGGGGTAAATCCCTCAGCAGCAGTTACACCATCCATCGAAAGAAAACTCCAATCAAGGTCATCTTCGACAGAAGCTCAGGATGCCCAGAATTCAAAGTTGGTAGAAGGATAGCGGTCGCCATGTTTCAATGTAACCCTTTTCCCTTAAATTACCATTTTCTAAACTTTGTAAATACTCTATGGAATCACGCGTTTGGCTGATTTCCATCCTATCAATAAAATTTGAGCCCTTGTGCTTTTGTTTGCAATTCTTATTTGTTTTAGCTTTACAGAACGAACTTTTAACATGATTAACGATTCTTGAAATAAAACAAAAATGAATCTACTTGTCAAATTTTTCTGCTTTTAAAATAAAGATGGCAATTCTTTTGACTGTCGAACATCGAAAGAACATCGATTGCTTCTCCAAAGGTGATTAAATTCAAAGTGCAGAATCAAAGTACTCCTTCTAAACCAGGGCACCTGAATGAAGGATCAGCTGTGTCAGATGCGAATACTCCATCTGACATCTCCGGCAGAGTTCTTATCTCCTAAGCCCGACCAACGGTTGTTCCCCATGAGGATTATCTCTCCTAAGCAAGGTAGAATTGCTACTTTTGAACCAGCGATACCTCTTCGTCCCCAGCAGTGGCCGAGTATCCAGTCGTGTTCATCCATTAGTCTGTATGTCGCGTCAGTTTTGTCAGCATAAACATACATACATCATGCATTATTTATTTACATTCATGATCATATTGCATCACTATCTCTCTAGTCGGTCGTATCCCCTAGTGATAACAGTCCTCTCAATCGAGTTGGCAGTTCTTTCCTCGTCAGGAAATGTTGGGTCTGAACAATCTCTCCTCCAGTTTATTTTTGGATTAGAATTGACCCTTGACCACTTTGATAACTTGAACCTCTGAAAAACCAGAGAACCTTCAGCCAACGTCACTCTTCGCCATTGAAGATAATGTCCTCGCTTTCCCGGATTAAGAAAAATCCCCAGAGAAAGCCTCTTAATCAGAGATTCGGCAATACAGTAGTTTTTCTCCGAAAAATCCGCTGACGAAAAGGTCATCAGCACCTCAAAATTGGATCACGTTATATGGCATTTCTCCGAGAAAATCTCAGAGAAAAGTATGATGTAATATCCCCAAGCTGGAAGCAGTCTCTCAAGAGACTCGTTTTCCCCCAGTAGAGTCAATGAATGGCATCTCTAACAAAGAAGTTTGTACACCTCAACAACTCAGACGACTGGGTTCCCCAACAACTCTGACATCAAATCTTTTTCCATCAAATGGCATCTCCCCAGGAAAATTCGGCGAGAAGTTTGAGTAAAACCGCTACGAACAGCGTCCCTTGTCAAGAAAGTTTATTGACAAAAGAAACTGAGACCAGTTCCTTGGTGGGAAACCAGGATCGAGAGGAAGTTTATTTCAGAAACTTAGACCAGTTCCTTGGTAGGAAACCAGGATCGAGGGAAAGTTTATTTCAGAAACTAAGACCAGTTCCTTTGTAGGAAATCAGGATCAAGGGGAAGTTTATTTCAGAAACTGAGACCAGTTCCTTGGTAGAAAACCAGGATCGATGGGAGGTTTATTTCAGAAACTGAGGCCAGTTCCTTGGTAGGAAACCAGGATCGAGGGGAAGTTTATTTCAGAGACTAAGACCAGTTCCTTGGTAGGAAACCAGGATCGAGGGGAAGTTTTCCTTTTCTAAGTATCATTGCTTAGCAAAAAAAGATGAATGTGTAAGCCACCATTCATAACCGCCATCAAAATTTTGGGTATTCCGATATTTAATCCTCTTGCACCCCGAATGCCCGAATACCTTCGCCATTCACACCTTAGGGTCCAAGAAGATTAAATAGGGGCATCTGTCATACCCCAAATTTTGACCACTAAGATTCCCATCATTGTGCAAATCATCATCACAATATGGATGGACCATTATACCTTATTAGCCTCCCCAAAGATGGGTGAGCATTCACTACAAACAACAATTAGGGTTTCAAGCCCTCTCAGAGCCTTAGACAAAGGATCAATCAAGAATTAACATGATCTTCAACTTGTCTAACCTCTCAAACATCCACAAAGGATCAAGAGGACTCTCACATCAAGAATCAAGCATAAGGTTGCATCATTCTGAGTGAATAAAGCCTCAAAATCAACAGTATCACCAAATTAGGGTTTTGGTCGACCATGGCCTCTAGATGGAAATTTTCCTCTGGGCATGAGCCAATGCTTCAAAGCATAGTCTATGATGCTCCAAGGGATATCATGAACCCAATCATCAGGTCAATTTTTGCCTCAGGGGATGCATTCATAAAAAAAAAATAAGGAATTAGGGTTTCTTGACCTAATTCACCCCTAAGTTGACTTTTGGGACAAAACATGAGCCAAAACCTCAAAGGAGGATTTGAGGGTCTCTAATACACCACATTGATCCATTTTCAACAATGGAATGGCCTAAGAAGCTTGATCAACAAGTTTCAAGCTCATCAGAACCACAATTAGGGTTTCGCGGGAAAAAGTCAACTGTATCTTTGACTTTTGACCCAAGCATGCTCCCAAACTTTGGGACACGATTCAATACACCCTATAACACCTATGAATCAATCCATCAAGTTTGATTTAGGTCAAGAACTTGATTTCATAGAGGATCGCACAATTTGGAATTCATCTGATAAAAAGTCAATTGTGCACAAAAGTCAACTTTGACTTTTTGAGATTTTTCATAATTTTGGTTCTTTGACCCTAAAATGATGTTAATGTGTGGTTGGAATCATCATTCATCAAGAAAAATCAAGAAAAGTGGGATAACTTGTAAAAGGGGTAACCATAAAAAACTTAGAAATTTTTCTAAGTTATGGAACAAAGTGGCTAGGGTACCAACTTTGGAGGATCATAACTCCTAAACCACAAGGCCATTTTCCCCATCCAAAGCTGGATTTGTAGCTCTCATGGCACTCTACAAAAGCTTCAAACACAACTCATTCCAATTCCTCATGGATTTTAAGTTATGGAATGATCAAAATCACAAAAAGTGAAAATGTCACTTTTTTCCAACACTTAGTGAAATTTTCACTAAGTCATAATCTGCCTTCACTTTTTTCCAAATATAGGGGTATTTTTCACTTGGATCCAAAAAGTATCAAAACCAACTATGATCAAACAGTTGTTGTATCATATGAGGGCTTTCCAAAATGGCCAAGAACTCCATCAAATTCCACTTGAGCCATGAGATATGACAATGACAATATGCCTTGCTGAAAACTGTCAAAGCAAGGCAGATTTGTGCATTTTGCTCGATTTTCCAAATTTGTGGAAATGACAAACACACTTATCCATCTGGACACCTCAGGGGGAGACCAAGGAGGGACAAACACTGATCCATAAGCCTCCCAAGTCTTTGGAACCAAAAGTAGCATGCCAAACCTAGAAATCCCTAAAAGAGGGACAAGACTCCAATTTTGGCTTGGAGCATTTAATGGATGCACCAAGGTGGCATGGACTGAACCATTTCCAACTGAATTTAGTTAAGGATGCTCCAAGACCAAGGGAACCAGCAGCCTGTGCCCTAACCTCTAGTCAATGGCTAGAGGAGACTTGGATTCCTATTGATCAACATTGGCCAAACCTCTGCAGCAGTTGCCAATCACTATTGCTCCAAAAATAAACTTGCTATACTATAAATAGAGCTCATTTGTGCTCAGTTTGAGTACACCAAAGCCATCAAACAGATGCTTTCTTCAAAATCATCTTCTCACTTCCAAATTTGCCTTCCAAAGCAAGTCACCATCGGGTTTTGAGTTTGAAAGCAATTCCAACCAAACCAATCACACACACACACACACCTCATAAACATCATATAGAGATGATCCAAACACTCACAAGTGACCTGTAACACCAAAATCTCAAAGTCACCTCTCAAAACCTCAAAATAGGACTTTTGTGCATTTTTCAAGCCATGTCTTGATTCAGTCACTCTCCAAACCAGATAAAACCTCAAACACACTCCAAATATCATCCTTGAACTGTCCCAAATGGTTCCCCCCATCTGGAACACCATTTGAGAGAGTTGCTATTTTGGCCACTTTTGCCCCTTTTGCAAGAAAGAGCTCAAACTTTTCTACTATTTTTCATATTATTTTTAATAGTTTGGAAAATTAATAACTCTCTCAATTTTAATTATTTTTTATTGGTTCTTTTTGCAAAAAATCACAAAAATGTTGAAATATTTTATTCCACAAAAAAATCAAGTTTATATTATTTATTTAATATAATTAGTATTTTTGTGAATAAATTCCTTTTTAATTGTTTTTAAACATTTTAAAAGTGAATATTTACCTTGAAAATCAAAACCAAATGAGTTTTAATTCATCTTGTAATTAAAACCTCATTTTTCAAACCTTAAACAAAAATCACAAGTGGTTTATTCAAACTCATTTGGTATATTTATCATTTTATTTGATTTTCTTTAAATATTTACTTTTAAAGGAAAATAAAATTTGGGTTTCTTTGATTTCAAACCTCATCAATCATTTTCAAACCTTTTTGGGCCTCTTGGTAGAATGTAAGACCCAATCCTTTGTAAATACAAACCTTTTTGGGCCTCAGTGTATTGTATAAGTCCCGACACCATCAAAAAGTTCGGCGCGATCGTCGCCTTTTTAACAAAAACCTTTGGGCCTCTCCTTGAGCTGTTAGCCCCACCACTTGTACAAAAATAAACCTTTGGGCCTCTAATAAAGTTTAAGACCCATCCCTTGTAGATAAAACCTTTTTGGGCCTCAATGTATTGTATAAGACCCAGTACGTTAAAGAAATCTCGGTGCGATCGTCATTTTTCAAACAAAACTCTTTGGGCCTACCCTCCTGTTATAAGCCCCATTCATTTTCTTTAAACTCTTTGGGCCTCCTGGTAGAGTGTAAGACCCAATCATTTGTAAATACAAACCTTTTTGGGCCTCAGTCACTTGTATAAGTCCCTGTACAAAACAACAGTGCAATCACTGATAAAACCTTGGGCCTCTCCTTGAGCTGTAAGCCCCAACAATCTTTTCAAAGCACTTTCTCCTTTGATTTAGAATATAGTATTATTATCAAAGCTTTCTTTGTTGAACAACTAACAAAACAGCATGGAAGCTCTACAACCGAGTAAGTGTTTACCCGCTTTCTTTATCCGCTTTTATATATATATATATATATATATATATATATATATATATATATATATATATAACTGTATTGTGGGGCTGCTCACTGTAAGTCTTCTTTCACAAACTTTTATATACTTGCTATATATCCCCTGTGTAATACTAGTATAGTTATTTAGAGTTTTTCCTGTCAACTACGTCTAGCACTAGGTAAAGCCTTGTTGGTCACTCTTAAATACAGTCAAACCTAGATCCCCATAGGATTACCAGATACAGTCTTCCCTTCTCTCGGGGTTAAATAATATGGAGACGTGAAAGGCAGCATTCTCAGTGAACCCTTTCTCAGACTGTCACCCTTAGACATTGTCAAAGAAACTCTAACTCCCCAGAGATGATCTTTTCTCCGTGAATGGCATCTCTTGAGTTTCTTCCAAATTCTCGGATTTTCATGGCTTGATCTATTCTCGGTGAATGGCATGTCTTAAACTTCTCGGGGTTTGGTGACCCACAGGCTTCTTAAAAGCATCCCCGCCTCCTTTTGGGCGTTGTACAAGGACCCTTCGGCTTCTTAAAAGCTTTCATGCCTTCTCTTGGGCTTAGTACAAGGACCCAGAGACCTCTACAGGTATAGGAACAGAACTTAGTCATCAATTTGCTAGAGCTGTCTTTCTGAGTCAAGTGTCAGACCAGTTAATGGGTTGATCTTCATCCCTTAACATACCAGCTTTCTCTTGGGCATCATACAGAGATCATTCACTATCTGAGAATCAATTTCTCACAACACCAGTAGACTTGGACAGTCTCAATACCCTTTGGATTTCCCATTTCCTTAAAGAACAGGAAATAACCCTGATCCTCTGATCAGTGCCAAGGCACAACCATACCTTTAATCTTTCCTTCATACAAACTGATTTTCTCTTTTATCCAACATACTGGACCTGTCACTAGACTGAAACAGTCACCAGCATAAATAGCCTCCTCTTGGGCTTTATACAATGATTCTCCCCAGCGGAGCTAACCTTTTCCCACTCTCTTGTTGAGTATAAAAGACTCTCTTGTTGAGTCAATCTCCTTTTAGCCTTCATCTCGGGCTTCGTACGAGATACTAAGACACTCTCTTGTTGAGTATAAAAGACTCTCTTGTTGAGTCAAACCTTTAGCCTCCATCTCGGGCTTCGTACGAGATACTAAAGACACTCTCTTGTTGAGTATAA
This sequence comes from Lathyrus tuberosus, assembly GCA_022829125.1. Classification (NCBI taxonomy): domain Eukaryota; kingdom Viridiplantae; phylum Streptophyta; class Magnoliopsida; order Fabales; family Fabaceae; genus Lathyrus; species Lathyrus tuberosus. The sequence continues at coordinate 7,294,172 of JALAZF010000250.1, forward strand.
AAGACTCTCTTGTTGAGTCAATCACCTTTTATCCTCCATCTCGGGCTTTGTACGAGATACTAAAACACTCTCTTGTTGAGTATAAAAGACTCTCTTGTTGAGTCAAACCTTTTTAGGCTCCGTTCTGGGCTTCGTACAAGACACACTTAAAAGCACTCTCTTGTTGAGTCATACACTTGTTAGCACTCTCTTATTGAGTCAACCCTTTTAGCCTCTCTCTTGGGCTTCGTACGAGACACATAAAAAAGGCACCCTCTTGTTGGGTCAATAGCCTCATCTTAGGCTTTGTATAAAGAAACCTCGGTTGAGTCAATCAACCTTTTAGCATCAAAGTCATGCCTTGCTCACAGCATACAAACATCGACAACTCCCTTTTCCTTCATCTAATTGCTGTAAGCGGCAAGCCTCTGGATTATTTACATGCACGCCACTGTCCCTCTTTTAGCATGAGAAATTCCTTAGGAAAGATGACATTGCTCTAAACTGAGTTAAAGTCTTCTCCTTCAGGTTAAAAATCCCCTATAAAGGAAATTATGGCATTGTTGGATTCATATATCCCAGTTAAAGTAATTCTCCTTTATAATAAGTCACCCAACAGTTGTGATAAACAAACCAAACAACTCCTCTTTAGAGATGACAAATTCTCTCTAAAGTCATAAACCCTTTAGCTTCACATCTTGGGCTTCGAACAAGATACAAATAGACCCTTCAGCTTCACATCTTGGGCTTTGAACAAGATACAAACCACTTTTAGCTTCACGTCTTGGGCTTTGAACAAGGCACCAAAACAACCTCTTTTCCTCCCATAGAATAGGAGGAACTACGATCGCTCTGATTTCCCTATTTCGTTAAACGGGAATACGTAGGCATAAGATTGAAGAAATCTTAGCGAGCATACTAATTAAAAACCCAAAATCCAGTATCTCCACCAAATCAACCCAAAAGCAGCAAAATCTAAACACATTACCAAAAACCTCACAAATAATCCAGATATTGTGTTCTCAGCAAAATAACCAAAGATTGGGCCCCACATCCACATAGCATCTGTAACCTAACAGACCACTGTTCAAACTCAGTATGCAAGCAGGGTTAATTAGAGACATATATTTCCCTTCCTTAATCAGCTCAATAGGATAAAAAATGAATCGAACTGTAGTACCCCAAGCGATCGTGACTCAGGACCACAAAAATCACGCTACAATGTGCAGAAGCTTGTCAGGAGCGGGGTCATATCCTTCAAGGATACAAATCCAAATGTTCAGACGAACCCGTCGCCTCAACACGAGAAAGCTGCGGTAAATTTGATAGAGGAAGAGTCTAACCATAGCTATCAAATTCATGATGTACTCTTATTGGGAACCAACCTGGTCAAGATGCATTGTAGACAAAGTGGATACGGTCATGTACCGTCTCATAACTATCACCAGTGTGATATCTGCTCTAAAGACAATCAAGGATGTTCTGTGGTGCAATAAACTCTAGAGGAACAGATGGATCTCGGATGGATCCAAGATCACCGAATTCGTGAGGTCAACATGACTTATACAAATTCCAACATCATCCAGAACCACAACATTCTAGCGATGAATGTCAACTTGGTGGCAATGCACTCAAGGCAAAGCCAACATCATAATCTGCCACAACACGATTACGATTCCTGTCTGGTCTGCTCGGTAAATAATCAGTGATGCTCTTTTGTACAAGAGGCCTCCAGCGTCAGATGGATCTTGGATGGATCCAGGACTACCGTGACAGAAGCCATTATCAAGTTAATATGATTCAAATCTTTAATATTCACTTGATGAATACCAGCTTGGTGGAATTACACGCCAAGCAAGTCCAAATCGGTTTCCTGACTTCACATGATTATCAGAACTGTAAAGTATGTTGTGAGAGTGACCAAGGTGTGCACTCGTTCAAAGAACACTGCAACACTTGTTGAACCACTAGTGGCTTCCGATTTATCTAGATGAAGACACACAATAAGTCAGTATGACTGACGGGAACCCTACTAGGCATCAAAGTCGGGATGTTCGATCAAGGGAAATAGATCTAGTAAGGTTACACTGCATACAAAGCGGACGTGGCCGGATGCCACCACACAACTATGAGCGCTGTAGAGTTTGCTCGGAGAATAACCAAGGATGCTACCTCGTACGAGCAGCCCTTCAAAGTCAGTTAGACCCAAAGAGTTTCAACCATGTTCAAGCTCTGGTCTGATTAACATAATGTCAGACTATCTTCCCAATCAAGGCAAGAAAGTTATCTTGTTCCCTAAACGAGAAGTGGCCAAAGATGTGTGCGCCATAATCCCTTTACTCCATGAATCAAGAGTTCCTCTTGATAGCGGAAAAATTCTCAACCTCGAACCTATTGAAGCCGGCTACGATGGTCAGAAAAATCAAAAGGCTCATGTAGTTATCTATCTACCAGGACCAGTACCGTACAAATCCAATAAGGCTATCCCTTACAAATACGGTGCAACAACAATTGAAAATGGAAAGGAAATTCCATTACCCTCCGTCGTGAATATTGCAGACATCAGTCGAGTAACATGGAGCGGTCGAATCTTCAACTGAGGAGTTTGAGAACCTACCAGAGAAAAGGAACCTCAGACAGAAGTTCCCAATTAACCAGTCGGTCAATCCAGTAGTCCCGACCTTTCACAGAACAATGATGAGATGCTGAAGCTCATCCAGAAGAGTGAGTACAACATTATTGATCAACTGTTACAAACTCCTTCAAAGATCTCTGTACTATCTCTTTTACTCAGTTCCGAAGCTCACAGAGAGGCTCTACAGAAAGTCTTAAAGCAAGCCTTTGTGGAACAAGATGTGACAATAAGACAATTCGACAGCATCATCTCCAACATCACTGCCTGCAATAACTTAGGATCCAGTGATGAGGAACTGCCGAAAGAGGGCAAGAATCATAATATGGCACTCAACATTACAGTCAACTGCCAGGACGATGCTTTAGCCAGCGTACTGGTAGACACCGGATCAGCTCTAAATGTTATGCCGAAATCCACTTTAATGCGACTATCCTTTAAAGGATCTCCAATGAGAGGCAGTGAGGTCATCGTCAAAGCATTTGATGGATCCCAGAAAACGGTTATCGACAAAGTCGACCTTCCCATAACTATCGGTCCTCACACTTTCCATGTCACTTTCCAGGTCATGGACATCTGGGCAGCATACAGCTGTTTATTAGGAAGACCTTGGATACACGAGACTGGGGCAGTCACCTCGACACTTCACCAGAAGCTGTAGTTCGTCAAGAACGACCAACTAGTCACAGTCTGCGGAGAGCAAGCCTTGATCGTGAGCAACTTATCATCGTCCACTTATGTAGAACCAGAAGAGGCTGTTGGAACCCAGTTTCAAGCACTTTAGGTGAGCAATAACAATCAATCAAAAAAGGGAACGTCAATTTCCTCGTACAAAGATGCTCTCGAAGTGATCAAAAGTAACAATGCCAAAGGACGGGGACAACTTGTCATTCCTACTGATAAAAAAACAAAGAAGGGTCTTGGTTTTTCCTCAACCTGTACCCAGCCTACTACTAACGATGAAAGTCTTCATCCCATTCAGGACTTCTTCCATAGTGGAGGTTTCCTCCACCCAGTATCTCAAGAAGTACATACCATCAACGAGGGTGATTCCTCCGATACAGATGAAGAGTGAAAGTCTTATCTTAACGAGGACGGTTATATGTCTCAGGGAGAGGTGCCTACGCCATTTTGTTATCCCGCACAGTGTCCGAGATATATACCCGAGGTCAGATGTCAAAATGATATACGAAGATTGTGACCCGGAAGGATGTCGGGCTCCACCAAACTCATTAGAGGAGGATGTCGCTCCCGAGGATTTTCATCCATGGTACAAACGCGAAAGTGGTGCAGAATCAGAGTTGCCAGCAATGTGTATTTATCCCAAGAGAGGGAAAGGAAACATTGCGTAAACCTGAGGGAAGGAAAAGCATGGTCTCGCGACCAAGAGAAACGGGTAAGGGAGTCGGCTACGCGAAGGGAAGGTGTTAGCACCCTACACGTCCATCGTACCCGATGGGATCCACGCTTGTTGTCGCGATCAAAGGGTGTCGTCGTCTGGAACTCCGCTGCTACTGGAAAGGAAAAGGAAAGGGAACGGAAGAGAACGAAGAAACGAAGAAGAAAAGAAAAAAAAGTTACTCGATAGGACATCGCTCGTCCTATGCATACGTATTCCCTCGTGCAATGGGAAAGTCAGAGTCAACGTAGTTCGGACACGAACTAAGGGGGGAGGTTGCTCGCCAAGACATCGCCGTCTTGTGCCTACGTATCCTTAATCGGACGAGAAATAGGAAATCAGAGCAGTCGTAGTTCGACCTAACAAGGTCAGTTAGTGTTTTTTATGAGCGACGTTAAGTTCGCGTCCGGCAGTTAGGGTCGATGCCTGTTTGCGACGAGACGGAAAATAAAGTGCCATTTCCTGAAAGTGATTTGAACCTGAACGATGAAAAAGGTTTGAGTTTGTTTTTGTGTTTTTTAGACAGAAGTGGATTGAAGTTAGTTCGTAACTTGCATTGTACCGAAGTCTATGATATAGGAACGAATGCTTAGCAAATCGTTCCAAAATGGAACGTCCACTAAACACTCTAGAAAAATGAGAGGAAACCCTTCATTCCTCACTTCCCACATGCGAGGCTCATGCGCAATACACGTTAACTTTATTAAGTGTTTTAGGAGTGTTATGAGATGAGAAGAGAAGACTCAAAGGAGAAGAAAACCCTGAGGGGAAACTAAACGTTCCTAATGTTGTCATGCAAAGGTGGCCCTATAGTTGAGTTTGAAAGGGAAACTTCTACCTAAGTTAGCATGCAAAGGGAAGCCTAATGCTAATCCTACTATAAGCTTAATCGAAAATTAAGTTGGACTAGGTAGCCCTAAGGGAGTGAATCCAAGACTTAAACAAGTCTTGAGATTCAAGGGAAGTGAAGGAGTGAAAGAGAAAAAAAAACAGCGGCTACAACAGCGCTTCCGCACCTGCACAGCAGTAAAAGGCAGCACACAAGCAAGACACCTTATAACAACACACAATTCAGCACAAAAAAAAGGTTCAAACACGGATGGGTGCTGAAAGGACACGGACGGGTGTCTAAAGGTCAATATCGACGGGTATTGAAAAAGGTTCAAACACAGACGGGTGATGAAAGAACACGGACGGGTGTCTAAGGTCAAACACGGACGGGTGCTGAAAGAACACGGACGGGTGTCTAAGGTCAAACACGGCCGGGTGCTGAAAGAACACGGACGAGTGTCTAAGGTCAAACATGGACGGGTGCTGAAAGAACACGGACGGGTGTCAAAAAGGTTCAAACACGGACGGGTGCTGAAGGGACACGGACGGGTGTCTAAGGGTCAATACGGACGAGTATTGGAAAAAAGGTTCAAACACGGACGGGTGCTGAAAGAACACGGACGGGTGTCTAAGGTCAAACACGGACGGGTGCTGAAAGGACACGGACGGGTGTCTAAAGGTCAATACCGACGAGTATTGGAAAAAAGGTTCAAACACGGACGGGTGCTGAAAGAACACGGACGGGTGTCTAAAAGGTTCAAACACGGACGGGTGCTGAAGGGACACGGACGGGTGTCTAAGGGTTAATACGGACAAGTATTATAAAAAAGGTTCAAACACGGATGGGTACTGAACGAACACGGACGAGTGTCTAAGGTCAAACACAGACGGGTGCTGAAAGAACACGGACGAGTATAAAAAAGGTTCAAACATGGACGGGTGCTGAAAGAACACGAACGGGTGTCTAAAAGGTTCAAACACGGACGGGTGCTGAAAGGACACGGACGAGTGTCTAAAGGTCAATACCGACGAGTATTGGAAAAAAGGTTCAAACACGGACGGGTGCTGAAAGAACACGGACGGGTGTCTAAAAAGTTCAAACACGGACGGGTGCTGAAAGGACACGGACGGGTGTCAAAGGTCAATACGGACGGGTATTGAAAAAAAGGTTCAAACACGGACGGGTGCTGAAAGAACACGGAGGGTGTCTAAGGGTCAATACGGACGAGTATTGGAAAAAAGGTTCAAACACGGACGGGTGCTGAAGGGATACAGACGGGTGTCAAAGGTCAATACAGACGGGTATTGGCTAAAAAGTTCAAAAGGCAACTTTACTGGGGATTGAAATGCTAAACCGAACACGGACGGGTGTCGAGAGAACACGGACGAGTGTTTAAAATCAATACTGACGAAGTATTGAGGCAATGAAAAAGAACACGGACGAGTGTTAAAAGAACACAGACGGGTGCTGAAAGAATACTGACGAGTGCAGAAAGAACACGAACGAGTGTTTCACGCTAGCTGCTTTGAGGGGATAAACCAGAAGAGCGATGACGAAGACGGCCGAAGGCGGACTCGCAAAAGAAAGACCGACCGAAGGCGGAATTTCAAGCCCAAGATTAGTATAATCAACAGATCGACCAAGATGACTCCACTGGGGAAGAGAGAAATCTAAACATACAACTCTGTAGAGGAGTATAGGAAGGAACAACAGTAGTAAGGAAGAAACCACTGGTTGCGGTGTAATGTCAAACAACATATCCTGAATTACACCTCTTTCTGCTGGGGAAAGAAACTGGTAATAGATATCAAACCTGGCTTATGCTTCGAATGCATATGTTTTAATTTTTTATGGCGTAATGCTCCATACGAAATGGAAATGCTATGCTTTTAGGAGGATGCCATGCCGGAATGCTTATGCAATGTAAAAGAAACATCCCATCAAAATAAATGCTGAAGACAAAGGCAACTTCACCTGGGATGACAAATTAAATTGTCCTCTGAAATAAGAGACCCTGCTGAGAAAAACTTCACTCTGCTGAGGAAGCTCCTGATCACAAACTCTGCTGGAGATGGAGACTCCGAGAGAATATCCACTCTGTTGGGGATAGATAGAAACTAAAACTGAGGATGGAACCTGAAGAGAAATTTCCTCCGTTGGGAATTACTAATGACTTTCATCGAAGACATAGCTCAACACCTGGATTTGAAATATGCCAATAACCATTGGACTTAAGACTTGCTGGGGATATCAACCGCTGTTGAACAAACTACTGCGAAGATCACCATCAAACTCTGCTTAGGGGACAAGTCAATAACACCGAACCTGCTTGGGGATATTACCGAACTCAACCTGCTGCTGGGAGATGCTCTTACCTTTATCCCGCTGGGGAATATCAGCCAATACCAGCAAATCTGCTCGGGGAATGGTGATTGACAACATCAACTCTGCTAGGGGATACCAGCAAGCTTACTCATCTGCTGGGGATCAGACCAAACCATTGTTGGTGAGAAAACATTTCCCGACTAGCTGAGGAAAAGGAATCCCAAGACTCTGTGGGGAAACCAACCTCTTTGTCCAAAGAAGATATTCCACCAGTCTTTTGCTGGGGATGTAACAACATCAACTTTTGGCTGCTTGCTAAGAGAGTAATCAATCACAACTCTAGCTGGGGAAATAATCCTCTGTACTCTGGCTGGGGAGAGTAACAGCCTGCTGAGGAGAAAGAAATTTCAATGCTAAGGAGAGTAACTCTACTAGGGAGAATAGTCAACGAAACCTACCGAGGGATATCATTGAGCTTAACCTGCTGTTGGAGGAAAGAATTTATCCTGCTGGGGATTAGAGCATGCCGTTGCTGAGGGAACTACATTTCCTGACCTCCTACGGAAAGTGATTACCAGACTCTTATGGGGAAAATAAAGTCATTTCAAAGACACCCAACACACCTCCTGCTGGAGATACAACCACATTCACCTCGGAGCAATCCACTTTAAACTGCTTGCTGGGGGGAATGAGTTCTGCTGAGGATGATAAACTTTCAGTGCTAGGGAGAGTGACGCTACTTGGGGAAAAATAAACTTGTTACCCAGCCTGACCTGTCTCTATAGTCATAAACGGCCCTTTGAACTCTCCACTTGCCCCAGACCATCAGGTCTAAAGGAAGAAATCATCTCAAGAGGATTTTATAGAGGACCGGGCGTTCACACTGCCCCAGGGTCTTTAAACTCTTGGAGAGATTTATCAGATCTCGACGCAACTGCCCCAGACTTCATAATCCATGAAGTAAATTACCTCGAAAGGATTTGCAATGAACTGAAATATTCTGCCCCAGTATTCTGAACTTTGAAGAGGTGCTTTCAATTAAACGTCTTCAGGAGTGGACAACTTCTCACGCTCTAAAGGTGGCCTGCCCCAAGTCTTGAAGAAACTTGGCCCCTGACTGATCTTACAGAGATTTGTCAAATCGACGTGATTGCCCCTGTTTGGCTGCTTTAGGGAGAGTTTTCAATGTGACTGCTTCAGATTGGCTGCATCTTATCACCATTTATCGGGACCCCCCCAGGCTGCGCACAGTCTCTTGGCCATATACCCCTTGACATGACTGTCCTTCAGAGTTCTCACCATCTCAACTTGGCGTGATCAAGCTTCTCGACTGACGTTCATCATGTAAGCTTCTTTGATGTCAAACACATGCGAGCAGAAAACGTTTAATATGAGAATGACAATTCTAATGCAACACTCGTGTTAACCTGAAGTTTTATTGAAAATGTGTCGCCAAGCCTTATGAACGAATCACTAGTTGGGATGCGACATTGATTTTTGAATGGCAAATAATACGCACATGCAATACCAACAAAAATCTTATTAGCACAACTCATAGGAGTCAGGATCGCTATCTCGCTAAAGTGCACTTTTGGAATAAACCCTGCTTCAATTAGGACTTTTGAGGGTTGTATCGTGGCCTGGTTCACGGTTTTTGAGAAAAAAGGATTTAAGGCTCAAAGTTTATTGGTGCCCACCCACTCTTCGTGATGTTCTCCAGTCCTACGTTCAGCTAATTCGGCACAAGCGCTCATCTCTCAAAAGGTTTCATGATCTTTAAGGAATCCATGCACTGATGGTTTGAGACCTGATGAGGTTTTAGAGCAACAGTCACCCCTTTTTGTCTTTTGTTTGTAGTCCCACGACTTTGTTCTTGCTCGAGGATTTTCTTTTGTAATCCTTTTGCTTTTCGCTTTTTTGTTCTTTTGCTTTTTGATCCCTAATTTTTGCCTGGACTGACTCTTTTGAGTTTTTCAATTTTGAAGTCCAGCGGGATGCCCTAACTTTTACCCAAGTCGCTTGTTTTCAAGTTTCAACTTAGCGGGGCTTTTTCCTTTTTCTTTTTCTTTTTTCTTTTGATTCCCCCCCTTTTTTTTTGGAACAAATCGTGTGACACTGTTTTGTCTGACTTGCTTGAAAGGGTTGTGACTGCCTCACTCCTTGATTGTTGAGGGATAACCATTGTGGTTTCACATCTTTTAACCTCTTGACGGTGGAATAGAAGGTGATGGATCCTCAGATGCACACTCCTTTTGCAATTTGAACGCTCGGTCAAACTAACTGACGCCTACCCTGCCCCAGGTTAAGATTGAGGGTTTTTTTGTTTCTAGAAAGAAACTCCTACTTCAAGGCTCAAAGGGGTTAACGAGGGTCTATCTCCCTTATATCTCCAGTGTTTAGGTATTTGAAACAATGCCTGTACATCCTTAACATGGTTTTATCCAAAAGCACCTAACTGAAGATTTTGCGTTTTTACCTCATCATCCTCCCTCAAGAGTTTAAGGCAAGAAAGTTGGTATTGTAGTGCATATAAACATGACATGAGTGCATAAGAGTAAGATACTTCAGGAACAACACGTTTATTGCATTAAAATCAACATTCAAAACACAAACAAGTTTTTACATGCAGACAGTGTTTAAACAAACAAATGAAAGCTACATATGAAAATGCAGTAATGGAAGCTGATAATTGTCGTTGTTGAGGAGACTTGACTCCGTCTGTACTTATTGCTTCTGATGATGTCTTCGCAGCCTCGAGCGCTCACTCTGATAAAGAAGCTTCACCTTGTGGGGGTATCGTCTGGGGTGATGACCTTTGAGTCAATCAAATCTTGCACCTTGTGCTGAAACGCATTACAGTTATCAAGTGTGTGTCCAAACGTTCCCGAATGGAACTCATAGCTAGCGTTCATGTCATAGTCCTGAGGAATAGGGTATGGCACTGGCATGGCATTCCTCCGCTGGATCAGCGAGCTTTTGAGCAAGCGAGCAAACAACTGACTATAAGGAATAGGAATATGATCAAATATCCTCTTGGGCCTTCTTGGTATGAGTTGCCTCTGCTGCTAATAATTCTACTGTTGCTGCTGATTTAGGCACCCAATCCGCCCCTGCACTTTCCTTTCTGAATTCGGATGAGGCACAATCAAGGGTTGCTGATGCAAAACTTCTGAAGCATAAGGTTGTGGAAGAGATCCATGACATGAGGTGGATCCTTTGGAAAAGGAAGGAGTCCCCAATTCTTTTGCAACAGTGGGAGTAAAATCACCTTGTTTACCAGTGCCAACTGATGTAAACTTGATTGCCTCTGAATCAATGAGCTCTTGGACTTTATGCTTGAACCTTGTACAATTCTCAACATTGTGACCAGGTGCCCCAGAGTGGAACTCACATCTAGCATTAACATTAGGTCCCAGAGGAAGCTTTGTGGAAAGAGGTCCTAAACTAACACGTTTAACCAGTTTGAGCTCGAGCAAATAAGAAAGCAACTGCACATACGGCATTGGAATGGGATCAAACTTTCTCTTAGGCCCCTCTGACTTAGGATCCTCTTGAGGGGTAGGAAATGATTGCTGATGAGAAAGCTCTGAAACTTCAGTTTGTGGAAGAGATTCACGAGGCAATCCACGATCTAGAGCAAATCCCAAAGTGATGGGAGGAGTAAGGACCTCTGTTGTGGAAGCGAGCACATGATTGTTTTCCTTCTTTAACACCTTATTCAAGATTTCCATAACCAGGCCCACCTGAGTCCTCATCTGATTGACTTCCTCTCTTAGCAGTTTCTGACCCTGGGACATAGCCTGCATATCTTCCCCAAACTGCCTCATCTGAATCTTCATTTCAGTTACTTCTGCACTGAGTTGTTCCATAGCTATCCTCTAATTTTCACAGGTTAAGTAGTGGTGGTCGGTCAAGCTGTCAATTCTGAAGATAATACCAAGTTAGAATGAGAAATCCGCTCCTGATCACCTGCTATGCGTATGAGTATGCAAATGCAAATGCCATGTTCGAATATTTCCAAGGAATCATTCTGTTTTGATTCAAGTTTTTGACAAAAGAACCACAAGAAATAGACGGAAATGCTCAACAGCGAGTCTCAAAGTTAATACCCCTTGGAAATACAAGAACATGTATGCAAAAATTAATGATACAAATGCAACAGACATGGGATCAGGGCTTCCACAAAGCTCTGTACTGCTGTGCTGTTAATTGGACAAGAACCACAACCCAGAAAACCAGAATTCCAGAACATCGGACCACTGAGATAACCAGAAAACCAGGAAATAACTATACACTGTCGAGAAATCCAGAAAATCGGGTAGGTTAAAGGTTTCGGTTACCTGCAGTCCTGTAAACACCCGCCCATCTCACATGTGGGTACTAGAAAACTGAGGATCCTCAACATCACGGGCTCTCAGGTCGAGAAATGATGATACATTCACCATTTCTGGTTTGGCATCATCATCAATCGAGGAGGCCTCAACTGATTCCCCTAAAAAATAAGGTCATGCTATGCAAGTTCCCAGCATTGGGTCCTCAGATCGACAAGTGTAATGGGTTTACCATTTCTGGTCTGCCATTATCACATGTCGGGAGGAGAGGCGTTGCAGAGTCCTCGGAGAAACGGTCGCCAGAGTCGACAGCTCTCTAGATCAATATTCTGAAATGCGCAAGACACACACGTCAGAATATCTCCCAAGATAGCCTCGTCTGGATGTGAATTTCGTGAACACCAAACGCACCAAGACGGCGCGTAGGTCCCACTACTTTCCACTATAGTTTTAAGTGTTTGCTCAAGCCTGTGTATTGGGCTTATCTCTCAAAGAATCCCAACCTGCCAAACAAAAAACCAGCACATCACAGTACAGTCCAGTATAATAATGAAATGCACTGCAATAAATGCGGTAAAAATAGTAAAACAGTAATACACATTAATATACAACAAAATAAAGGACAACAGTAAACACCCAATGAAAACAAACAAACAAGCGCTAGGATTGACTCGCAAGAGGGGATGGACCAGCAAGAGGTCAACCAGTCCCCAGCAGAGTCGCCAGCTGTCGCTCCTGAGGATTTTCATCCATGGTACAAACGCGAAAGTGGCGCAGAAATAGAGTCGCCAATAATTTGTATTTATCCCAAGAGAGAGAAAGGAAACACTGCGTAAACCTGAGGGAAGGAAAAGCATGGTCTCGCGACCAAGAGAAACGGGTAAGGGAGTCGGTTACGCGAAGGGAAGGTGTTAGCACCCCACACGTCCATCGTACCCGATGGGATCCACGCTTGTTGTCTCATCAAAGGGTGTCGTCGTCTGGAACTCCGCTGCTACTGGAAAGGAAAAGGAACGGGAACGGAAGAGAACAAAGAAACGAAGAAGAAAAGAAAAAGAAGTGACTCGATAGGACATCTCTCGTCCTATGCCTACGTATTCCCTCGTGCAATGGGAAAGTCAGAGTCAACGTAGTTCAGACAGGAACTAAGGGGGGAGGTTGCTCGCCAAGACATCGCCGTCTTGTGCCTACGTATCCTCAATCGGACGAGAAAGAGGAAATTAGAGCAGTCGTAGTTTGACCAAACAAGGTCGGTTAGTGTTTTTTATGAGCGATGTTAAGTTCGCGTCCGGCAGTTAGGGTCGATGCCTGTTTGTGACGAGACGGAAAATAACGTGCCCTTTCCTGAAAATGATTTGAACCTGAACGATCCCGAAGGATGAAAAAGGTTTGAGTTTGTTTTTGTGTTTTTTAGACAGAAGTGGATTGAAGTTAGTTCGTAACTTGCATTGTACCGAAGTCTATGATATAGGAACGAATGCTTAGCAAATCGTTCCAAAATGGAACGTCCACTAAACACTCTAGAAAAATGAGAGGAAACCCCCCATTCCTCACTTCCCACATGCGAGGCTCATGCGCAATACACGTTAACTTTATTAAGTGTTTTAGAAGTGTTATGAGATGAGAAGAGAAGACTCAAAGGAGAAGAAAACCCTGAGGGGAAACTAAACGCTCCTAATGTTGTCATGCAAAGGTGGCCCTATAGTTGAGTTTGAAAGGGAAACGTCTACCTAAGTTAGCATGCAAAGGGAAGCCTAATGCTAATCCTACTCCAAGCTTAATCGAAAATTAAGTTGGACTAGGTAGCCCTAAGGGAGTGAATCCAAGACTTAAATAAGTCTTGAGATTCAAGGGAAGAGAAGGAGTGAAAGAGAAAAAAAAACAAACATCGGCTACAACAGCGCTTCCGCACCTGCACAGCAGTAAAAGGCAGCACACAAGCAAGACAGCTTATAACAACACACAATTCAGCACAAAAAAAAGGGTGCAAAAGGCCAAACAGCAGCACATATGCACCAAGACAACAGTGAAAACAGGGCAGCACACCATGGATTTGAAACGATGCAATCATGGCATAACGAACACACATCAAACATTGCACATTTTTCAAACAAACATGATCACAATCATACCACACACCATGGTAAACAAACTCGAAAACATCATGAGAGAATGCACATTATTTGTCATTTGATCAAATTAATTCAAACATGCATTTCATGGAATTAAAAGCAAACAAGCATAGGAAACACAACTCCAGTCACATAAACGATAATCCACAATCAACAATGCTCAAGAAGTGTGTGCAATGTGTTCATCGCATCGAGAAACCGACAAAACAATCATGAACAATCATCGATAAAAAACCAAGAATCGCGTGTCAGAAAATCATGTTCATACAATGGTGTGAGGTACAACATCATCAAAGCAGTCCACAAATATGTGTCATACGAATCCATGAAGATTAAAAATGAAACGGGATCAAATCATGCTCAAACATGCACAAAAATCACACTCTGTACCAGTGTTAATCGGTTAACCAAGTGTGTTAACCGATTAACAGCTCCAAAATCAGCAGAAACAGCAAAATACATTGGTTAACCGATTAACCAACTTGTACTGCAATTGGTTAATAGGTTAACCCTGTTACAACAGCAAAAATTAATTTGAAAAAACACTTCCAGCAGAAAAATCACTTAGGCAAACATCTCCAATGATCATGTAATCAACAATGCACAAAAATTAAATCAAGTATCAGTAATCAAACACCAATTAGATCCAATAATCATCAACATCAAGAATCACATTCAAGCAAAATGGATCCAAATCAAGAACAACCAAAGATCTACATTGTATAAGTTGCAATTAAGCTAAAATGAGTGTGGATCTGAGATTAACCAACCTACAAAGCTGAGATTTGCTTTGGTAAGTGTTGTAAACAGAATTTGATGAATCCAAGTAGAGAAATCCAAGATCCACAAGCTCCTTGCACTCAAAAGTTGAAAATCCAAGCAATAAGCAACAAAAACTCCAAAATCACTTTCAATAATCACTTTTGAAATTCCAGATCTAGATCCAAACGAAAATCACCAATGAAATGCAGCAATGAAGTGGTAATGAGTGGCTTTAGCTCAAGAATTAACAAGTTCCAATGAAGAACTTGTTAATCTATATGGAAGAGCTTTGAGTGTGGTTGAAAATGGAGGTTGAGAGTGAAAATGTGAGAGAGAATTGAAAGAGAATTCTGAAAATTGAGAGTGAAAAAATGATCTAGGTTTTTAAGAGGTTTGGAATGAATTGATTTAAATAACCCCTAGGTTAGGAGTTAGGTTTGGGTTTGGAGTGAGGTTTTGTGGGTGGAAATGGGGTGAAAAATGAATTAGGAAAGGAAATGAGAAATTAGAGTGGAAAGAATTTGAATTTTGGATGGAAAATCACTCTCTCTAGATCCTTCTACTGGTGTGAAATTTGAATTGGTGAATAAAATTTGAATTAGAAAAAATGCAGCGCTGAAAAATGAAGTATCTGGGCAAATTTTGCCTTGGTTAATCGATTGACCAATTTTAGTACAAATTGGGTTAATCGATTAACACAAGGAAAATTTGAATTTGGCGCTTTTTGGAGGGAAACTTGGATATTCGCCTGATTCCACTTGTTCTGAGCCACATTAGACCTCTGAAACTTGCCATTTGATACTAACAGCGAAACACACTTGAAATATGCTGTGAATTCCGTTTCGTGCTCGAAATACTGCTGAAAATAATCGTCTGGTGCTGAATCGCTGATCAAAAAATGACTGCCAGAGCTTCTGATTGTCAAAATGTCTAATGAGCAAAATAAATGCTCAAAAAGACTTTGAAAGCTATCTGCTTGGCTTTGAACATTGTTGGAAATGATACTGGAACTGATGACGCCATGAGCTGCTGAAAGATATCTCGATCCCATGCTCAAAAGAACTATGCAAATGCAGAAATGACGATGCAAATGAAATGAAGCATAAGCCAAAAAGAGTTAGAAACAAGGGGGCAAATTTTGAGGTGTTACAGAGGACACTCTGATGAAAGACAAATTTGAGCATGACTATTATGGCCTAATGGATGACCTGCCTATCTGGCAGCCGTACCCGGGAGACTTGTGGCAAAAGAGTCAGCCCAACGATACATATCAGCTGAGCATCATTGAAAAAAAATACATGTGTCCCCACCGAATCATGGGATCATTACTCAGGGCATTCAGAAAATATCCAGCACGACGATGAATTTGCAAAGATTGCAGGACAAGAGTTCCTTAACTACAATTTTCCTGAGGTCAACGTCATCGAAAGAGATTACTCCTCCAGTTCCAAAGAAGTGTGGGACACCTTAGGACAGCCGAGTGGCAAGTACGACTTCATGGTCAAGTACACCGCTCCTGAAAGCTCTCGTATCAGACTCGAAGACATCCAGTCCACTGGATGGGGAGATCCACCTGAGAGTGCAAATACTGTGCAAGATATAAAAGAAGAATCCTCCTACGACAACTCTTCCTAGGAGACAGATTCCAATGATCCCGCTCCACCAAAAATCAGCGTTATTTCTAAAGAAAAATCAAGAAGGAAGGCACCAGAGTTTGTGATTCACCGAGGAGTTCGCCGCCAATGGGTCGCTGTCAACGTTCCGAAAGTCGTTCATAAGTCTAAGTAATTGCCGTCTTTGACTTAACCTTTCACCCTGCCCAGGTGAAACAGATGTTTTGATAGGGTTGACTTTCTGTAAATGTCTCTCTTCGCTTCGCCCAAAGCGACTGAGTTTTGTTTTATAGGGTTGTGGTTTCAAGAATCGACAAGATCATAAATAAAATAACGTCATTCTGTAATTTCCGCATTTATTGCTGTTTTCTCTTTTCACTTTTTCAGAAAATTGTAATCCTGAAAACAAGCAGTTATCAGAAAATACACTGCACACACTCTTGAATTCTCTTTATCTTTTCTAAAAAACAATCATCACGTCATGCAGATTGCTTGTTTTAAACCCCATTGAAACATACGATCCAATGCCTTCTCCCAATTTTGAATTCCCGGTATTTAAGGCTGAAGAAGGAAATGACGAAGAACTTCCAGAAGAGATCTCCCGATTACTCAGACAAGAGGAAATGTCCATTGAACCGCACAAAGAGCTGTTGGAAATGGTCAACTTGGGTTCAAAAGAAGAGAGAAAAGAGGTCAGGATTGGGGCACTGCTCAGTCCAACTGTCAAAGAAAATTTGATAAAGCTTCTCAAAGAATTTCCCGATGTATTCGCTTGGTCTTATCAGGATATGCCAGGATTAGATACCAGCATCGTGGAACATCATCTACCTTTAAGATCAGAATGTCCGCCGGTAAAGCAAAGGCTGAGACGGACTCACCCAGATATGGCCATCAAAATCATAGAGGAGATACAAAAACAGATTGACGCAGGTTTCCTCGCCACATCAGAATATCCTCAATGGTTAGCCAACATAGTACCAGTTCCAAAAAAGGAAGGAAAGGTCAGAATGTGTGTAGACTACAGGGATCTGAACAAAGCCAGTCTGAAGGATGACTTTCCCCTACCACACATTGACATGCTGGTAGACAGTACAACAAAGTTCAATGTATTCTCCTTTATGGATGGATTCTCGGGCTATAATCAAATCAAAATGGCGCCAAAAGATATGGAGAAAACTTCATTCATCACCCCATGGGGCACTTTTTGTTACAAGGCAATGTCGTTCGGTCTGAAGAACGCTGGGGCAACCTATCAAAGGGCCATGACTACTCTGTTTCATGACATGATACACAAATAAATAGAAGTGTATGTCGATGATATGATTGCCAAATCTAAGACAGAAGAAGAGCATGTGACCCACCTATCAAAGCTATTCGAGCGTCTGAGGAAATACAAACTCCGCTTGAATCCCAACAAGTGCACATTTGGTGTCCGTTTAGGGAAACTCTTAGGGTTCATCATCAGCCAGAAAGGAATTGAGGTTGATCCTGACAAAGTCAAGGTCATTCAAGAAATACCTTCTCCAAAGACTGAAAAACAAGTCAGGGGATTCCTGGGACGTCTGAATTACATTTCCAGATTCATATTCCTCATGATCGCGACATGTGCGCCGATTTTCATACTACTAAAATAGAATCAGGACTGTGTATGGACAGAAGACTGCCAAACCACCTTCGACAGTGTCAAGGAATACCTGTTGAACCCACCGATTCTATCACCTCCAGTAGAGGAAAGACTGTTGATTATCTACCTAACAATCTTGGAAGACTCAATGGGTTGTGTACTTGGCCAACACGACGAAACCAAAAGGAAAAAGTCTACCATCTATTATTTGAGCAAGAAATTCACCGACTGCGAGACTCGGTACACTATGCTTGAGAAAACTTGCTGCGCTCTGGCTTGGGCAGCCAAACGTCTTCGCCAGTATATGATTCATCACACTACTTGGTTAATCTCTGAAATGAATCCAATCAAGTATGCCTTTGAAAAATCTGCTTTCACGGGAAGGATAGCCCGTTGGCAGATGTTGTTATCAGAATATGACATAGAGTACCATGCTTAAAAAGTCGTCAAAGGAAGTATTTTAGCCGATCATTTGGCTCATCAACCGATCGACGATCAGGAATCAGTCGGATTTGACTTCCCAGACGAAGATGTCATGTACTTAAAAATGAAAGATTGCGATGAACCGCTACCCAGTGAAGGGCCAGAACTAGGTTCCCAATGGGGACTAATCTTTGATGGAGTTGTCAATCATTATGGAAACAGAATTGGGGCAATCATAGTAACATCTCAGGGGTACCCATATTCGTTTCACTTCCAGATTAACATTCAAATGCACAAACAACGAGGACGAATACGAAGCTTGTATCATAGGTCTCGAAGAAGCGATTGACTTAAGGATTAAGAACTTAGATGTATATGGAGACTCAGCCCTGGTTATTAATTAGATCAAAGGAGATTGGAACACATACCAATCAGGACTGATTCCTTACAAAGACTATGCGAGAAGGTTGTTACCATTCTTCAACAGAATCGAGTTTCATCACATCCCTCGTGAAGAGAATCACATGGATGATGCATTGGCCACTCTCTCTTCCATAATTAGTACAGGTCAATGGAACGACATACCTAAGATCGACATAATGCACCTGGAATGGCCCGCTTACATTTTCACAATTGAAGCAGTCATAGACGACAAACCTTAGTATCACGATATCAAATGCTTCCTTCAGAAACAAGAGTACCCACCTGGGGCATCCAGAAAAGACAGAAAAACCCTCAGAAGGCTGGCTGGCAGCTTCTTCCTGAGTGCTGATACACTTTATAAGAGGAACTTTGACATGGTCCTTCTTCGATCTGTAGACAGACCAGAAGCAAACATGCTGATAAAAGAAATTCATGAAGGATCCTTTGGCACTCATGCCAACGGACACACAATGGCGAGAAAAAATCTAAGAGCAGGGTACTATTGGTTGACCATGGAATCCGATTGCTACAAGTACATGAGGAGATGTCACAAGTGTCAGATATACTCAGACAAAATCCATGTACCACCAACACATCTCAAAGTTCTCTCTTCCCCATGGCCATTTTCTATATGGGGAATTGACATGATTGGCATGATCGAACCCAAAGCTTCAAACGGACATCGGTTCATTCTAGTAGCCATTGACTACTTCACCAAGTGGGTCGAAGCAGCGTCATACACCAATGTAACCCGACAAGTAGTGGTCTGATTCATCAAAAACAATCTCATCTGCCATTATGGTGTTCTAAGCCAGATCATTACTGATAATGGATCTAACTTGAATAACAAGATGATGAAAGAGTTGTGTGTTGAGTTCAAGATCGAACACCATAACTCATCTCCCTACCGACCCAAGATGAACGGAGCGGTAGAAGCAACTAACAAGAACATCAAGAAGACCGTTCAAAAGATGGTTGTAACCTATAAAGACTGCCACGAGATTCTACCCTTTGCTCTTCACGGTTATCGCACATCTGTCCGCACTTCAATAGGGGCAACCCCTTTCTCTCTAGTATATAGAATGGAGGCAGTGCTCCCCATAGAAGTAGAGATCCCATTAATCCGGGTAATGATGGAAGATAAGCTAACAGAAGCTGAATGGTGTCAAAGCAGACACGACGAATTAAACCTAATCGAAGAAAAGTGAATGACAGCTTTGTGCCATGGTCAGTTGTATCAACAAAGAATAAAGAAGGCGTTTGACAAAAAGGTTCGACCTCATGTCTTCAGGAAAGGAGACCTTACGCTAAAAAATATACAATCATTTCTCACTGATTCCCGTGGCAAATGGACTCCGAATTATGACGGCCCCTATGTGGTCAAGAAAGCTTTCTCAAGCGGCGCCTTGAGACTCGCAACCATGGATGGAGAGGAATTTTCCTACCCCATGAATGTTGACGTAGTCAAGAAATACTTCGCCTAAACAAAAAAAAAGAAAAAAAACGTCTCGGTGGATTGAAAACCCGAAAGGGCGGTCCAGGCAAAAATTAGAGACATAATCAAAAATCATCCCGATGGATTGGAAATCTCAAAGTGCAATCCAGGAAACAATTAGGGATTAATGGCAAGTAACTACGTCCAGCAAAGGGGCAAATCCCCCAGCAACAGTCATGCAGTCCATTAGGAAAACTCCAGTCAAGGTCATCTTCGACAGAAGCTCAGGATGTCCAGAATTCAAAGTTGGTAGAAGGATAACGGTCGTTATGTTTTAATGTAGCCCTTTTCCCTTAAATTACCATTTTCTAACTTTTTAAATACTCTATGGAATCACGTGCTTAGCTGATTTCCATCCTATCAATAAAATTTGAGCCTTAGTGCTTTTGTTTGCAATTCTTATTTGTTTTAGCTTTACAGAACGACATTTTAACATGATTAACAATTCTTGAAATAAAACAAAAATGAATTTACTTGTCAAATTTTTCTGCTTTTAAAATAAAGATGGCAATTCTTTTGAATGTTGGACATCGAAAGAACATCGTTTGCTTCTCCAAAGGCGATTAAGCTTCAAAGTGCAAAATCAAAGTACTCCTTCTAAACCAGTACGTCTGAACGAAGGATCAACTATATCAAATGTGATTTTCCCATCTGGTATCCCCGACAGAGTTCTTATCTCCTAAGCCCGACCAACGTTTTCCCCATAGGGACTATATCTCCTAAGCAAGGCAGGATTGCTATCTTGGACCGAACGGTATTTCTTTGTCCCCTGCAGTGGCCGAGTATCCAGTCATGTTCATCTATTAGTCTGTATGCCGTGTCAGTTTTGTCAGCATAAACATACATACATCATGCATTATTGATTTGCATTCATATTCATATTGCATCACTATCACTCTAGTCAGTCTTAACTCTAAGTGGTGAAGTCCTCTTGTCAATCGAGTTGTCAGTTCTTTCCTCGTCAGGAAGCGAATCATCTAAACAATCTCTCCCCAGTTTATTTCTGGGATAGAGACAGTCCTCGACCACTTTGATAAGTTGAACCTCTTAAAAGACCAGAAGACCTTCGACAAACGTCACTCTTCACCATTGAAGATGATATCTTCGCTTTCCCGGATTAAGGAAAATCCCCAGAGAAAGCCTTGCAACTAAAGACTCTCAGCAACACATTGATTTCTATCTCCAAGAGAGTCAATGTTAATGAAGTCATCAACACCTCAAAATTGGATCACATCACATGGCATTTCTCCGAGAAGATCTCGAGGAAAAGTATGATGTAATATCCCCAAGCTAAAAGCAATCTCTCAATAGACTCGTTTTCCCTAGCAAAGTCAACAAATGGCGTCTCCAACAGAGAAGTTTGTACAACTCTACAACTCAGACGAATGGGTTCCCCAGCAAGTCTGACATCAAAACTTTTTCCTATCAAATGGCATCTCCCCAGGAAAATTCGGCGAGAAGTTTGAGGAAAACCGCTACAAATAGTGTCCCTTGTCAAGAAAGTTTATTGACAAAAGAAACTGAGACCAGTTCCTTGGCTGAAAACCAGGATCGAGGGAAAGTTTATTGACAAAAGAAACTGAGACCAGTTCCTTGGCTGAAAACCGAGATCAAGGGGAAGTTTCACCCTTTTCTAAGTATCATTGCCTAGCAAAAGAAGATGGATGAGTAAGCTGCCATTCATAACCACCATCAAAATTTCGGGTATCCCGATATTTAATCCTCTTGCACCCCGAATGCCCGAATACCTTCGCCATTCACACCTTCGAGTCCAAGAAGATTAAATAGGGGCATCTGTCATACTCCAAATTTTGACCACCAAGATTTCACATCGTTGTGCAAATCATCATCACAATATGGATGTACTTTCATGCCTCATTAATCTCCTCAGGGATTGTTAGGCATTCTTTACAATCAAAGATTAGGGTTTTGAGCCCTCTCAGAGTACTTAGACACATGATCAATCAAGGAATGACATGATCTTCAACTTCTCTAGCCTCTCAAACACCCACAATGGATCAAGAGGACTCCCACATCAAGAATCAAACACAAGGTTGCAACATTCCAAGTGGATCAAGCCTCAAGATCGCCTGTGTCACCAAATTAGGGTTTTGGTCGCCTGAGGCCTCCAGATGGAAATTTTCATCTGGGCATGAGCCAATGCTTTAAAATATAACCCAAGATACTCTAAGGGACCTCATGGACCCAATCATCAAGTCAAATTAACCCCAGGGGATGCATTTACCAAAAATCATGGATTTGGGTTCTTTGACCTAATTCACCCCTAAGTTGACTTTTGGGACAAAGCATGAGCCAAGACCTCAAGACATGATTTTAGGGCCTCCAATATACTACATTGACCCATTTGCAATAATGGATTGACCCAGGAAGCTTGATTCACAAGTTTCAATTTCATCAGGACCACAATTAGGGTTTCGAGGAAAAAAGTCAACTATGCCTTTGACTTTTGACCAGGACATGCTCCCAAACCTTGGGACATGATTCAATACACCCTATAACACCTATGGAATCCATCCATTAGGTTTGATTTAGGTCAAGGACTTGATTTCACAAAGGATCACACAATTTGGATTTCATCCGATAAAAAGTCAACTATACAAAAATCCAAAGTTTGACTTTTTGGATTTTTTGTCAACCAAGGTTCCTTAACCCTAAAAAAATGTTAATATGTGATTTGAATCATCATTCATCAAGAAAAACCAAAAAAATGAGTTAACTTGTAAAAGGGGTAACCATAAAAAACTTATAATTTTTCTAAGTTATGGAACAAAGTGGCTAGGGTACCAACTTCCAAGGACCATAACTTGAGATCCAAGCAACCATTTTGGATGGTCCAAAGCTGGATTTGTATCTCTCATTACATACTTCAAAAGTGTCAACTACATCTCATTCCAATTCTTCATGGATTTTTAGTTATGGAGTGATCAAAATGGCTGAAAACATGAAAATGACATTTTTCTAACACATAATGAAATTTTCACTAAGTCAGAATCTGCCTTACTTTTTCCAAAATGTAGGGACATTTTTCACCTTGATCCAAGTCAAACCAGGTCTAGGGGTGAACATCAAAGTTAAGGTATGCCATAAGGGCTTTCCAACAAGTACCAGATCATCTCCAAATTCAATTTGAGCAGGGAGATACAACCCTTGAAACATGGCATCATGAACTGGTTTTACAAGGCAGAATTGTGCACATTTGCTCGATTTGTCCAAATATGATAACTCCAAGCCTTGTCATCATATTGGAGACATCTGAGGATCAAATCTAAGGGGGATGATCTGATCTCCAAGCCTCCCAAGTCCAAGAATCTACAATTGGCCATGCTAAACCTAAAAAGGCTAAAAAGTGCCAACACTCCAATTTTGTTTCCAAGCCTTTAATGGATGCACCAAGGTGGCATGAACTAAGCCTATTCCAACTGAATTCAGTCAAGACTTATCTCTTAACCAAAGCTACAAAGCCTGTGCCATAATCTCAAGTCAATGGCTAGAGGAGACTTGAGATTCCTTTTGCATAACATTGGCCAAAGGCCTGCTGCAGTTGCCATTCACTATTGCTTGCAAAACAAACTTGCTCTACTATAAATAGAGCTCATTTGTGCTCAGTTTAAGTACACCAAAGCACTACAACACTTGTTTTCCTCAAAATCCCTTTCTCTAGGCCAAAATGCATTCTTTTGCAAGGTACCTCTGATTTTTTGAGTTAGAGAGCAATTCCACCACAACTCATGATCCAAACACCTCTAATATGTTGTATCTAAGCTGTTCAAACTCTCATATGTGACCTGTAACACCAAAATCACAAAGTCCACCTCCAAAACCTCAAAATTGGATTTTTTTTTGCATTTTTCAAGCCATGTCTTGATTCAGTCACTTTCAAAACCAGATAAGACCCCAAACACACTCCAAATATCATCCTTGAACTGTCCCAAATGGTTCCCCTCATTTGGAACACCATTTGAGCGAGTTGCCATATTGGTCACTTTTGCCCCCTTTTGCAAGAAAGAGCTCAAACTTGTTCCTGAGGATTCCAGTTGGTTCTAACCATTCTAAAAGCTTCTAAGGGATCAATTGAGAGTGTCCAAAGCATCAAATTACTTCTGGCACAACGAACTTGGCAGATAGCCCAAAAAGCTCCAAGAGGTAAGTGCATCATCACTTGAACTTTCTAAATTATGCATTGCTTTGAAGTCCACTGATCATAAATATCTCATACATGTTGTATATGTTGTGTTTGAACCAATTCATCATGTAATTCTTGCCTGAACCATGAGGTAGCATAGAAAATGCAAATATAGGCCTATTTCAAAACCACTATCGGGTTTTAAAATAGGGACCTCATCTGAAAAAACCATGACCACCATTGGATTCCTTGGGAAATTCTAGGCCAGATACATATAAATTTTGTCCCAATCCATGGAGAAATGAGAAAGTTAGAGGCTTCACGTAAATGGCCCAAAAGCTGGCCTTGCCTTGCCTTGCCCAGGCCTAAAACAAGGCACCCCTTATATATTTATGGGGTGGTTTGGATACACGGATGTATCACCACCCCAGTGGTTGCGCGCTCATGTGTTTGACTTGGAGGTCTGGGGTTCGAATCCCCCTCGCCCCAGACCCTTTTTTTATCACTTTTTTCCATTTTTTATATTTTTCATATTATTTTCTTAAATGATTTGAAAAATTAATTTCTCTCTCAATTTTAATTATTTTTTATTGGTTCTTTTTACAAACAATCACAAAAATGTTAAAATATTTTATTCCACGAAAAAATAAAATTTATATTATTTATTTAATATAATTGATATTTTTGCAAATAAATTTATTTTTTATTTTTTTAAACATTTAAAAAAATGATTTTTCATCTTGGAAATCAAAACCAAATGAGTTTTAATTCATCTTGTGATTAAAACATCATTTTTCAAACCCTAACCAAAAATCACAAGTTGTTTATTCAAACTTAAATGGTGTTTTTATCATTTTAATTAATTTTCTTTGAATAATTACTTTTAAAAAATGATGAAATTAGGGTTCCATTAATTTTAACCCTAACAAACCTTTTTCAAACACTTCTGGGCCTCTGATTAAGTGTAAGACCCAATCCTTTGTAAATACAAAAACCTTTTTGGGCCTCAGTCATTGTATAAGTCCCTATGCGATTCTCAAAACGACGGTGCAATCACTGTCTTTCATTGGGCCTCCCCTCGTGTTGTAAGTCTCATCTTTCTTTTTTAAAACATCTTTTGGGCCTCTAATAGAGTGTAAGACCTAATCCTTGTTGTAAATAAATATATTGGGCCTCAGTCATTGTATAAGTCCCGATCCGATTTCAAAAATCTCGGCGCGGTCGTCGCCTTTTAAATAAAAATCATCTGGGCCTCTCCCTGAGTTGTAAGCCCCATCACTTGTACAAAAATAAATTTTTGGGCCTCTGATAGAGTGTAAGACCCAACCCTTTTGTAAATGAACCTTTTTGGGCCTCAGTCGTTGTATAAGTCCCCGTACGATCTTCAAAATAACGGTGTAATCACTGTTAAACCTTGGGCCTCTCTTTGAGTATAAGCCCCAACAATCTTTTCAAAAACAACTTCTCTTTTGATTTAGGTTCAAATATACAGTTGTTATCAAAACTTTCTTTAATTTCTTTGAACAACTAACAATACAGCTTGGAAGCTTGCTCGCCTGTAAGTTTTATCTGCTTTCATTTACATGCTTTAATATATAACTGTATTGTGGGAAGCTGCTCCTCTGTAAGTCCTTCTTTCATATCCTTTTTAATACTTGTCATATATCAACCATATATATACTAGTATAGTTATTTAGAGTTTTCCCCGGCAACTAGGTCTAGACCTAGATAAAGCCAGTTGGTCACTCTTTAAATACAGTCAAAACTAGATCCCCATAGGACTTCCAGATACAGTCTTGCCTTCTCTTGGGATTAAATAATATGGAACAAAGAGAAAGGCAGTATTCTCGGTGAACCTTTTCTCAGAATGTCACTATTAGAATTTTTCAAATAAATTCAGTTTCCCCAGAGAGGGTTAATTCTCGGTGAAACCTCTCTTGAATTTCTTCAAACCCTAGAACTGTTCGCTAAAGAAAAGATTATTCTCGGTGAAACTTTTCTTGAACTCTTCTTAAGTTTGGACCCACAGGCTTCCTAAAAGCATCCTCGCATCCTCTTGGGCTTTGTACAAGGAGCCTCCGGCTTCTTAGAAGTTCTCATGCCTTCTCTTGGGCTTAATTCAAGGACCCTGAAGACCTCTTAAAGGTATAAGACTGAACTTAGTCATCCTTTGTTAGAGCAGTCTTTCCCGTGTCAAATCTCAGACCAATTTAGGGTTGATACTCATCCCTTAAAAGATTTGCCTCCTTTGAGGCATCATACAAAAGATAAAACTCTTCCACACCTATAGACTTGGACAGTCTAACCTTGAGTCTCAAAGACATTCTCAAGTCCCCTACAAATATAGGAGAAACCTTGATCATCCGATCAATCTCCAGCTGAGTTAAAACCCTTGGGTTCTAAAACCCAGTCTCTCTTCTAAAATCCCCAGCCAAGGTCAAAAGGCTGTTAATAACACTATCCTAAATCAGAACCTCAAGGCATCTGATACCTCAACTCTTCTGTAACCCTCAGAAAGAGTTGATTCCCCAGTTGGACTTGCCTCGGGATCTCAATAATCCCCAGCAGTAGATAGCCTCCTCTTAGGCTTTGTATAATAATCCTTCCTCAGCATAGTTAGACTCCTCTTGGGCTTTGTACAATGATTCTCCCCAGCGGAGCTAACCTTTTCAGACTCTCTTGTTGAGTCAATCACTCTCTTATTGAGTCAACCCTTTTAGCCTCAATCTTGGGCTTTGTACGAGATAGATAAAAACACTCTCTTGTTGAGTCAATCTTTTCCAGCCTCCTTTTAGGCTTGGTATAAAGATTTCCCCTAGCAAAAGTCAGCCTCCTCTTAGGCTTTGTATAATGACTTCTCCAGCTTGTTCAGCCATAATCTTGGGCTTCATACAGGACAGTAAAAGCACTCTCTTGTTGAGTCAAACCCTTTTAGCCACAATCTTGGACTTTGTACAAGACATAAATCTTCATAACCTTCTCTTAAGCTTGGGACAAATATATTCCCCAACGGAGTCAATTCCTCTCAGCCTACTTTTAGGCTTTGAGAAATAATACCCTAAGCAGAGTCAATCCTCTTTTCAGCCTCATTCTTGGGCTTTGTGCAAGACAGATAATACTCTCCCATAGAGTCAAACTCATTTCAGCCTCTATCTTGGGCTTTGTACGAGATACCTAAAATATCCTTAACCGAGTCAGTAAAGTCTCCGTTTAGCCTCAATCTTGGGCTTTATACAAGACATATAAAGATTTCTTTCCCACTGAATCAGTTTCTTTTTTAGCCTCAATCTTGGGCTTTGTACAAGACAGATATAATATTTCCCCAGAAAAGTCAAAACTTTTAGCCTCCTCTTAGGCTTTGTATAATGATACCCCCAAAGAGTCAGTCTCTTTTTTAGCCTCAATCTTGGGCTTTGTACAAGACATATATAAATACTCTTTTGTTGAATCACTCTCTTTTTCAGCCTCCTCTGAGGCTTTATATGGGGATTTCCCCAGTGGAGTCAATCAACCTCTTAGCTTCAACTTTGGGCTTTGATCAAGGCACACAAAAAATCAACATCCCCTCAGAGGAAATCCAAATCCCTCTGTAGGAAGTCATTTCTCTATTTATCACTTATCCAAACAGACACTCAAAACAAACCCTAATCCCAGATAACTGCTGTAAGAGGCACACTTGTTGATTAAAATATCCAAGTTGTCGTCCATCTTTTATCCTGGTAAACCCTTTCTTTCATCTAATTGCCGTAAGCGGCAAGCCCCTGGATTATTTACATCCACACCACTGTCCATCTCTTAGCATGAGAAATTCCTAAGGAAAAATGGCATTGCTCTACACTGAGTTAAAGTTTTCTCCTTCTGGACAAATCCCTCATAAAGGAAATTATGGCATTGTTGGATTCTCATATCCCGGTTAAAGTAATCCTCCTTTATAAATAGTCACCCAATAGTTGTGATAAACAGACCAGATGTCTCCCTTTAGAGATGACAAATTCTCTCCCAGTCAAACCTTTTAGCTTCAATCTTGGGCTTTGAACAAGACACAAATAAACCTTTTAGCTTCAATCTTGGGCTTTGAACAAGACACCAAAATATCTTTTTCATCCCTTAGAATAGGAGGAACTACGATTGCTCTGATTTCCATGTTTCTTTTAAATGGGAATACGTAGGCATAAGATTGCGAAATCTTAGCGAGCATACTAATCAAAAACTCTAGGTCTAGTACCTTCATACCAATCAAACTTAGGTCCAGTACCTTACCAAAAACATCGGAAAAACCCAAACATCAACTCACTCACTCTCTCATACTTTCCCAAGAAACTTTCCCAACCCATTAACGAATAAACACCATCAAGTACAAAGCGAAACCTAAATCTAACATCCTGTGGATAACCACATATAGGATGGGTAATTGACAACTCCCCATTGTATAACCTGACCCCGGACCCCCCAATCTCTTTAAGCGTTTGTTCAGTTAAACATTCGCGTGCAAGGTTAGTTTTAGATAGCTTCCCTTTCCCTTCCAGCTTCGTGGGATAAATAAGAAATCAGAAAGTAGCAAGCCCCTCCTCCTCGTTGAGGAGAAAACCCGAATTCCGCAATAAGGTTGTCGCGTCACCGACAAAAATCGCGTGCTACACCGGCGCAGGGTTGATAGCGGGAGTTACTGCCGCTACTGGTTGATACCTTCGCCTTTGCTTTCTGAGAGAGATATTACCAATATCTTGCTCTTTTTTCTTTTGAAAAGCACTACCGTATCTTTTGGTACTGCTTGATGGTTCTGTACCTTTGACCAAACGTCCTTCTCGGACTGCTTCCTCAAGACGTACTCCCATATTCACCATTTCAGTGAAGTTACTGGGTGCACTGGAAACCATTCGATCGTAGTTGAATGAGCTCAAGGTTTTCAAAAAGATCTTTGTCATCTCTTTTTCCTGAAGAGGAGGACAGATCTGGGCAGCAATTTCACGCCATCTCTGAGCATATTCCTTGAAAGTTTCTTTGTCCTTTTGCGACATTGCTCTGAGTTGATCCTTATCTGGTGCCATGTCCAGGTTATACTTATACTGTTGAACAAAGGCTTCCCCAAGATCTCTGAAAGTACTGATCTTGGTGCGGTTCAAACCCATGTACCATTTGAGTGCAACACCGGTTAAACTGTCTTGGAAGTAATGGATCAGTAGCTGCTGATTCTCTGTCTGAGTTGACATTTTTCGAGCGTACATCACCAGATGACTTTGAGGGCAAGAGTTGCCTTTGTATTTTTCAAAGTCAGGCACCTTGAATTTGTGCGGTATCCTTACATTAGGGACCAAACAAAGGTCTGCGGCGTCCTTTCCAAATAAATCCTGACCGCGAATGGCATGCAGTTCCTTCTGCATTTCCAAGAAATGTTCTTGGAACTCATGCATTCTTTCGTACACGTCTTCATTTCTACCAGGAATGGCTTGCGGAATCTGTCCTTCTGGGACAGTGTGTACCATCGGCTGTGGTATTGTCATTACAGCGGTGACTCTTGGTGCTTCAGTGCCCTGAAGTTTGTAACCTTCAGGTGTGGTTGTCATAAACCTCGTGTCTTCGCTTTCCCGAAGTTTGTAACCTTCAGGCCCAGCGGTTCCTGCTGCAGTTTCTGGGTCTTTAGTGACCGGCAGGATGTATCCTTCAGGGATGAAGTTGAGAGGCATGCCCCTGGGTCGACTTTTAGGCATGTTGTACCGAGGATGATTCTCCTGCGTCTCCCTTATGGGCGTAGATGTGATCTCCGAGATCACAGTCTTTTGTTAACGTTGCTCCTGAGCTACTGTCAGGGATTGCATGTCACTGTGAAGTTTTTCCAAACTTTTCTTTAGAGCGTCGATTTCTTCTCTCAGCTCTCTTTTCTCTTCCTCGAGATCGTCCATTTTCTTTTGTCGATTGGCCCGAGTATTGTAGGAATGAGACAGTTTGACTATAGAATCGCGACACAAATGTGAGATTCGAAGTGAAGAAGACGAGTTATGTGAGAATGATGAATGATATACAAAGTTATATATATTTTAGCTTTAATAAAAAAACTTTAACAAATAGATTGTAAATATCATACAGTAAAGGCTGGAGACTCTGTTTTATTAAATTTGAAAGATTCCAGAAAGGAAAATACAGTATTTTTAAAGAGCTGTAAGGAAAAAAATCTAAGCTCAGGGATCCTGAGTCCTTTCTGAGGAGAGCTCAGATGCGGGTTCTGGCATTTTCCTTTTCTTTGACCGGGGCTCTTTAGCCGTTTTCGGGTTGTCAATCCTTTGCCAAGTGAAATGAGCGAGCAAACTTCTTCAGTTTTCTTATTTTTTACCGCATGTTGCTCTAAGATCTTAATCAGAGCATCCTTTTCTTTTAACAGTTCCTGAATCTTGGTACACTCCACGGTGAGGATTCGGTACTTGTTTTTCCAAGAGCTCTTCTCACGTTGAACTTTGTTAAGAGCTACCTGGAGTCTTTCCATGTTAGACATGAAATAAAGGACATATTCCTTTAATGGAAAAACTTCTTGGCGAGGGTAAGGCATCCTCAGCTTGAGAGCTCTAGTTTGCACCCAGTGGAGATAAGGTTCCATGGAGGTACAATTTGGCCTTCCTAGAGACTCTCTTCCTTTCTTGTGAATATGTTGCCAGGCGTGCACTATTTCCTTCTTTAGTGCCCTGTCATTTTCCCCTTCCTTGAAGAAAAGACCTTCCAGATGAATATTATGTGGGATATTCTTCATCGGGTATCCGAGTTGACGGCGAACTAAAATTGGATGATAGTTGATTCCTCCTTTAGTTCCTATAAGGGGTACATTAGGGAAGTTTCCACAAATGTCGATGATTTCTATTCCCTCATAAATCCTATCATACCAATCTATGTCAGACTTAGTAAGAGACATTATCCTTTGTGACCAATGTAGAGTACTCTTGTGATCCCAAAAAGCAGTAGACTTGGGCAAATGGGAAATGAACCATTTGTAAAGCAAGGGTACATAGTATGTAATCATTCCTCCATTGTACAGATTCCTTAAGTGTACAAAATGATAAACATCTACAAGCAGGGTTGGTACGGGGTTTCCAATTAGAAATATCTTAATAGCGTTGGTGTCAACGAAGTTGTCTATGTTGGGAAAAAGGAATAACCCGTATGTGAGTAGGACAAATACATCCTCGAAAGCAGTTACATTTCCTATACTGGAAAAGTACAGGGCTTTCTCCACTAAAAACTTGGCTGGTAAACCTTGGATTCCTCCTTTGGTGGTCATGTGAGTCCTAACTTCTGACTCGTCCAAACAAATGGCTCTTGCGATGACATGATCCTTTGGAATTTCTTCCAGCCCGGAAAAAGGAGTTTGATCGGTGATAGGTAGATCAGTCAGATGAGACTACTCCTCTAACGTTGACGCCAGTTGATAATCCAGGAATGTGAAGCAGTGATAAACTAGATCGTAGAACTGAATTAGCGTAGACAAAATTCCTTCAACTACATGGACCTTTAACAGAGACAACAATCCCCCATACTTAGCTCTGAAAGCATCAGGGTTGGTAATCATCCTTGCCAGCCCCATTAAATCCTCTAGTTTCAGAGCCTTGAAGGTGTACTTGTGGGTCTTTCTTCTACCAAAATCCATAATGCAATCTCTCAGATATTTGCAATTATTGTTTTAGTTTAATTTTAAAAAAGGAGAGATAAGAAGATAAGAGTTTTTTTTCTTTGTTTAAGAGTTTTTTTAAATGAATGCATGAATGCAACACACAAAAACATTGAAAAAACATGGGTTCATAGGTTCAACGTCACGAGCATGAAGTCATGGCTCTACCCTTTCCCAAAGGTAGTATTCTGGTCAATTTTTGTACCTGTAGAATGGATCCTAAGGTTCCCAAAATCATTGACTCCTCTAGAGATATCAACAGCAAGCTGGTTCACCCGAGCGAGCTGTAGTATCCTAGGGTAATCTCATTTGAGTGTAGTATCGCGTATCAACTATTCCCGATAGTGATCGCACTACCAAGTGGTCATAAGGTTAATGCCTACTAAATCCTCAGGTTCATAGGCGCCGCATTAGGAAAACTCTGCTTTCACAACGATCATGTTCAGCAGGCTGAATCCTACAGACCCTCACCTGATTTGGTGGTCTACCAGGTTCGCTTGTTCGGGGTTCACTCCTTACAAGTTTCCCCGTCTTTGCCACCCCTTATCTTAGGTTTCTCTCAAACTTTCCAGATGCGTATTAATCGCATTCCCATTGACAGAAAAAATAAACACGGATATCAAGTAGGAAAAGCAGTATATATATATATATATATAAAGTATGTAGTATGATTGCTAACAACCTAGACCTCTTAGGAAGCTAATCCTAATCCTAGACAGATAAAATGTCTCCTCAGCAGAGTCGCCATTTTCCTATAGTGTGCGATTCATGTCAGTGACGCGACCACCTTATTGCCATGGGTTTTTCCTCACCGTAATGGTAGGAGTTGGGTGCTACTTTTTTATTTCTTATTTATCCTGTGAAGCTGGAAAGGAAAGGGAAGCTATCTTAAATTAACCTTGTACGCAAATTTTTTCTTTAACAGATGCTTAAGAGATTGGGGGGTCCGGGGTCAGGTTATACAATAGGGAGTTGTTAATTACCCATCCTATATGAGGTTATCCACAGGTTGTTAGCAATTATACTATTTTCTATTTACTGCTTACTGGTGTTTGTCTGTCGATTGGGAAAGTTTTTCCATTGGGAGTGTTGAGAGAGTGTTTTTGTTGATTTCGGGTTTGTTCCGATGTTTTTGGTAAGGTACTGGACCTAAAGATTTGATTGGTATGAAGGTACTGGACCTAAAGTTTTGAATTGGTGTGAAGGTATTGGACCTAAAGTTTTGAATTGGCGTGCTCGCTAAGATTTCACAATCTTATGCCTACGTATTCCCGTTAAAGATAAACAGGGAAATCAGAGCAATCGTAGATCCCTCCTATTCTATGGGAGGAAAAAGATGTTTAGGTGTTGTCGCACCCTAATTTTTGACCCTAAGATCCTCGCCTTGTTCTTTGCATAACATATTAGGTCAATCATTCGTGCATAACTAACCGCTTTATCTAGCTTTGTCTGTTTGTTTCTCTTTTAAGGACAGGTGCTGCTGCAGAAGATTCAAGGTCCTGAAGGCTGTGTTGTGTGTGTTTGTGGAGGTTTCTCGGGCCGTTGCAAAGTATGTGTGTGCTCCTGTGAGTTATGCCTCCGCCCTTCCTGATCCCTAAGCCACTACAAAGCCTTCCTTCCCACAGATTTGCTCAGAAGTTTTCCCCCGCAAAGATTAAGTCCTTATACCCTCGGATATGGAGAATTGGTCCCTAGAAACTGATCACTAGTTGTGTCACAGGTTGACATCCCCTCTCCCTATCAGCTCTTCAAGATGCAAGATCATTATTCAAAGTCATAATCTCCAAATTTATCATTCATGAATCCAAGCTCATTTAATTGAGGCAAAGTACATCAAAATGGTCAAAGCTCATGCTTTCGGTTTACATGAAATACAAGTCACAGATGATGAGGTCAAGATCATTCAAATAGATTTTGTAGGTTGCATTTTTGATATGGCCAAACATGGAAGATTATGCTTGTTTAATTAACATGTTGATAGAATTTCTTCCATACACTTAGTCCTTTAGTTCTGAGTTGAATTCAAATCAATATATCAAGGTTCATTCGAGAGATTCAGTTTCATGATTAAAGTTTGCATTGTTCAAGATCAGCACAAAATTGAAGGGAGATCACTTAAAATCAAACCATACAAAAAACCATCAAGATTCATATTTTCATTTGCTCCAATACAGTTCCAACAAAATCGTTTGCCAATGATAAGTTCGATTGAAAGAAAATGGATGTTTCGGCTTAGAGATTCACAAATACAAGGGAATGGCTTGACATAATAACATTTTCACAAATTCCATCATGATCTATAAGGCGGGTTAAGGCCAAAGTTACAAGCTTAAGAGTAATTCATGATAATCATACCACACTCCAAATTGATTTCATGCCCAAAACAAGACAAACCTAAGATAAGAGTTCACGTTGAGTTAAAATGACAAGGAGATGTTGCGTATGGGCTAAAAGGTTGGCTACTTGATTCAAAGAAAACATCCGCACATGGCCATTGAAGCACTGTCATCATCAATTCCAATTCTTCATTGTAAGGATTTAATTATACCATATGTTCTCAATAACATTGTCATAAGACTTTGAGAACGTCAATGATGATTATTACATGGCAACAAAAAGTCACATCAGAAATAGCCAAATTGTACTCTTGGTCCCCACGTTAAATGTTAGAATCATTCTAGTTCTTGTGAAAAAGTCTAGGGCGCCACTGAGCCATCTTTGGTAGCACTGTTTAAAAACCCCCCTCATCATTTGTCACACACATGATACCAGCTGTAACTCAACCAAGCTTCTTGAAATCAATTCCATGCTAAGCCTTGCCATCCAGGTTTTCCAAGTTAAGTTTTGTTTTCATCGAATGCGCAACCTGTCAATGACGCAAAGTTTGGAATCAATTCATGTCACAAAATGATTATCGAAGGAACAGAGGTTAACAGTTCAAAGGAACTATACCGGTAAGAACTTGGCAGTAGGATTCCAAATACCACTGAAAAAGAAGAAGAATTCAAAGAGTTTCAAGGGTTTCTAATACACTTCTAGAAATAATCTCCCATTTACTCCAAGTCTGCACATGTAAAAGGAAAATGATGTCAAACAGGTTGCGACACTAAGTAGGAATTTACGGAAATAGCAAGGCAAAAAAAAAGGATTGTCGCTCCAAATGAATTCTCAAGATTGCAGCGCTTAGGTATGAAGACTTCGCTATTGATATGTGCAAATCCATATCAAATGAGGGGAATATAGGAAATTCGAAGAATCATGCGACATGGTTCGTACCTTAGTGGCGCTCAAGGCGGTCCAAATGTTATGCCACCGCTGTATCCAAGCCACCCCATCAACACTATGACATCCACCCTTGCCCAAGACACCAATAACCTCCACTTAGAATACCAAATCAACTCCAAACCAACTCAAAAGATACCACAAAGGAAAGACTCTTGCCACTACAATAATTATAGCTGAGCGAGTAAAGCTGACGGTCATCTGCACCTGCAATTACTACTACTTTCAATCCCAGCTTTGCACCTGAAATAGAGAAATTGATAGCAGGAAATTCGAATCACCAAACATGAAAAAGAAGTATGTAGAGTTGAACATGTTGTGTGAAACTACTCGCAGGACCCAAGAAGAACCGTCTAGGCAAAGGGAGATAGATGTACCATCTGAAAAATTGATCCTGACAAGAGAATTTTAGACTCTGGTGCATTTTTCCCCTGTAGTTTCCTTTGGACTCCGCTGCCAGCCTTCATGTTATTCATCGTACCTGCTTCAAAAAAGTCACAATAAGAGCGTTGCATTTTGTTACATGGAATTTTTCCCAAGAAAGTAGCATTACTCGTACCAACACGCTACTGTCACCAGCACTTCCAATTTGATAGGCTTTGAAACCCATGGAAGTCTGAACTTTCCAACAGACATTTGGGTTTTCCTTGGGAGTTTTACTGCTTCAAATATGAGGCACACTCAAAGGTTCGTTTTTAAAGAGTTAAAATGGGTGAGATACCTAAAGTTACATTTTCAAGGCTCGTTGTTTCTGACAGTTCCAAACATTTCTTCAAGAGAATCTGAAGGAAATTAAATTGAATAACTGGAATCAAGTTATGTTCAAACATGTCGAGACCAAAAAGGAAAAGAATTTATCATAGTTTCATGACATTTTTTAACACGTTCCAGGCAGGATCTCCATCCTCAGTTATACAGATTCAGACAAAATCAAATTCATTCCAAAAACAACTTCTAATAGAATTCATAAGCATTCAAAACGTTCCAAGACATGTTTCTACGAAAACAGAAAATTTTCAAAAGGGCAATTACACATAATCACATATTCAAGAGAAAGAATCAGAATTAATAGTCATGATATTCCTTTCCAAAACAAGAGCCATACACATTCAGTGCAGCATTAAAACAAGGATCCATTTTACGCTTATAAAAGGACATTCACACGGTTTCGAAAAGGGTCAGACACCACGAATATATTCATATCAGAAACTCATACAACAACAATTCAAAACCTTACACCAGAAATCATACGAATTATCCATCTATTACGAGCAAACTACGCCAGAACCAAACCATTTCACCAAATTCAGATCATACATCAACCCAAACTACAAAAAAAACCATTCTTTCAAAATCAAATCGCGACCAAGTTCAACAAACACTCTCATACAAACTTCATACAACTCAAACCAACCATAAACCAGAAGAATCAACAACCATACACACACGCAAGGCCAAGAACAGCACCAGTCCACACCAGAAGTTGCAACAGGTACACATACACACAGACAGAGCACAACACACACACACACACCAAGGTGAAGAGGATTCGTGAAAGCGCGTACCTGATTCAGATAACTCTTTAATCAGCGACTCGGCTCTCTTTTATGATTCACATTTTTTTCTCTGATCAACACCTTGTAATTGTAACTCTCAAACATAGTGGATTGGGTTATTGGGTTGTGTGGGGTTAGGGTTTTGCTTTGTTTGATCGAGAGAGATGAGAGAGCGACGACGCGATTAGGGTGTCAAAACCTTAATTTTTTGAGAGAAGAAAGGTATACGAGAGAGATAGACTAGAGAATGAGAGAGGAAAATTCGTGTGTGCTTGTTTTTTACTCTTTTGGTTTGTTGTTTTTAATCACATACACACACACACGCCCTCTTTTTTTGGGCCTTTAGATTCGTCACATGATCTTATCACACGACCACAGTTTGAGGGTCTGCGATAGACCCTCTCCCCTGCGTTGCATATAACCCCTCCGTTACAACCAAATCTTTTATTTAATTTGATTCATATTTTTTTTTACCTTTTTTTTTCTTGATAAAACAGTCATAGTTTTATAACATTAAAAAATAGAGTTTTTTTTATGAAAATAATTATTATCAAATTTAGTTTTATATATAAAACATAACTAATCCCAAAAATAAAATAAAAGTAAGTAGAAACCTTTTAATATAACCTTTTTTTTTTAAATATAATTTCTTTTAAAATATATTTTTCTTAAACTAATAAAACCTTTTTTAAATCAATAGAACCTTTTAATAAATAACTTTTTTTTCTTAAGAAATTAATTATAATTTTATAAAACTTTTATAATAAAACCTTTTTCTCTCTCTTCCTAAAATATGAGAATTAACTTTTTAATTAATAAGAAAGAACTTTTAACAAACTTTTGTTCTTTTCCTCAAATTAATAGATATTAATAAAATACAACTCTTAAAAATAATAATAAAAATACACCTTTTATTAGCTTCCCTTAAGAAATCAAAACTCTTTTCTCAATAAATCGCCCCCCCATTAGAATCCATCATCGATCGCTTGAGTGTTATCTTGTCTGTATTTGATACCCTGCTTTATTTATTCTTTTATGTACCTGATATATGCACCTCCTTGTTAGCTTGATTGTTCTCAAACCTTTCAAAACATTAAAAATTCTCGATCCAACGTCGAGCCCATTTTCTACCCATGTAAGTCGATTGCCTTTAGGCATCGCATTCAACCTTTTGGTCACTAGATACAAGACTAGCACCACTTTACTAGCACTCTCGCTTAAATCTAATATAATTAATCGCATTAATATCCAAGGGAAAACCCCATGCATGATAATTAAATTATTGTGCATGGTGCATAACCATTTGCATTTCATACCTCCATAGGTTTTCATACCCTTTAAGATAAGTTTCTTAGACAACTTTAGGATAGATTTTCCTAAGTTAGTCCCCCCCTCAAGTTTGATTTTACAATCAAACTTTAGCTCACCTAATTCTCCACACAAGAGAATTAGATGTGAATCATCTCAAAGAAGGGACATACAATCCCATACCCCACAAAATACAAACAATTTTCAAAACCTGTGGTGGTTTCTTAAGATGATGACTCATCTTTTCTCCCAAACTTTAAAAAAACTTTAGTATCCCTCAAGAGGAACTACATGTGCTCTGATTCCTTCCCGACAGGATATGTAGGCACAAGATGCGATATCTTGTCGAGCACACTTAGGAATAGAATTCTAGGTCACCTACCCTTAAACCCTTAGCAAAACAAAAATACAAATAACATAAATAAACAAGAGGTTCCTGTAAAGTACTACAGATATCTAGGATGCTAACACCTTCCCTAGGTATAACTAACCCCCGAACTTTAGAATCTTAGTCTGCATTTGCATTGCATTGTGGGTAATTCAATCTTTCTCCCTTCCCTTGGATAAATCAAAGACGGTGGTGAAATAAAAGAAATTCGATTCAAGTTAATATAATAGCTTGGTATCCAATTCTCACCGCGACAGAAATGGTGACTTCACTGGGGATGTCTCATAAGAGGGTTCCCCCTAACTTGTTTAATTATGTTATTTGTTATATATTTGTATCTGTTATGTTTGCTTGGGTTGTCACTTTGTGTGGTGGGATAAGTTCTACACCCGGACTTGAGTGAAAATTATGATAGGACGGTGAGAATTCAAGGAGACTTTGAGGGAGTCGATTCCTGAAGAAGTTGAATTGAGACTTCACCACTCAGTTTAGGCCCTCTCGATTTTAATATTGTTCAACGAGTCCATTCGTGAAGACGATATTATTTCGAACTAAAGGCCATCGAGACTGAGGACCGTAGTTACCTTTAACCTAACTTGGCCTATTAGGATGTAGTGCGGGGACTATGAGGGAGTCTATTCATGAATTAGTTGCTACGCGATACTACACTCAGACGAGATTCTCTTGAGAATATTATTGACTACCAAGTGATTTGGAAAATCGATAATATCTGAAAGATGGATTGTAGACTCTGGGAACTTTGTAGAACCCGTTCGGCAGGTACATTTAAAACCATAGTACACACCTATTGGGATGGTTAGACCTTGGCTCCACGCTCAATACCTTTCAAACCTAGGGCCTTTTGCCTGTTTGTTTTGCTTGTGTGTGCTTTGTGCTTTGTGCTTTGTGTGTTTGCATCCAGACATTCATAAGCATCATATCATAAATATTCATGGAACTTAGTCTTATTTGTAAACATCGTAGGGATACCATAGACTCCGAAAAAGAAAGAAAACGTTGAAGTACACTTACAAGAGTCATAACCTGGATGATATAAGGGGACGGTTGACCTTGCTGACAGATAAAGAAAGATTCGAGACCAGATATGGGAAGTTATTATCTCCATTCTACTACTGTTTCCTTGATTATCAATTGGTACCTATCCTTGAAGAATTTCCTCAGCTGACGGAGTTACTAATTGAATACCAGTATTCATTTCTCATCTTCGGTTAATATTCAAGTCAACATGACTACAAAAGGAGAAATTCTTTAAAAAGGCTACTCTAGTCCTTAATCAATACCTTGGAGGCTCAATTGGAAGAAGAAGTCAAACAAAGACCGTTGGAAGAGTCTCCTTAGATCCATCATTATTAGCTTTTATTTAGCTTTTCCGTTATGACTTTTGGAAAGTGTACCGACGCGTTATTAATAAATTTGTTTTAATATTCCAGATATTGATTATCGTAACCGTTTTTAATGATTTTTTAAATCGAGTCTCTTGATATTACATGATGATTATAAATAGCTGAGTTCCATGAATCTTGTTGCATCATACGCATCATTTGCATTTGCATTCCTTTGCATTCCAGGTTCTCATTCGTGTCTCTCTTCTCAGACTCCGAATCATCGATACGATACTCAAGCCGGTCACAAGAAAATGATGGATCATTTGGAATAGGAAAACCAAGCACTCCGAGCGGAGATTGCCACTCTAAAGGCCAACATGGACACTTTTTCTACTACTATGAAGAATCTGATAGACACTCAAGAGCAGGAAAATCAAGAACTTCGCGACGAGGTTGCAAACTTAAAGGTTACCAAGAGGAGCCTGATGGATTTGGTCAAAGAGTTGGTCATATCCCAACGCCAGGATGGTTCTTCTGCCTCCTCCACTAATAGGCCAGTTGAACGAAGTGGTGAATATAGGGACATCCCTGTGCCTTAAGTTGATTTGTTCCCTACCCTCATACAATATGGTTTGATCAAGAAGGAAACTCCACTATCCATCCCGATGACCCATAGGAATTATCTCAAAGCTAGTGCTTTCTGTGCTTTCTATCAAGGGCACCCGACCATGATATCGAGGAATGTTATGTCTTGAAGGAGAAAGTGAAAGAGATGGTTCAGAAGGGAGTCTTGTCTTTCAAAGTGTGCGAACCCCAAGTTGAGATCCATCTCTCACTCGAACAAGAAGCAATCCCCTCCTTGCACATGGTGGATTGATACCAAGGATGGTTTCTTTAAGGCTACATCTCGTCATATTTTATGCTTATTTGTTGTTTTCATATGCAATTTTCTACGATTGTTAATGCATTTTTTTTGGCGTGTAAGAACTTGTTTGTTTTGAATAATTAATGCAATAATAATGTTTGTCTTGAAGAAATCCATTAGTTTCACTCATTTTAAACGTTCTTTCTATTTTATAATGCCAATACTACTCCAATCTCTTACCTCGGCAGAGAATTGAATGGAGGATGACGAAAATCAAACGCAATATCTCTTGTTGTATGCTTTTGAATAAAACTCTGCTGGTGATATAAGGCATTATTTGAAAAATCCTAAACACCGAAGATATAAGGAGATAAACCCTCGTTAACCCTTTTGAACCTTTGAAGTATGAGTTTTCTTTTTCCAAAATAAAAAAACCCTCATTCTTGACCTGGGTTAGGGTAATTTTTAGTAAAAAAATGGAGTAAAATATCACGAAGATTAGGTGGCCACAAACAAACTTTGAGCCTTATATCCTTTGTTTCTTAAACCGTGAACCAATCCATAATACGATCCTCGAAAGACCTAATTGAAGCAGGGTTTATTTCAAAAGCATACTCGATGAGACAACGTTTCCTGACTCCTATAAGTTATGCTCAAAATTCGTCTTGGCATTATAAAATCGGTAATTCAACCACCAAAATATCTTTTAATAAAATTTTCAAGACAAACATATGTTGCATTAGCAATTTCAGAATTAACATTTTTCCGCTTGCTAACATTGCTTGACATCATAGAAGCTAGCATACGAGCATCAGCGATGAGCTAGATCTTTTGAGATTTGAAACTCTGATGAGTAAATGGCGAATCATTTCAAAAGGATGAATATACCCAGGGGCACGTTACTCGAAAACTTTGCTGAGCAGGGGTAAGTTGTTTCCCAGTTGTTTCTCTCACAGTCTGACCCCAAGGGGCAAGTTTGAAGACTTAGAACACCGTCAGTCTGGGGAAGTTACGTCGAGATTCGATAAATCTCTCCAAGAGTTTGAAGACATTGGAACATTTGGATGCCAAGTTTTCTATAAAATCCTCTTTAGATGATTTCTTCTCATAAACCATATGATCTGGGGCATTTCGAGAAGTGAAGATTATTTTCCCCATTCACAACAACTGTTGTTCAAAATGGCGACTACCAAGCAGTTCATCAAAGAGTTTCTATCCCAAATAATGCGATGACTCCCCAGTAAGTCTTTACTACAGGCGGTCACGACTATTCCCCCGTGAACCTCTACTTCAAGAAGTTATGGCACGTTTGACGCAAGATTTCCGCAGTCGACAACCTAAGAATCCTCAGTGAACTTCTTTGGTTTCAACCTTCCCCAGCGAAGCGAGTGTTTATTTCACTCCTCATTGGATTTTCTCACTACCTTGCAATCTTCTCCAGTGAAGGTGGATGTTTATTTCATCCCCTCGAAATTTTATCTCCGACATTTTCAACTACTACTGATCCAAGCTTCCCCGATGAAGTGGATATTTATTTTATCCAGTTACAACGTTCATTCAGACTACTTCAGTTCGTAGTGGATATTTATTTTATCCCCCGTGAAGTCTCTTCGATCATGAGTTTGATTCGCTCCCGGTGAATCTTTCTCGTCTCCAACAGAATCACGAGGTTCATCTTGACAATTCTAAGTGAAATCATGATGTTTATCCCCAATTGGAGTGCTCTCTCTTCCCCCAGAGAAGTTTGAAGCCTTGAAACAGAATTGTGGTTCCATATGTGGCTCTCATTTCATCCCCAGTGATGCTTCTATCTTGCGAAGATTGGCCGAGTATCCGTATCGGGATGTTTATTTCATCTCCAGTTCTCTCTCTGCTTTGTTTTGTCAGCATAAGTATAACATGGCATTCATTCATGTAGATTCATGGCATTTGTGCATTTTACATTTTTGTGTTGTTTGTTTGTTCTTTCACTTTGGTTGCGCTTATCCCCAAGTGATCGGGTTTGTCTTCTCCCTCCAAGTAGAATCGTCAGCCCTAAGCAGAAAGAACACATCCTTTCTAATTCTCCACTGAGTTTGATCCTCGTGGAAGATGGTTGCTTTAGTTTTCTTTTCCATTTTTGGATAAAGATAAACCCCAGATGAGTTCATTCCTCACTGGATGGAGTATTGTTTGACCGTTTCTTTTCAGTTATTTCCTGAATTGAACTTTGGTCCTTGACAATCACAATTTTGAATCTCTCTAAACTGTTGAACCTAGATTAAGTGTGCATTTATGTTGCACTCTACCTCCCCAAGAAGAATTTATTTGAAGACCTCTATGGAAGACGGAAATTATCCCTCCAGTAGTATTATTTCAACATTCCGTAGGAGTTAAACCCATACAAAAAGTGGTAGCTCTTTATTTGAGCTCAGTTTTCTATCTGGATGACAAATGGCAGTCTCCTCAAGATAGTTCGTCTATCCTCGGTGAAGTTATCAAGGTTATCAACTATTCTCCCTCAGATGTTATCTCGCCGGAAATTCGTCCGAAAGGTTCATTGAAGACTTTCCAAGTATTCTCTTTATTTGAGAATCTCTATTACAAGAATTTGACTAGCTTCAACACAGTTTTCAACTACAAGAATTTTACTTCTCAGTGGTATTCCCCCCAGTGAGTCCACAATTCAATTTGCTTCCATCAAATGGCATCTCTTCGAGAAGTTCGGTGAAGATTCAGATGATCTTTCTCTTTATTTGAGAAGACATATTTTACAAGTCAGCCGGCCCGCATCTCTTTTGAAGATCCCTGGTGAAACTTCCAAATCTCCAACAAGTTATGGATTCCAGCTAAAGTCATAAGATCTCCAGTGAAATCCTGACTCCCTGTGAAGTTACTTTACAACAAGTGTTCATTTTTCCAAGAGGAGTTCAAGACTTTGCTCGAGGCAGACAACCTCGTAGCTTTTATTCCAAGACTTTTGCTCGAGGCAGACAACCTGGTAGCATTTGGTTTCAAGACTTTTGCTCGAGGCAGACAACCTCGTAGCATTTGGTTTCAAGACTTTTTCTCGAGGCAGACAACCTCGTAGCATTTTTATTTCAAGATTGTGCTAGAGGCAGAAAACCTCGTAGCAGTTTATTTCAAGATGTATGCAAAGCAGAAAACCTCGTAGCAGTTTATTTCAAGATTTGTGTTTGAGGCAGACAACCTCGCAACAATGATTTATTGTATACCCTTTCAATTGGAATACTTGATCGAAGACTCGACAGTAGGTATTTCCCTGGTTATTCTCGGCAGAAGATTTCCAGAAGACCTTGGCAGTAGGTATTTCCCTGGTTATTCTCGGCAGAAGATATCCAGAAGACCTCGGCAGTAGGTATTTCCCTGGTTATTCTCGGTAGAAGATTTCCAGAAGACCTCGGCAATAGGTATTTCCCTGGTTATTCTCGGCAGTAGATTTCCAGAGGACCTCGGCAGTAGGTAGTTCCCTGGTTATTCTCGACAGAAGATTTCCAGAAGACCTCGGCAGTAGGTAGTTTCCTGTTTATTCTCGGCAGAAGATTTTCAGAAGACCTCGGCAGTAGGTATTTCCCTGGTTATTCTAGGCAGTAGATTTCCAGAAGACCTCGGCATAAGGTATTTCTTTTGTAAACTCTTTGGTTATTCTCGGCAGTAGATCTCCAGCAAATTTCGACAAACAGTCGTTTCTTTCCAGGATCTCGGCAGTAGATTCCCTGGTTAACTTTAAACTTCGACAAACAGTCGCTTCTTTCCAGGATCTCGGCAGTAGATACCCTGGGTAACTTTAAACTTCGACAGACAGTCGTTTCTTTCCAAGATTTTGGCAGTAAATCCTCCGGTTAATTCTAAACTTTGACAGACAGTCATTTTTCACAGCAGATTCCCCAGTACTTTAACAGACACATTTACAATAAAACCCTCGAAGAAGGTATTCTCAGAAGAGGTTCTAAGTCTCAACGATAGACTCCTCCAGTTGATGTCTCTTGAAGATTCCTCCAGTTGACCACTAAAGCAGGATCCTCAAGTAGATTTTGTTAGAAGATTTCATCGCAAGTTCATCACCCTATGCTTAAGATACTTTGTGATTGTCAGTTGGTAGTCTCTTCCTCAGTGGAGTTAGATCTTTCCCCGTGGAGTCTTGTTTTGCTGAGTTGTTCCTCGTCGGGTCTTTCTTTCTTTAGATGCGTTTCCGTATCTGTTATCCCTTGTGACATTATTCCTCGCAGGATCCCTGTCTTGCATATCATATCATTTCATTTCATGTGCATTTGTTGGCATCTTAGGGCCAAAAATTGTGCATGTTTGTATTTAAGTCCCTCATATCTCGTCGAGACGAAGATTTCAATCTCCATATCTCCAGATAGAAGTAACTTAAATAAG
Organism: Lathyrus tuberosus; assembly: GCA_022829125.1. Lineage (NCBI taxonomy): Eukaryota > Viridiplantae > Streptophyta > Magnoliopsida > Fabales > Fabaceae > Lathyrus > Lathyrus tuberosus. The sequence goes on from JALAZF010000250.1 coordinate 7,339,065, forward strand.
GGCATCTGTCGCACCCTAATTTTTGACCCTAAGATCCTCGCCTTGTTCTTTGCATAACATATTAGGTCAATCATTCATGCATAACTAACTGCTTTATCTAGCTTTGTCTGTTTGTTTCTCTTTTAAGGACAGGTGCTGCTGCAGAAGATTTAATGTCCTGAAGGTTGTGTTGTGTGTGTTTGTGGAGGTTTCTCTGGCCGTTGCAAAGTGTGTGTGTGCTCCTGTGAGTTATGCCTCCGCCCTTCCTGATCCCTAAGCCACTACAAAGCCTTCCTTCCCACAGATTTGCTCAGAAGTTTTCCCCCGCAAAGATTAAGTCCTTATACCCTCGGATATGGAGAATTGGTCCCTAGAAACTGATCACTAGTTGTGTCACAAGTTGACATCCCCTCCCCCTGTCAGCTCTTCAAGATGTAAGATCATTATTCAAAGTCATAAGCTCCAAATTTATCATTCATGAATCCAAGCTCATTTAATTGAGGCAAAGTACATCAAAATGGTCAAAGCTCATGCTTTCGGTTTACATGAAATACAAGTCACAGATGATGAGGTCAAGATCATTCAAATAGATTTTGTAGGTTGCATTTTTGATATGGCCAAACATGGAAGATTATGCTTGTTTAATTAACATGTTGATAGAATTTCTTCCATACACTTAGTCCTTTAGTTCTGAGTTGAATTCAAGCCAAATATCAAGGTTCATTCGAGAGATTCAGTTTCATGATTAAAGTTTGCTTTGTTCAAGATCAGCATAAAATTGAAGGGAGATCACTTAAAATCAAACCATACAAAAAACCATCAAGATTCATATTTTCATTTTCTCCATTACAGTCCCAACAAAATCGTTTGCCAATGATAAGTTCGATTGAAAGAAAATGGATGTTTCGGCTTAGAGATTCACAAATACAAGGGAATGGCTTGACATAATAACATTTTCACAAATTCCATCATGATCTATAAGGCGGGTTAAGGAAAAAGTTACAAGCTTAAGAGTAATTCATGATAATCATACGACACTCCAAATTGTTTTCATGCCCAAAACGTGACAAACCTAAGATAAGAGTTCACGTTGAGTTAAAATGACAAGGAGATGTTGCGTATGGGCTAAAAGGTTGGCTACTTGATTCAAAGAAAACATCCGCACATGGCCATTGAAGCACTGTCATCATCAATTCCAATTCTTCATTGCAAGGATTTAATTCTACCATATGTTTTCAATAACATTGTCATAAGACTTTGAGAACGTAAATGATGATTATTACAACGCAACAAAAAGTCATATCTGAAATAGCCAAATTTTACTCTTGGTCCCCACGTTAAATGTTAGAATCATTCTAGTTCTTGTGAAAAAATCTAGGGCGCCACTGAGCCATCTTTGGCAGCACTGTTTGAAAACCCCACAGCATTTGTCACACATATGATACCAGCTGCAACTCAACCAAGCTTCTTGAAATCAATTCCATGCTAAGCCTTGCCATCCAGGTTTTCCAAGTTAAGTTTTGTTTTCATCGAACGCGCAACCTGTCAACGACGCAAAGTTTGGAATTAATTCATGTCACAAAATGATTATCAAAGGAACAGAGGTTAACAGTTCAAAGGAACTATACCGGTAAGAACTTGGCAATAGGATTCCAAATACCACTAAAAAAGAAGAAGAATTCAAAGAGTTTCAAGGGTTTCTAATAAACTTCTAGAAATAATCTCCCATTTACTCCAAGTCTGCACATGTAAAAGGAAAATGATGTCAAACAGGTTGCGACACTAAGTAGGAATTAACGGAAATAGCAAGGCAAAAAAAAACAAGGATTGTTGCTCCAAATGAAATCTCAAGATTGCAATGTTTAGGTATGAAGACTTCGCTATTGATATGTGCAAATCCATATCAAATGAGGGAAATATAGGAAATTCGAAGAATCATGCGACATGGTTCGTACCTTAGTGGCGCTCAAGGCGATCCAAATGTTATGCCACCGCTGTATCCAAGCCACCCCATCAACACTATGACATCCACCCTCGCCCAAGACACCAATAGCCTCTACTTAGAATACCAAATCAACTCCAAACCAACTCAAAAGATACCACAAAGAAAAAACTCTTGCCACTACAATAATCACAACTGAGCGAGTAAAGCCGACAGTCATCTGCACCTGCAATTACTACTACTTTCAATCCCAGCTTTGCACCTGAAATAGAGAAATTGATAGCAGGAAATTCGAATCACCAAACATGAAAAAGAAGTATGTAGAGTTGAACATGTTGTGTGAAACTACTCGCAGGACCCAAAAAGAACCGTCTAGGCAAAGGGAGATAGATGTACCATCTGAAAAATCGATCCTGACAAGAGAATTTTAGAATCTGGTGCACTTTTCCCCTGTAGTTTCCTTTGGACTCCGCTGCCAGCCTTCGTGTTATTCATCGCACCTGCTTCAAAAAAGTAACAATAAGAGCGTTGCATTTTGTTACATGGAATTTTTCCCAAGAAAGTAGCATTACTCGTACCAACACGCTACTGTCACCAGCACTTCCAATTTGATAGGCTTTGAAACCCATGGAAGTCTGAACTTTCCAACAGACGTTTGGGTTTTCCTTGGGAGTTTTACTGCCTCCAATGTGAGGCACACTCAAAGGTTCATTTTTAAAGAGTTAAAATGGGTGAGATACCTAAAGTTACATTTCAAGACTCGTTGCTTCTGACAGTTCCAAACATTTCTTCAAGAGAATCTGAAGGAAATTGAATTGAATAACTGGAATCAAGATATGTTCAAACATGTCGAGACAAAAAAGGAAAAGAATTTATCATAGTTTCATGACATTTTTTAACACGTTCTAGCAGGATCTCCATCCTCAGTTATACAGATTCAGACAAAATCAAATTCATTCCAAAAACAACTTCTAATAGAATTCATAAGCATTCAAAGCGTTCCAAGACATGTTTCTACGGAAACAGAAAGTTTTCAAAAGGGCAATTACACATAATCACATATTCAAGAGAAAGAATCAGAATTAAAAGTCATGATATTCCTTTCCAAAACAAGAGCCATACACATTCAGTGCAGCATTAAAACAAGGATCCATTTTACGCTTATAAAAGGACATTCTCACGGTTTCGAAAAGGGTCAGACACCACGAATATATTCATATCAGAAACTCATACAACAACAATTCAAAACCTTACACCAGAAATCATACGAATTATCCATCTATTACGAGCAAACTACGCCAGAACCAAACCATTTCACCAAATTCAGATCATACATCAACCCAAACTACAAAAAAAACCATTATTTCAAAATCAAATCGCGACCAAGTTCAACAAACACTCTCATACAAACTTCATAAAACTCAAACCAACCATAAACCAGAAGAATCAACAACCATACACACACGCAAGGCCAAGAACAACACCAGTCCACACCAGAAGTTGCAACAGATACACATACACACAGACAAAGCACAACACACACACACACCAAGGAGAAGAGGATTCGTGAAAGCACGTACCTGATTCAGATAACTCTTTAATCAGCGACTCAGCTCTCTTTTATGATTGCATTTTTTTCTCTGATCAACACCTTGTAATTGTAACTCTCAAACATAGTGGATTGGGGTATTGGGCTGTGTGGGGTTAGGGTTTTGTTTTGTTTGATCGAGAGAGACGAGAGAGCGACGACGCGATTAGGGTGTCAAAACCCTAATTTTCTGAGAGAAGAAAGGTATACGAGAGAGATAGACGAGAGAATGAGAGAGGAGAATTCGTGTGTGCTTGTTTTTTACTCTTTTGGTTTGTTGTTTTTTAATCACATACACACACACACACACGCAATCCCTTTGCGCCCTCTTTTTTGGGGCTTTTAGATCCGTCACATGATCTCATCACACGACCACAGTTTAAGGGTCTGCGATAGACCCTCTCTCATGCGTGGCATATAACCCCTCCATTACAACCAAATCTTTTATTTAATTTGATTCATATTTTTTTTTTACCTTTTTTTTTTCTTGATAAAACAGTCATAATTTTATAACATTAAAAAATAGAGTTTTTTTTTTATGAAAATAATTATTATCAAATTTAGTTTTATATATAAAACATAACTAATCCCAAAAATAAAATAAAAGTAATTAGAAACCTTTTAATATAACCTTTTTTTTAATATAATTTCTTTTAAAATATCATTTTCTTAAACTAATAAAACCTTTTTTTAAATCAATAGAACCTTTTAATAAATAACTTATTTTTCTTAAGAAATTAATTATAATTTTATAAAACTTTTATAATAAAACCTTTTTCTCTCTCTTCTTAAAATATGAGAATGAACTTTTTAAGAAATCAAAACTCTTTTCTCATAATTAATAAGTTAATTCTCATATTTTAAGAAGAGAGAGAAAAAGGTTTTATTATAAAAGTTTTATAAAATTATAATTAATTTCTTAAGAAAAAAAAGTTATTTATTAAAAGGTTCTATTGATTTAAAAAAGGTTTTATTAGTTTAAGAAAATTATACTTTAAAAGAAATTATATTTAAAAAAAAAGGTTATATTAAAAGGTTTCTACTTACTTTTATTTTATTTTTGGGATTAGTTATGTTTTATATATAAAACTAAATTTGATAATAATTATTTTCATAAAAAAACTCTATTTTTTAATGTTATAAAATTATGACTGTTTTATCAAGAAAAAAAAGGTAAAAAAAAAGATGAATCAAATTAAATAAAAGATTTGGTTGTAACGGAGGGGTTATATGCCACGCAGGGGAGAGGGTCTATCGCAGACCCTCAAACTGTGGCCGTGTGATGAGATCATGTGACGGATCTAAAGGCCCCAAAAAAGAGGGCGCAAAGGGATGACGTGTGTGTATGTGATTAAAAAACAACAAACCAAAAGAGTAAAAAACAAGCACACACGAATTCTCCTCTCTCATTCTCTCGTCTATCTCTCTCGTATACCTTTCTTCTCTCAGAAAATTAGGGTTTTGACACCTTAATCGCGCTGTCGCTCTCTCGTCTCTCTCGTTCAAACAAAACAAAACCCTAACCCCACACAGCCCAATACCCCAATCCACTATGTTTGAGAGTTACAATTACAAGGTGTTGATCAGAGAAAAAAATGCGAATCATAAAGGAGAACCGAGTCGCTGATTAAAGAACTATCTGAATCAGGTACGTGCTTTCACGAATCCTCTTCTCCTTGGTGTGTGTGTTGTGCTCTGTCTGTGTGTATGTGTATCTGTTGCAACTTCTGGTGTGGACTGGTGTTGTTCTTGGCCTTGCGTGTATGTATGGTTGTTGATTCTTCTAGTTTATGGTTGGTTTGAGTTGTATGAAGTTTGTATGAGAGTGTTTGTTGAACTTGGTCGCGATTTGATTTTGAAATAATGGTTTTTTTTGTAGTTTGGGTTGATGTATGATCTGAATTTGGTGAAATGGTTTGGTTCTGGCGTAGTTTGCTCGTAATAGATGGATAATTCGTATGATTTCTGGTGTAAGGTTTTGAATTGTTGTTGTATGAGTTTCTGATATGAATATATTCGTGGTGTCTGACCCTTTTCGAAACCGTGTGAATGTCCTTTTATAAGCGTAAAATGGATCCTTGTTTTAATGATGCACTGAATGTGTATGGCTCTTATTTTGGAAAGGAATATCATGACTGTTAATTCTGATTCTTTCTCTTGAATATGTGATTATGTGTAATTGCCCTTTTGAAAACTTTCTGTTTCCGTAGAAACATGTCTTGGAACGCTTTGAATGCTTATGAATTCTATTAGAAGTTATTTTTGGAATGAATTTGATTTTGTCTGAATCTGTATAACTGAGGATGGAGATCCTGCCTGGAACGTGTTAAAAAATGTCATGAAACTATGATAAATTCTTTTCCTTTTTGGTCTCGACATGTTTGAACATATCTTGATTCCAGTTATTCAATTCAATTTCCTTCAGATTCTCTTGAAGAAATGTTTGGAACTGTCAGAAATAACGAGCCTTGAAAATGTAACTTTAGGTATCTCACCCATTTTAACTCTTTAAAAACGAACCTTTGAGTGTGCCTCACATTGGAGGCAATAAAACTCCCAAGGAAAACCCAAACGTCTGTTGGAAAGTTCAGACTTCCATGGGTTTCAAAGCCTATCAAATTGGAAGTGCTGATGACAGTAGCGTGTTGGTACGAGTAATGCTACTTTCTTGGGAAAAATTCCATGTAACAAAATGCAACGCTCTTATTGTGACTTTTTTGAAGCAGGTACGATGAATAACACGAAGGCTGGCAGTGGAGTCCAAAGGAAACTACAGGGGAAAAGTGCACCAGAGTCTAAAATTCTCTTGTCAGGATCGATTTTTCAGATGGTACATCTATCTCCCTTTGCCTAGACGGTTCTTCTTGGGTCCTGCGAGTAGTTTCACACAACATGTTCAACTCTACATACTTCTTTTTCATGTTTGGTGATTCGAATTTCCTGCTATTAATTTCTCTATTTCAGGTGCAAAGCTGGGATTGAAAGTAGTAGTAATTGCAGGTGCAGATGACCGTCGGCTTTACTCGCTCAGCTGTGATTATTGTAGTGGCAAGAGTCTTTCCTTTGTGGTATCTTTTGAGTTGGTTTGGAGTTGATTTGGTATTCTAAGTGGAGGCTATTGGTGTCTTGGGCGAGGGTGGATGTCATAGTGTTGATGGGGTGGCTTGGATACAGCGGTGGCATAACATTTGGATCGCCTTGAGCGCCACGAAGGTACGAACCATGTCGCATGATTCTTCGAATTTCCTATATTTCCCTCATTTGATATGGATTTGCACATATCAATAGCGAAGTCTTCATACCTAAGCGCTGCAATCTTGAGAATTCATTTGGAGCGACAATCCTTGTTTTTTTTGCCTTGCTATTTCCGTTAATTCTTACTTAGTGTCGCAACCTGTTTGACATTATTTTCCTTTTACATGTGCAGACTTGGAGTAAATGGGAGATTATTTCTAGAAGTGTATTAGAAACCCTTGAAACTCTTTGAATTCTTCTTCTTTTTTAGTGGTATTTGGAATCCTACTGCCAAGGTCTTACCGGTATAGTTCCTTTGAACTGTTAACCTCTGTTCCTTTGATAATCATTTTGTGACATGAATTGATTCCAAACTTTGCGTCGTTGACAGGTTGTGCGTTTGATGAAAACAAAACTTAACTTGGAAAACCTGGATGGCAAGGCTTATCATGGAATTGATTTCAAGAAGTTTGGTTGAGTTGCAACTGGTATCATGTGTGTGACAAATACTGTGGGGGTTTTCAAACAGTGCTGCCAAAGATGGCTCAGTGGCGCCCTAGACTTTTTCACAAGAACTAGAATGATTCTAACATTTAACGTGGGGACCAAGAGTAAAATTTGGCTAATTCTGATGTGACTTTTTGTTGCCTTGTAATAATCATCATTTACGTTCTCAAAGTCTTATGACAATGTTATTGAAAACATATGGTAGAATTAAATCCTTACAATGAAGAATTGGAATTGATGATGACAGTGCTTCAATGGCCATGTGCGGATGTTTTCTTTGAATCAAGTAGCCAACCTTTTAGCCCATACGCAACATCTCCTTGTCATTTTAACTCAACGTGAACTCTTATCTTAGGTTTGTCACGTTTTGGGCATGAAATCAATTTGGAGTGTGGTATGATTATCATGAATTACTCTTAAGCTTGTAACTTTGGCCTTAACCCTCCTTATAGATCATGATGGAATTTGTGAAAATGTTATTATGTCAAGCCATTCCCTTGTATTTGTGAATCTCTAAGCCGAAACATCCATTTTCTTTCAATCGAACTTATCATTGGCAAACGATTTTGTTGGAACTGTAACGGAGAAAATGAGAATATGAATCTTGATGGTTTTTTGTATGGTTTGATTTTAAGTGATCTCCCTTCAATTTTGTGCTGATCTTAAACAAAGCAAACTTTAATCATGAAACTGAATCTCTCGAATGAACCTTGATATATTGGCTTGAATTCAACTCAGAACTAAAGGACTAAGTGTATGGAAGAAATTCTATCAACATGATAATTAAACAAGCATAATCTTCCACGTTTGGCCATATAAAAAATGCAACCTACAAAATCTATTTGAATGATCTTGATCTCATCATTCGTGACTTGTATTTCATGTAAACCGAAAGCATGAGCTTTGACCATTTTGATGTACTTTGCCTCAATTAAATGAGCTTGGATTCATGAATGATAAATTTGGAGCTTATGACTTTGAATAATGATCTTGCATCTTGAAGAGCTGACAGGGGGAGGGGATGTCAACTTGTGACACAACTAGTGATCAGTTTCTAGGGACCAATTCTCCATATCCGAGGGTATAAGGACTTAATCTTTGCGGGGGAAAACTTCTGAGCAAATATGTGGGAAGGAAGGCTTTGTAGTGGCTTAGGGATCAGGAAGGGCGGAGGCATAACTCACAGGAGCACACACACACTTTACAACGGCCAGTGAGACCTCCATAAACACACACACAACCTTCAGGACCTTGAATCTTCTGCAGCAGCACCTGTCCTTAAAAGAGAAACAAACAGACAAAGCTAGATAAAGCGGTTAGTTATGCACGAATGATTGACCTAATATGTTATGCAAAGAACAAGGCGAGGATCTTAGGGTCAAAAATTAGGGTGCGACAGATGTCTTGTTCAAAGCCCAAGATTGAAGCTAAAGGAGTATTTGTGTCTTGTTCAAAGCCCAAGATTGAACCTAAAAGGTTTGACTGAGGGAGAATTTGTCATCTCTAAAGGGAGACATCTCGTCTGTTTATCACAATTATTGGGTGACTGATTATAAAGGAGGATTACTTTAACAGGGATATGAGAATCCAGCAATGCCATAATTTCCTTTATGAGGGATGTTGTCCTAAAGGAGAAAACTTTAACTCAGTGTTGAGCAATTCCATTTTTCCTTAGGGGTCTTTCATGCTAAGAGAGGGACAGTGGCGTGGATGTTTGTAATCCAGAGGCTTGCCGCTTACAGCAATTAGATGAAAGAATGAGGATTTACCAGGATAAGAGATGGACTACAACTTGGATGTTTGAATCAACAAGTGTGCCACTTACAGTAGTTATCGGGGATTAGGGTTTGTTTTGAATGTGTGATGTACAGAGAAATGTCTTCCTACATAGAGGTTTTTGATTTCCTCTGAGGGAATTTTGGTTTTTTGTATGTGCCTTGATCAAAGCCCAAGGTTGAAGCTAAAAAAGGTTGACTCTATTTGAGAAATTTTATCTGTCCTGTACAAAGCCCAAGATTGAGGCTGGAAAAGAGACTGACTCTTGTGGGGATATCATTATACAAAGCCTAAGAGGAGGCGGGACATTGACTCCATTGGGAAAGGTTTTTTATCTGTCTTATACAAAGCCCAAGATTGAGGCAAAAAAAGACTTATTGACTCCACTGGGGATATATTTGGGGTGTCTTGTACAAAGCCCAAGATTGAGGCTGAAAGGAGATTGACTCTGCTGGAGAGTAATCTTTATCTGTCTTGTACAACGCCCAAGATTGCGGCTAAAAAGAGAATTGACTCAACAAGAGAGTGAAGAAAGATCTTTATACAAAGCCTAAGAGGAGGCTAAAAAGATGATTGACTCTGCTTTAGGGAGATTAATTCACAAAGCCTAAAAGAAGGCTGAGAGGAATTGACTCTGCTGGGAAGATATTTGTACAGAGCTTAAGAGAAGGTTTAGAAGGTTTTGACTTTGTTGGAGAAAGTTTATATATGTCTTGTACAAAGCCCAAGATTGAGGCTAAAGGGATAAACTGACTCAGCTGAGGATATTTCAGGTGTCTTGTACAAAGCCCAAGATTGAGGCTAAAAAAGAGACTGACTCAACAAGAGAGTGTTTATTATCTGTCTTATACAAAGCCCAAGATTAAGTCTGAGAGATATTGACTCAACAAGAGAGTGTTTATTATCTGTCTTGTACAAAGCCCAAGATTGAGGCTAACTCCGCTGAGGGAAAATCATTATACAAAGCATAAGAGGAGGCTGAAAAGAGGATTGACTCAACAAGAGAGTCTGAAAAGAGGGTTGACTCAACAAGAGAATGTTTTTATTTGACTCAAAAAGAGAGTGTTTTGACTCAACAAGAGAGTGTTTTGACTCAACACGAGAGTGTTTTGACTCAACAAGAGAGTGTTTTGACTTAACAAGAGAGTGTTTTGACTCAATAAGAGAGTGTTTTGATTTGACTCGACAAGAGAGTGTTTTGACTCAACAAGAGAGTGTTTTGACTCAACAAGAGAGTGTGAAAGGTGATGAGGAGGAAGAAAGAATCATTATACAAAGCCTAAGAGGAGGCTGATTGTGCTAGGGAAAAGAGAGGGTCTTTACACAAAGCCTAAGAGGAGGCTAACTTCTGCTGAGGATTATTGAGATCCAGAGGCAGGTCTAAAGTGGGGAATAAACTCTTGATGAGGATTACAGAAGAGTTGAGGTATCAGATGCCTTGAGGCTCTGATAGGCTAGTGTTGTATTGATGGTAAGATGACCCTAGATGGGGAAATTTTGGATGAAAGATTAAGTTTTGGAACCTATAGGGGTTTTAACTCAGTTGGAGATTGATTAGATGATCAGGGTTTCTCTGGTGTTTTTAAGGAACTTGAGAATGTATTTGAGATCCAAGAGGAGAAGAGACTATCCAAGTCTACTGGTATGAACGAGTTTATCTTTGTATGATGCCCAAGAGGAGGCAGGTGTTTTAAGGGATGAGAATCAACCCTAGATTAGTCTGAGGTTTTGACTCTTTGGAAAGACTGCTCTAACAAAGGATGACTAGGTACTGTCCTATACCTTTAAGAGGTCTCGAGTCCTTGTACTAAGCCCGAGAGAAGGCATGAGAACTTCTAAGAAGCTGGAGGGTCCTTGTACAAAGCCCAAGAGGAGGTGGGGGTGCTTTTAGGAAGCCTGTGGGTCCAAACTTAAGAAAAGTTCAAGAAAGGTTTCACCGGGAATTAATCCTTTAGAGAACAGTTCTAGGGTTTGAAGAAATTCAAGAGAGGTTTCATCGGGAATTAATCATCTCTGGGGAACTGAATTTCTTTGACAATTTCTAATAGTGACAGTTTGAGAAAAGTTTCACCAGGAATAATGCCTTTCTCTTTGTTCCATATTGTATAAGCCCAAGAGGAGGCAAAACTGTATATGGAATTCCTATGGGGAACTAGCTTTGACTGTGTTGAAAGAGAGACCACTGGCTTTATCTAATGCTAGACCTAATTGTCGGGGAAAAATCTAAGCAAGATATATACAGGCATATATACAGATGAATATATGTATAAGCAAGTATGTAAAAGAGTGTAGAAGGACTTACAGGTGAGCAAGCTTCCAACACAAACAAATATATATATATGTGCAAGTATGTAAAAGAAAGCTGTTTAAAACTCACAGGTGAGCAAGCTTCCATTGTAACAGCTGTATGGTTAGTTGTTCAAGAAATTAAAGAAAGTTTTGATAACAACTACGAGTTTGAACCTAAATCAAAAGGGGAAAGTTTTTTTGAAAAGATTGGGGCTTACACTTAAGGAGAGGCCCAAAGAATTGTTTATTTACAAAGGGATGGGTCTTACAACTCAAAGAGAGGCCCAAAGTTTATTTTTGTACAAGAGATAGGGCTTACAACTCAAGGAGAGGCCCAAGATGAAAACAGTGATCGCACCGTTGTTTTGAAAATCGTATCGGGTCTTACACGATGACTGAGGCCCAAATTTATTTATCTACAAAAGGGATGGGTCTTAAACTCTTTCAAGAGGCCCAAAAAGTTATTTTAGAAAAGAAATGGGACTTACAACACAAGGGTAGGCCCAAAATGATTTTTAAAAGGCAATGATCGCTCCGCGGTTTTTTTAGAAAACACAGTGGGACTTATACAATAACTGAGGCCCAAAAAGGTTTTATATTTACAAGGGATGGGTCTTATACTCTTTCAAGAGCCCCAAGATGATTTTTAAAGAAAGGAGAATGAGACTTACAACACAAGGGTAGGCCCATTTGATTTGTTTTTGAAAACGGCGATCGCGCCGAGATTTTTAACGTGTCGGGACTTATACAATAACTGAGGCCCAAAAAGGTTTTATCTACAAAAAGGGTTGGGACTTACGCTCTATTAGAGGCCCATGAGTGTTTGAAAAATGTTTGAAAAATCAAGAATTAGAGGAAACCCTAATTTTGAGTTTAAAAGATATAATTTTCAAAGGAAATTAAATAAAAAATGATATAAAATATCATATATATTTAAAAACAAGTTGTAAACTTTGAAAAATAATTTGAAAAATCATGTTTAATTACATGAAAGCTTGAAGTTCATTTGGTTTTGAAAAATCAAGGAGAGAATTTCATTTAAAAATGTTTAAAACAAATAAAATGAAATTAATTACAAAAATTCTAACTATATTAAAAAAATAATATAAATTGAATTTTTTGTAAATTAAAATAATTTAACATTTTTATGAATTTTGAAAAAAAGAATTAATTCAAAAACATAAATATTCAAAGAGAAATTAATTTTTGAATCAATTAAACAAAATATCTAAAATTCAAAAATTCAAAAATTTTAAAAAGGGCGCCAACGGTCAAGGAAGAACACGCGCGAACCCTGTTTTTGTAGATTTGCAATTTCTCATTTTTCTCTCTGATTACTCAATCATTTTGCACGATTCAAACACCAATCTCACTCGTTTTTAAACAAGGATCACAACCATATTGACTAATTGCATTTATATTAAGTATGGAGTGAGAAATCAGAAGATAACCTCAAGAACCCTAAAAAATGCAAGAACATCATGAAATCCTATACACAATTGATTCATGGCAATTGATTGAGGGTTATTACTCTACATACATGCATAATCATGGTGGTAACTTGAAATGACATTTATGATGCATGGAATATAGAGTTTGAAGGGTTCAAGCTTACCTCTTACAACTGGTGATCGAGCTTGGTGATGGAGGTGTTGCAGATGTGTTCCAATGATCTGGACAACTTCCTTAGGTGCCAAGGAACGTGTTTGAATGCTTAGAGTGGATTGAAATGAGCTGGAACTTGATATGGCACCTCAACTGCAACTCTGTAAAAAACTTGAGCAATTGGCTGGTGATTTTGTGATTTTGATGTTCCAGATGTTGTTTTAGTGTTTAGATCACCTACATATGATGTTTATGAGGTGTTGGCATGATTGGTTTGGTTGGAATCACTCTTAATTTCAAAACCCGATAGTGACTTGAGTTAGAAGGCAAAATTGGGGTGAAAGAGAGATTTTGAGTAAAGCATCAGTTTGGCTGCTTTGGTGTACTCAAACTGATTATAAATGAGCTCTATTTATAGTGGAGCAAGTTTGTTTTGCATGTAATAGTGAATGGCAACCGCAGAAGGTCTGTGGCCAATGGTGATCAAATGGAATCTCAAGTCTCCTCTAGCCATTGACTTGAGGTTAAAGCACAGACTATGAGTTCTCTGGTTCAGGGATAAGGCTTGACTGAACTTGGATAACATTGTCTTGATGAATTCCATCTCTATGCATCAGTTAAATGCTTGGAAACAAAATTGACCATTTGGAAGAATCATGAATTTTAGAGGTGTCATGCCTAAACATAGATCCATGGACTTGTGAGGCTTGTGGATTAGTGTTTGTCCCTTGGTTGTTCCCCCTTGAGGTGTGCAAATGGATAACCATGCTTGTTATTTCACAAATTAATCAATTCGAGCAACAATGTACAAACCTGTCTTGCAAAAATAAGTGAAAAATGCCATTTTCAATGGATCATATCTTCTTACTCAAGTTGAGTTATGAGAGGCTCTTGTACTTTTTAAAGAGCCCTCATATGGTACTATCCATGTATGATCATAGTTTGTCTTGAAAGTATTTGGATCCCATTGAAAAATCCTTATGAACTTTGATGTCCAAGGCTGGTAACTTAGGCAGTTTTTTTACTAAGTGTTGAAAAAGTGTCATTTTCTTCATTTTTGTCATTTTGATCACTCCATAACTTAATATCCATGAAGAATTGGTGTTTTAGGTAGTTGAAGCTTTTGTAGAATGTAGGAAGACCTACAAATCAGGCTTTGGATCACCCAAAATGGTTGCTTGGATAAAAAGTTATGGTCCTTGGAAGTTGGCACCAAAACCATCCAAATTTAGTAACTTAGAAAAATTTCCAATTTTTCAAGATTACCCCTTTTACAAGTTATCTTGGTTTCTTGATCAATTCTTGTTCAAATGACATTATAAGTCATATTTTATGAAAATATGAATCATAAGGATCATTTTTACCAAAAAAGTCATGTTTTGACTTTTGGCTCCGGGGCGGTTCCGCGCGTAAAACCCTAATTTCTGATTTTTGAGGAATGCATCCTCTGGGGGTAATTTAACTTTTCAAATGGATCCTTAGGGTTGTTTTGAGCATATTGAGCCACATATTTAAGTCTTGGCTCATCCTCTTGTGAAAATCTCACTCTGGAGGTCCCAGTCGTCTAAAACCCTAATTTGGCGATATCGGGTGTTTCGAGGCTCAAACCACTTGGAATGCCATAAATTTGTGCTTGATTTTTGATGTGAGGGTCCTCTTGATCCTTTGTGGATGTTTTAAGAGGTTATACAAGTTGAAGATCATGTCATTTCTTGATTGATCCTTTGTCTAAGTGTTCTGGGAGGGCTTGAAGCCCTAATTCTTGATATGTGGTGGGTGCTCAACTATCTTTGGGAGATTGATGAGACATGATGGTACATCCATATTGTGGTGATGATTTGCACAATTATGGGAAATATTGGTGGTCAAAATTTGGGGTATGACAGTACTAGTGCAAAGGCGACCCCAAGTAAGAATGAACCTCAACCTTCTGCTCCTCTAGCCTAGGAAGAAACTTCGCAAGGTGCTCCCAAGAGGTTAAAAACCCCATGACTGATGAAGTCTGTCAGGCCGACATGGAGATCAATTCTCTTATGCGAGTTCCTGGGGAGAATGTTGCGCCCGAGGAGTTTAAATTCTGGTCAAACAACTTTGACGGGCTTAGGTTTCTGTACGACCACCTTAACGCCACAGAGGATGTTAGCAAAGTGAAGTCTATTGGTCGGCAGAAGATTACACAAAATATAAGCTCCTACTTTATGCGGTGTGCTATTCTTGCCAGGGGTCTATTTGAATCTAGTGATGATTCTGAGTCGGAGAAGCTTAGGATGAAAGAAGAGGTTACCCGGCAACAAAAAGCCCTCAAGGTTCAATCAGAAAAGCTTATCGGTTTAGAGAAAAACCTAGCTGACGAGAAGAAGAGCAAATAGACTCTTGAATCTGAGCATAATTCGACTTTGTCCCAGGTTGCTGAGGAGCTGAGGCAAGTCAAAGTCTCTCACCAAGAGCTTTTAGTTTCCAATACCGAGCTCACTGAGTCTCTTAAGAAGGCTCAGATTGAAGTTCTCTCCGCTGGTGACGAGGCCTTTGACAGGGCAAAAGAGCAAGTTTTGTGCCTCCATCCCGGGCTGAATCTGTCCGAAGTTGATTACTTCAAGGTGGTGCAGGATGGCCGCCTTATAGACCTGGACGAGTTTGAAAAGAATAATCCGGAGAAGACTACTGCTCTTGTCTGTAACGCCCTAATTTATTTTAATTATTTTTCACAATTAAAATTATGTGATTGTTTGTGTGTTGGGTTATGTTGGGGTACCCTAAGGTCAGGGGTAATGACCTTAGTATTAGTGACCTTGAGGGTGAGGGGTGTGTGGCTAATTTGGTAGAACTTGGTGGTGTGGTGAGAATGATTAATTAGGTAATACTAGCAATATTTGATTAATATTATTAATTTAAATTATTAGGAGATATTGTTATTATTATTTAATTGGTAAAATTAATAATAATAATAATAATAATAATAATAATAATAATAATATTATGAAATAAAAATAATATTAGAAATAGAAAAGGGGAAGCGGAGAGAAAGTTTGGGGAGAATGTGAAAACAGAGGAACGGAAGAAAAGAGGAGAAAATGCTAGGGTTCAAGGAAGAAAAGGGAGAACTCCATTGTTGAGGAAAGATAACTCTCTACAAGAACTCTAAGGTAAGGGTGGGGTTCTTTAATCACTCAAGGGATGTATAATATTTGTATAAGGGTAGATAAATTATTAGGTTCATATCTATGTGTTGAATGTTTCGGTGTGGGGTTGAGGTTTTTGAGTGTCGGAAATTTTGATAAGCGGTAAATTGTATAAATTGATCGGTTAATTCGTGGTTTGTGTGATTCTGATTGATTGTGTGATAACCATGGAATCTATGTGTAATTCTGGACGGTTGGCTACTGAAATCGGAGAAGGGCTGGGGTTGGATTGTGCAGGAATTGCAACTGCAGAGTTGCTGATTCGCGCACTTCGCCGTGCGAAGGAACGTTCGCTAGGCGAAGGGTTCACTGGCATATTGCTGGGTTAACTGAGAGGTGAGTGAATGTTCGCTGGGCGAATGTAGAGGCGAAGGGAGAGGAAAATAGGTGAGCCTCTGGATTTTTTATGGGAAAGGTGTTTTGCTGGCGACTTCGCTAGGCGAACTCCTAGTGAATGACAATTCACTGGGCGAACTTGTAGCGAACATGACAATTCTGCTTGCTGCTGTTACGGACAGAATTTTCTTAAACTTTAAAAATTCATATCTTTTGATCCGTAAGTCTGTTTCAGTTACCGTTCGAATCGTTGGAAAGCTGGTTTCATGTACTTTCTGTTAAAATTATTTTCAATGCCAAAATTTGAACTATTCATCGCGTTAATTGTGTTTCTGTGTACGTTGTGATGTGTCGAACGTTGAAATGTTGAGTTCGGTTGTGCGGATGTATGTTGTAGCTGTGGATTGCAATTACTGCATGTTTTGGTAGATATATGTTGTGTATTAGATAGTTATGGTGTGATGTATTGGCTGTGTGATAGTTATACGCATTGGTCATTGTTGCATGTTGTCGTTGAATGCATATCATGTTGCCTAAGTTGTATGATAAGTCGTGTGCTCATGTGGGGTGTGAGCGTCTTATATGGATTCCTTGAAATGGAATCGTGTTTTTGTTGTTGCTAAAGTAATCGTGTGCCCGTGTGGCGTGTGAGAGATTACGGGTGTTCGTGTGCCCATGTGGGGTGTGAGTGACACATATAGAAATTCCGACGGGAATTGGTCATGAAAAAGGGATCGAATTGGTACCACATGCATTGAGTCGAGTTGAGAATCTCATTACATCGCATTATGTTGTGTTATGGATTATATGATTGTTTGCTTGTGTAGGAAATTATAATTGTGTTGATGTTGTGATGATAGGGTGAATCGTGTAATGCTTATATGCCTTTATATGTATATTATGTATTTCTTTTGTTGATTTGAGAATCTCACCCCTTCTGTTTGAATGTTACCTCTACATGGATAACATGCAGATAATTAAGAATAGTGCAGAGTTACGGTTAGTGAAGACGGAGTCCTTCACTTTTTGTTTTGAGTCGGCGTATGCTCTGATGTGTAACACTAGGGATATGAAACACTTGTTATTATTTATTTCATCGCCGTTATTACCTTTGTCTGATTGATGTTGGTTATGTGGTTTTAAACATATTATGTTTTAGTTGAGTTTCCGCTGCTATATGAGAAAAATAATTAAGTATGATTTTGTTGACACTATTGATGGTAATTATGTGTTACATGTCGTATGCATGAACATGCGTTTGGTTGAAAGTAGCATCCTAAATGTCTTATCTTTTATTTTATTATGATATTTTAATATAATTTCACGCGGGGGTTTTAGGGTGTTACGTAGTGGTATCAGAGCCTGGTTGGTCCGTCCGACCAAGTTATCGAGTCGTTGTTGTGTGACAGGCTATTATTGTCGATGTTGGTTACTTAACCATTATGTTCTGTTATTGGTGTGTAACCGATTTAGAATGGCTGGAAGGAATGATACTGTTATCGTTGCTCTTTGCAGGCTGTTGTTCAGGCGGTACAGAACCTGCCTTACGCTGGTGAGAATTACGAGTTTCAGAATAATAGACCGCCTACCTTCAAAGGAAAATATGATCTGGATGGAGTGCAGGCTTGGCTCAAGGAGATCGAGAGAATATTTTGGGTTATGGAATGTTCTGAAGCACCGAAGGTGCGGTTAGGTACTCACATGCTGGCTGAGGAGGCTGATGACTGGTGGGTTAGCACTCTTCAACTGTTGGGAGCAACAAGAGAGGTAATCACTTGGGCTGTGTTCAGTAGGGAGTTCTTGAGGAAGTATTTTCCTGAAGATGTTTGAGGAAAGAAAGAGATTGAGTTTATGGAATTAAAGCAGGGTAACATGACGGTTATGGAGTATGCTGCCAAATTCTCAGATCTGGCTAAGTTTTACCCTCACTACAGTGCGACAACTGCTAAGTTCTCAAAGTGTGTCAAGTTTGAGAATGGATTGAGACCTGAAATCAAGCAGGTGATTGGTTATCAGCGAATCAGAAGGTTTCCAGATTTGGTGGATTGTTGTAGGATCTTTGAGGAAGATAGCAAGGCTCGATCGACTCACTATAATGGGCTGGGCAAGAGGAGGGGAAAACAACCGATGAACCGTGGGAAGCCTTATGCAGCTCCAGCTGAGAAGGGTAAACATAAATACGCTGATGGCAAGAAGCCGAGTGGGGGAGGTGCCCTTGCTTCTCTTAAGTGTTACAGGTGTGGTGTGCTCGATCATCGTGTCAGTGAGTGCATGAGTGATGTGAAGAAATGCTTCAAGTGCGGATAGGCAGGACATCTGATTGCTGACCGCAAAGTTAATGTGGTGACTTGTTACAACTGTGGAGAACAAGGTCACATTAGTACTCGTTGCCAGAAGCCAAAGCAAGCTTCAACTGGGGGAAAGATGTTTGCTTTGTCAGGGACTCAGACTTCCAATGATGACAGACTGATCAGAGGTACATGTTACATTAATAATACGCCTTTGATTGTTATTATTCATATTGGTGCTACCCATTATTTTATTGCTGCTGATTGTGCGATGAGGCTAGGCCTCGTTGTTTCTCCTATGAAGGGAGAGATGGTTGTTGAAACTCCTACAAATGGGTCGGTGACCACTTCCTTAGTTTGTTTGAATTGTCCACTATCAATCTTTGATAAGGACTTCGGTGTGGATCTTATTTGCTTGCGTTGGGAAATCTTGATGTGATCTTGGGTAAGAACTGGTTGGAGTTCAATCATGTTCATATTAACTACTTTAACAAGTCGGTGCGATTTCTTGCTCTTGAGGAAGAGGAAGAAGATAGTTTTCTATCTGCTAGAGAGTTGAAAGAGCTCTTAGAGGAAGAAGCTCAAGTGCTTGCATTATTTGCATCCTTGTTAGGGGAGAGTGAGTCGGTGATTAATGAATTACAAGTAGTGCGTGAATTTCCAGAAGTGTTTCTGGATGATATTACTGATGTACTGCCAGAGAGAGAAGTGGTGTTTGCTATTGATCTTGTCCCTGGTACCAGACCTATTTCTATGGCACCATACAGGATGTCGACATCAGAATTAACAGAGCTGAATAAGCAACTGGAAGAGCTGTTAGAAAAGAAATTTGTGAGACCAAGTGTATCGTCTTGGGGAGCCCCGGTGTTGTTGGTGAAGAAAAAGGATGGCAGTATGAGGTTATGTATCGATTACAAACAGCTGAACAAAGAAACGACTAAGAACAAGTATCCACTTCCAAGAATAGATGACTTGATGGATCAGTTAGTGGGTGCCCGTGTGTTTAGCAAGATTGACTTGAGGCCGGGTTATCATCAGATACGAGTAAAAGATGAAGATATTCAGAAGACGGCTTTCAGGACTCGATATGGACATTATGAGTATGTAGTGATGCCGTTCGAAGTTACTAATGCACTTGGTGTATTCATGGAGTATATGAATCAAATTTTTCATGCTTACTTGGATCAATTTGTGGTTGTCTTTATTGACGACATTCTAATCTATTCTAAGTCAGAAGAGGAACATGTTGAGCATTTGCGGATAGTACTGCAAGTGTTAAGAGAAAAGAAGTTATATGCTAAGTTATCTAAGTGCGAATTCTGGTTGAGAGAGGTAAGTTTCCTTGGTCATGCTATTTCAGGTGATGGTATTTCTGTGGATCCATCCAAGGTAGATGCAGTTCTACAGTGGGAGGCTCCAAAGTCGGTAACTGAGATTAGAAGCTTTTTGGGCTTGGCTGGTTATTACCGTAGGTTTATTGATAGGCTTTTCGAAGTTGGCACTTCTGTTGACTCAGTTGACTTACAAAGGTAAAGCGTTTGTGTGGGATGTTCACTGTGAAAAGAGTTTCATTGAGCTGAAGAAGAGATTGACTACAACTCCAGTTTTAATTCTACTCGAACCAGATGAACCGTTTGTGGTGTATTGCGACGCTTAGTTGATGGGTTTAGAAGGTGTGTTAAAGCAGGATGGAAGGTTGTGGCTTATGCTTCATGACAGTTAAGGGTCCATGAGAGAAATTATCCAACTCATGATTTGAAATTAGTTGCGGTAGTATTCGTATTGAAAAATTGGAGGCACTATCTTTATGGTTCCAGGTTTGAAGTGTATAGTGATCATAAGAGCTTGAGGTATCTGTTTGATCATAAGGAGTTGATTATGAGACAAAGAAGGTGGTTAGAATTCTTAATGGATTATGATTTCGGTTTAAACTATCATCCCAGTAAAGCTAATGTCGTGGCGGATGCTTTGAGTCAGAAGACGTTGCATATGCTACTATGATGGTTAAAGAATTGGAATTGATTGAGCAGTTCAGAGATATGAGTTTGGTTTGCGAACAGACACCGCATAGTGTGATGTTGGGTATGCTGAAGATCAACAATGAATTTCTTAATAGTATCAGAGAGGGTCAGAAGTTGGATGTGAAACTGGTGAATTTGATGATTGGAAATTAGCGCAGACAGAAAGTAACGAATTCAAAGTGGATGAACAAGGTGTGTTGAGATTCCGTGACAGGATTTGTATTCTTGATGATCCTGAGTTGAAAAGAATGATTCTAGAAGAAAGTCATAGGAGTAGCTTGAGTATCCATCCAAGAGCTACAAAGATGTATCAAGACTTGAAGAAGATATTTTGGTGGTTTGGATTGAAGCGTGATGTGGCTAAGTTTGTATATGCTTGTTTGACTTGTCAGAAGGAGAAGGTGGAACATCAGAAACCTGCTGGTTTGATGCAACCGTTAGATATTCTAGAGTGGAAGTGAGACATCATTTCTATGGATTTTATGACTGGGTTGCCTAGTACTCTGGGACGACATGATGGCATTTGGGTAGTGGTGGATAGACTGATGAAGTCAACACATTTTATTCTGATTAATATCAGTTTTCCTTTGCAGAGGCTGGCAGAGATTTATATTTAAGTGATTGTAAAGTTGCATGGAGTTCCATTGAGTATTGTGTCAGATAGATATCCAAGGTTCACTTCCAGATTTTTGGAGAGTTTGCAAGAAGCTTTGGGATCGAAATTGAGATTGAGTTCAGCTTATCACCCGTAGACGGATGGACAGCCGGAGAGAACTATACAATCTTTGGAGGATTTGTTGAGGGCTTGTGTGCTTGAACAGGGAGGTGCTTGGGATAGCCATTTTCCGTTGATTGAGTTCACTTATAATAATAGTTATCACTCCAGTATTGTGATGACACCTTTTGAAGCTTTGTATGGTCGGAGGTGTCAGACGCCTTTGTGTTGGCATGAATATGGTGAGAGTGTAGTACTTGGACCTGAGATTGTTCAACAGACTACTAAAAAGGTGAAGTTGATTCGGAAAAAGATGAAAGCTTCACAGAGTAGGTAGAAGAGCTACCATGATAAGAAGAGGAAAGATCTTGAGTTTCAAGAAGGAGACCATGTGTTCTTGAGAGTCACTCTGGTGACCGGTGTTGGTCGTGCATTGAAGTCAAGAAAGCTTACCCCTAGGTTTATTGGTCCATATCAGATTTATGCAAGAGTTGGGCCTGTTGCCTACAGAGTGGCATTGCCACCCAATTTGTCAAATTTGCACGATGTATTCCATGTGTCACAACTTCGGAAGTATGTTCTGGATCCATCACATGTGATTCCGATGGATAATGTAGAAGTAAGGGATAACCTTACGGTTGAGACCTTACCAATACGGATTGAAGACCGCGAAGTAAAGCAGTTGAGAGGTATGGAGATCATTATTGTGAAGGTAGTGTGGAGAGGTGCTGCCGGTGGAAATATGACTTGGGAATTAGAGAGCAGGATGCGAGAGTTGTATCCGGAGTTATTCGTACGAGGTAAATTTTCGAGGACAAAAATATTCTAAGTGGGGGAGAGTTGTAACGCCGCGATTTATTTTAATTATTTTTCGTAATTAAAATTATGTGATTGTTTGTGTGTTGGTTTATGTTGGGATACCCTAAGGTGAGGGGTAATGACCTTTGTATTAGTGACCTTGAGGGTGAGGGGTGTGTGGCTACTTTGGTAAAACTTGGTGGTGTGGTGAGAATGATTAATTAGTTAATATTAGCAATATTTGATTAATATTATTAATTTAAATTATTAGGAGATATTGTTATTATTATTTAATTGGTAAAATTAATAATAATAATAATAATATTGGGATAATAATAATATTATGAAATAAAAATAATATTTGAAATAGAAAAGTAGAAGTGGAGAGAAAGTTTGGGGAGAACGTGAAAATAGAGGAACGGGAGAAAAAAGGAGAAAAGGCTAGGGTTCAAGGAAGAAAATGGAGAACTCTATTGTTGAGGAAGGATAACTCTCTACAAGAACTCTAAGGTAAGGGTGAGGTTCTTTAATCACTTAAGGGATGCATAATATTTGTATAAGGGTTGATAAATCATTAGGTTCATATCTATGTGTTGATTGTTTTGGTGTGGGGTTGAGGTTTTTGCGTTTCGGAGATTTTGATAAGCGGTAAATTATATAAATTGATCGGTTAATTCATGGTTTGTATGATTCTGATTGATTGTGTGATAACCATGGAATCTATGTGTAATTCTGGGCTGTTGGCTACTGAAATCGGAGAAGGGTTGGGGTTGGATTGTGTAGGAATCGCAACTCCAGAGTTGCTGATTCGCGCACTTCGCCGTGCGAAGGAACATTCGCTGGGCGAAGGGTTCGCTGGCATATCGCCGAGTGAAGTGAGAGGCGAGCAAAGGGGAATGACAGGTGATACTGGAGTGAGTTTTAGAGAGATTAGCCCTAGGTCGCTGGGCTAACTCCTGGTGAACGAATGTTCGCTGGGCGAATGTAGAGGCGAAGGGAGAGGAAAATAGGTGAGCCTCTGGATTTTGTATGGGAAAGGTGTTTTGCTGGCGACTTCGCTAGGCGAACTCCTAGCGAATGAAAGTTCACTGGGAGAACTTGTAGCGAACATGACAGTTCTGCTTGCTGCTGTTACGGACAAAATTTTCTTAAACTTTATAAATTCATATCTTTTGATCCATAAGTCCGTTTCAGTTACCGTTCGAATCGTTGGAAAGCTGGTTTTATGTACTTTCTGTTAACATTATTTTCAATGCCAGAATTTCAACTATTCATTGCGTTAATTGTGTTTCCGTGTACGTTGTGATGTGTAGAACGTTGAAATGTTGAGTTCGGTTGTGCGTATGTGTGTTGTAGCTGTGGATTGTAATTACTGCATGTTTTGGTAGATATATGCTACGTATTGGACAATTGTGGTTTGATGTATTGGCTGTGTGATAGTCATACGCATTAGTCATCGTTGCATGTTGTCGTTGAATGCATATCATGTTGCCTAAGTTGTATGACAAGTCGTGTGCCCATGTGGGGTGTGAGCGTCTTATCTGGATTCCTTGAAATGGAATCGTGTTGTTGTTATTGCTAAGGTAATCGTGTGGACATGTGGGGTGTGAGCGATTATGGGTGTTCGTGTGCCCGTGTGGGGTGTGAGCGACACATATAGAAATTCCGACGGGAATTATGATCATGAAAAAGGGATCGAATTGGTAGGACATGTATTGAGTCGAGTTGAGAGTCTCATTGCATTGCATTATGTTGTGTTATGGATTATATGATTGACTGCTTGTGTAGGAAATTATAATTGTGTTGATGTTGTGATGATAGGGTGAATCGTGTAATGCTTATATGCCTTTATATGTATATTATGTATTTCTTTTGTTGATTTGAGAATCTCACCCTTTCTGTTTGAATGTTACCTCTACGTGGGTAACGTGCAGATAATCAAGAATAGTGCGGAGTTGCGGTTAGTGAAGACGGAGTCCTTCACTTTTTGTTTTGAGTCGGCGTCTACTCTGATGTGTAACACTGGGGATATGGAACGCTTGTTATTATTTATTTCATCGTCGTTATTACCTTTGTCTAATTAATGTTGGTTATGTGATTTTAAACATATTATGTTTTTGTTGAGTTTCCGCTGCTATATGAGAAAAATAATTAAGTATGATTTTATTGACACTATTGATGGTACTTATGTGTTACATGTCGTATGCATGAACAGGTGTTTGGTTGAAAGTAGCATCCTAAATGTCGTATCTTTTATTTTATTATGACATTTTATTATAATTTCACGCGGGGGTTTTAGGGTGTTACACTGTCAGCGGCGGGAATGAGGCCCTAGATAATGATGGCGTTAATGGCACCTCGGTTGTTGAATGATTTTGATATCCTCCTTGTAATTGTTATTCATCCTTCTGGATGCATTTTTTTATGTATGTTGGCAAGGGAGTGTGGTGTTATCCCCCCTTATGCTTATGAATTTTTAGCCTTCGGGCTTTGTAATGTACAATTTTTGACCCTTCTGAGGCTTTTGTTTATGTCATTGATGTTCATCATGTTTGTTCCTTTGCAAAATAATCCGGGCATATATCTAGCCCCTCGGGTACTAAGTTAGACTAACTTAAGGTGTCTGATTATAGATTGCCACGTATTATTTTTATTTTGCTTATGCTTGATTTCCAAGACTTTTCAGATAGCTTACCGTGAAGCTAATTATTAAGGAGCCTTTAGTTATCTTGTGTGCATCGTCTTCACACTTTTGGTAGTCCTGGACTCTTGTAGGCTTAGGCGCCGATAATGGTATGGACTCGGATGTCCTTTCAATAAAGATTTTCCCATTTCTTATTGGCAGTTTGCCATGTATGACTTTTTTACCTACAAGCCCCAAGTATCTCATGTTTTGGGCTTAAATGTTTCATCATTTTTATATTTGATTGCCCGACCTGTATGCACGGAGCTAGTAGACATGTTTATTCAACCCGTGTACATGGAGCGTTTGTGGGCGACCCATGTACGCGGAGCAAATCGACACGTTTATAGGAGTTTAATCAACCTGTTTATGGGCGACCTATGTACGCGGAGCAAGTCGACACATTTATAGGAGTTTAATCAACCCGTTTATGGGCGACCTATGTACGCGGAGCAAGTCGACACGTTTATAGGAGTTTAATCAACCCGTTTATGGGCGACCTATGTACGTGGAGCAAGTCGACACATTTATAGGAGTTTTCCGAGTTATAACTCATAATCTCCAGCCGAATACCTATAAATAAGACATAATAATTTTTTAAGTCTAGGTGTCTCGTTAAAAACCCTTGCCCTTACAAGGGAAAAGAGTGCAACCCGGATCCTTTATTGAATTACATAAGATTTAACTGAAATATAGCCTAAGATTGGATACATTCCATGTCCTAGGTATTTATTATCCTTCTAATGTTTCCAGCTTGTATGCTCCATTGTTTAGCTTTCGAATTACCCTGAATGGGCCTCCTCAATTGGGGGATAGATTTCCCTTATTTTTGGGGTTTGTGATTTTCTTCAAGACCAGGTCGCCTTCTTGGAAGTCCCTCTGCCGGACTTTCAGGTTGTACCTTCTTGCCAACCTCTATTTTGAAGCAACTTCTTTGATCTGTGTTGTCTCTCTGACTTCGTCTATCTGGTCAACCGAGATGTTCAAATTCTACATGTTGGTGATTTCATCAAAGTGTTCACGCCTCCAAGTCGGAGTGTTGATTTCCACTGGTATCATTGCATCAACTCCATATACCATCCTGAAGGGTATTTCTTGAGTGGTAGAATGTGGTGTTGTGTGGTATGACCATAAGATCTCTGGCAAGTACTCATCTCACATTCCTTTTGCCTCCTTCAGCTTCTTTTTTATTCTGCCTAAACTTGGCCATTGGTTTATGGGTGTTGTCGCAACTGCGAAAAACAACCGGCGGGAAACAGGAACAGAAGAGTCGCCACCGAACATTATTTATCCTGACGCAGGGAAAGGAAACGATCGAAGAAAACTTGAAGGATAGAAAAGACATGGTCATCGCAACCATAGTCTGGGTTCGGGAGTCGGTTACGTGAGGGGAAGGTATTAGCACCCCCACACGTCCATCATACTCGATGGGATCCACGCTTGTTGTCTAATCAAAGGGTGAGTTATCCTAAAGTCTACGGCTAAGCAGAAAATGGGGGAGGGGGAAGCAAAGACGGACTCGCAAGGATCGTCACGATCCTATGCCTACGTATCTTCGTGGACAAACGAAGAATCAGAGTCAACGTAGTTCGACGGACTACGCACTAGACGGGGGAAGGTTGCTCGCCAAGACATCACCGTCTTGTGCCTACGTATCCTCAATCTAACCAGAGATAGGAAATCAGAGCAGTCGTAGTTCGACCTAACGAGGTCTATGTGTTTTTTATGAGCGATGTTAATTTCGCGTCCGGCAGTTAGGGTCGATGCTTGTTTGCGACTAAACGGAAAATAACGTGCTATTTTCTGAAAACGATTTGAAACTCAACAATCCCGAAGGATGAAAAAGATTTGAATTGGTTTTTGTGTTTTTTAGACAGAAGTGAGTTGAGTTGGTTCATAACTTAGATTGCACCAAAGTCTATGACACGGGAACGAATGCGTCGCATGGTCGTCCCAATGGGACGTATGCTCAACACCCTAGAAGAATGAAGGGAGACCCCTCATTCTTCATTTCCTATGCTTAAGGCTCATGTGAAATGCACGTTGTCCTTATTAAGTGTCTTAGAGTTGTTAAGAGATGAGAAGAGAAGACTCAAAGGAAAAGAAAACACTACGGGAATTCTATC
The DNA here is from genome assembly GCA_022829125.1 of Lathyrus tuberosus. NCBI lineage: Eukaryota > Viridiplantae > Streptophyta > Magnoliopsida > Fabales > Fabaceae > Lathyrus > Lathyrus tuberosus. The sequence goes on from JALAZF010000250.1 coordinate 7,366,131, forward strand.
CTAATGTTATCATGCAAAGATGACCCTAAGGTTGAGGTAAGAGGGGGAATTTCTACCTAATGTTAGCATTCATGGTTTGAATCCTAATGTCTATCCTACTCCAAGCTTAATCAAAGATTAAGTTGGACTAGGGAACCCTAAGGGAGCATACAAAAATGAATCCAAGACTTGAACAAGTCTTAGGATCCAAAGGGGAAGGAAAGAAGTGAAAGAGATGAAGAAGAAAAGGAAATAAGAGACGAGAAACAAGAGAGGGCAGCAAGCACATCATGCACATCATATCCAATTCACATCATCAATCAAGCTTCAAAGATCATGCAAGAAGATTCAAGTAAGCAAGTAAGAGCAAACAAGAAAGGATGCAAGGATACTTGCATAAGAAACATAATGGAACACCATTAAGAATCACACCAAGGTAAGGTGAACAAAGTAAGATGAAGATGAAGGAAAGTCAGAACTCAAGTCATATTATAATCATCCAATTCAAACATGTAAGAATGCTTCACATTAACATGCACCATGAACTAAAGTAGCAACAATCAAATGCTAATGAAATGCACCATAAAAATCAATCCACAATGATCAAATGAGATGAAAACATGATGTGAAATCAAGTGGGCAGTAGCAAATGCATCATCCACAAGCTATAATCAAGCTCAAACCAAACAAGAATAATCATCAAGCATCATACTCAAGATTTGTATCAAAACTATGCAAGTATGCAACAAAATAAGACTCAAAATGATTCACATGCTTCCGCACAAGTAAAGCCATACCAAAGATAGGTCATGCACCAAGGGCCAAGGCAAATCAGAACCTCAAACATGTCTTATCAATCAAATAAAGATCACAAAGCATCAAGAAAGTTCATGTTATTCAAAGGCACAAAATTAGGTCAAGAAGTGTGCACTAACATGCTCAAAACATCATCAAATGAAAGCACCAACCAAAAAATAGAAAAGTGGTCCAATAAAATTCCAAAAAATAAACAAAGATAAGTTTAAACATCCAATTAACATGTACAAACAGATTGGAACAAAACTAGTTGAAGAACATGCTCAAAGGTGCTCCACAAGTCAAGGTATGTAAATGATCGAGCAAGAATCGAGGGCAAATAAAACTTAAATGGAAAGTCACCTAAAGAAACTCAAACCAAGCCCAAACCAGCATTAAAACATCCTTGTATCATGGCTAAAATGTGGCCAAAAGATCAGCTTCAAAAGGCTAAGCAAAATCACAAAAGTCCCTAACCCTAAATGAAGGGTATCCTTGGAAACTCATCATCAAATTAATTCAAAATAAAATATGAAAATAAAATGAAAAATAAAAATAAAAATATGTAAATCAAATAAACATGTTAAGGAATCAGAAATATATTTTTTGGATATTTTTATTATGAATTTATCAATAAATATAAAATCAAAATGACAAAAAGGAAATAAAAGAAAATAAAAACACAAGGTGAAATAAAGAGGTGTATGAGTAAAACAGTCACAACATGAATCCAGTTGGAGCGCGTTGGGCCTTAGACACGGGGGTGTGAAAATTAACAAACACTAAGCCCAATCATACTATCAGCCAACACAAGCACACAAAAACTTCACTAAATGAAACACATCATTTCAATGAGGTTCAGATTGCCAAGCGAAAGTTTCATTACACATGTCATCAGCATAACGGCTAGTCAACAGAGTCAACCTTACACGTATGCTTGCACACACCAGACGCCAGAGCCCTAGCTCCGGTCGTCTTCTCCGGTTACACACATCGGAGTTGCAGACCAAACATGACAAAAAAGATCCAACCATACATCATCTTAAAGGAAATTTCACGTAGAACTCAAATACCTGCTTAGATTTTCATAAAGGTGACTCTAACATGATGAAATCTGTGCATGAAAATAAAGTACATGCTCTGCAACATGCTTGAATCAAGACAATTATACATCAAACAATGCCTACAACAATGTAGGTCTTCAGAAACAACAACAACCAGCATGATCCACACAAATCATGTGAGAAAAATGGAAGAGAAGAATACCTAACAGAGAGAGTCGGTTGCTCCTTTAAACTCTTGCAGGCACTTCAGAAATCTCTTCTAAAAGCTTCAACCAACCTCACAATGAGTAGATCAAACCAAAAAATGGAGGAAATCACTTGAAATCTTGAGATTCGAGCTTGAGAAATATGAGAGTGAAAGAGCTGGTTGTGATCCAATTCTGAGCAAAAACGAAGTTCCTCCTTTTGTTTTAGGGTTTTAGAGACTTATATAGTGGGAATGGCACGTGATAGAGAGAAAAAAAAGTTTGTTAGAAATTTTTCTTTTTGAAAGTTGAAATGTGAGAGTGTGAGAAGATACACACGGGATTTGGCACATGTGGATGATTGTTTTGTGATATTTTTGAATGGAAATGGAATCAGAAAAAAAATGAAGCAAGGAAAGTGTGAGGGATTTGCACGTGAGAAGAATGGAATTGTACAAGCTTTGTGAAAATTCTCTTTTTTCTCTCTTTGGCAAAAAGGTACATGATGTATGCATGAGAATAAGGTGCGTGTATGGCTTATTTTGGCACACAAAATGCGTGTGATCATGATGGTGTAATATGCTGCAAAGAAAGCTCACAAATATGCCAAGACATGTACCATACCATGCTATGGGATGCCTTAGGATCTTTTGAAAAACCTCCACTTTACAAGAGTAGAACTTGATGAACATTGCTTCATTTGGTGAAATTTTGGGATCAATTGAAGGTAGGAAGAATAAAGAACACCTTCTATGTGGAAATTGAATTGAAATTATGCTTGGAGGATGATAAAAATCAGCCATGAAAACATGTCCATAAAACTGCCAAAACACTTATAAAAATTCTAAGTCTTGAGCTCACCATGAACATGAAAAAAAACCTTGGATTTCAAGAGACCATATCTTGCTCAATATTGATCCAATCAAGGCATACTTGTACTCTTTGGAAAGATGGGATTGCCCTCTACAATTCTTATGTCAGAGGTTTCTCAATTCAAGGCTTGGAAGTCACTCAAAATTGGCCAAGAACATTGGTGTACCAAGCTGTCAAAAGTAACTTAGAAAAAAATTCTAAGTTTTCCAATTTTCTAACTTGAAACCTCCATCTTTAAAACATCATAACTTTCTCAAAAATGATCCAAATGGGACAAACTTTACATGGTTGGAAAGCTTGGAATAAGCTCTATAATCTTCATGTTTGGGGAAAATTGAGATGGAGCTTGGATCATGAAAAAATCTGGCCTTGAAAGTAATCCCTAAACCATGAAAACTTGCCAAAAATAGCAAGTTCTAAAACCCTATTTTTGCCAAAAATGGAAACTTTCACAAATTCTTGATTTTTCATGAATCCTTGAACATTCCTTGACTAAATCTCATCCATTGATCATATATGACTTGAAAATCAACGTTGACCTCAAAAAGTTAGGAGTTGACTTTTTCACTGCACAGTTGACTTTATCCCCAATTCTCTTGATTTTGAATCTTTTGAACAATTGAAGCCCTTCTGAACCAAATTGATGGGCAATTCTTCATTCCTAGACACTTGGGGACATGAGGAACACCATGGAATCAAGTCTTGCCCAAAAAATCAGAAATAAACTGATTTTATGGCGAACCCTAGTTTTGGCACCAGTGGTTTAGGAGAAATCGACCCATACTCAAAATCCAAATTCCTCTGAATATGATGTGCATCTTCTCAAAAAAGGATGATATATGCCACTTGATGATGATAAAAACTCAAAAATCATGCCATTGGAGTGTTAGATTCAAAGATTCCAAAAACCCTAATTTGAGAATCAACAGATAGAAGCAAGTAATCCACTTGAAATCTCTTGCCAAACCTAATCATATGATGAGGTGATGACCACATTAAGATGCCTTAAGGTCTAAGGATCCATTGCAGCTCAAGTAATGATGACATTAAGAACCATTCTTCTATTAGTCTCTTGGACAATACACAAGATTTCTTGCTTGAACTTCTGAAAAACTTCTCTTCTCCTGAGTTGGTCTAGATACCTTGATCCCATGCTAAGAACCAACGATGTGCACAAATGATAATGCCAAATGAAATGAAACATAAGCCAGTTAGAGGTTAGAAAAAGGATGGCAAATTTTGGGGTGCTACAACTGTCCCTATTCAATCAACTAGGACCTGAAAGAATGATAGCAACAACTTTCAGACATTTGAGATCCATAGAGATTGAATACCAAAAGAACCCAGAAATTTGCAAACTGTGTGGATAATGAAATAGAGTGTTTGCCAGCCGAAGGTGGACTATGCTGGGAAGACAAGACCGGCCGAAGGCGGGCTAACCAACAAAAGAATATGAGGATGGACGAAGGCGAACTCGAAAAGGAAGACCGGCCAAAGGCGGACTACCCAACAAAAGAATACGAGGACGGCCGAAGGCAAACTCGAAAAGGAAGATCGGCCAAAGGCGGACTACCCAATAAAAGAATACGAGAACGGCCGAAGGCGAACTCGAGAAGGAAGACCGGTCGAAGGCGGACTACCCAACAAAAGAATACGAGGACGGCTGAAGGCGAACTCGAAAAGGAAGACCGGCCGAAGGCGGACTAACCAACAAAATAATATGAGGACGGCCGAAGGAGAACTCGAAAAGGAAGACCGACCGAAGGCGGACTAACCAACAAAAGAATACGAGGACGGTCGAAGGCGAACTCGAAAAGGAAGACCGGCCGAAGGCGGACTAACAAACAAAAGAATACGAGGACGACCGAAGGTGAATTCGAAAAGGAAGACTGGCCGAAGGCGGACTAACCAAAAAAATAATACGAGGACGACTGAAGGCGAACTCGAAAAGGAAAACCGGCCGAAGGCGGACTAACCAATAAAATAATACGAGGACGGCCGAAGACGAACTCGAAAAGGGAAGACCGGCCGAAGGTGGACTAACCAACAAAATAATAAGAGGACGGCCGAAGGCGAACTCGAAAAGGGAAGACCGGCCGAAGGCGGACTAACCAACAAAATAATACGAGGACGACCGAAGGCGAACTCAAAAAGGAAATACCGGCTGAAGGCGGACTAACTAACAAAATAATATGAGGACGGCCGAAGGCGAACTCAAAAAGGGAAGACCGGCCGAAGGCGGACTAACCAACAAAATAATACAAGGACGGCCGAAGGCGAACTCGAAAAGGGAAGACCGGCCGAAGGCAGACTAAACAACAAAATAATACGAGGACGGCCAAAGGCGAACTCAAAAAAGAAGACCGGCCGAAGACGGACTAACTAAAAAAAGAATACGAGGACGACCGAAGGCGACCTCGAAAAGAAAGACCGGCCGAAGGCAGACTATCCTGGGAAGACAAGAACAACCGAAGGCAAACTCGAAGAGGAAGACCGGCCGAAGGCGGACTAACCAACAAAAGAACAAGAGGACGGCCAAAGGCGAACTCGAAAAGGAAGATCGGCCGAAGGCGGACTAACCAACAAAAGAATACAAGGACGGCCGAAGGCGAACTCGAAAAGGAAGACCGGCCGAAGGCGTACTAACCAAAAAAAGAATACGAGGATGGCCGAAGGCGAACTCGTAAAGGAAGACCGGCCGAAGGTGGACTAACCAACAAAAGAATACGAGGACGGCCGAAGGAAAACTCGAAAAGGAAGACCGGCCGAAGGCGAACTAACCAACAAAAGAATACGAGGACGGCCGAAGGCGAACTCGAAAAGGAAGACTGGCCGAAGGCGGACTCCGCTAGGGAAAACAGGACACCAAGGGTAAAAACAACAATTTTATGACCCTCGAATTTATCTGGAATCAAAGTTGGGGAAAAGAGAAATTTAAACAGACAACTCTGCAGGGGTGTACTAGAATGTACAACAATATGAAGGAAGAATCCACTGGAGATCTCACTGGGGATAAAGTAAAACAAAATCTCTTGAGTTATGCCATTTCTGCTGAGGAAAAGTCTGGAAACAAATATCAAACCTGGCTTATGCTTCAAATGCCTATGTTTGAATTTTTCTATGGCGTAATGCTCCATACGAAATGGAAATGCTACGCGTTTGGGAGGATGTCGTGCAAACGATGCTTATGCAATGCAAAAAGAAACACTCCAGTAAAATAAATGCTGAAAACAAAGGCAGCCCCACCGGGGATGACAAAATAAATTGTCCTCTGAGTCTAAGAACTCTGCTGAGAAGGATCACATTGAACAACTCCTTTGGTCAACAACTTCTGCTGGAGATGAAATCCAAAAGAACATCTACTCAGCTGGGATTATATATAACTCTTTGAAAAAGGAAGCCAAGACCTGAATCGAAAGAGTGCCAAATATCACTTGGACTTAAAACCTGCTGGGGATGTCAACCATCGCTGATCAAACCTGCTGCAAAAACTACCACCAAACTCTGCTTGGGGAGACACATCACAAATACTAAACCTGCTGGGGCCACCGTTGAACTTAACCCGCTGCTGGGGAAATGACTTCGCCCTTATCCTGCTAAGGGTTGAATCATGCTGTTTCCAGTGAAAACATGTTTCCTAACTGGCCGAGGGGAGTAGACACCAAGACTCTGTGGGGAAGACAAAATCTTTGTCCCGGGAATACATTCCAAAAATCTCATGCGGTAATAAAACAACATCCACCCTAGAGCAATCCACTTTAAATGCTGGCTGGGGAACAATCTTTTGTACTCTGACTGGGGAGAGTGACAGTCTGACGAGGATGATTAAACCTCGATGCTAGGGAGAATAACTCTGCTGGGGAGAAAAGTCAACGAAACCTGCCGAGGGATATCATTGAGCTTAACCTAATGTTGGAGGAAAGATTTTACCCTGCTGGGGATTAGAGCATGTCGTTGCTGATGGAATTACACTTCCTGACCTGTTGAGGAAAGTGAGTGCCAGACTCCGTGGGGAAAATAAAGTATTTTCAGAGACATCCAACACATCTCCGGCTGGAGATACAACAACATCCACCTTGGAGAAATCCACTTCTGACTGCTTGCTGGGGAATAATAAACCAACCATGACTTCAGCTGGGGACACAATCCTCTGTACTCTTGCTGGGGAGAATAAGTTTGCTAAGGATGATGTACTTTCAGTGCTGGGGAGAGTAACTCTACTGAGGATGATGATCTTTCTATGCTAGGGAGAGAAACTCTACTGGGGAAAACAATTTTGTTACCCTGCAAACACACAACAATAGAATATTTCGTATGCAAAAATGGTTACCTCGGTTACCATCCTCAATATCCGTTGCCTAAGCAATTTCCATTGTTTTCCATTATGCTTCGCAAAGCTTAACGTTTTCACATGCAATGTTTATCAAAATATCGGGCGATTTCACAAACAAAATAGTAAAAGTAAAAAATATAAATGGAAAGCTCTTTGAGTGAAATGAAAATTTTATTGAATGAATTGACCTGTGAATTTTACATCTGGAAGCAATTCCTGAAAAGAGGTAATTGCAGAAAAGTAAAAAAGAAAATATACATGTCTGCAATGAGGGAAACAAATATCCACCATGATTCAATTCAGCTATGACTCGCATGCCTTTGCTTATCCACAGATGCTTTGACCTTCAAAAAGACTGACTGGACTGATTCCTTTCCTTCGAAATTCCCAAGTGTCAAAAGTACTTACAGATCGAATGCAGACCGCGGCCTCTCACTTTAAAATCCCTAACTTTTGCCTGGATCGCCCTTTTCGGGTTTTCAATCCACCGGGATACCCATTTTTGCCAAAGTTGCCTTTTCAGGTTTTCAACTTTGCGAGTTTATTCTTCTTTTTTCTTTTTATCCCTAATTTTTGCCCGAACCATTTTCTTTTTATGGTTCGCCGGGATGCCATTTTTTGCATGGATCTTTTTTTTATGTCCAGCGGGTCTCTTTTATGCGAAGTATTTTTTGACTGCGTCTACGCTCACAGGGGACATAAAGTCTTCGCCATCCATTGTTGAAAGTAATAAGGCTCCATCGGAGAAAACCTTTCTTACCACATATAACCCTTCGTAGTTTGGAGTCCATTTACCCCTGTGATCTATCTGAGGAGGAAGTATCCTTTTCAAAACCAACTCGCCTGTCTGAAAACACCGAGGACGCACTTTCTGATCAAAGGCTTTCTTTATCCTGCTCTGATACAATCGGCCATGTGCAATAGCTGCCAATCTTTTCTCTTCGATAAGATTCAGCTGATTCAACCTGGAACGCACCCATTCAGCTTCATCAAGCTTTACATCTGCCAGAATTCTCAAAGAAGGAATCTCAACCTCTAATGGTAGGACTGCCTCCATACCATATACCAGTGAGAAAGGAGTTGCCCTTATTGATGTACGTACCAAAGTACGATAACCGTGTAGGGCATAAGGCAACATCTCATGCCAGTCTTTATATGTTACCACCATTTTCTGCACAATCTTCTTGATATTCTTATTTGCTGCCTCAACAACACCATTCATCTTCGGACGATATGGAGAAGAATTGTGATGCTCAATCTTAAAGTTCTGACATAACTCCTTCATCATCTTATTGTTCAAATTTGAACCATTATCAGTAATGATTCTTTCCGGGACCCCATAACGACAGATGATGTCTTTATTTATAAACTAGGCTACCACTTGCTTGGTGACATTGGCATACGAGGCTGCTTCCACCCACTTCGTGAAGTAATTAATGGTAACCAATATGAAACGATGCCCATTGGAAGTAGTTGGCTCAATCTTTCCAATCATATCAATGCCCACATGGCGAAAGGCCATGGAGATGATAGTACATTCAGAGGAGTAGGCGGTACGTGCACCTTGTCGGCATAAATCTGACATTTATGGCATTTTCTGGCGTATTTGAAACAATCAGACTCCATAGTCATCCAATAATACCCTGCCCTCAACAACTTTCTAGCCATAGCATGCCCATTGGCATGAGTGCCAAAACAACCCTCGTGCACCTCTTCCATTAACAAGCCTGCCACGTGTTCATCAACACAACGTAGCAAGACCATGTCGAAGTTTCTCTTGTATAACACATCATCTTCACTCAGAAAGAAATTGACTGCTAGCCTCCTCAGAGTTTTCTTATCCTTAGTAGATGCCCCAGCTGGGTACTCCTGACCTTTGAGGAAACACTTAATGTCATGATACCAAGGCTTTCCATCTGATACCTCCTAAACTGCAAATATAAAAGCCGGTATGTCAAGACGCATAATTCTGATTGACAGTGTCTCATTCCACTGATTCACTTGATACATCGAAGTCAACGTTGTCAATGCATCTGCCATCTGATTTTCCAACCGGGGTACATGATGAAACTCAACTTTATTAAAGAACGGCAACAACCTTCTGGCATAATTATTGTAAGGCACCAAATTTGCCTGACGAGTCTCCCATTCTCCTTTGATCTGATTAACCACCAACGCAGAATCACCATAAACATCGAGGTTCTTGATTCTCAAATCAATTGTTTCTTCTAACCCCATGATGCATGCTTCATACTCTGCCTCATTGTTGGTGCATATGAACGCTAATCGGGAGGTGAAGGGTATGTGAAAACCCCTTGGAGTTGTAATGATTGCCCCGATTCCGTTACCATATGAGTTGACCGGCTCCATCAAAGACTAGCTTCCACTGAGATCTAATTTTAGGTCCTTTGTCAGGCAAAGGTGTCATACCCCAAATTTTGACCACTAATATTTCCCATCATTGTGAATACCATCATCACAATATAGATGAACCATCATACCTCATTAGTCTCCCCTAAGATGGGTGAGCATCCACTACAATCAAACTTAGGGTTTCAAGCCCTCTCAGAGCTCTTAGACAAAGGATCAATCAAGAAATGACATGATCTTCAACTTTTCTAAACCTCTCAAATATCCACAATGGATCAAGAGGACTCCCACATCAAGAATCAAGCACAGGGTTGCAACATTCCAATTGGATCGAGCCTAAAGATCGCCAGTGTCACCAAATTAGGGTTTTGGTCTACTGGGGCCTACAGATGGAAATTTTCCTCTGGGCATGAGCCAAAGGCTTTAAAGCACAACCTAAGATGCTCCAAGGGACATCATGAACCCAATCATCAAATCAATTTTGCCTCAGGGGATGCATTCATAAAAAATCAGGAATTAGGGTTTCTTGACCTAATTCACCCCTAAGTTGACTTTTGGGACAAAACATGAGCCAATACCTCAAGAGAGGATTTGAGGGTCTCTAACACACTACATTGATCCATTTGCAACAATGGATTGATCCAAGAAGCTTGATCAACAAGGTTCAAATTTATCAGAACCACAATTAGGGTTTCGCGGGAAAAGTCAAATGTGCCTTTGACTTTTGACCCAGGCATGCTCCCAAATCTTGAGATATGATTCAATACACCCTATAACACCTATGAAATCAATCCATCAAGTTTTATTTAGGTCAAGGACTTGATTTCATAGAGGATCGCACAGTTTGGAGTTCATCTGACAAAAAGTCAAATGTGCACAAAAGTCAACTTTGACTTTTTGAGATTTTTCACAATTATGGTTCTTTGACCCTAAAATGATGTTAATATGTGATTGGGATCATTATTCATCAAGAAAAATCAAGAAAAGTGGGATAACTTGTAAAAGGGGTAACCATAAAAAACTTAGAAATTTTCTAAGTTATGGAACAAAGTGGCTAGGGTACCAACTTCCAAGGATCATAACTTAATATCCAAACAACCATTTGGGCTGATCCAAAGATGGATTTGTATCTCTCATGGCATACTTTAAAAGTGTCAACTACACCTCATTCCAATTCATCATGGATTTTGAGTTATTGTTGGATCAAAATGGCTGAAAACAAGAAATGTCACTTTTTCCAACACTTAGTGAAATTTTCACTAAGTCAGAATCTGTCTTGTTTTTTTTCCAAAAGTAGGGGGATTTTTCACTTGGATCCAAAAAGTATCAAGACAAACTATGATCACATATGTGTTGTATCATATAAGACCATTCCTAAATGGCCAGGAACTCCATGAAACTCCACTTAAGCCATGAGATATGACAATGACAATGTCCCTTGCTGCAAACTGTCATGGGAAGGCAGATTTGTGCATTTTGCTCAATTTGAGCAAATTTTGCAAATGACAAACAAGTTTATCCATCTGAACACCTCAGGGGGAGACCAAGGAGGGACAAACACTGATCCATAAGCCTCATAAGTCTTTGGAACTAAAAATAGCATGCCAAACCTAAAAAACCCTAAAGAGGGGACAAGACTCCAATTTTGTTTTGGAGAATTCAATGGATGCACCAAGGTGGCATGAACCGAGCCTTTTCCAACTGAATTCAGTCAAGACTTATCCAAGAACTAGGGAACCAGCAGCCTGTGCTCTAACCTCTAGTCAATGGCTAGAGGAGACTTGGATTCCTATTGATCAACATTTGCCAAACTTCTGCAACAGTTGCCATTCACTATTGCTTGCAAAACAAACTTGCTCTACTATAAATAGAGCTCACTTGTGCTCAGTTTGAGTACACCAAAGCACTACAACACTTGCTTTCCTCAAAATCTCTTTCTCTAGGCAAAAATGCCTTCTTTAGCAAGGTAACTCTGAGTTTTTGAGTTAGAGAGCAATTTCATCACAACTCATGATCCAAACACATCCAATATGTCATATCTAAGCTGTCCAAACTCTCACAAGTGACCCGTAACACCAAAATCACAAAGTCCCCTCTCAAAACCTCAAAATTGGACTTTTTTACATTTTTCAAGCCATGTCTTGATTCAGTCACTTTTAAAACCAGATAAAACCTCAAACACACTCCAAATATCATCCTTGAACTGTCCCAAATGGTTCCACACATCTGGAACATCATTTGAGAGAGTTGCTATTTTGGCCACTTTTGCCCAGTTTACAAGAAAGGGCCAATTTACATTCCTGAGGTTTCCAGCTGATTCCAATCATCCTAAAAGCTTCTAAGGGATCATTTGAGAGTGTTCAAAGCATCAAAACATTTCTGGAATAAGGCACTTGACAGATTGCCCAAAAAGCTCCTAAAGAGGTAAGCATCTCAACTTGAACTCTTTAAAATATGCCTTGCTTTGAGGTCCACTGATCATGCACATCTCCTACATGTTATATGTGTTGTGCTTGAACCAATTCATCATGTAATTCGTGGCTGTACCAAGAGGTAGCACAAAAAATGCACATTATGGCCTATTTCAAAACCACTATCGGGTTTTAAGGAGCATTGATTTTCTGGAAAAACCACCACCACCATTGGATTCCTTAGGAAATTCTAGGCCAGATGCATATAAATTTTGTCTCCATCCATGGAGAAATGAGAAAGTTACGGCCTTCACGTTTCTGACCAAAAACATTGCCTTGCCTTGGCCAGGCCAAGAACAACAAGCCTTGTATATTTGTGGCTGGGGTTTGATACACGGATGTATCACCACCCCAGTGGTAAGGCATGTACACTGCACACAAGAGGTCTGGGGTTTGAATCCCCCTCGCCCCAGACCCCTTTTTAATGGTTTTTTCACTTTTTATTATTATTTTTCATATTATTTTTAATGATTTGAAAAATTAATAACTTCCTCAATTTTAATTATTTTTGATTGGTTCCTTTTGCAAAAAATCACAAAACTGTTGAAATATTTTATTCTACAAAAAAATCAAATTTATATTATTTATTTAATATAATTAGTATTTTTGTGAATAAATTCATTTTTAATTGTTTTTTAAACATTTAAAAGTGAATGTTTATTTTGAAAATCAAAATCAAATGAGTTCTAAATCATCTTGTGATTAAAACCTTATTTTTCAAACCTTAAACAAAAATCACAAGTGGTTTATTCAAACTTATTTGGTATTTTTATCATTTTTATTGATTTTCTTTAAATATTTACTTTTAAAGGAAAACAAATTATGGTTTTGATTAATTCAACCCTCATCAAACTTTTTCAAACTCTTTGGGCCTCTAATAGAGTGTAAGACCCAATCCTTTTTGAAACCAAAACCTTTTGGGCCTCAGTTATTGTATAAGACCCATTGCGATTTCAAAAATCTCGGTGCGATCGCCATTTCAAAACGAAAATCACCTTGGGCATACCCTCGTGTTATAATCCCCATTTATTTTCTTTAAAAACTCTTTGGGCCTCTAATAGAGTGTAAGACCCAACCCCTTTGTAAATACACCACCTTTTGAGCCTCAGTCATTGTATAAGTCCCATTGTATTTTCAAAAACAACGGCGCGATCGTACCTTTTTAACAAAATCAACTGGGCCTCTCCTCGAGCTATAAGTCCCAATTTCTTTTCTTTTCAAAATCTTTGGGCCTCTAATAGAGTTTAAGACCCAACCCTTTTTTTAAAACAAAATAATTTGGGCCTCAGTGTATTGTATAAGTCCCGATACCGTCAAAAAGTTCAGCACGATCGTCGCCTTTTTAACAAAAATCACCCTGGGCCTCTCCTTGAGCTGTAAGCCCCACCACTTGTACAAAAATAAATTATTGGGCCTCTAATAGAGTCTAAGACCCAACCCCCTTTGTACAAAAATAATTTGGGCCTCAGTCATTGTATAAGCCCAAGTACAATTTCCAAAACGACGGTGCGATCACTGTCTTTCTTTGGGCCTCTCCTTGAGCTATAAGACCCATTTATTTTCTTAAAAAACCTTTTTGGGCCTCTAATAGAGTGTAATACCTAATCCCCTTTTAAACAAAACCTTTTTGGTCCTCAGACATTGTATAAGTCCCTCTGCGTTAAAAGGAAAATCTCGGCGCGATCGCCAGTTCAAAATCAAATCATCTGGGCCTCCCCTCGTGTTGTAAGCCCCATTTATTTTCTTTTCAAAATCTTTGGGCCTCTAATAGAGTGTAAGACCCATCCCCTTGTACATAAAAACAATTTTTGGGCCTCACATATTGTATAAGTCCCTCTGTATAGTTTTTGAAACAACGGTGCGATCATCGTCAAAACTTGGGCCTCTCCTCGAGCTGTAAGCCCCAACAGTCTTTTCAAACACTTTCTCCTTTGATTTTGAATTCAAATATATGTTGTTATCCAAACTTTCTTTGTTGAACAACTAACCAAACAACATGGAAGCTCTACAACGGGTAAGTGTTTATCCGCTTTCATTTACCTTTTTCATATGTATATAACTGTATTGTGGGGCTGCTTCACTGTAAGTCTTCTTTCACATCCTTTTATATACTTGCCACATATCCATTGTGAAATACTAGTATAGTTATTTAGAGTTTTCCCTGGCAACTATGTCTAGCACTAGGTAAAGCCTGTTGGTCACTCTTAAATAGAAAGAAAACTAGATCCCCATAGGATTTCCAGATACAGTCTTCCCTCCTATTGGGGTTAAACAATATGGAACAAAGAGAAAAGCAGTATTCTCGGTGAACCTTTTCTCAGACTGTCACCCTTAGAAATTGTCAAAGAAACTCTAACTCCCCAGAGATGATCTTTTCTCCGTGAATGACATCTCTTGAGTTTCTTCCAAATTCTCGAACTTTCCTGGAATGATCTCTTCTCGGTGAATTGCATTTCTTGAACTTTTCTTGGTTTGGGGACCCACAGACTTCCTAAAAGCATCCCCGCCTCCTCTTGGGCGTTGTACAAGGACCCTTCGGCTTCTTAGAAGTTCTCATGCCTTCTCTAGGGCTTAATACAAGGACCCTGACGACCTCTTAAAGGTATAAGACATAACTTAGTCATCCTTTGCCAGAGCAGTCTTTCCAGCGTCAAAACTCCGGCCGTTGTAGGGTTGATACTCATCCCTTAATGCCCATGCCTCCTCTAGGGCATAGTACCATAGAGAAAACTCTAGACTTGGACAGTCTAAGACCCTTGAGTCTCAAAGACATTCTCAAGTTCCTTTCAAACATAGGAAGAAACCCCGGTATCTCCCAGGAGAGTTCCCCACACTTGGACCCGCTTCAGGATCGCCAAAATCCACAGCGGTAAGGCAACCTCCTCTTGGGCTTTGTACATATGATTCTCCCTAGCGGAGCCAACCTTTTCAGACTCTCTTGTTGAGTCAATCACTTTTAGCCTCCGTCTTGGGCTTTGTATAAGACATATAAATCACTCTCTTGTTGAGTATAAAAGACTCTCTTGTTGAGTCAACCTCCTTTTAGCCTCCATCTCGGGCTTCGTACGAGATAGAAAAACACTCTCTTGTTTAGTATAACAGACTCTCTTGTTGAGTCAATCTCCCTTTAGCCTCTGTCTTGGGCTTTGTACAAGACACATATAAAACACTCTCTTGTTGAATATAAAAGACTCTCTTGTTGAGTCAATCTCCTTTTAGCTTCAATCTCGGGCTTCGTACGAGACCACAAATCACTCTCTTGTTGAGTATAAAAGACTCTCTTGTTGAGTCAACCACTTTTTAGCCTCCATCTCGGGTTTTGTACGAGATAGAAAAACACTCTCTTGTTGAGTATAAAAGACTCTCTTGTTGAGTCAACCACTTTTAGCCTCCGTCTTAGGCTTTGTATAAGACATATAAAACACTCTCTTCTTGAGTATAAAAGACTCTCTTGTTGAGTCAATCTCCTTTTAGCCTCCATCTCGAGCTTTGTACGAGATAGAAAAACACTCTCTAGTTGAGTATAAAAGACTCTCTTGTTGAGTCAATCTCCTTTTCGCCTCAATCTCGGGCTTCGTACAAGACATCAAATCACTCTCGTGTTGAGTATAAAAGACTCTCTTGTTGAGTCAAACAACCTTCATACTCTCTTGTTGAGTCAATCACCTTCAGACTCTCTTGTCGAGTCAACCTTTTTAGCCTCCGTCTTGGGCTTTATACATGACAGATAAAAGTACTCTCTTGTTGAGTCAAACCATTTCAGCCTCCATCTTTGGCTTTATACAAGATACATTCTCTCCAACGGAGTCAAAATCCCTTTTAACCTCAATCTTGGGCTTTGTACAAGACAGAAAGAACACTTTCCTTGGAAAAGTCAAACTTCTAGCCTCCTCTTAGGCTTTGTATAAAGAAAACCCCGGTTGAGTCAATCAACCTTTGAGCATCAAAGTTGTGCCTTGCTCATAGCATACAAACACCAATAACTCCTCTTTAGAGATGACAAATTCTCTCTCAGCCAAAACCCTTTAGCTTCACATCTTGGGCTTTGAACAAGATACAAACCACCTTTAGCTTCACGTTTTGGGCTTTGAACAAGACACCAAAACACCTCTTTCCTCCCATAGAATAGGAGGAACTACGATCGCTCTGATTTCCCTGTTTCGGGAATACGTAGGCATAAGATTGCAAAATCTTAGCGTGCATACTAATCAAAAACCCAAAATCCTGTACCTTCAGACATCAATCGAAAAGCACCAGACCTAACATCTTACCAATAGCCTAGACACTGTTTTTAAGCGAATAACCCTAAAGAAGAACCCCCTCTTGATAGCATCTGTAAACCAACAGTTTTGACTGTTTAATCTCAGTTTGCAAGCAGGTTTAATTGGAGACATCTATTTCCCTTCCTTAATTAGCTCAACAGGATAAAAAATGAATCAAACTGTAGTACCAAAGCGATAATGATTCGAGTCCATAAAAATCGCGCTACAGAAAAGTGGCGACCACAGTGGGAGGAATTCTTTCTAGCCTCTTTTAGGGGGAGAGATTTAAATTCAACAAAATGTCACAGAAATGGCGACTCTGCTGGGGAGTCATTGTCTGTATAGGATCATAAGACTAGAGGTCTAGGATAAATAAGACAAATATATATACTGCTTTTCCTAATTGATATCTGTGTTTATTTTTCTGCTAATGGGAATGCGTGTGATGCCGCATGTGGAAAGATTGAGTATACACCTAAGATAGGGGATGGCATTATACGGGTAATCTTACGGGGAGTGAATCCCATTTAAGAGTCCCCGGTCGACCATCAGACTCAGTGGAGACTCCCTTTGCAGATACATTGCCTATACGACTTCGGTTGTTGAAAGTAGTGTGGTCGATTGGGTTATCTGAGAAGCTGAGGTTTTTAGTAGACTGAAACCATTTTGTAGTGCGGAAGCTATCGGAAATAGTTGTCATGCGATACTACCCTCATCTGAGATCACTCTAAGATACATCAGCTCGATGGCGATCCGCTTGCTGTTGTTATCCAAATAGGGGTCAATGATTTTGTGGACAGGTACAAAAAATCACCAGTATAAACCTTTGGGGATGGGTACAGCCTTGACTTCATGACACCGACCCTTTGACCCCATGTTTTTTCTATGTTTTTGTGTGCTGCATTCATACATTCATTTAAAAAACATTAAAAAACAAAGAAAAAATCTTCTCTTCTAGTCTCTCTTTTTCAAATTAAACTAAGACAATGATTGCAAATGTCAGATAAAGAGATTGCGCCAATGGATTTCGGTAGAAGGAAAACTCATAAGTATACCTTCAAGGTTCCAAAACTAGAGGATTTAAGAGGTCTGGCGAGAATGATCACCAACTTCGAGGCTTTCAGAGCCAAGTATGGAGGACTGCTGTCCTTGTTAAGGGTTCATGTAATCGAAGGAATCCTGTCCACACTAATCCAGTTCTACAATCCGGTCTATCACTGTTTCACATTCCCGGATTATCAGCTAGCACCAACACTGGAGGAGTACTCTCACCTGACTGATTTGCATATTACGGACCAAGCTCACTTTTCTGGACTGGAAGAAATTCCAAAGGATTAAACCATTGCGAGAGCAATCTATTTGGACGAGTCAGAGGTCAGGACTCACATGACCACTAAGGGGGGAATCCAGGGGTTGCCATCCCAGTTCTTGACAAAGAAAGCTTTATACTTTGCTAGTATAGGGAACGTGGCCGCTTTCAAGAGCATCTTTGTTTTGCTCACCTATGGGTTATTTTTGTTTCCCAACATCAATAACTTTGTAGATATCAATGCCATTAAGGTTTTTCTGATTGGAAACCCTGTACCGACCTTGCTCGCAAATGCTTATCATTCGGTACACTTAAGGAATTTGTACAGCGGAGGAATGATCATATGTTGTGTACCCCTGCTATACAAATGGTTCACTTTCCACTTACCCAAGTCTGCTGCATTTTGGGATCAAAAGAATACTTTACGTTGGTCACAGAGAATCATGTCTCTTACCAACTCTGACATCGATTGGTATAATCGAATCTATGATGGGATCAGAATCATTGACCATTGTGGAAATTTCCCAAATGTACCCCTTATAGGAACTAAGGGAGGAATCAACTATCATCCAATTTTAGTTCGTCGTCAATTTGGATACCCGATGAGGCATGTCCCACGTAATGCTCATCTGGAAGGTCTTTTCTTCAAGGAAGGAGAAAACTACAAGGCACTAAAAACGGAAATAGTGCATGCCTGGAAACACGTTCATAGGAAAGGAAGAGAGTCTCTAGGAAAACCAGACTGTGTCTCGGTGGAGACTTATCTCTACTGGGTGCAAACTAGAGCTCTCAAGTTGAGGATGCCTTACCCTCATCAGGAAGTTCTTCCATTAAGGGACTATGTCCTTTATTTTATGTCTGAGACGGAAAAACTTCAGGTTACTCTAAAAAAAGTTCAGCAGGAAAAGAGGTCTTGGAGGAACAAGTATCGTATTCTCAATGTGGAGTGTAAGAAAATACAGCAACTATTGAAAGATAAAGATGCTCTGATTGAGATTTTTGAGCAACATGCTATAGAAAATCAGGATGACCAAAGGAATTTGCTCACTCCTTTCACTTGGCAAAGGAATGACGACCCGACAACGGCCCAAGAGCCCTGGTCAAAGAAGAGGAAAGTACCAGAACCAGCACCTGAGCTCGCTTCAGAGAGGACTCAGGACCCATTAGCTTAGACATTTCCTTTTACAGCACTTTGAAATTACTGTATTTCCATTTCCGCAATCTTTGAATTCAATAAAACGGGGTTTCCCCACTGTTTGATATTTGCAATCCATTTGTCAAAGTTTATTTTGATTTAAAAAAAATTAAAATAATCATTGCATATCATTCATCATTCTCACGTAACGCATTCTTCTTACCTACGAATCTCACGTCTGCGTCTCGATTCTAGAGTCAAACTGTCTCATTCGTACAATACTCGGGCCAATCGTCAGAAAAAGATGGATGATCTCGAGGAAGAGAACAGAGAGTTGAGAGAAGAGATCGACACTCTGAAAGAGGATCTGAGAAAGCTTCATAACGACATGCAAGCTCTGGCAGAAGCTCAGATGCAACAACAAAGGACTGTGATCTCAGAGATCACATCAACGCCCATAGTGGAAAAGTATGATCCTAGGTACAAAATGCTGAAAGATCGTCCCTGGGGCATGCCTATTAACTATATCCTAGAGGGATATATTCCACCAATCACTGAAGATCCAGAAACTTCAGCAGGAGCCGCTGGGCCTGAAGGTTACAAACTTCGGGAAAGCGAAGATGCCAGGGGCAAGACAGCAACTCCTGAAGGTTACCAACTTCGGGAGGCACCGAGAGTCTCGGCCATAACGACTATACCACCACCCGTGGTACACACTGTCCCGGAAGGACAGATTCCACAGATACCTTCTGGTGGAAACAAAAGTATGTTTGACAGAATGAATGAGTTCCAGGAACAATTCATGGAGATGCAGAAAGAAATGCAAGCCCTTCGCAGTCAGGATTTATTTGGAAAGGACGCCGCAGACCTTTGTTTGGTCCCCAATGTGAAAGTTCCGCACAAGTTCCAGGTACCCGATTTTGAAAATTACAAGGGCAACTCTTGCCCTCAAAGCCACTTGGTGATGTACGCTCGGCGAATGTCAGCTTAGACAATGAACCAAGAGCTACTGATTCACTACTTTCAGGATACTTTAACCGGTGCCGCGCTCAAATGGTACATGGGTTTAAACTGCACTAAGGTCGGCACTTTTATAGATCTTGGCGCTGCCTTTGTTCAACAATATAAGTATAACCTGGACATGGCACCAGACAGAGATCAACTCAGATCAATGTCACAGAAGGACAAGGAAACCTTTAAGGAGTATGCTCAGAGATGGCGTGAAATTGCCGCTCATATTTGTCCACCTCTTGAGGAAAAAGAGATGACAAAGATCTTCTTGAAAAACTTGAGCTCATTTTACTACGACAGAATGGTCGCCAATGCGCCCAGTGACTTCACCGAGATGGTAGGCATGGGAGTTCGTCTTGAGGAAGCAGTCCGAGAGGGACGTTTAGTTAAAGATGCTGGATCATCAAGTAGTACAAAATGATACGGTAGTGCTCTCCCTAAGAAAAAAGAGCAGGATATTGGGAATATCTCTCTTGGAAAGCAAAAGCGACGTTATCAACCAGTAGCAGCTGTAACTCCTGCTATCAACCCTACGCCTGTTCCTACGTATCAACCTCAGGTTGCTCAGAGCCCACTGAATCAACAACAATATCAGCAAAGGACACAACAACCTCTTCAGCAGGCTCGTCCTCCATATAACAACAATCGTACAACACGACCTCCAGGGTTTGACCATATACCGGTGTTGTACGCAGAACTGTTTCCACTACTACTGGTCAAGGGGCATATCCAAACCAGGTCTCCTCTTACAGTACCGGAGAATCTGCCTTTTTGGTTCAAAGCGGATTAGACTTGCCCTTATCATCAAGGGGGGTCGGGGCATAACATAGAAAACTGTCTCAGTTTCAAATCCGATGTGCAAAAGCTTGTTAGGAGCGGGGTCTTATCTTTCAAAGATACGAATCTGAATGTTCTCACAAACCCGCTGCCTCAACACGAGAAAGCCGCAATAAATTTGATAGAAGAAGAGTCTAACAACAACTATCAAATTCATGATGTACTCTTATTAAGGGCCAACTTGGTCAAGATGCATTGTAGACATAGTGGATATGGCCATGTGCCACCTCTTAATTATCACCAGTATGATATCTGCTCTAAAAATAATCAAGGATGTTCTGTGGTGCAATAAGCTCTACAGGAACAATTGGATCTCGGGTAGATCCAAGAGCATCGAGTTCATGGAGTTAACATGACTTATACAAGTTCCAACATCATTCAGAACCATGACATCCGTGCAATGAATGTCAACTTAGTGGCAATGCACTCAAGGCAAAACCAGTATCATAATCTGCCATGGCATGACTATAATTCCTGTCTGACTTGCTCGGTAAACAAACATGGATGCTCTTTTGTACAAGAGGCCCTCCAGTGTCAGATGGATCTTGGATGGATTCAGGATTACCGCGATGGAAATCAGTATCAAGTAAATATGAATCAAATCTTTGATATTCGTTTGATGAATACCAGCTTGGTGGAGTTACACGCCAGACAGGTCCAACTCGGTTTTCTCACTTCACATGATTATCTGAGTTGTAAAGTATGTTGTGAGAGTAACCAAGGGTGCGCTCTCGTTCAAAGAACTTTACATCACTTGTTGAACCACTGTGGCTTCCAATCTATATGGATGAAGACACACAATAAATCAGTGTGACAAACGGGAACCCTACTAGACATCAAAGTCAGGATGTCCGATCTATGGAAATAGACCTGGTGAGATTACACTACATTCAAAGTGGACGTGGCCAGGTGCCACCATATAACTACGAGCGCTGTAGAGTCTGCTCGGAAAATAATCAAGGATGTTACCTCGTACGAGCAGACCTTCAGAGTCAGTTGGCTCCCAAGAAGATTCGACCATATCCAAGTTCTGGATCAATCAACTAGACGCCAGACTATTTCGCTGATTAAATCAGGGATGTTGTCGTGATCTCTGATCATGAAAAGACCAAAGATGTTTGTACCATCATCCCTCTACTTGACGAATCAAAAGTTCCTAACCAGGGACTGATTGAAGTTACTTACGACAGTCAGAAAAATCAGAAGGCTCCTGTAGTTATTTATCTGCCAGGACAAGTACCGTATGACTCAGCTAAGGCGATCCCTTACAAAAACGGTGCAACAACAGTTGAGAATGGAAAGGAAATTCCATTACCCTCCGTCGTGAATATTGCAGACATCAGTCGAGTAACACGGAGTGGTCGAATCTTCAACCGAGGAGTTGAAGAACCTAACAGAGAAAAGGAACTGCAAACAGAAGTTCCTAATCCACCAGTCGGTCAATCCAGTGATCCCGACCTTTCAAAGAATGATGATAAGATGCTGAAGCTCATCCAAAGGAGTGAATACAACATTGTTGATCAACTGTTACAAACTCCTTCAAAGGTCTCTGTGTTATCTCTTTTACTCAGTTCCGAAGCCCACAGAGAGGCTCTACTAAAAGTCTTAGAACAGGCCTTTGTGGAATAGGATGTGTCAATATGACAATTCGACAGTATTGTCTCTAACATCACTTCCTGCAACAACTTAGGGTTTAGTGATGAGGAATTGCCAGAAGAAGGTAAATGTCACAATATGGCGCTCAATATCACAGTCAACTGCCAGGACGATGCTTTAGCCAGCGTACTGGTAGACACTGGATCGGCTCTCAACGTCATGCCAAAGTCCACTCTAATGCGACTATCATTCAAAGGATCTCCGATGAGAGGCAGTGAGGTCGTCGTCAAAGAATTTGACGGGTCTAGAAAAATAGTTATCGGTGAAGTCGACCTTCCCATAACTATCGGTCCTCACACTTTCCTAGTCACTTTCCAGGTCATGGACATCCGGGCAACATACAGTTGCTTATTAGGAAGACCTTGGATACACCAGGCTGGGGCAGTCACTTCAACACTTCACCAGAAACTGAAGTTTGTCAAGAATGACCAACTCATCACGGTCTATGGAGAACAAGCCTTGATCGTGAGTAACCTATCATTATCCACTTGTGTAGAACCATAGGAGGTTGTTGGAACTCAGTTCCAAGCACTTTGGGTGAGCAATGAAAATCAGTCAGAAAAAGGAACATCTATTTCCTCATACGAGGATGCTCTCGAAGTGATCAAAAGTAACAACACAAAAGGATGGGGACAACTTATCATTCCTACTGATAACAAAACAAAGAAGGGTCTTGGTTTTTCTTCAACCTGTACCCAGACTGCCACCAACGATGAAAGTCTTCATCCTATTCAGA
Source organism: Lathyrus tuberosus (assembly GCA_022829125.1). Classification (NCBI taxonomy): domain Eukaryota; kingdom Viridiplantae; phylum Streptophyta; class Magnoliopsida; order Fabales; family Fabaceae; genus Lathyrus; species Lathyrus tuberosus. Next base: position 7,389,147 of record JALAZF010000250.1, read on the forward strand.
ACTTATTCCATAGTGGAGGTTTCCTTCACCTAGTGTCTCAAGAAGTACATACCATCAACGAGGGAGATTCCTCCGACGTCGATGAAGAATGGAAGTCCTGTCTTAACGAGAACGGTTATATGTCTCAGGAAGAGGTGCCTACGCCATTTTGCTATCCCGCACAAAGTGCGAGATTTATACCGAGGTCAGATGTCGAAATGATATACGGAGATTGTGACCCGGAAGGATGCCGTGCTCCACCAAACTCATTAGAGGAAGACACTCCGATGAAATACAACTTTGACCACGACTATTATGGCTCGATGGATGGCCTGCCTATGTGGCATCCGTACCTAGGAGACTTGGGGCAAGAAAGTCATCCGAACAATGAAAATCAGCTGAGCATCATTGAAAAGAATACTTACGTCCCCACCATGTCATGGGATCAACACTCGGGTCATTTAGAAAACGTCCAGCGCGACGATGAATTTAAAAAGTTTGCAGGACTAGAATTCATTAACTATGCTTTTACCGAGGTCAACATCGTCGAAAGGGATGACTCCTCCAGTTCCAAAGAAGTGTGGGACACCTTGGGACAACCGAGTGGAAAGTACGACTTCATGGTCAAGTACAATGCTCCCGAAAGCTCTCGTATTAGGCTCGAAGACATTCAGCCAACTGGATGGGGAGATCTACATGAGAGCACAAACACTATACAAAATACAACTGAGGAATCCTCCTACGACAACTCTGCCTGGGAGACAGATTCTAATGATCCTGCTCTGCCAGAAATTAGCATTATTTCTGAATACAAATCAAGGAAGGTACCAGACTTTGTGATTCACCGAGGAGTTTGCCGCCAATAGGTTGAAGTCGATGTTCCGAAGATTGTTCATAAGTCAAAGTAATGGCCATCTTTGTTTTAACCTTTCACCCTGCCCAGGTGAAACAGATGTTTTGATAGGGCTCACTTTCTGTAAATATCCCTCTTCGCTTCGCCCAAAGCGACTGAGTTTTGTTTTATAGGGCTATAGTTTCAAGAATCGAAAAGTTCATAAATAAAATAACGTCGTTCTGTAATTTCTGCATTTATTGCTGTTTTCTCTTTTCGCTTTTTCAGAAAATGGTAATCCTTAAAAACAATTCCAATAATAAAAACAAGCAGATTTCAAAAAATACACTGCACGCACTTTTGCATTTTCTCTATCTCTTCTAAAAAAAATCATCACGTCATGCAGATTGCTTGTTTTAAACCCCGTTGAAACATGCGATCCGATGCCTTCTCCCAACTTTGAATTCCCGGTATTTGAGGCTGAAGAAGAAGATGACGACGAAATTCCAGAAGAGATCTCCTGATTACTCAGACAAGAGGAAATGTCCATTAAACCTCACAAAGAGCCGTTGGAAACGATCAACTTGGGCTCAGAGGAAGAGAGAAAAGAGGTCAAGATTGGGGCCCTACTCAGTCCAGCTGTCAAAAAAAGTTTGATCAAGCTTCTCAAAGAGTTTCCCGATGTATTTGCTTGGTCCTATCAGGATATGCCAGGGTTGGATACCAGCATCGTGGAACATCATCTATCATTAAGATCAGAGCGTCCGCTAGTAAAACAGAGGTTGAGATGAACTCATCCAGACATGGCCATCAAAATCAAAGAGGAAGTACAGAAACAGATTGACACGGGTTTCCTCGCTACATTAGAATATCCTCAATGGTTAGCCAACATAGTACCAGTTCCAAAAAAGGACGGAAAAGTCAAAATGTGTGTAGATTACAGAGATATAAACAAGGCTAGTCCAAAGGATGACTTTCCTTTACCACACATTGATATGCTGGTTGACAGTACAACAAAGTTCAAAGTCTTCTCCGTCATGGATGTATTCTCGGGCAATAATCAGATAAAAATGGCGCCGAAAGACATGGAGAAAACTTCGTTCATTACCCCGTGGGGTACTTTTTGTTACAAGGTAATGTCGTTCGGTTTGAAGAACGCCGGGGCAACCTATCAAAGGGCCATGACTACTCTTTTTCATGACATGATACACAAAGAAATCGAGGTATATGTAGATGACATGATTGCCAAATCTAGAACAAAGGAGGAGCATGTGACCCACTTGTCAAAACTATTCGAGCGGTTGAGAAAATATAGACTCCGCTTGAATCCCAACAAGTGCACATTCGGTGTCTGTTCAGGGAAACTTTTAGGATTCATCATCAGCCAAAAAGGAATTGAGGTTGATCCTGACATGGTCAAGGCCATTCAAGAAATGCCTTCTCCAAAGACTAAAAAACAAGTCAGGGGATTCTTGGGATGTTTGAACTACATCTTCAGATTTATAATCCTCATGACTGCGACATGTACACCAATTTTCAAATTACTCAAAAAGAATCAGGACTGCGTTTGGACAGATGACTGCCAAACCGCCTTCGATAGTATCAAGGAATATCTATTGAACCCACCGATTCTATCACCTCCAGTGGAAGGAAGAACACTGATCATTTACTTAACAGTCTTGGAATACTCAATGGACTGTGTACTTGGCCAACAAGAGAAACAAAAAGGAAAGAGTCTACCATTTACTATTTGAGCAAGAAATTCACCGACTGCGAAACTTGGTACACTATGCTTGAGAAAACTTGCTGTGCTCTGGTCTGGGCAGCCAAACGTCTTCGCCAGTATATGATTCGTCACACTACTTGGTTAATCTCCAAAATGGATCCAATCAAGTACGTCTTTGAAAAGTATGCTCTCACGGGAAGGATTTCCCGTTGGCAGATGTTGTTATCCGAATACGACATTGAGTACCATACTCAGAAAGCCGTTAAAGGAAATGTATTAGCCGATCATTTGGCTCATCAACCGATTGGCGACCAGGAATCAGTCAGATTTGACTTCCTAGACGAAGATGTCATGTATTTGAAAATGAAAGATTGCGATGAACCGCTACCTAGTGAAGGGCCAGAACCAGGTTCCCAATGGGGACTAATCTTTGACGGAGCTGTCAATCATTATGGAAACGGAATTGGGGCAATCATCATAACCCCTCAGGGTACCCACATTCCTTTCACCTCCCGACTTACGTTCAAGTGCACAAACAACGAGGCCGAATACGAAGCTTGTATCATGGGTCTCGAAGAAGCAATCGACTTAAGGATCGAGAACTTGGACGTATATGGTGACTCAGTCCTAGTTATCAATCAGATCAAAGGAGATTGGAATACATACCAATCAAGATTGATTTCTTACAAAGATTACGCGAGAAGGTTGTTACCCTTCTTCAACAGAATCGAGTTTCATCATATCCCTCTTGAAGAGAATCACATGGCTGATGCATTAGCCACCCTCTCTTCCATGATTAGTGTAGGTCAATGGAACGACTTACCTAAGATTGACATAATGTGCCTTGAACGGCCCGCTTACATCTTCACTATTGAAGCAGTCATAGACGACAAACCTTGGTATCACGATATCAAATGCTTCCTTCAGAGACAAGAGTATCCACCCGGGGCATCCAGAAATGACCGAAAGACCCTCAGAAGACTAGCAGGCAGCTTCTTCCTGAGCGGTGATACACTCTATAAGAGAAACTTTGACATGGTCCTGCTCTAATGCGTAGACAGACCAGAAGCCGACATGCTGATAAAAGAAATTCACGAAGGATCCTTTGGCACTCATACCAACAGACACACAATGGCGAGAAAAATTCTAAGAGCAGGGTACTACTGGTTGACAATGGAATCCGACTGCTACAAGTACTTGAGGAAGTGTCACAAGTGTCAGATATACGTTGACAAAATCCATGTACCGCCAACGCATCTCAAAGTACTCTCTTCCCCATTGCCTTTTTCCATTTGGGGAATCGACATGATTGGCATGATCGAACCTAAGGCTTCAAACAGACATCGGTTTATCCTGGTAGCCATTGATTAGTTCACCAAGTGGGTCGAAGCAGCGTCATACGTCAATGTAACCCGACAAGTGGTGGTCTGATTTATCAAGAACACTATCATTTGCCGTTATGGTGTTCCAAGCCAGATCAATACTGATAATGGATATAACTTGAACAATAAGATGATGAAAGAGTTCGAACACCATAACTCATCTCCCTACCGACCCAAGACGAATGGAGCGGTAGAAGTGGCTAACAAGAACATCAAGAAGATCGTTCAAAAGATGGTTGTAACCTATAAAGACTGGCACGAAATGCTGCCCTTTGCTCTTCATGGTTATCGCACGTCTGTCCGCACTTCAACCGAGGCAACCCCTTTCTCTCTAGTATATGGCATGGAGGCAGTGCTCCCCATAGAAGTAGAGATCCCATCAATCTGGGTATTGATGGAAGCTAAGCTAACAGAGGCTGAATGGTGTCAAAGCCGACATGATGAACTGAATCTGATCGAAGAGAAACGAATAACGACACTATGCCATGGTCAGTTGTATCAACAGAGAATAAAGAAGGCATTTGACAAAAAGGTCCGACCTCGCGTCTTCAGGAAAGGAGACCCCGTGCTAAAAAAGATACAATCATTTCTCACTGATTCCAGGGGCAAATGGACTCCGAATTATGATGGCCCCTATGTGGTCAAGAAAGCTTTCTCAGGCGGCGCCTTGAGACTCGCAACCATGGATGGAGAGGAATTTACCTACCCCACAAATGTTGATGTAGTCAAGAAATACTTCGTCTAAACTAAAAAAAAAGGACGTCTCGGTGGATTGAAAACTCGAAAGGGCGGTCCAGGCAAAAATTAGAGACAAACAAAAATCATCCCGATGGATTGGAAATCTCAAAGTACAATCCAGGCAAAAGTTAGGGATTAATGGCGAGTAACTACGTCTGATCAGTTCAACTCCTCAGCAGTAATGCCATCCATCAGAAGAAAAACTCCAGTCAAGGTCATCTTCGACGGAAGCTCAGGATGTCCAGAATTCAAAGTTGGTAGAAGGATATCGGTCGTCATGTTTCAATGTAGCCCTTTTTCCCTTAAATTACCATTTTCTAAACTTTGTAAATACTCTATGGAATCACACGCTTGGCTGATTTCCATCCTATCAATAAAATTTGAGCCCTTGTGCTTTTGTTTATAATTCTCATTTGTTTTAGCTTTATAGAACGACATTTTAACATGATCAACGATTCTTCAAATAAAACAAAAATGAATTTACTTGTTAAAATTTTTCTGCTTTTCAAAATAAAGATGGCAATTTCTTTTGACTATTGAACATCGAAAGAACATCGATCGCTTCTCCAGAAGTAATTGAGCTTCAAAGTGCAAAATCAAAGTACTCCTTCTAAACCAGTACGCCTGAATGAAGGATCAACTGTGTCAGCGACCAGGTTTCATCTGACACCCTCGACAGAGTTCTCATCTCCTAAGTCCGACCAACGTAGCTCCCAACAGGGACTATCCCTCCTAAGCAAGGCAGAATTGCTATTTTCTGAACCATCGATACTTTTCATCTCCCGCTGTGGCCGAGTATCCAGTCGTGTTCATCCACTAGTCTGTATGTCGCATCAGTTTTGTCAGCACATACATACATACATCATGCATTATTAATTTACATTCATATTCATATTGCATCACTATCACTCTAGTCGATCTTGTTCCTTAGTGATGAACGTCTTTTCAACCTAGTTGTCAGTTCTTTCCTCGTCGGGAAACGTGGCGTCTGACCAACCGCTCCTCCACTTTGCTGCTGAATTGAAGTGGGTCCCTTGACCACTTTGATAACTTGAACCTCTGAAAGGTCAGAGAACCTTCAGCCAACGTCACTCTTTGCCATTGAAGATGATGTCTTCGCTTTCCCGGATTAAGGAAAATCCCCAGAGAAAGCCTCTTAATCAGAGATTCGGCAATACAACCGTTTTTCTCCGAAAAAATTTGCTGACAAAAAGGTTGTCAGCACCTCAAAATTGGATCACATCATATGGCATTTCTCCGAGAAGATCCCGAGAAAAGTATGATGTAACACCCCGAAGCGACAATAGTCTCTCAAGAGACCTGCTTTCCCCAGTAGAGCCGACAAATGGCATCTCTAACAGAGAAGTTTGTACACCTCTACAACTCGGACAACTGGGTTCCCCAGCAACTCTGACATCAGATCTTTTTCCATCAAATGGCATCTCCCCAGGAAAATTCGGCGAGAAGTTTGAGGAAAACCGCTACGAACAACGCCCCTTGTCAAGAAGTTTATTGACAAAAGAAACTGAGACCAGTTCCTTGGTAGGAAACCAGGATTGAGGGGAGGTTTATTTCAGAAACTGGGACCAGTTCCTTAGTAGGAAACCAAGATCGAGGGGAAGTTTATGTCAGCAACTAAGACCAGTTCCTTGGTAGGAAACCAGGATCGAGGGGAGGTTTATTTCAGAAACTGAGACCAGTTCCTTGGTAGGAAACCAGGATCGAGGGGAAGTTATGTCAGAAACTAAGACCAGTTCCTCGGTAGGAAACCAGGATCAAGGGGAAGTTTTTACCTTTTCTAAGTATCATTACTTAGCAAAAGAAGATGGATGAGCAAGCTGCCATTCATAACCACCATCAAAATTTTGGGTATTTCGATATTTAATCCTCTTGCACCCCGAATGCCCGAATACCTTCACCATTCACACCTTCGGGTCCAAGAAGATTAAATAGGGGCATCTGTCATACCCCAAATTTTGACCACTAAGATTTCCCATCATTGTGAAAACCATCATCACAATATGGATGAACCATCATACCTCATTAGTCTCCCCAAAGATGGTGAGCATCCACTACAATCAAACTTAGGGTTTCAAGCCCTCTCAGAGCTCTTAGAAAAAGGATCAATCAAGAAATGACATGATCTTCAACTTGTCTAAACCTCTCAAATATCCATAATGGATCAAGAGGTCTCCCACATCAAGAATCAAGCACATGGTTGCAGCATTCCAAGTGGATCGAGCCTCAAGATTGCCAGTGTCACCAAATTAGGGTTTTGGTCGACTAGGGCCTCCAGATGGAAATTTTCCCCTGGGCATGAGCCAAAGGCTTCAAAGCACAACCTAAGATGCTCCAAGGTACATCATGAACCCAATTATCAAATCAATTTTGCCTCAGAGGATGCATTCATAAAAAATCAGGAATTAGGGTTTCTTGACCTAATTCACCCCTAAGTTGACTTTTGGGACAAAACATGAGCCAAGACCTCAAGAGAGTATTTGAGGGTCTCTAACACACTAAATTGATCCATTTGCAATAATGGACTGATCCAAGAAGCTTGATCAACAAGTTTCAAATTCATCAGAACCACAATTTGGGTTTCGCGGGAAAAGTCAACTGTGCCTTTGACTTTTGACCCAGGCACGCTCCCAAACCTTGGGACATGATTCAATACACCCTATAACACCTATGAAATCAATCCATCAAGTTTTATTTAGATAAAGGACTTGATTTCATAGAGGATCGCACAATTTGGAGTTCATTTGACAAAAAGTCAACTGTGCACAAAAGTCAACTTTGACTTTTTGAGAATTTTCACAATTATGGTTCTTTGACCCTAAAATGATGTTAATATGTGATTGGGATCATCATTCATCAAGAAAAATCAAGAAAAGTGGGATAACTTGTAAAAGGGGTAACCATAAAAAACTAAGAAATTTTCTAAGTTATGGAACAAAGTGGCTAGGGTACCAACTTCCAAGGATCATAACTTGAGATCCAAGAAACCATTTGGGTTGATCCAAAGATGGATTTGTAGCTCTCATGGCATACTTTAAAAGTGTCAATACACCTCATTCCAATTCATCATGGATTTTGAGTTATGGTTGGATCAAAATGGCTGAAAACAAGAAATGTCACTTTTTCCAATACTTAGTGAAATTTTCACTAAGTCAGAATTTGTCTTGTTTTTTTTCCAAAAGTAGGGGGATTTTTCACTTGGATCCAAAAAGTATCAAGACAAACTATGATCACATATGTGTTGTATCATATAAGAGCTTGCCAAAATGGCGAAGAACTCCATGAAACTCCACTTAAGCAATGAGATATGACAATGACAATGTGCCTTGCTGCAAACTGTCATGGCAAGGCAGATTTGTGCATTTTGCTCGATTTGAGCAAATTTTGCAAATGACAAACAAGTTTATCCATTTGAACACCTCAGGGGGAGACCAAGGAGGGACAAACACTGATCCATAAGCCTCCCAAGTCTTTGGAACTAAAAATAACATGCCAAACCTAAAAAACCCTAAAGAGGGGACAAGACTCCAATTTTGTTTTGGAGCATTCAATGGATGCACCAAGGTGGCATGAACCGAGCCTTTTACAACTGAATTCAGTCAAGACTTATCCAAGAACTAGGGAACCAGCAGCCTGTGCTCTAACCTCTAGTCAATGGCTAGAGGAGACTTGGATTCCTATTGATCAACATTTGCCAAACTTCTGCAATAGTTACCATTCACTATTGCTTGCAAAACAAACTTGCTCTACAATAAATAGAGCTCATTTGTGCTTAGTTTAAGTACACCAAAGCACTACAACACTTGCTTTCCTCAAAATCTCTTTCTCTAGGCAAAAATGCCTTCTTTAGCAAGGTAACTCTGAGTTTTTGAGTTAGAGAGCAATTTCATCACAGCTCATGATCCAAACACATCCAATATGTCATATCTAAGCTGTCCAAACTCTCACAAGTGACCTGTAACACCAAAATCACAAAGTCCCCTCTCAAAACCTCAAAATTGGACTTTTTACATTTTTCAAGCCATGTCTTGATTCAGTCACTTTTAAAACCAGATAAAATCTCAAACACACTCCAAATATCATCCTTGAATTATCCCAAATGGTTCCACACATCTGTAATATCATTTGAGAGAGTTGCTATTTTGGCCACTTTTGCCCCTTTTGCAAGAATGGGCCAATTTACATTCCTGAGGTTTCCAGCTGATTCCAATCATCCTAAAAGCTTCTAAGGGATCATTTGAGAGTGTTCAAAGCATCAAAACATTTCTGGAACAAGGTACTTGACAGATTGCCCAAAAAGCTCCTAAAGAGGTAAGCATCTCAACTTGAACTCTTTAAAATATGCCTTGCTTTGAGGTCCACTGATCATGCACATCTCATACATGTTATATGTGTTGTGTTTGAACCAATTCATCATGTAATTCATGGCTGTACCAAAAGGTAGCACAGAAAATGCACATTATGTCCTATTTCAAAACCACTATCGGGTTTTGAGGAGGATTGATTTTATGGAAAAACCACCACCACCATTGGATTCCTTAGGAAATTCTAGGCCAGATGCATATAAATTTTGTCTCCATCCATGGAGAAATGAGGAAGATATGACCTCCACGTTTCTGACAAAAAACCTTGCCTTGCCTTGCCTTGGCCAGGCCAAGAACAAGGCAAGCCTTATATATTTGTGGCTGGGGTTTCATACACGGATGTATCACCACCCTAGTGGTAAGGTGCGCACACTGCACACAAGAGGTCTGTGGTTCGAATCCCCCTCGCCCTAGACCCCTTTTTAATGGTTTTTTCACTTTTTTTATTATTTTTCATATTATTTTTAATGATTTGAAAAATTAATAACTTCCTCAATTTTAATTATTTTTGATTGGTTCTTTTTGCAAAAAATACAAAAATGTTGAAATATTTTATTCCACAAAAAAATCAAATTTATATTATTTATTTAATATAATTAGTATTTTTGTGAATAAATTCATTTTTAATTATTTTTTAAACATTTAAAAGTGAATGTTTATTTTGAAAATCAAAACCAAATGAGTTCTAGATCATCTTGTGATTAAAACCTCATTTTTCAAACCTTAAACAAAAATCACAAGTGGTTTATCCAAACTTATTTGGTATTTTTATCATTTTTATTGATTTTCTTTAAATATTTACTTTTAAAGGAAAACAAATTAGGGTTTTGATTAATTCAACCCTCATCAAACTTTTTCAAACTCTTTGGGCCTCTAATAGAGTGTAAGACCCAATCATTTTTGAAACCAAAACCTTTTGGGCCTCAGTTATTGTATAAGATCCACTGCGATTTCAAAAATCTCGGCGCGATCGCCATTTCAAAACGAAAATCACCTTGGGCCTACCCTCATGTTATAAGCCCCATTTATTTTCTTTAAAAACTCTTTGGGCCTCTAATAGAGTGTGATACCCAACCCCTTTGTAAATACACCACCTTTTGGGCCTCAGTCATTGTATAAGTTCCATTGTATTTTCAAAAACAACGGCGCGATCGTCGCCTTTTTAACAAAATCAACTGGGCCTCTCGTCGAGCTATAAGTCCCAATTTATTTTCTTTTCAAAATATTTGGGCCTCTAATAGAGTGTAAGATCCAACCCTTTTTTTAAACCAAAATAATTTGGGCCTCAGTGTTTTGTATAAGTCCCGATACCGTCAAAAAGTTAGGCACGATCGTCGCCTTTTTAACAAAAATCACCCTGGGCCTCTCCTTGAGTTGTAAGCCCCACCACTTATACAAATATAAATTATTGGGCCTCTAATAGAGTGTAAGACCCAGCCACCTTTGTACAAAAATAATTTGGACCTTAGTCATTGTATAAGCCCCAGTACAATTTCCAAAACGACGGTGCGATCACTGTCTTTCTTTGGGCCTCTCCTTGAGCTTTCAGACCAATTTTATTTTCTTAAAAAACCTTTTTGGGCCTCTAATAGAGTGTAAGACCCAATCCCCTTTTAAACAAAACCTTTTTGGGCCTCAGACTTTGTATAAGTCCCTCTGCGTTAAAAGGAAAATCTCGGCGCGATCGCCAGTTCAAAATCAAATCATCTGGGCCTCCCTTCGTGTTGTAAGCCCTATTTCTTTTCTTTTCATAATCTTTGGGCCTCTAATAGAGTGTAAGACCCATCCCCTTGTACATAAAAACAATTTTTGGGCCTCACATATTGTATAAGTCCCTCTGTATAGTTTTTGAAACAACGGTTCGATCATCGTCAAAACTTGGGCCGCTCCTCGAGCTGTAAGCCCCAACAATCTTTTCAAACACTTTATCCTTTGATTTTGAATTCTAATATATGTTGTTATCCAAAATTTCTTTGTTGAACAACTAACCAAACAGAATGGAAGCTCTACAACGGGTAAGTGTTTATCCGCTTTCATTTACGGCTTTCATATGTATATAACTGTATTGTGGGGCTGCTTCACTGTAAGTCTTCTTTCACATCTTTTTATATACTTGCCACATATCCACTGTGTAATACTAGTATAGTTATTTAGAGTCTTCCCCGGCAACTACGTCTAGCACTAGGTAAAGCCTGTTGGTCACTCTTAAATACAAACAAAACTAGATCCCCATAGGATTTCCAGATACAGTCTTTCCTCCTCTTGGGGTTAAACAATATGGAACAAAGAGAAAGACAGTATTCTCGGTGAACCTTTTCTCAGACTGTCACCCTTAGAAATTGTCAAAGAAACTCTAACTCCCCAGAGATGATATTTTCTCCGTGAATGGCATCTCTTGAATTTCTTCCAAATTCTCGAACTTTCCTGGAATGATCTCTTCTCGGTGAATTGCATTTCTTGAACTTCTCTTGGTTTGGGGACCCACAGGCTTCCTAAAAGCATCCCCGCCTCCTCTTGGGCGTTGTACAAGGACCCTTCGGCTTCTTAGAAGTTCTCATGCCTTCTCTTGGGCTTAATACAAGGACCCTGACGACCTCTTAAAGGTATAAGACATAACTTAGTCATCCTTTGCTAGAGCAGTCTTTCCAGCGTCAAAACTCCGGCTGTTGTAGGGTTGATACTCATCCCTTAATGCCCGTGCCTCCTCTAGGGCATAGTACCATAGAGATCTTCATCTTTCATTGAGTCGATCTTCGACTGCTCGTCTCTGGAATGTCTCTGATAAGATATCTTCATCTTTCTTCTTGAGCTTCAACTTCAAATCCTCAATCTGTTCCAGAAACTTATCTTCTTTCTGTTTGTTGGCAGTTATTGTAGTGTTTCGGTAAGCGTTGAACTTGTGAATCTATGACAAAGCCTTGGCCAAATCTTCCTTCTTAGGCTTGAGAACCTTGCTAATACCCTTTAGAGCTTGCCTTACCTTCTGTCTGGCTGTGACCTCGTCAGCTAGCTCTTTTTCTTTCTTGGCGAGAAGTTTTGTCTTCATCTTGGCAACATGGACAGCTTCACCTCGCTCGTGCTTCAGCTGATAGATCTCTCTCTGCAGCTCACTATTCTCTTCTCGTAGCTTCTCCTTCTCAGCCCACAATTTGTTAAACTTCTCTATCTCAACGGTGGTAGGAGGCTCAATCAACAAAGGGTAAGAAGGTGGTTCTTTAGAGAATGGCAGAAGCTCTTTCTCTACTCTTTTTTGAATCCAATCTTCGTATGCGGGAAATGCTCTGTTGTTACTCTTCCCAAAAGAAGTCTTCCCCTTCCTGTGGCGATCTTCCCAAGCATTTGCAGCTTCTTTCAACAGTTCCAGATTGACTTCCCCACTCAAATATAGAGATTCTCGGACATCCTCCTCTTTTGGCGGCTCCTTCAAGGCATACCCAAATTGCCTAATAGCAAGAATAGGGTTGTAGTTAATCCCCCCTTTCCTTCCTATTAGAGGCACATTTGGGAGGCCTCCACAACTGATCATGATCTCTTGGCCTAACAAGTCACGGTTGACCCAAATCAAATTATCTGCTCTTAATCCCATTAATCTCTTGGACCAATCCAACGTCCCCGAGTGTCTATGAATGCCCCAGATTTGGGAAGGCGATCAGCAAACCATTTGTAGAAGATTGAAGCACAATAATTAAACGACCATCCTCTTCGCTTTTCATTCTTATAGTGCAATGAATGGTACAGATCTCCAAGTAAGGTAGGCACCAGATTCTTCATGGTAAATATCCGGACAGCGTGCATGTTTACAAAATCCTTCACATTTGGGAATAACATCGTCCCGTAGACACACATAGCCAAGATTGCGTTGAAAACCGACCAACATCCAGCCTTAGCATGTACAGCAGCCTGATCCACCAAAAACTTCATGTGAAAGCCTTCAGACCCTCCCTTACTGGCAACTTTGCTTTTCAACAAAGATTGATCCAGATGTAAAGCAGCGGAGATCTTTTCCAAATCAGGAAGTTCTTTTGAAGGATAAAAAGGAGCCTCCTCTTTGATAGAAACATCCAGAATGAGAGCAAACTCATCCAATGTCGGAGCTAAAAGATAATCAGTGAATAGAAAACACCGCAGGTGAAGGTCATAGAATTACACCAGAGTGTGCAAAGCCCTAAACTCTATTCGGTGATGTTGCAGACAAAATTCACAATTCTTCCATACTCTCCTATAAAGTCTGTCAATACCCCGGGCTCTGCCATAACCAAGATCTTGTGAACAGAATCCAGAATAAGCGGTGGGAACTTGTACACTATGATGTTATTTTTCTTCTAAGTACTCATCTCCGATAGTCTTCAGAAACCGAAATCAAAGTTAGGATGCAACCCTACAAATGAACAAACATGTTAGAATGCGAAATGATGATGCAAATGCACACATGGGATCAAGGTATCCACAATGCTCAGTACTGCTGTTGTTCCACTGACTGAATAAGACCCAGAATACCAGAAACCCAGAAATCCAGAGTAACGGGCCATTCAAAGTACAAGAATACCAGGATGTTAAATTCACACTGATAAGAAATCCAGAATACCGGGTATGTTGAAGGTCAAGGTTACCTGTAAACCTGCAAACACCCATCCCCTTTCACATGTGGGTTCTAGAAAACCGAGGATCCTCAATATCACGGACTCTCAGGTTGAGAAATGATGATACGTTCATCATTTCTGGTTTGGCATCATCATCAATCGAGGAGGCCTCAACTGATTCCCCTAAAAAAGGCCATCCTATATGAGTTCCCAGCTTCGGATCCTCGGATCAAGAAGTATAATGGGTTTTCCATTTCTGGTCTGCCATTACTACCTCTTGGGAGGAGTGCCTCAACCGGGTCCTCGGGGAATGGTCGCCAGAGTCGACAGTTTTCCAGGTTACATTCCATCGTCTGCACCAATGCACAGGATAGAACATTACCAAAGAAAACCTCGTCCAGATATGGAGTTTTCATGTATACTACATCTGGCCAAATGCCACACAAGTCACACTACTTTCCACGCTAGTCCTAGGTGTATGCTCAAGCCTGAGTATTGGGCTTATCTCTCATGAATCCAACCCACCCAACAGAACAACAGCAGCAGAACAGTATGATAACAATAATCCAAATGCAATAAGGTGCAGTAAAACAGTAATACAGTAATATACAACAAAATAAAGCACAACAATAAACACCCAATGAAAAAAAACAGACAAGTGCTAGGATTGACTCGCATAGGGAACCAGAATCCCCAGCAGAGTCGCCAGCTATCACAACTGCGAAAATTAACCGGCGGGAAACAGGAACAGAAGAGTCGCCACCGAACGTTATTTATCCCGACGCAGGGAAAGGAAACGATCGAAGAAAACCTGAAGGACAGAAAAGACATGGTCATCGCAACCATAGTCCAGGTTCGGGAGTCGGTTACGCGAGGGCAAGGTATTAGCACCCCCACGCGTCCATCGTACTCGATGGGATCCACGCTTGTTGTCTAATCAAAGGGTGAGTTATCCTAAAGTCTACGGCTAAGCAGAATACGGGGGAGGGGGAAGCAAATATGGACTCACAAGGATCGTCGCGATCCTATGCCTACGTATCTTCATGGACAAACGAAGAATCAGAGTCAACGTAGTTCGACGGACTACGCACTAGAGGGGGGAAGGTTGCTCGCCAAGACATCGCCGTCTTGTGCCTACGTATCCTCAATCTAACCAGAGAGAGGAAATCAGAGCAGTCGTAGTTCAACCTAACGAGGTCTATGTGTTTTTTATGAGCGACGTTAAGTTCGTGTCCGACAATTAGAACGATGCTTGTTTGCGACTGAATGGAAAATAACGTGCTCTTTTCGGAAAACGATTTGAAACTCAACAATCCCGAAGGATGAAAAAGATTTGAATTGGTTTTTGTTTTTTTTAGACAGAAGTGAGTTGAGTTAGTTCATAACTTACATTGCACCAAAGTCTATGACACGGGAACGGATGTGTCGCATGGTCGCCCCCAATGGGACGTATGCTCAACACCCTAGAAGAATGAAGGGAGACCCCTCATTCTTCATTTCCTATGCTTAAGGCTCGCGTGCAATGTATGTTGTCCTTATTAAGTGTCTTAGAGTTGTTAAGAGATGAGAAGAGAAGACTCAAAGGAAAAGAAAACACTACGGGAATTCTATCCTAATGTTATCATGCAAAGATGGCCCTAAGGTTGAGGTAAGAGGGGGAGATTCTACCTAATGTTAGCATGAATGGTTTGAATTCTAATGTCTATCCTACTCCAAGCTTAATCAAAGATTAAGTTGGACTAGGGAACCCTAAGGGAGCATACAAAAATGAATCCAAGACTTGAACAAGTCTTAGGATCCAAAGGGGAAGGAAAGAAGTGAAAGAGATGAAGAAGAAAAGAAAATAAGAGATGAGAAACAAGAGAGGGCAGCAAGCACATCATATCCAATTCACATCATCAATCAATCTTCAAAGATCATGCAATAAGATTCAAGTAAGCAAGTAAGAGCAAACAAGAAAGGATGCAAGGATACTTGCATAAGAAACACAATGGAACACCATTAAGAATCACACCAAGGTAAGGTGAACAAAGTAAGATGAAGATGAAGGAAAGTTAGAACTCAAGTCATATTATAATCATCCAATTCAAACATGTAAGAATGCTTCACAATAACATGCATCATGAACCAAAGTAGCAACAATCAAATGCTAATGAAATGCACCATAAAAATCAATCCACAATGATCAAATGAGATGAAAACATGATGTGAAATCAAGTGGGCAGTAGAAAATGCATCATCCACAAGCTATAATCAAGCTCAAACCAAAAAAGAATAATCATCAAGCATCATACTCAAGACTTGTATCAAAACTATGCAAGTATGCAACAAAATAAGACTCAAAATGATTCACATGCTTCAACACAAGTAAAGCCATACCAAAGATAGGTCATGCACCAAGGGCCAAGGAAAATAAGAACCTTAAACATGTCTTATCAATCAAAGAAAGATCACAAAGCATCAAGGAAGTTCATGTTATTCAAAGGCACAAAATTAGGTCAAGAAGTGTGCACTAACATGCTCAAAACATCATCAAATGAAAGCACCAACCAAAAAATTGCAAAGTGATCCAATAAAATTACAAAAAATAAACAAAAACAAGTTTAAACATCCAATTAACATGTACAAACAGATTGGAACAAAACTAGTTCAAGAACATGCTCAAAGGTGCTCCACAAGTCAAGGTATGTAAATGATCGAGCAAGAATCGATGGAAAATAAAACTTGAAAGGAAAGTCACCTAAAGTAACTCAAACCAAGCCCAAACTAGCATTAAAACATCCTTGTATCATGGCTAAAATGTGACCAAAAATTCAGCTTCAAAAGGCTAAGCAAAATCACAAAAGTCTCTAAGCCTAAATGAAGGGTATCCTTGGAAACTCATCATCAAGTTAAATCAAAATAAAATATGAAAATAAAATGAAAAATAAAAATAAAAATATGTAAATCAAATCAACATGTTAAGGAATCACAAATATATTTTTTGGATATTTTTATTATGAATGTATCAATAAAAATAAAATCGAAATGACAAAAAGGAAATAAAAGAAAATAAAAACACAAGGTGAAATAGGGAGGTGTATGAGTAAAACAGTCACAACATGAATCCAGTTGCAGCGCGTTGGGCCTTAGACACGGGGGTGTGAAAATCAACAAACACTAAGACCAATCATACTATCAGCCAACACAAACACACAAAAACTTCACTAAATGAAACGCAGCGTTTCAATGAGGTTCATATTGCCAAGAGAAAGTTTCATTACACATGTCATCAGCACAATGGCTAGTCAACAGAGTCAACCTTACACGTATGCTTACACACACCAGACGTCGGAGCCCTAGCTCCGGTCGTCTTCTCCGGTTACACACGCTGGAGTTACAGACCAAACATGACAAAAAAGATCCAACCATACATCATCTTAAAGGAAATTTCACGTAGAACTCAAATACATGCTTAGATTTTCATAGAGGTGACTCTAACATGATGAAATCTGTGCATGAAAATAAAGTACATGCTCTGCAACATGCTTTAATTAAGACAATGATACATCAAACAATGCCTACAACAATGTAGGTCTTCAGAAACAACAACAACCAGCATGATCCACGCAAATCATGTGAGAAAAATGGATGAGAAGAATACCTAATGGAGAGAGTCCGCTGCTCCTTTAAACTCTTGCAGGAACTTCAGAAATCTCTTCTAAAAGCTTCAACCAACCTCACAATGAGTAGATCAAACCAGAAAATGGAGGAAATCACTTGAAATCTTGAGATTCGAGCTTGGGAAATATGAGAGTGAGAGAGCTGGCTGTGATCCGATTCTGAGCAAAAACGAAGTTCCTCCTTTTGTTTTAGGGTTTTAGAGACTTATATAGTGGGAATGGCACGTGATAGAGAGCAAAAAAAGTTTGTTAGAAACTTTTCTTTTTGAAAGTTGAAATGTGAGAGTGTGAGAAGATACACACGGGATTTGGTACATGTGGATGATTGTTTTGTGATATTTTTGAATGGAAATGGAATTAGAAAAAAAATGAAGCAAGGAAAGTGTGAGGGATTTGCATGTGAGAAGAATGGAATTGTACAAGCTTTGTGCAAATTCTCTTTTTTCTCTCTTTGGCAAAAAGGTACATGATGTATGCATGAGAATAAGGTGCATGTATGGCTTATTTTGGCACACAAAATGCGTGTAATCATGATGGTGTAATATGCTGCAAAAAAAGGTCACAAATATGCCAAGACATGTACCATACCATGCTATGGGATGGCTTAGGATCTTTTGAAAAACCTCCACTTTACAAGAGTAGAACTTGATGAACATTGCTTCATTTGGTGAAATTTTGGGATAAATTGAAAGTAGGAAGAATAAAGAACAACTTCTATGTGGAAATTGAATTGAAATTATGCTTGGCGGATGATGAAAATCAGCCATGAAAACATGTCCATAAAACTGCCAAAACACTTAGAAAAATTCTAAGTCTTGAGCTCACCATGAACATGAAAAAAACCTTGGATTTCAAGAGACCATATCTTGCTAAATATTGATCCAATCAAGGCATACTTGTACTCTTTGGAAAGAGGGGATTGCCTTCTACAATTCTTATGTCAGAGGTTTCTCAATTCAAGGCTTGGAAGTCACTCAAAATTGGCCAAGAACATTGGTGTACCAAGCTGTCAAAAGTAACTTAGAAAAAAATTCTAAGTTTTCCAATTTTCCAACTTGAGACCTCCATCTTTAAAACATCATAACTCTCTAAAAAATGATCCAAATGGGACAAACTTTACATGGTTGGAAAGCTTGGAACACGCTCTATAACCTTCATGTTTGGGGAAAATTGAGACGGAGCTTGGATCATGAAGAAATATGGCCTTGAAAGTAATCCCTAAACCATGAAAACTTGCCAAAAATAGTAAGTTCTAAACCCCTATTTTTGCCAAAAATGGAAACTTTCACAAATTCTTGATTTTTCATGAATCCTTGAACATTCCTTGACCAAATCTCATCCATTGATCATATATGACTTGAGAATCAACATGTTGACCTCAAAAAGTCAGGAGTTGACTTTTTCACTGCACAGTTGACTTTATCCCCAATTCTCTTGATTTTGAATCTTTTGAACAATTGAAGCCCTTCTGAACTAAATTAATGGGCAATTCTTCATTCCTAGACACTTGGGGACATGATAAACACCATGGAATCAAGTCTTGCCCAAAAAATCAGAAATAAACTGATTTTATGGCAAACCCTAGTTTTGGCACCTGTGGTTTAGGAGAAATTGACCCATACTCAAAATTCAAATTCCTCTGAATATGATGTGTATCTTCTCAAACAAGGATGATATATGCCACTTGATGATGATAAAAACTCAAAAATCATGCCCATTGGAGTGTTAGATTCAAAGATTCCAAAAACCCTAATTTGAGAATCAACAGATAGAAGCAAGTAATCCACTTGAAATCTCTTGCCAAACCTAATCATCTGATGAGGTGATGACCATATTAAGATGCCTTGAGGTCTAAGGATCCATTGCAGCTCAAGTAATGATGACATTAAGAACCATTCTTCTATTGGTCTCTTGGACAATACACAAGATCTCTTGCTTGAACTTCTGAAAAACTTTTCTTCTCCTGAGTTGGTCTAGATACCTTGATCCCATGCTAAGAACCAATGATGTGCACAAATGATAATGCCAAATGAAATGAAACATAAGCCAGTTAGAGGTTAGAAAAAGGATGGCAAATTTTGGGGTGCTACAGGTATTCTACTGATGTGAACCTGTTTTGTATTCCATAATCCTTGCAAAAGTATACAACCAAAGTGCTTGCAAATTGAGCTCCATTGTCCGAGACTATGACTCCTGGCAAACCAAAATGGCATATGATGTTCCTCCAATAAAATTTGCGAACCTTCTCGGCAGAGATCCGAGCAACAGCCTCGGCTTCCACCCATTTTGTAAAATAATCAACTGCAACAATTAGAAACTTGAGTTGTCCTGAAACAACTGGAAATAACCCTAGGATGTCTGCTCCCCACTGATAGAACGACTATGGGGATGTAATCAGATGGAGTGACTCGGCTGGTAAATGTTTAAATGGAGCGAATACTTGGCACTTTTCACACTTGCTAACGTATTCGATGCAATCTTGCATCATATATGGCCAGTAGTACCCGACTCTTAGGATCTTTCCGGATAGTGCTCTTCCACCGATGTGGCTACCACAAACTCCTTCATAGAACTCTTTAATTACCAGCTCCATCTCAGATTCTGACACAGACCTGAGCATAGGTGATGACCTGCCCATCTTGTACAACGTTTCCGAGATTATAATATACCGGGAAGCTATCCTTTTAATCTTTCGGGCTTCATTGACGTCTTCAGGTAATACTTCCTAGGTCAAGTAGCTGATAATGGGTCTCATCCACCCTTGAACATTCTCTATGGTTAATACTTCTTCTGATTGAATACTAGGTGATTTGATAACTTCTTGAATCACGGTCTTATTCATTCCTGAATTCTTTGAGCTGGCTAGCCGGGCTAGGAGGTCGGCCCAGGCATTATATTCTCTTGGGATGTGGACGACTTCAAATTCTGAGAACGCTTTGGATATTCCTGAAGCTTTCTGAAGGTACTTTATCAGGGTGGAATCCATCATCTGGTACTCGTTCTTCATCTGTCCGACCACTAGCTGGGAGTAGGTTTTTACCAATAAGTGTGTTACTCCGACTTCTCTTGGCAATTTCATTCTGGCAATCAAGGCTTCGTACTCTGCCTGGTTGTTACTAACTTGAAAATTGAAACATAAAGAGTATTCTAATGTTAGATCTCCAGGTCCTTCCAAAATGATTACGACTCCACTTCCCTTGAGATTTGAAGATCCATCTACCTAAAAAATCCATCTATTTGAGATTTCTTCTCCAGCTGGTGCACTTAATTCAACCACAAAATTGGCCAGTGTCTGTGACTTAATACTGGTCCTAGGTACAAAGTAGATGTCGTATTCGGAGAGCTCTATTGCCCACTTGACCATCCGTCCTGCTAAGTCGGGCTTTCTCAGTATTTGTTTGATTGGGTAATTCGTCTTTATTGTGATGGGGTGTCCTTGAAAATAATGTCTCAGCTTCCGGGTTGTGATGACTACTTCCAGCACTAAACGTTCAATCTTCTGGCACCTTAGTTCTGCTCCCTTTAGAACTTTGCTGATAAAGTATATGGGTCGCTCTCCACCTTCTCCATCTTGTACTAAAACCGAGCTCAGGGCTTTATCCGTGACCGACAAGTATAAGACTAGAGGTGTATTTTCTTTGGGCCTTACTAGGATAGGAGGCGAGGATAGGAAACACTTTACTTCTTGAAAAGCTTCTTCACATGCCTCTGTCCATTCAAACTCTTTAGATTTCCTTATGGCTGCAAAGAAATGTATTGACTTGTCTCCTGCACATGATAAAAATCGTGACAATGCTGCTAACCTCCATGTTAGCTGTTGGACCTCCTTTTTCGTGGTTGGACTTCTCATATCTATTATAGCCTGACATTTGTCCGGGTTTGCTTATATTCCCCGGTTGGTGAGCATGAATCCGAGGAACTTCCCGACTTGCACTCCAAAGGTACACTTGTCCGGGTTCAGTCTCATGTTGTAGTTTCTAATGGATGCGAAGGTTTCAGTTAGATCCTTCACATGTGATCGGTTTTCACTTGTCTTGATCACCGTGTCATCTACATAGACCTCCAGATTCTTACCTATATGAGTAACGAACACCTTATCCATTTGCCTCTGGTAAGTAGCCCAAGCATTTTTGAGTCCAAAAGGCATGACTTCATAATAGTAATTGCTCTGATGGGTCATGAAAGCAGTTTTTGGTGCGTCTATTGGATTCATGTGGATCTGGTTGTACCCGGAGTATGTATCCATAAAAATGAGCAAACGGAAACCCGATGTAGCATCTATCAGCAGGTCAATATTTGGAAGTGGATACGAATCTTTAGGACATACTTTGTTGAGGTCCGTAAAGTCCACACACATTCGCCATTTCTCGGATTTCTTTTTTACCATCACTACGTTGGATAACCAGGTCGGATACTTGATCTCCTTGATGAACCCGACCTGCAACAACTTCTCGACTTCTTCTGCAATTGCCTTCCTTTTTTTCATCGCCACCCTTTCTTTTCCTTTGAGAAACTGGCTTGATGTCTGGATTGATTGCTAAGTGATGTCACATGACTCCGATGCGAAAAGGTCCACGTTGTCCTTTAGCGCTTGGACGATCTCTTTCTCCTCTTCAGGGGACAAGTTGACTCTGATGTATGTAACATGGGATGGTAGATGCCCAGTCTGGACTTGCTTTGTTTCTTCGTTGGGCACTATGTTGTCTTCAACTGAATCATCACGTGGGTCTATGTCGACCAGGTGGACTTTAAGGGAATTCTTGGGATCTGCTTCTCCTGCGGGTTCCTTTCTTTTTAACTTCAAGCTATCCTTATAACACTTTCTCGTAGGCCCTGGTCGCCTTTGACAATTCCAACTCGGCCATCCCCGAGTGGGAATTTCATTGTCAGATATAGAGATGAAAGCGAAGCTTCTAGGGTGTTGAATGATGGCCGACCTATAGTGATGTTATAGGGTAAAGCAGCATTGACTATCAGGTACCTCACTCGAACAGTCTTCGCATTAGCCGTGTTACCAAAGGTAGTCGGCAATGCTAGATGTCCGAGCACCTGAACCTGTTCTCCCGAGAATCCTACTAGACTGCCTTTGAATGGTAATAACTCGGTCGCATCAAGCCCCATTCCTCTGAATGCATCCCAATATAATATGTCGGCTGAGGTTCTAGGGTCTATCAGTACCCTTTTCACACTCCAATCTCTTATCTGTACTTTGATAACCATATGACCATTCTCATGAACTAAGACTCCTATGGCGTCTTGTTTGGAGAATGTTACAGCATCTAAGTTGCCTTCCGGTTTCTCTGGGGATCTCTGGTCGATATGCATAACTGCTCTAGCATATCTCTATCTGGATGAACTTGTCACTCCATCACCAGCAAACCCCCAGAAATGGTGTTTAGGGTGTGCTGACCCTCCAGTAACATATTCTTATGGCCGACTTCTTTAAGAATATCTCCCCTGCTTGTATTTAGTGGGGTGAGGTCTCTGTCCGACTCGTATGGATGTCTGTATGGTGTGGGAGCATGTCGCTCGCGCGCAGCTCCCCGAGGATGCTCCTTACTCCTATTTGACGCCTCTTCCTTGTTCTTTGTCTTTTCATTGCTGTCTCGGGCTCTTTTCTCTTAGTTACTTTCTTCTCCCTTGATGTAACATTTAGCCTAGGTAGTGATCTCGTCCATGCTAATAGCCGGCTTCTGAGCCAGGGACTCGTTGAATTGCCTGGCTCGTAATCCATACTGAAAAGCCCCCATAAACAGTTCTTGGTTTGGATGAGATACTTTGAGGGTTTCCTCATTGAATTGAGCCAGGTACTCACGTAGCGATTCTGATTGCTTCTGTCGAACACTGAACAATGCGGTTGTGGACACCTTCTGGAGTTTGCTTGCTGAGAAGTGTTATACTAACTTCTTAGTTAAGTCCTGGTAGCTTACGATAGAGAGCCGAGGAAGGATACTGTACCATCGTAGAGCTACATCCTTAAAGGTTCCAGCCATAAGTTTGCACTTCAGTGAGTCCGAAGGGGCAATTATGGCCATCTGATTGTTGATGGCAATGACATGCTCCTGAGGATCTGTCTTCCCATCATAAGAGGTTAATGATGGTGCTTTGAAGTTTTCTGGGACGTGGTCATTCCAAATCTCTTGAGAGAGAGGTTGAGGTTCGAGAACCTCATCCTCATTATCACCGTCAACTTGACTTTGCTGCTGCAGCACTTGTATGCTATCTTGCAGCGTCTCATTCTGTTGTCGCATGGTCTCCATCATAACTAGTAGTTAAGCCATGTCTGGAGGATCTCCTTCAGAAGACATGTCGTTATTGTGAGGTGTGGCCTGGCGAAGTTTTACCTAGGCCTCACGGTGGGCGCCAAATGTTCTAGCCAAAAATGGTTAGATCACCAAAATTGCTAGTCTCCTCTTTTAGGGCAAAGAAGACTACGCTGTCTATACTGTGTAAGTATATTTGGGGATTTGAGAGCTATACAGGTGCTGTATATTGTCTCAAGATGATGTGTCTTGCTTAACCCTCATGTGGGAGCCCCTTTTATAACCTTTTTCCATCTTCATTTAAGTTATGCCATTAAGAGAAGCCTCTTAGACTTCTGACGTTGCATGGCCATCATTGTCGTAACTCCTCTTCGTAAATGCATGCTTTGAAGACAGGATAACGTCTGCATTGATGCGTCACTGTCATTACAACCGTTGGAGTAGCACTTGTTAAGCTCATGACCGGCGTCAGTGCCGGTTGGTGTGGTATAGTACCCGACCTTGTAAGAACTCGGATGATGGGAGTCGGGCTCCTTGACCTGCCCAGGTTGTGTATGATGCTTGTCTAGCTCTCTACATTCCTGCTACCATGGTCTAGTTCGTGCTTACTCTTATCCGACTACATAACTCGACATCAAATATATTTGGCATGAAAAAATTATATGATGAGAAAATAGGAGGTTGGGGGAAATTTAATTTATTGTTAATATGAGTTTAATAATAGAATAATGAGAGTATGGGGTAATAGTGTAAATTAAAAGTGTTGAGGGTTAATGAGGTAATTAAGAGAAATTATATAGAAAACCCTAGGTATATATTCTAAAAAGGTGAGGAGAGTTATGTTTCATCTAATTCTTAGAGAACTTGAGAAAGAGGCAAGAGGAGAACCATATAGCTAACAGAGGAGAGAAAACCATTGGAGAAGAACTTGTTTGCAGGAATTCTAAGGTAAGGAGGGATAAATGGCTTTCACTATGGGTGTGTTGCATGATAGGGTAGAGAATAGAGACCCTTACTCTCATTATGGATTATGTATATTCTATTATGATTTGTTGTTGGACTGATGAACGTAAGTTCCATTTTTACTTTGGTTGATTTGAATTCCCAGGAAGAATTTCAATTCTCCCATCACGCTCATCTCAAACTCAGTCTGCATAGTCTCAAAAAACTCTTTGCAAAGATAGGCATTAGTAGAACAAATAATTATGCCATCACCATAAACTTGTACAATTAAGATTTCCTTATTCAGAGTTTTTCTAAATAGTGTAGTGTCAACTTGCCCTTTTTGAAAATCATTTTATAACAAGAAATTACTCAATATCTCATACCAAGCTCTCAGAGTTTGTTTAAATCCATAAAGTGATTTATTAAGTTTAAAAACAAAATCTGGATGGACTGAGTCCTCAACCCAAGTTGGTTTTTTGACATACATCTCTTCAGAAATGACTCTATTTAAGAAAGCACTATTGACATCCATTTGATATAAAACAATATCATAATTAATGGCATAAGAGAGAAGAAGTCGGATTGCCTCTAACCTTGCAACATGTGAAAAGGTTTCATAGAAATCTTACCTTATAGATGTCTGTAGCCTTGAGCTACAAGTCTATTCTTGTTTCTTACCACTTCTCCTTGCTCATTGAGTTTGTTTCTGAACACCCATTTTGTTCCAATAATGTTCGTAATACCTTTGTAGATTCTTTTTGAAAAAAAGTTATCTTTAAGATTGTTTATTACTGAAACAAATTCATGTTCAGCAACAACTTGCAGTTCAGAAGGCTGGAGATAACATCCTTCTTTGCCTTCTTCTCCCATGAGCTAGGATCTGGACCACATGCTTTCCTTCAGTTTTGGTTGTGGATGTCCATCATCCAGACTCCAGAGTAAATGCTTCACTATTTAACTTATTTTCTGAAACATTTAGAAACATAGATCCATAAGTCTTTAGGTTACCTTGCAACCTTTTGACCTAAGGATCATAGTGTCTGAAATTTTTAGAAACTACCGACTTTAAAGTTTCGTATTCAATATCAATCAAAACCTTTGACTTCTTTATCATTGATTCTGGTGTATTCAAAATCTTGCTACACTCAGCAGCAAATACACTAAGGTGTTTAATCCTTTTATTAGCAAAGCTAAAAAGAGGATTCTTTGGGTTTCTTTCATGTCAAGATTTTGGAATCAAAACATTTTTAAGAGGACCCGGATCTTTTCCTTTTCTTACTTCATAGATCATTAAATAAAGTAAAGTTATTTTAAGACTCATTATCAAGAAATCTTGAAGCGCCATAACTAGCTCATTTAAAGGTTCCATGGAAATCCTTTTAGCATGAAAAATTAGATTTCTTTGTAATGTCTCAACACTTTTCTTATAGAAGATTTCAATTCTTCTTAAATAAAATCAAGTTGTTTCTTAACAGCCTCATCAGATTCTGAGCCAGAAGCTGGCCAAGATTCAAAATTAGAGAATGTTTCAGCCATAGGTGCAAGGTAGACTCCTTTAGCTTCTTTGTCTGAATATGTCCTTTTGTAGATCAGGAAAAATGATTCTGGAACTGGAACCTTTGAAGTTAGAACTTCTACCAAATAATATCTTGATTATTTTTGGTCAGGTGTTGAAACCTCTTGATGATATCTTGATTGTTCTTGGTCAGGTTTTGAAACCCCATTAGATTTTTCTCCATCAGAAGCTTCTTCTGGTTTTTGTGACACATGAGGGTCTGGAAGATTTTATCACCAGATCTTATAGCATTAGACCTCAAGGCAAGAGATCTAGGTTTCAACACAGGTTCATCAATATCAGTTCCATATCAAGGCTTTAAAGGTTACATGTCAACCTTTCAAGGTCTAGAGTATTCAGGTCTTTAGCTTCCTGAATAATTGTAAACTTGAAGTTGTGTTTTGTAGGAAAAATTACTCAAGATCTATTACCAAGCCAACACCATTGATCTTCTAGTCAATGATGTCTTCAAGATTGTCCAATAGCTTATCATCACAAAAAATTATGTGAGTGGACATCTTGCTATAAGTGGATTAAGATTAAACCAAGATTTCTGTAATAAGCACATTTGCCCCACGAGTCAGTCTTAAGGATTAAAGAATCCTTACATACTCACAAAGCAAATGACTTAAAGCATAAATAGTTTCTTGATATCTTCAACAAGTACACTTGCCCCACGAGTCAGTCTTAAAGATTAAAAATCCGTTTATACTCACAAAACAAGTGACTTAAAGTAGAAACAAGTATCTTAATCCACATAAATTTGAAAGAAATCTTTCTATGGTTGTTCTAGATTTCCTTCAAGGTCATATGCTTAAGTTTAAGCATTCAACATGACCTTCTTCAACTTATCTCTACTTCATCCAAGCTGGAGCTCTTGAATGAGTAGTTTTTCTCACCGGATCTTTTCTGTTTCACTTTTAAGTGATAAAGCACAGCTGGGCTCTGATACCAACTAAAGGTTAGAAAAATACACCAGAAAGGGGAGGGGGTGAATTATGTATGTCCAAATATAGAAACTCTTTTCTTCTACTGTTTCCGAACCATCAGATTCTAAACCATGTTCAGAGTCTGATATCAGGGTGAGTAACAATAGTGAAAAGTTTACTTCTTTTTCTTAACTCTGCTCTAGAACAAGAGGTGTCAAGCTCAAATTTTGGTGCAAGTAAGAGGCTGAATCAAATCAGAGTCTAACTTCAAAGTATGTTTTCACAACAAAATATAAATGTATAAGTAAATAAAGAGACACACAATATATCATGGTTCCTCTTAACTGAGAGTAGTCCGGTTCCCTTGCAGCACAAGAACTTTTAACTATAATCAAAGTGATTACAATTGCTTAAGCTAACAACTCAAGACTTTCTGCTCAATCCCACAAAAAGAGACTTCTTCTCAAGCCCACAAGCATGAGACTTCCTTGCCTAAACACCCCATTCAGGACATCATGCTCAATAAACCAGATCAAGACTTCCTTCCCTGAACTACCCGTTTAGGACTTCTTGCTCAAGCCCTTAAGCATGAGACTTCCTGCTCAATCACACGAATCAAGACTTCCTTGCTTTGCCCGGAAGCATGAGACTTAAATGCCTAAACATCCAGTTTAGGGCTTTTTGCTCAATCATCAAAAAGAGACTTTACTCTGAGCATAGAGGCTAGAGTGTTTAGATTCTAATAAAAGAGAAATTTGGTATTAACCTTGTGTTCATATAAGTGCTTCTTGGATAAGCAGATACACAAAGATTTACACTCTTGAGCATATTTGAGTTGAATGCTCCTGAGTGTAGAAGAATGAAGTTTTCATTCTTCTTCTCTCCTTGCACAAATTTTCATCTTGTTGTGCCTTCTTATTTTGATGAACATATTCACATATTCTATCTTTAGAATTTATGTGAACATGTTTCACTCTACTCTCACACACTCAACCCTTCTGGTTATATTTTATTTTTGAATTATGTTTCTCTCAAATCAATTCAGTGAACTGGTATCACATCCATGTGAACGCGGTCACAAAATCTTCAACTCACATTCCTTCTCTTGAGAGATAGAGGTTCAGCTCAGAGAGATGTTCCAAGAACTTCGCTGGTTCAAAACTTAGAGATGTTCCAAGATCTTCGCTAGTTAAACACTTTGAATGTATTCAATCTTCTTCTTTAAATAGATACTAAGAATAGATCCATGGTACATGTAGCCGTTGAAGGTCTTTAGCTGATGGACAATTGAGTGAGCTAAAAACTTAGCTAGAATAAATATGTTGAGAGTTGCAGAACAGTTGGAGAGAGAAGGTCCTTACAACGTTACTATCACCAAATTTAACATAAAGTAGTGTATCATTGTCACGTGATCTTCCTTGGATAACTTTTGATTGGAGTCTTCTTACAGACATTTATTGAAGCTTGCTAATGACTTCTCAGCAAGTGTACCGATAATGTCGCAGTAATAAAAAGATTGAACCCATAAGGACTATGCTGGAACAAGACAAGATATGTGCAATTAAAAGTAAAATAGTAAAAAGGGGGGTTGGAAGTTTCAGTACAAAGAGTAATTAAACGAGAAAACAATGTCACGAAAGCGGTTAGGTTGTGTATTAGAATACCATTATCCTCTGTTGTTGATGTATGATGCCTTGTATGAATGGTTTTATCCTGATAATCTCATGACGAATTAACAAAACCATTATAGCCAGTCCTCTACTAAATAACTCACTAACAACTACTCAGAGTTTTCTATACCTAGTTTTCTGACATAAGTAGTGTTAGGCGGTGTACAGACTGTTAATTATTTATGCCACTACTCGGGGTCTCCTATCCATAGTTAACTAGCATAAGTAGAACTTTTGCCCTAGGACCAACACATAGGCTACGGGTCTAGAATCCTTATGTGTCTAATATCAGATTAACAGAGTATCTCAAATAAAAAGCATTAAGATTAAGCAACAACTGAATAAAATTATAATTCAAATGATTTATACAAAGTCAAACCAACATATAACACAAACAAGATTAAATAGGGATCATCATCACACAACCTAACCTAAGAGAATTTAGCTACACATTATTCAGAGAATAGTACCACAATCGATAGGTGGAAATAACATGAGAAGTCCCTTGAAGAGATGGCCTCCAATGGCTTTAAATGCGTTAAAAATATCCTTTTGTGCTCCCAAACTCGTGATCTAGTCTCCAATTTTCATAACCCTTGTGAAAGTGCAA
This sequence comes from Lathyrus tuberosus, assembly GCA_022829125.1. Taxonomy (NCBI): domain Eukaryota; kingdom Viridiplantae; phylum Streptophyta; class Magnoliopsida; order Fabales; family Fabaceae; genus Lathyrus; species Lathyrus tuberosus. The sequence goes on from JALAZF010000250.1 coordinate 7,418,400, forward strand.
AATTTCCCCTTTTAAAGGCATCAAAATAGATCAGAACCCGTCAGAAAAAGGCCCAGAAAATTGATCATTGCGCGCACATTACCCGAGATCACACGCGGGATGCATCTTTAGCCTTATCGCGTGCACAATGTTGCACGATGGTGGATGTGATTATTTCTGAAGCTTTACTCTTTTTTACTCTTTTTTCACTCATATTATAAGTCCTGTGGTTTTTGGATTGGCTACATTTTGGTAAAACAACATACTCTTAGCAAGATGTTAAACCAGATGTTCTGCCATGACAGTCAGACATCATGTTCTGCATGATGTTGTGACATGTTCCAGGACATGTTATACCAGATAGCTAGGGCATGTCTATTTTGGTATTTTTAGTGTTATTTTTGAGTGTGTTCTAATTCACACATGTGCGTTTTTCATAGGAGTATATTGTGGGATTTTCTGTTATGACAGATTCTGTTACTTTTCATAAAAAGGATCCTTGAGCCTTTTTAGGAAAGTATGTATTTTGCTCATATTATTGTGCAGGATGATTTGTAACCAGTTTATACTGATTACTACTATTTGTGCGCCTCAAGAAGCCCAAGTCCAGTAGGTCTGAAGGCTATTTAAAGTGAAGAAAAACCCTATTAATTTTGAGCATAATGTGAAGAATTTTAGAAATAAGGATTAGCCGTTGTTTTCATTGGTCTTTAGGGTTTTCTGCTTGTCAATTGTATTTCACTCATGTATCTTCTGATGCATTGAGGTTGACTGATTGTTCATTGTTCATTGTCCACTCTAAAGCTTTTAAGCAAGAGTGTATTGTTCTTGATTGAAGTTTTTAAGTAAAATCAGGTATTGCCTTGGAAGTGTGCTACTTCTATTGTTTGTGGAATTGTTGATTGTCACTGGGATTGTAACTTATTAGGAAGTTAGAGGGGGATCTCATATCTAGAAGGTGTCTAGGTAGAAGTTGCACAAGGTATGGATTAGGCGAGAAGTTGTAAACGGGCGAGTTTAGCTTTAAACTAATACTATCATAATGAGTTTCCTTCCTGGCTTGGTAGCCCCCAGATGTAGGTGAGTTGCACCGAACTGGGTTAAAAATTCTGGTGTTGATTTTATTTTTCTATCATTTAAATTTCCGCATCTTTGTTTATGTGATCAATCAGTGCTGTGACATCTAGTATCTATGTGTCAGAATTTCACAAATTTTCACTAAGTCCACAATTTGCATCCTTAGTTATTTTCCCTCATTCTTTGGTCATTCCTTCTCATTTTTGCTCGACTTTCACTTGTTTTGCTCCAATTCTTAGACTAAATATATGCAATGACGCACTGTCATCACAACCCCAAACTTAAATCTTTGCTTGTACTTAAGCAACTCACCTACAACTGCACATTTCAACAGACAACAAGTCACACAATAAAAATTGAACATCACCATATTTTTATGATACATGACCAGTGTTCCAGCTTCCAACTTGCATCCAGAAAATTCAGAAAATGTCCTCAACTTATATGAATACTCAACCAGTCTCTCAGATCAGTTAACTCACTCAATGGATATGGTTATCACTCAATTAACATGTAAAATAAATTATACATAGCTTGATCATGTTCTATTCTAGTTTATCATAGAAATCCTAACATACACACAAGAGGACTTTTCAGGTTGTATCTTGACTTATGTTCGGATATGATATTTTTAGGAAAATAGGTTTAAACCTTTGGAGTTAGGTGCCTAGTTCTCCTTTTTTTTCATACTCCTTTTGTTTCTTCTTAATGGTACTTGAGATTCGGTCGTTCTTTTTTATTTTTCTCTCATCATTTTTGAAGAAGTGACTTTTTCCACTTCTTATTTTCTCAATTTTGTTTATAACTTTTGACCACTTATCTCTAGTATCCCAACCCCAAACTTAGAACTTTGTTCACTTCCAAGAGTAACCCCAAACTTAATCTTTTTCGTTCAACTTTAAGACCCAAAATTCTTCCTAACTCCAAAGAGAGGGTGGAAAGAACGAATCTTTCAAGTTAAATGTCTAAGAGTTGTAGGCTACATTATCAAAAGAAAGGCTTAGGGTCAAAATGGCTAGCAAAGGACGTTCCTAAAACTACGGGTTGGCTACAAAGGCTCAAAGTTATAAATAAGGAACTTGCCTCGTGTGTGTTAATCAAACTAGAAAACTTAATCGGAAATAGATCAAACCAAATAAAATAAAATTGTATGGATACACTCAAAGAAAGAAAAAAATGAACAATGGAAATATTTAGGCTTAAACCATACCAGATGAGGTATCTGAAGATTGAGTACAAGTCTGTTCATTCTTTTCTCTTCCTTTACATTAAATTCATCAGTTGCTTTCATTATGCTCAAGTCACCTCTTTTTCTCCTATCCTTGCATCATGTGTTCAATGCTAAAGTAAAACTTGAAAATCTGAAGAAAAAATAAAACAACTGCAAACTTTGTTTATTAAGAACAATAAGGATCATCATGATATGGTTCTTCTTGAATAACTCATTCCTCTTGTGGATGGTCTTGAATAAAATAAAAGTAAATTCTACAAAACAAAAAACGATTAAAAATTTATGGGTTGCCTCTCATCCAGCACTTTTTTTACGTTAATATCTTGACACTCAATCCTCAAAACATGTCAAGCGCAAGGGATGCCCTCACGTCGGTAAAAACTTATTTTCCCATTCTTTTGTCAATTTCACTGCCTCTTTCTCCCAATTTGTAGCATGTCTCTAGATCTTTCGCATATAATGTCCATTCATATGCATTAAACATCACCTTCTCCTTGTTAAACTTCAAAATCAATTCCCCAGTCTCCACATCTAGTTTGCCTTTCCGGTTGCCAAGAATGGGCGTCCAAGAATCACTGACCCTTCTGAATCATTTATTATGTCAATCACCATAAAGTCTGCAGGGAAGGCCAAACCATCGACATGAACTAACACATCTTTTACAATACCAAGTGGTTTGGTCTCAGATGAATCGACCATAGTAAGCTTCATGTTGCTCAATATGATATCTCCTATCTTCATCTCTTTAAATTTGCTCAGCGGCATAACATTGATGCTCGATCCTAAATCACATAAAGCATGTGGGATTTTTACCCCACCAATGGTGCATGAAATGTTGAACTCCCATTAATCCTTCATCTTTGGTGGCATTTTCGACGGTTCTGCCGTCTCCGCTTTTTCTGTCAGGTTGTCCCGTTCTTGAGGCAACTTCTGCTTTCCACCTTTTAGCAATACCTGCATAAACTTGGAAAACTTTGGCATTAATTCTAAAATTTCATGCAAAGAGATACTTACCTGAAGTTGTTTCAACATTTCTTTAGATTTTTCAAACATCCCAACATCATCTTCAGGTACCAATTTCTTCTTAATAATTGGGTAAGATGGTTTCATGTGATCAGGTAAAGGTGAGTTTGGTTCACTCATGTTTTGCTCCTTTGTTCTCTTCCATGAAGGGTTTTCATCAATGCATTGATCAAGGGCTAGTTTTCTATTTTCTTGTTCCCCTTAAGATTCCTTCTCCATTATCTTAACTCCAGCTTTCTTTTTCTCAATTTCATCCTTTTGAACTTTTCCAACTTCACTCTCTTTAATAACTACCTCAATATCGGTTTTCACAACCTTGCATATTTCATTGTTAGGATTATCAATCGTGTTACTTGAAAAATCCTCCACTCGAACTTGGTAAAGTTGCTAGTTGTCTTGACAACTGTTCAATTTATGTCTCCAAATTTTTGATGGAAGCATCATGGTTACTGCTCATGGTCTCATGGTTCTTATTCACTTGTTCCAAGCTAAGTTTAATGGCTTTCATAAAATTTTCCAAGGCCTCTTCCAACTGTGAGGGTTTCTTTTGGAAATTAGAAACTTGTTGATTTTGTTGCATAGCTTGGTTACCACTTTGATTTTGGTTATTGCTCCAATGGAAATTCAGATGATCTCTCCATCCCGGATTATAGGTGTTGGAATACGGGTTATTCTTTTGAAAATTAGGAAATTGGACCTCTTCACTTGACCCTTCCAAGGAGCGACTTTTGTTCTCATGTCCTCCGCCGCAAAAATCTCACCTAAACGCTTGTACCTGGCTCACGATAGCTTTATTTAAGCAGCTTTCAGTTAGCTGCTTATTTAGCAATTCAATTTGAGTTAGCAAAGCAGTTTGAGTATCAACAGTTATCATACCTTTGGATGTACCTACCATTTCCACTTTTACCGGTCTTTCACTCTTAGTGTGATGTTCTTTCAAGCACATTTTTTCAATTAAGTCCTTGACTTGTGGTTAGGTCATCTGTCTAATCGTGCCTCCCGCAGAAGCATCCAGCAACATACGTGTCTGACTCTTCAGACCTTTAATGAAACTTTGCATCTGCTCCATATTATTCAGATTATGGTTAGGGCACCTGCATAGCAACAGTTTTAACTTTTCCCATGAGTCATATAGGGAATCCATATCTTGTTGTTCAAAATTTAAAATTTCAGCCCATCTCTCAGTAAACTGGGTGGTGGTGAAAAACCTTTCCAGGAACTTATCCTTTAGCTCATTCCATGTTCGAATTATTCCATTTGGAAGGCATAGGAACCAATCTTTTTCCCTACCAATAAGCGAGAAACCAAACAACTGTAACTTCACTTGGTTGTCCGTGACATTATCTGCCGGTGCAAACCCTCTAGAAACCTGTCCATCATCGGTCCTTTTACAGTAATCCCCCATAGTTTGGAGTAGTGGAGAAACCATTTTATTCTCCTCTTCAAGATCCGAAGAAAGTGTTGGTGGATCTACTTCGGGTTGGTCTCCTTCAGTCAGAATTTCTTCTCTAACTGCTTTTCTAAGAACGCATGCGATTCTTTCAATTTCTGGATCGAATGGTAGTAATACAGATCCTGAACTGCGCATACAAAAACAAAATATACCCCAGTAGCACTATAATAAACAAGAAAATAATAAAAACTAAAAATAAATTAAACTTAGAAAAATAAACGTTGCACAAAGTGTTGCTCTGTTGTAATCATCAGTCCCTGGCAACGACGCCAAAAACTTGATGATTTCTCGGCAAGTGTACAGATAATGTCACAGTAATAAAAAGATGGGTTAATAGTCATTTACCCCCCTGCAATATAGGCAAGTTTTGATTTACCCCCCTTTAAAAAAATAATTTTGGATTACCCCCCTAAGCGTGTAAAAACCAGGCGGGTAAATAAAGAAAATATATTTTACAGGGGGGTAATTTTTCTACCTGGGGGGCAAAAGACTTAGAATTTTAAAATTTCAGGGGGGTAATCCAAAACCATTTTTTTAAAGGGGGGTAAATCAAAACTCGCCTATATTGCAAGGGGGTAAATGACTATTACCCCTAAAAAGATCGAACCCACAAGGATTGTGCTCGAACAAGACAAGATTTGAGCAATTTAAAGTAAAACAGTAAATCGGAGGGGGGTTGCAAGTTTCGGTGCGAAAAGTAAAGAAAACAATGTCACGAAAGCGGTCAGGTTGTGTATTAGAATCCTCTTATTCTCTCTTGTTGATGTATGATGCCTTGTATGAATGGCCTTATTCTTATAATCTCACAGCGAATTAACAAAATTGTTATAGCTAGTCCCCCACGAAATAACTCACTAACAACTACTCATAGCTTTCTATTCCTAGTCCGTCAGTGTAAGCAGTGTTAGGCGATGTACAGACCGTTAATTCCCTATACCACTACTCGGGGTCTCTTATCACTAGTTAACTAGAATAAGTAGAACAATTGACCTAGGTCTAACACATAGGTTACGGGTCAGGAATCCCTATGTGTCCAATATCATATTAACAAAGTATCTCAAATAAAGAGCATTAAGAATAAGAAACAACTGAATAAAATTATAATTCAAAGGATTCATACAAAGTTAAACCAACATATAATGCCAACAAGATTAAATAAGATTCATTATCACACAACCTATCCTAGGAGAATTTAGCTACACATTATTCAGAGAATAATCCACAATCGATAGATGGAAATAACATGAGAAGTCCCTTGAAGAGATGATCTCCAATGCCTTCAAATTCTCTAAAAGTCTCTTTTTGTGCTCCCAAACTCCAGCTCTAGTCTCCAATTGTCGTAACCCTTGTGAAAGTGTAGAATTTCCCCTTTTAAAGGCGTCAGAATAGACCAGAACGCATCAGAAAAAGGCATAGAAAAGTGATCATCGCGCGCACGATACCCTGCATCGCGCGCCTGATGCAATTTTTAATTCCCTATCGCGTGCACGATGTTGCACGATGGTGGATGTGATTATTTATGAAGCTTCACTCCTTTTTGCTCGTTTTTCACTCAAATTTTCACTAAGTCAACAAATTGCATCCTTATCTATTTTCCCCTCATTCTTTGTTCATTCCTCCTCATATTTGCTCGACTTTCACTTGTTTTACTCTAATTCTTTGACTAAATATATGCCATAACGAAATTTCATCACTTGCTTAAATTCATTTTTATCTTTATACTTTGCTTTCTGATTCAAAGGATTTTTATAGAATTAGTTAAAGCATGATTAAAAGCTAAAGTATGTCTTTTGAACCTAGTTGGAATGAGACTTCAGAGTCTTGAGTTCACAAGTTTTGAGTCTTTCCTTCATCAGAGTCTTGATTTGAACAAGTCTGGATAATCACTTGAAGAGTTGTAGACTTGATGTAGACAAATTCCTTTGAAGTAGTGTCTTCAGAATTGTTGATGCAACTTGTTCAGAAGATGCATAGTCATTCCTTATAATAGAATCTGTTTGCTTCAAATGGTTCCAGTCTTCAGAGGTGAGTTGATCTTTGTATTTCGAGTTAAGCTTAGGTTCAACATCTGAAAGACTTGACATAACTCTCTCAGAGTCTGAAATCTTGGTTCTAATCCTTAAGATTCATAACAACTTTGTTCTCTTTAATGGTTCTTCTGAATGATTAACTTGATTCATATCAAGGTTAATGTATTTTGATCCTACACACTCGAATAACCATTAGTAAAACCTATTGTTCTTTCAATACTTTGTTAACATAAATTTTTTTTAGGGGAATGAACAAATCTTGTTCAAACATTGTCGTTACTTACAAGAGTGCAAGTTTTTAGATGAGACTGTATTATTTTTTGAACCCGAAGAGAATATAGATCTGAGATTCATGTCCGTCAGTTAATTTGAGATATCTTTGAGGGAGGATGATTAGGTGCTGAGGATGTTTGCTTCTTTGAGAGTGGAGAGTGATGTTGTGGCTAGTGACATGCTTGTGGTGTATGAGTTTCCTAATTTGTTTCCTTATGACATGTATCACTTACCGCCAGAGCGAGAAGTTGAGTTCGCCATAGATTTAGTACCTGGTACTAGACCTGTGTCGATGGCTCCATATAAAATGTCTGTATTAGAGTTGGGCAATTTGAAGAAACAATTAGAACATTTGCTTGAGGAGAAGTTTGTTAGACCTAGTGTGTCACCGTGGTAAGCACCAATGTTGTTAGTGAATAAGAAAGATGGTAGCATGAGGTTGTGTATTGACTATCGACGACTGAATAAGGTCTAAATTAAGAACAAGTATCCTTTTTTTGAGAATTGATGACCTTATGGACCAATTGGTTGGTGCTTGTGCATTTAGTAACATTCATCTGGGATCGGGCTATCATTAGATTCGAGTGAAGGTTGAGGATATTCCTAAGAAAACGTTTTATACTTGATACGATCACTATGAGTACTTAGTGATGCCATTTGGTGTGCCTAATGTACCAGGTGTGTTTATAGAGTGCACAAATCTTTCATCCATATTTGGATCAGTTTGTTGTAGTATTAATCGAATACATCTTGGTGTATTCAAAGTCAGATGACGAACATGCATGACATATGAGAATTGTGTTGCAGACTTTACGAGAGAAGAATTTGTACGCTAAGTTATCCAAGTGTGTGTTCTGGTTGCATGATATGAGATTCCTTAGTTACGTGATTTCCATTGGTGGTATAGTGCTCGATCCGTCTAAGGTAAACGTAGTGTTGCAGTGGGAGACTCCCAAGTCTGTTATTGAGATCAAAATTTTTCTTGGATTGACTGGTTATTACAGGAGGTTTATAGAAGGATTGGTGTTTTGTCATGCTTCGAAGATGGTATTGGGTGGCATGCTTATGCAGAAGAGTAATGTGGTAGCTTATGCTTCGAGATAAGTCAAGGTTCACGAGAGGAATTATCCTACCCATGACTTAGGGTTGGCAGCTGTTGTATTTGTGCTTAAGGTTTAGAGGCACTATCTGCATGGTTCAAGATTTAAGGTTTTCAGTGATCACAAGAGTTTGAAATACCTGTTTGATCAGAAATAGTTGAACATGAGGCAGAGAAGGTGACTTGAATTCTTGAAAGATTATGACTTCGAGTTGAGTTACTATCCGGGTAAAGCTAATGTAGTGGCAGGTGCTTTGAGTAGAAAGTTCTTGCATATGCCGACATTGATGGTTAGAGATATGGACTTGATTGAGCAGTTCCAAGATCTTAGTTTGGTATGCGAGGTGACGCTGCATAATGTTATGTTGGGTATGCTGAAGTTGACTAATAGTGTTTTCGACGAGATTAGATAGGGCTAAAAATTAGATTGGGATTGATTGACCGATTAATGTTGATCAATCAAGGTAAAGAGGTGGATTTCAAAATGAATGAGAAATGGGATTATGAGGTTCCGAGACAGAGTTTGTGTGCCATATTTGGCATAACCTAAGGAGATAATTCTTGAGGAAGGTCACAAAAGTAGTTTAAGTATTCATCCTGGAGCTAATAAAATGTATCAAGATCTTAAGAAGATGTTTTGGTGGCCAGGTATGAAGAAGGATGCTGCTGAGTTTGTGTATTCTTGTTTAACTTGCAAGAAGTCGAAGAACGGCCATCATAAGCCGCCAGGATTGATATAACCGTTAAGTATTCCTAATAAAAAATGGGACAAAATTTCTATGGAATTTGTGATAGGTTTTTCAAAGACAAAAAAGGGGAATTATTCCATCTAGGTTATTGTTAATAGACTAACTAAATTGACTCATTTCATTCTGATAAAGATCAGTTGTCCGTTGCAAAAGATATCAAAGGTTTACATTAGTGAGATTGTGAAACTGCATGGTATTCCTTCGAGCGTCATATCCGATAGAGATCTGAGGTTCACATCAAGGTTTTGGCAGAGTTTGCATGAAGCTTTGAGAACTAAGTTGAGATTGAGTTCTACTTATCATCTGCAAATGGACGATCAGACAGAGAGGACTATCCAATCCTTGGAAGATTTGTTAAGTGCTTCTGTTCTAGAACAAGGAGGTAATTGGGATAGCTACTTGTCGTTGATTGAGTTCACCTACAACAAAACTTTTCATTCTAGTATTGGAATGACACCGTATGAGGTTTTGTATGGAGGGAGGTGCATGAGTCCTTTGTGCGGGTATGAATCAAGTGAAAGTGTCGTGCTTGGACAAAAAATTGTTCAGCAGATAACTAAGAAGATCCGGATGATTCAGGATAAGATGAAAGCTTTGTAGAGTTGACAGAAAAGTTATCATGATAAGCGAAGGAAGGCACATGAGTTCCAAGAGGGAGATTATGTGTTTTTAAGAGTTACTCCAATAACTGGTATTGGTTGAATGTTACAGTCTCGAAAACTCATGCCTTATTTCATTGGTCTGTATCAGATCCTCCATAGAGTATGAGGGGTGACCTATAGAGTTGAATTACCACCATCTCTTTCAAATCTTCATGATGTCTCTCATGTGTCGCAACTTCAGAAGTATATTCTTGATCCGTCTCATGTAATCCAATTGGATGATGTGCAAGTTAAAGAGAACTTGACTGTTGAGGCATCACCTTTGCAGATTGAGGATCGCGAAATGAAGCACTTGAGAGGCAAAGAGATTGCTTCAGTGAAGGTAGTGTGGGGAAGACATGCCGGTGGGAGTGTGACATGAGAGTTCGAGAGTCGGATGAGGGAATCTTATCCAGAACTTTTTTGTTCAGGTAATTTTCGAGGAGAAAAATTCTTTCAGTGGGGGAGAGTTGTAACACCCCGAATTTTCAATTAAATATTTAATTGAATTTTTTAGTTTGATTTTTTTTTTTAATTTTTAAGTATTGGTGTATTTATATGATTTATTAATTTTATTTAATTATTGGTGTGCATGGATATTTTGTTGCATTTATGGAGAGTCGTGAGAATTATTTAGAATTTTAGTTAATTTTAAAAGATTAAAATAATAAGAAAATAGCGGGTTCATGAGATTTAGGTGGAAACTATGAATAATGAAAATATGGGGTAAAATGGTGAGAAATAACGGTAAATTAGGGCCCAGGTAAAATATTTAGAAATAATGGAGGTTTTGAATTACCAGTTCATGAACTGGAGAAATTAGGAGAGAGAGCAAATTATGAGAAGAGGCAAAATAAGGGTTTGAGAGAGAGGAATAAGCCATAGCCAAAACTTGCTCTAGCTGAAAATTAATGTAAGGGGGGAGAACTACTTCTATACGGGTGTCAAATGCATAAAGGGTATAGAGGGATCCTCACCATCCTCTATGTTTTTCTTATCTATTTCCCCATTATTGATGTTTTATGAGTTTTGAATGAGATTGTGTGAAACTTATCATGTTTGTTGTAATTCATATGAAATCCGTGCCTTGTTTTATTGATGAATTTTGTGTATGATGTGTATGTGCAAATCTGAGTTTGAATGTTTATGTTTAGGGGTTTTGGTTTGATAAACATGTTCTTAGATTTGGAATAGATTGATGGTTTCATGATAAATCAATGTTAATATGCCAAATATGTGTGGTAATTTATGTGTTATATGAGTAGGTGTGATTACTCATGTTCAAAGTGAAGTGAGATAAGTCTAGGTTTGAGAAATTGGGTTAGGGAGTGAGATTCTCGTGAAACTTCAACAGAAAAACACTTCAGCCATGTTTGATTCGAATCAGTATTAGAACTTGATTTGAATCACGGGTCAAAATTTGAAGAAAAAAAGCCTCTAACCCATTTGATTCGAATAAGAAAAACAACACGATTCAAATTAGACAAGGTTGATTTTGTTTAGATATTATTTTTATCATAACTTGAGTTTCGTGACTCCAATTGAGGCGCGATTTGAAGTTATAGAAAGTTAACGCGTAGTACTACCTCATGGTAAGGTCTTAAGAGGTTAATAATGTACATGAGAACGTGATTATACGATGTTACTTATTGTGTAGCGATAATTGATGGTTAATGACGATGAAAACATTTTGTTTTGATTATTGTGATTGATTGAATTAATGATTACCCATGAGGAGAGAGGTTGATGTTAATGTTAAGATGATATTATTGTGATAACATATTATGAGAAATTAAATAAAATCTGAAATGTGGATATAATTGTACGATTATGTATTGTTGAATATATTTGCATATCATACTTGTTGTGTTGAGGTGATGGACTTATTAGTGGTGTACACAGTCAGAAGTGGTCCTATTTGTTAATGATATTATTTGTATGTTGTTGTTGACTCCATGCATCATGGTGTACAGACTTCGGTTTGGTGGTGAACTCTAGTTCAGAGGTGGGGGCCGAGAGCGAGTAACTGATTTACGTTATGGGATCAGTGAAGCGTTATTGATTCAGTAGTGGGGATCAGTGATGATTATGGTGAGCTCTGGTTCAGATGTGGGGATCGGGAGCAAGTAGATAATTTCAGTAATGAGATCAATGAAGCGTTACTAATTCAGTAGTGGGGATCAATGATGATTATGGTGGGCTCTTGTTCAGAAGAGCCTACCGAGAGCGAGTATGGTACCACATGCATTGAGTCGGGATTGTTGATCACATTTAATACATAAAAGTAGTGTGAATTGTTTCTTTGTTGTGAATATGTGATATGTTTGTTGATTTGTGTGAATATGATACCCTTGCTATGTTTTGCACCATTAATATATTTGAGCATATTCTCATCCCTGTTTGTTTGTTGTGGTGTCTGTGCTTCTCTAGAGTACAATTAATTAGGTAGAGGAGTAGCTTCTTGAGCTATAGGACGGTGTTGAGGCCTCTTTAGTTATTTATCGTTCGGGTATTTAGTGGAGCCGCTCTAATATGTAGCACTAGGGATGACCTATTATATATTTCGTTGTTACATGTCTTATTCATTTTTGGAGTTGTTGAACCGCGTTGTTATTTAATTGTTATTGAGATGATATATGTCAAATTTTATTATTTCTGCTGCGTAATTCACAAGATTATATTTTGTTGGTTTTTATGTTTGGTGAAACATGTGTGACACTCTAAGTGTTAAATTAAAAATTAAATTACTTTACTAAATGTTGAGTTGAGGAATTAAGGCGTTACAGTCCCACACGAGCTTTTGCATTTGTTGAAGGCATTGAATCTAATTCCTTCCTAATTGAGGTATCTTCGGTATGTCTCCATGAGGAATGTGGCCTTAGATTGGCCTTCACTCTACAGGACTGTCATGTTGGACTGTATTATACTCAACTTCTTCCCTAACTTTGATTGGAAATGAGGTTGTCATCTCTTGTTTAGAATTTATGGACATGAACCTTTTAATGCGGATAAAAGTTCTAAAATATTATATTCAATGCCAAAGAGAAACAAAATTATCCAGGCTTACAAGCAGGTGAATTTTCCTCATGCTTTTCACTCATATTTAGATTTTTTTGTTTGCTGATAATTTTATTGGAGTCATTACTTTTTAGGAGGCATGCACTCATTGCTTATATTATGAAAAATTCTTTGCTTGATTGCAACAAGTCAACTGAATAACAAGTGTTTTTTGATGGTTTTTTTCACAATTATTTTCATTCCACAAAGAATTTAATTGGTATGCACTGTTACACTGTCAACCAATCACTCTCATGTATTCTGCCACATCATACTGTAAATTTCAAGTTAATGGTATAACATGATAGATTGATAAATTTCTAACAGTGTAAAATTATTTTTGCATATCAATTAAACACTTCCACAAATTAATAAGTTGCATTTATGTGGGGAATATAGTTGTTTTCTTTCTGCTGTAGTTGAGAAATAATTATTCATAAAATTTTCTTTGTGGGGACTGGTGTATGTTGTTATTCTTCTAAGGCACTTTAATGTGGCTAAGCAAGGCCTTGTTTACAAGCTTCAAAAGAGCTTATATGGTCTTAAACAAGCAAGTAGAAAATGGTATGAGAAGTTGACTCATCTCCTGTTACAACAAGGATATCATCAGTCCACTTTAGACTATTCCTTATTCACTTTCAAGCATGGATCTGATTTCACTGCACTCCTTGTTTATGTGGATGACATAATCATCACTGGCAACTCTCTTCCTGAATTTTCCAGAATCAAATCCATACTTGACCACAACTTCAAAATTAAAGACCTTGGCATACTTAAGTACTTCTTGGGATTAGAAGTGGCTCATTCCAAAGATGACATATGTATATCTCAAAGAAAGTACTGCTTAGATCTTCTTGAATCATCAGGGCTCCTTGGCTCTAGACCTGCCTCAACCCCTCTTGATCCTTCTTTGAAGTTACACCAAGACAATAACCCACCTTTTGAAGACATTTCAGCCTATAGGAGAATTATTGGCAAACTCTTATACTTAAACACCACCAGACCTGATATCACTCTTGCCACACAACAACTCAGTCAGTTTCTGAACTCTCCCACCACCACTCATTATAAGGCTGCTTGCAGAGTGATTAGATACTTGAAGCAAAATCCTGGGAAATGACTCATGTTCCCTAGAAGTTCAGAAGCATAAATAAGAGGCTATGTTGATGCAGACTGGGATGGTTGTCATGATACAAGAAGATCTACAACTGGTTTTCTTTTCTTTCTTGGCAATTCCCTTGTCTCTTGGAGAGCTAACAAACAACCAACTATTTCTAGATCATCTTCAGAGGCTGAATATCGTGCCTTATCCACTGCCACTTGTGAATTACAATGGATATTATACTTGCTACAGGACCTAAGCATTGAAAGTACTAAACAGTCTGTCATATATTGTGACTCACAAAGTGCTATTCACATTGCTTCAAATCCTGTTTTCCATGAAAGAACAAAGCATTTGAAAATTGATTGCCACTTTGTTAGAGAGAAAGTCCAACAAAACATCTTGAAACTTCTACCAATTTCAACACAGGAACAACTTGCTGATTTTCTGACCAAACCTTTGCCACCACCAAAGTTTGAAGCCTTTGTGTCCAAGCTTGGAATGATAAACATCTATCATGGTCAAGCTTGTGGGAGGGTGTTAAATGATACAATAATAGGAGATAATGCAGTAGCTTGTTGTACAACTAATATAACTACCTATTGTAATAAACATAACTAACTGATAGGTAGTGATCATATGCAGTAGGTCTGTAGTGTGCTATGGTGCAGCTACCTTTGTTGTATATAAGATCACCTCATCATTGTAATCAAGCTAAGTGAATGATATGTTACATTTACACTTCACCATCTTTCTTATTCACATTTCTTGTTAGTCAAGTTTTGTTCAAGCTATTTCCATGGAGTTCTATGGCTTCCTTTGTGAATCTTAACACAACTCATCGAGCATAAACAAGTCATCTAATATTTAGTCTGCATGAATGAGGGTTATTTTAAGGATTTTGTCTATATTTATTATTTCACCCATGGTGAAGATTTAAGTCGTGACTGTTTGTTGCGTCTATAGTTTTTTTTTGCAGAAAAGAACATTAGCAATGAAATTTCGAGCCGTCATTGGTAAGCACTAATTAGTGTCAGGAGCATCTATCAAAGTCTTTGATCCCAAAGCTCACAAAAATTGTTTGAAAGGATACACTTTTGGAATCTGTGCATTTGGTAGCTGTTTTCAAATCTTTTATACTATAGTATATTTATTCTTTACCCTATTACAGTATAAATATAGGGATTGGCTAAAGTCTTTACTGGAAGTAGCTGGTACTAAAACTATTTCATTTCAAGAATTCTGTTAAAATAGCCAAGTATGTATTTAATTTCATTCTTTCTATTTATGAGTTCTGTAGATAACCGGGTAGATACTAGTTTTTGGGAGTAACATAAGGTAGTTGGATATTTTATATAGATCAGTCTATATCGACGTTATCCCGCTATAGCAGAGAGGAGAATACGCCAACCGCTATAGGAAGAGGCTTAGCATAGGAAGAAGCTTAGCGGTTGTACTTGCTTCTTTGAATTATTGAGATTGTTGTTTTGCTCCTTTGATAATTCTGCAGTATGTTATTGGATTTGCTCCGTAAGACTGTTGTGTAAATGCTCTTTAGAATTGCCTACAGTTTGACGTAATTGATGCTCTTTGACATTCAATGATTTCCATTGTACATACTTCTTTAAAGTGTTAGAATTTTGGTTGTTATGCACATTATATCTGCCTGTACATTCTTAATTTTTTTCTCTTTTTGATACGATATAATTTGATGCCTAGTTTTTTTTATAAGTAATTATATTCAATAGAAGTACTAGGGATACCCCAACCCATCTACAAGGAGCAACAACAAAGCAAAACACCCCTAAAAAACACAACTAAAAACGAACACCTCCAACTACAAAAAATCAATAGGAGATTTAAACCACTCATAATAACTACATCTAACTTTGGAAGAAAACCAAAAATCTAACCGCCACCAAGAAGTACGGATAGACCTAAGAGCGATTTCACTTGGATTTCCAAAAGCGTCATTGAAGATCACTTGATTACGAGTCCACCATATTGACCAACAAGTAGTGATCCAAATGATGCACGCCGTGGCCTTAGAGCTACTTCTCACTAACTTCAGGAACCATTCCAACATGAAAGCACAAACATTGTTGCATTCAATCCAGTCTAACCCCATCCACTCCGAGATCTTCCTCCAAAGCAAACGAATTTTGGTGCCTATTTAGCTGTAACAGAATTGAGGATTAGGATTCTCCTCTTCGTTATTTACACAATCGCATGGTGTGTGTTTGAGTTATAAAAGTATGATAATGATAGTTATAATTAAGAATAAGCTGACTTCTTGGTGAAGGAAACATTGAACCTCTTTATCATACCAAATATGTTGATGGAAAGATAATTTCAGTTATTACAAAAAAATGTAAAAGATCCAACTCGTTAGGTTGATTAAATATATTTGATTTATGAAAGAAACCTCTTAAGTCAGGTATAAATGGCATCAACACTATCTGAAAGCCTAGACTTATTAAGTCGGACACTATTTAACTGACCTAATAACCTTTTGTTAAGTTAGGTCCAAATCCGACTTAAGAAGTCAAAACTTCTTTTGTCAGCAACTCTTAGGTCAGGCTCGAAACCATCTTAAGAAGACATTTTAATCGACTTAACGAGCGTTTTTTCTACTCGTGAGTAGAGATTTTTAATTTTTCAATTATCCCTCAAGAACATCCTTGAAACATGAAAATAAAGGGAAAGATAAATATCAAAGACAAAAGGAAGTCCAAAGTCCAAATAGAGAAATCCAAATTAAAGGAATCAAATTAAGAAAGTATATCTTAATAATGAGGGATCATTAAGGACCATCCCATTCAGAATGGGGGATCATTAATGGAGATGATTGCATAAGTAGCCTTTTTCAGTGAGAGCTCTTCTACAGTTTCTTCTTCTAAAGTGAGACTCTCATGGAGTAGCTTCAGGCCCTATCCATTGCCTTTGAAAATTTTATTAGTGTCTTCGTCTTATATTTCAGGATCAAAGAACGATTTTCGATAAGTAAAAGTGTCGAATGGGCACGTGAAAGTGATCTTATTTTTCACAAGAAGAACCAAAGGGTTAAAAGGCTGCCTCACTACTTTTGCTCCATCTTCAACTAAGATCCTATGCATACACATCGATGAGCTAATATCAGGAATGTCAGTCAAGGTCCATCCAATTACCTTCTTATGTTCTAGCAATAACTTCTCTTCCTGCTCAAATTCAAGCTTTGATAAATATTTTAAATCTTCAGAAAGTGGTTTAAGCTTTAAAGAATGTGGGTTTTCAAGGGATGATTTGTTTCAGGTGGCCGAAATGTTGAGAGCTTCATCCACAATAATAATGCAAAGAGGGGTATCTATGGATGAGTCAAGGTAATATTAACTTGTAAGACAACTTCTACCTTAACACAAACAGAACAAATGTGAGTGTCAGTACATGTATCACAAGTGTAAGCATCATCAAAATCAAACAAAGAAGGAAAATCAGTATAAAATGAATCAGGTACATCAAATTCTCTTACAGTTCGTTGAGCTTCAGTGATATTAGAATATGTTTATGCAACAAACAAACACAACAATGCTGATAATTCTAATAAAATAAATTATGAAAATAAAATATAATAAAATATGATTAAAAAATCTAATAAAACGATTAAAATATAATAGAATCTAATAAAATATAATAAAAATGATTAAAATAAAATCTAAAAATTATAAAAATATTATTAAAAATAAAATAAAATAAAATAACAAATTATTGCGGTGAGAATCAGATATCAAGCTATTAATTAACTTGAATCACACATCTTGAAATTCACCACCGAGCTTTGATTTATCCAAAGGAAATGGTAAAGATCGAAAAACCCTAAGTGCGCTATGTAGGAACACAGTTAAGAGATCTAAGGTTCGGGGGTTGGTTATACCTAGGGAAGGTGTTAGCATCCTAAGTATCTGTAGTACTCTACAGGAACCTCTTGTTAGTATTTGTGTTATGCTAATGTTGCTTGCTAAGGGAAAACTGCTAAGGTAAAGACCTAAGGGTATATACATTAAGTATGCTCGCCAAGACATCGCAGCTCGTGCCTACGTATCCTGACGGGAGTGGAATCAGAGCATTCGTAGTTCCCCTCACTACGGGGTAAACGGGTGAGAAAGAAAACGTTGAGAAATAAAAAGGTGGAAAAAAGAAAAGGTAGGATAAAGAAAAAGGTATAAAAGAAAAAGGTAGCTCGCTAGGATCTCGCAATCCTATGCCTACGTATTCTCAAGATGAACTTGAGAAATCAGAGCGTCCGTAGTTCCCGTCAACGGGGGTAAAGAACTCTTGACTGTGGTCAAGGTTCCAAGGGAAAGTAGGGTCTGACAGCAAGACACCTACGTGGAGTGCAGCGACTCCAAACCTAAGGCTAGGTAAAACATGGAAAGAAGTGTCCAAGGAAAGTAGGGTCTGACGGCAAGACACCTACGTGGAGTGCGGCTACTCCAAACCTAAGGCTAGGTAAAAAAAGGGAAGGCAAGTCTCGATCGCACGGCGGCGTGAGATAAGCGAATGATGGACAAGACTATGTCATGGCAGTCAACGAGAAATCTTTTCCTTTGGAATGAGGAACAAGCAACAGAGGAACACAAGAAAATCTCTAATATCAAAAGTAAAATGCACAGCAATATATGTACTACAAGTGTAACAAGAACTAAATTAAAATGAATATTAGGAAACAAAATGCCAAGATACAATAAAAAATTAAACAAAATAAATAAAAATCTAAATAAATAAAAATCAAATTAAAGCTGATAAATAAATAAACTAATTAAGTAATAAATAAATAAATAAATTTGTAGAAAAATATGATTTAACAATAAATTATTAATTTATAAATTAAAACAAAAAAATGTGTTTAGATACAATAAAAAAGTTTTATTAATAATAAGCACATCACTTGTTTCAATAATACTCTCTGTACCAAATGGCATTTTTAAGTTATATAGTATCGATTACGAAACGCAAATATCCATTAGCTTTTTTTTTCAATTGCAAAGAAACTCTATTTTTCTACACATGGAAATACTGTTACATTTCAATTTGACACACAAATAGCATTTTACTACAATGAACTAAACACATGCTACAACACTACACACACATAGAATAACAACAGAGTTTTTTCATCAGGCTTTTTTTTTTTAAAATACATGATAATAACTGCAAAAGTTAACATATGAACATCACATTACGGACACAACACGAACGCTACACACTTTAAATATTTTGATAAAAGACACTTTCTTTAACACAGCTAACTTACGAAATATACGAATATAAAATGCCTTTAAACACAATATCTAATATTATTACATTTTTAAATATTTTCAAAAGAACTAATAAAAACTAGAAATAAAATAGTAAAAAGTTTTTTTTTTTGGTTTTTTTTCAATATTAATCAGATTAGAAATTAAGTAAAAAACTAAAACTTAAAACAAATTTTTGGTATTTTCTAAATTAATCAAATTAAAAAAAAACTAAAAGAGAATAATAAAATAATAAAATATGAGAACAAAAACAAAACTACCCTTGACATTTTTTTATCACAGTAAACATCAATAACTTATATATGTATATAATAAAAAAAACAAACATGGAAAGATAAATATACATATTAAACACAATAAACTCATAAGAACAAGACACACCTCACGCGACATTATACCTCACAGGCACTAAAATACGCATCGAAACATATTATTAAAAAAACAAGTATACAGTTTACAACCGAACCATAATTCACACAAATGCAGCTCTATACCAATAATAACATGTTTCAGCAAGTTGTCCACCACAAATAGATTCAAGCTAAATGCATTTACGCATCACACACATGCGATATTATCGCGCATACAAGTCATACATGAAACACACTCTACAAGCTAAGGTAAAAAAATCTCATGTGAGCATCGCAAACACCAATGAAATAAACGAGAAACAAAATATAACTCACAGAAAGCAGGACAATACCGATTCAGAGCTCAAACATTACTGAAAATGATCGTAAGAAACAAAATAGTGATGCGACAAGATCTCAAAGCAAAAGCAACAAGCGGAATGGAAATATGATCAAAAGGAAGACGAAGATTACCGACAAGTCGCTACTCCGGTTGTTTGAACGTGTTGTTGTTGTTTCTCGGAGATGGAGATCGAGGGAGAAGCGAAACAATGGTTGTATATGGAGGAAATGAGGGGTATTGCATTTTTGTTTAATGGCTGTTTGTGGTTCGAAGTGCTTATCGGCGGAGGTGGTGTACTTGGCACGTTTAAAGATGGAAGTGGAAAAGAGTTAGCTCATGGAAGATGGGGTATGGTGGGTTGTTGTTGTAGCTCTACGTTATTGTTGTGGTGGCTGTGGTGAGTTTCCTATGGTTGGAAGGAGGAAGAAAGATGGAGGCTTTGCCGAACAAGAAAATGAAGGGTGGTGTGTGCAGTAGTGGTGTAGCACATGAGTGAGAGAGCAGAAGAAAGAACTGAATGATTTTGAAACAAGAGAGACGGTCCCTAGAGAAAGATGAAGAAGAGCAGGATGAAGTATTAATATGAGGGAGGGTTTTAGTGTAGTTTTGGAGAGGAGACGTGTTTACACATTTTGCACTGTTAGAGAAAAAGTTTTTTTTTTATGGAATGCTTATCGTGACTTTATGAAGATGATGGATGGAAGTGTGTGAGGGAGTTTAGAGAATGGATTGACAGCTCCTTTTTTAGGGCAGGAAACTCACCATCTTTATTGCATGAGAGAGATAAAGTGGTATGTATGTGGAATGCATGCTGTAGTGGTCCAGCGTGATTCAGCAAATGCAGTGTTTCACCAATATGAGAAAAAAGTAAAATGAACTTTATAAAACTTAATAAACAAGTTTAACCAAAATTAGATAAAAACAAATATTCAAAATTCAAATATGAAAAAGAAGAGGAAAATGTTAAACAAGATAATTAAACTATTTTAATTATTCTAAAATATAAAATCTGAATAAATAAAAAAAAATAATTAACCAAAATAAAAGTAAAAATAAAAATCGATTAAAAACGATAAATCGGATCAGAATCGAAGTGCTCAGAAAAATAAAACGAACACACCAAAATGATCAGCGCAAAATATACCTATCAGAAAAATACAGCGTTTGGTCAAATTTCGAAATAAAATTTTACCCGCTAAAACAGCTTAAATTGTCCATAAATGCGACCGAAAAGTGGTCGAAAAATTTAAACGAGCACGTCAGGTTAAACTATGCAAAACGTAGATTAATATCGCTGACGTCTGCAGGCTCAATTTAAAATTCTCCGTCCACTAATTTTTCGCACTGTTGACCTTTTTTTTACCGGATCGGCTGTAAATTCCAACAAATTTATTTTGGCTGATAAATTGGGTAATGTGCAAAATGATCGACCTAGAATGATATACAAAAGATCAAAGAATCTAACGGTAAATTTTGGGGTACAACACAAATCTATTTTTTTTTTGGAATTTTTAAAAAAATATAAAAATAGAATTTTTTTTAAATAAAATAGAAAAAATGAATTTGCAATTTTGAGAGTCAAAATCCCTCAGAAGTTTCTTCTAAGGGAGTAATGTTTGTTAATTTTTTTTTTCTAATTTTCTGAAAAAAATTCAAATCAATTTAAAAAAGTAGCTTATAAAATTACTTGATAGGCTGAAATACTTACCACTATAATGCAAGTTGCAATCCTAAAAATCAACAAACAAAAAAATGCTAACGAAACTCTAAACTAGGATTTTAAAATAGGCTAAAATTATTAAAGAGACTCCAGAAACGACGTCAATTTGGTCCCCTATTGCACACAGGTAAAAAATGAGTTAATAAACATAATATAAAAAAGCGACAGTCGAGTCGTATTGCAAGGACTCTTGATTATTTTAACCAACCGATTGAAATAAATTGGGGGGGGGGGGGGTTAGGTTTTCGATTATGATTATGATTAAGAAAATTTGATTACGAAAAATATTAACAAGCTAATCTACTGATTTGATTTCCGAGTTATCATTGGTTACTACCTTATCAATTCCCTAAGTGGATTTGATCCCTATTCAATTACAACCGATTGAACAATCGCAATTGATATTGCATGACTTACACTCCTATTTCCCGAATTAAGCAAATGGCTAAAGATTATGCGAATTAACGAAAATGTTATGTTTAAACGCATTTATGGTTATGAAACGTGAATAGATCGAAACTAATCTATGACATACCGAATTAAGCAAACAAAATTCATAGAATAGAATTGAAAAGGAAAATAAATTGAATTGATAAAGGTAAAAAAAACCTCAAGTTCTTGATGGAAACACGATTCAGCAGATCAACCATATGGAATTTAGCTCTCCGTAGAATCTTAGCAGCCATCTATTCTAATTTACGTGAAAAATGAATACCTAGTAGTAGTAGCAATGCATTTTAGTTTAAATAATATAAGAAAAGTTGAGCTATAAGAGCAACCAACACGACAAACATACATTCGGCCCCAAAAAACTAATTGTTTATTAAGTCTGGAACGAAAATAATAATTCTACTCTTCTGCACTCCGAATTGGCTTTTAACTTCAACATAAAACTTGTAACTTATCCTCTTAGATTTTCAACGCATATTAGAGTGCGTAAAACGAAATCTTGTAGCTCAAGTTATGATCTACACAGTGAGAATGTGTCAAATTATTGTTTATTCAGAAAATAAATGGCGAAAATAAAATAAGAGCAAAATTAAATTAAAATTGAAAAACATAATAAAAACAATAGAGATAACAAGAGAAAGTAAATAATTGTCACAGTTAAAAGTAAAAGAGTGTGCACCAAAATGAATTGATCACCCACGAACCTCCTTACATAAGAATTGGAGTTTTACAATGGCTAACTTCCTAACTAACACAAAGTTTTAATCACGAAATATCCGTATCTAACAAGATATTTTACCACTAGGACAATCTCAAACCAATGAGATCTTTTACTACAAGCTGAACTCAAGGATCAAACAAAGGTTTTAACTACAAAGACCTCTCAACAAAACAGAGGTTTTACAAGGTTTACCTCAACAACCAAACAAGATCTTTTCAATTGGTTTAGTTCACAACCAAAAATTCTTCTAATGAGATATTACAAAAGAGTCATTACTAATAGACTATAAGCCCTTAGTTGATTATGAGGCATTACCAAAAGAGATATTCGATTTGGCCTAAGGGTTAATCAATTATATAGTGTAAATTTCACTCATAAAATGAGAGAGGCTTTTCAATAATTTAAAAGTGTGTGTGTAGGATTTTCCTTAGTAAATTTGGGAGATGGTCTTATACCTTTACAGACACATATCACTTGACATAAACACTGCAATATTTCACACTTCCTCTATTTCATAACTCTAAATATTCAAGATCCTTTGCTAGATTGAACATTGATTTATACTTTCATCTAGGACTTCACTTCTTCACTTCTATTTAGTGATGTTTGAGATAAATCTTTGGGATGAACATCATCATTAGATAAATTGATTAATCAAAGATCTTCTTAGACTCCACCACTTAGGATTTTAGAATATCAAAAGAGGTGTCCTCTAAGATCCTAAATTCAAGAGAAGGACTCACACCATTGAAGTAAGCAAATGTGAGATACGAATATTGAGACATTATGTGATGTTTTTTTATAGCTACATATACTTAAGAGGCATATTTATAGAAGTTTTAGATAAATAAGGACCACACAAAATCTATATTGTCTCGAGTGTCATTCTAGATTTTGAGATCTGGAGTCATTTTTGTGTAAATAAGTGTTTTTTCAGATATTGAACTCCGGAGTGACCCTTTTACATATAAAATAAAACAACAAATATGGTTTGTCCAGATTTTGAAATCCCGAGCCATCAATTATAAAAGTTTACTTTTCAGGTAGGCATACAATTTTACACACAAATTTCCCAATTTTTTTGACAAGTAATGTTATATAAACATCAAAACACCTTAAATGTATCTGAATTACATTGTTAAATGTAACAATCCAACATTACATGAAAAAAATGTGTCACCATCTAAAATGCATGGGAAGATAAAACTAGAATGCATCAAAATATGTGCCACCACCTAAATCTATATCTATAGGTGGTTTTGCCTTTGACTTTTACTAATTTGATTCTCTTTCAGTTTCACTGAGCTTGGCAAACTCTTCCATCCTATCCAAAAAACTATCCAACCAACTTTCAGCTTCTTTTGTGGAATGAGAAGTCCACTCAGGGGATGTTTGTGGTATATGACATCCCGATTTCAAATAAACTAAAATAAAATGTTGTGATTATGCGTCTAGCTGGATTTTGAGATGGACTATTTTGAAGTGGGAAATTTTTTTCGAGAAACCATATCTTGTCAGATTGATACACACCTTGTTATATGCACTTGTTATAAGATGACCTATGATGTTTCGACCAAATGATGTTTGGATATCATTATGTTGATTTTGAATCATTTTGTTCACTGATTCCTAGCCTGTACATAAATCCCCTTTACTATTTCATAACCAGTTCTTCTAAAATTGTCCTTTTTTCGCTTTAAAAAAATGCAAACCCAAATGAAAAAGTCATATCTATAGAAGTAACACTAAAAATTTCCTGAAGTGGTAGCATGTACTTGTTAGTCTTATATGTTGAATCAATTATGAGAACAATGGAAAAAATGTTGAACAACTTGATGGAATCAGATGAGTCCAAAATATATCTCGAACGAATTTTCCATCCTCACAAACTCTATACCTAGATACATCATGGTCATCATCCAAAAGCTGAAGAAACAGAAAAACACAAGAAGGGGGTTGAATTGGGTTTTTTTTTTTTTAAATTAAAGCAAAAAGGAGACACGTTGGTTATCCTGGTTCGTTTGAACTCAAACTACTCCAGTCCACCCGCCAAGGTGATTTCGCCTCTCTCTCTTGAGGACTTAATCCACTAATCAGTTAAGATTACACAGACACAGGGACAACCGTCACTGTCTTCTTGAGTTTTAACCACAACTCGGTTTTCTCAAGGGATTTCAACTTAAAATACTATGCTTCTAATAAGCTTTATCACAACAGTGAGTTTTACAATATTTTTTATCAAATAAAGAAAACAAATGAGAATACTTGATGAATTGTGAAAGTATGCGCGCAAGTGTATTTCGTCATCTGCAGGTGCTCCTTTAAATAGATGAGAGTGATTGATCCGTTGGAGATGTGATAGTTATTTTTGGAGATTGACAATAATGCCTTTGAATGCTTCTTTCCAAAAATACAGATCTTGTCTGATTTAATCCGTTGGTTTGTGATACTCATAAATTTGGAGGATAACGTATCAGAGTCCACGTTGATTTGATGCAATATCAGAGTTTCTGGCTTGATACAACTTTGGTGCTGAAGCGTGAGACATCCTTCATCAGAACTTAGCTAGTTTACATCAAGTGATTCTTCCATATCAGAGTTTAGCTTGATTAGAACTTCGCTTTGCTTAGATCTTGTTTGCTTCGCTTGATTAGAACTTCGCTTTGCTTAGATCTTGTTTGCTTCGCTTGATTAGAACTTCGCTCAGATGGGATTTTGTGATGCTTCTATATCAGAACTTCTTTACATTAGAACTTCCCTACATAATTAAAAAGAATGAATTAAGAAGCAGCAAGTTCTAACTAATATAGTGTTTGTTATCATCAAAACTATTTGGAATGTAGAATCAATTCTTGTTCTAACAATCTCCCCCTTTTTGATGATGACAAAAACTTATATTTTGAAGATTAATTAATAGAGTATGGAGTAGAGAATACTCCCCCTGAATTGAAGATTTCCTCGAAAATATTGATTTAAGACTCCCAAGAAGTTCTGATTGCCATTTTCCTGTTTTGTTAAAAAATATGGAAGCAGAGGTTAAAATGTTCGAGACATAGTCATGGTGCACTGTTATATTTCAAAATATTCTACGTTCTCCCCCTTATTCATTAATCAAAAAGCGAAAAGATACATGAGAACATAATCAAAAAGAGCAAGGTAAAACACAAAGCAAGCAAGGCAACAAAAAACTAAGGTTGAGGAGCAGGTGGTAGTCTTGTGAACAATGCTTCCAGAAGGCCTTTGATCTGATTAGCAGATTCTTCTTGTTTGCCAAGCATCCCTTTAATTTCTGCGTTAGTTTCATCCTGTTTGTCCAACCTTTTTCTTACTGCTTCATTCTCTTTCTTTAACTCATCCAGAGTTTTCAGCACTAGAGCAGATGAAGTTGGCCCTTTAGAAGGTACCAAATCCTCAGAACTTTTAGCAGAAACTTTCTTTGGAGAGACTTCAGGGGATTTTTCTTCTACTTCAGTGATGACCAGAGTTTGATGCTGAGAGAATTCTTCCTGATGTTCTGAAACCATAGGATCTTTCCAGCCTAGAGGAAGAATAGGTTTCTTTTCCCAGAATCTTAGAACTTGCTCATTGAAGATCTTCATATGGTCACAGAAGTTCTGTTGGGTTATGTCATAGCTTAGTTCCTTCATTTTATGAGATTCAGAATTAAACCAATTTCTGAATTTGGTCCAAAGATAGTCAGAGGCAGCTGGATTTAAATTCTCCAAACAACCATGCTTCAGAAAGTTAATCCATTCCTGCATTTTTACCTCGAAAGCCAATAAAGAGTTACCAACATCTGATTTGGATACAAGTGGTTTTGGTTTGGGAATGGCTAATTTGTGAGAAGTTGAGGTAAGCTTGTCTAGAGCTTCTAGGTCAATTATAGTTCTGAGGGGATCATCTGAGAGATGTGTTGGAGGAGAGTCAGAAATAAGAATAGGAGAGGTAGGTGACGTAACTTTTGAGGTGATTTGAGGGGGACTGGTGAAATTTGGTGATGGTTGAAAGAAGTTAAGAGGACAGTTGATGCCAGGTATGGAGGTGTCAGGGTTTAGAGTGTGATGTTCTGGTTGGGAAGATGTGAAGAGAGGTTCATGAACAATGTCAGACAGAACTTGTGCAAGTTCTGGTTGTGGTTCAATAAAATCAGAAGGAGTGGGGTCAATGTCAATGTCAAAGTCCTCCAGAGTTTGTGGTGATAGTGGTGAATTTTCAGAGGGTTTAGGAGACGATGGGGTTTCAGATGTTGATACCATTATGGATTCGACGATAGAAATGAAAGCGGAGTTACCTTTCTTCTTAGCAGCTTTAGCAACTTTTGGAGTTTTCTGAGGAGTTCCTTCAGAGGCTTTCCTTTTTCTTGAAGTTCTGAGGGCAACTTCTAGAGGTGCTTGCCTGAGCTGTTGCAGAGAAACTTCTGGTAAGGTTCCATCAGCTTTACACGCATCCAAATATCTGAGGACAATTTCTGGATGAGTATCTGATGAGAAAAGAGGAAAATCTTTCAGAGGAATTTTTCTGGTGGTGATGACTTCCTTAGAGATTAGGGTTGGATCCTTCTTGATGGTCTCAATGATTTTCATCTTCTTGAGATTCTTTGCATTGAGAGGTCTTCCAGCAATAGTTTCTAGATCAGAGATTTCCTGAGCTTCAGTGAGGTGTTCAATCAGCTTATTCTCTGTAAGAATATCTGATATAAGTCTACCTAGAGGAATCCAATCTCTCTTGGTTCTTTCATCTTCTCTTGTTTCCTTCACACTGTTCTTCAGATGATTAAAAAGACAGTGAGGAAGATTCGCTTTAGTGAAAGTGGAGATGAGGTATAGAAGATACTGTTGATCGTTGTTGATGTAGTCAGACGAGCTTGAAGGTTTCCTGTGATAGATGCACCCAAGAATGATTCTGGCCCAAATTCTGTGACGATCCTTTAGGTCTTTGATTTTGTTGGAGTGTTGA
The DNA here is from genome assembly GCA_022829125.1 of Lathyrus tuberosus. Taxonomy (NCBI): domain Eukaryota; kingdom Viridiplantae; phylum Streptophyta; class Magnoliopsida; order Fabales; family Fabaceae; genus Lathyrus; species Lathyrus tuberosus. Next base: position 7,445,948 of record JALAZF010000250.1, read on the forward strand.
CAGGTGGTGAATATTTCCTTTGAGATAGTGTTTAGATCAGTTCCCTTTTCCATTTCACTGCATCTAATTCCTGATCCATCATGATCAATCAGCTTACCAATAAGATCTTCAGTGATGACAACCTTCTTTCCCATAACATACGAAGTTACTTGATGTTTTGAGACTGATGCAAAAATCCAAAATTCCTTAACGAGTTGGGGAAAAACTGGACCCATTAAGCGATTAAAGTATTTGCTCCATCCTTGAAACTCAACCTCAGGAGTAAGGTCATACCCATTTTCTTTCATGCTTTCAAAATCAACAATGAGTTCACAGAGAACTTCAAGAGAGGCAAAGGGGGTGAGGAGAGTTCTTGAGGGCTCAACGTACCTATCTTCAATGACTTGGTCAGCTGATTCTTGAGACATTGCCTGTTGAGAGCTGGAGGCCATTGTTCACAGACTTAGGGTTTTGGGAACTTAGGGTTTTGGGAGCAAAACAAGAAATGCAATTAATACGGAGAAAGCGATAGAGAACTAAGTGAGTGATAGTGAACGTGTGAGGGTGTTAGAAGTGACATTTATATAAGAGTAACCAAGAAATAAATAGCAATTAAAAATAATAAACATGATGATTAATAGCCGTAATGATTTCTGACAAGGAAGATAGCGTGAGAAATTTTGGGAACAGTTACCGAAATGACTTGGTGCCTCGATATGTCAACACAGACGTTTCAGTTTTCCAGAGTTTGACACGCGTTCATCATCAGAGAAAATCTGGAGCGTAGGTTGACAAGTGTTTGCTAGAGTGAACTAAACGATCTATTCTTGAAATGAAAAGTTCAGATCTTCTGAATAGATTCTGATGCAATCTTCCTTCTCACTTCTGAAGAAATATTGGTCAGATGTTCACAAAAGAAAAGAAATTATGAGTTAAAAATATAGTAATTACATTTTTCATTCTGGACAAACTTTCATACTGAGATTTTTCAGAATGAAATTAAATCTATCTTCAGCAAGGGGTTTGGTGAAAACATCAGCCCATTGATGGTCTGTGTCTATAAATTTTAAACAAAGAATTCCCTTCTGAGTATAGTCCCTAATGAAATGATGTTTAATTTCTATATGTTTAGCCCTAGAATGCAGAATAGGATTTTTAGAAAGACAGATGGCAGAAGTATTGTCACAGAGGATAGGGATGTTACTCTCGTAAATGTGAAAGTCTTCAAGCTGATTCTTCATCCAGAGCATCTGAGTACTGCATCCAGCTGCAGCTATGTATTCAGCTTCAGCAGTTGATAGTGCAATGATGGATTGTCTTTTGCTGGACCAAGAGATTAAGTTGTCTCCCAGAAACTGGCAGCTTCCAGAGGTACTTTTTCTTTCTATTCTGTCTCCAGCAAAGTCAGCGTCACAATATCCTACCAATTTATATTCTCTGGACTTTCTATAGCAAAGACCAAGATTAGTAGTACCTTTCAGATATCTGAAAATCCGCTTAACAGCTGTTAAGTGGGATTCTCTAGGATCTGATTGGAATCTAGCACAAAGATAAACGCTATAGAGGATATCAGGTCTTGAAGTAGTTAAATAAAGGAGGGAACCAATCATACCTCTGTATAGCTTCTGTTCTACTTTCTTACTTACCTCATCTTTTTCCAGAATGCATGTGGGATGCATAGGAGTTTTGGAAGGCTTACTTTCTGACATTTCAAATTTCTTCAGAAGATCTCTGACATACTTGCTTTGATGTATGTAAGTTCCTTCTGGAGTTTGATTAATTTGAATTCCCAAGAAAAACTTGAGTTCTCCCATTAAGCTCATTTCAAACTCTGCCTGCATAGTCTTAGCAAATTCTTTGCCCAAAGAGCTTTTAGTGGATCCAAAAATTATATCATCTACGTAAATTTGACAGATCAGAATGTGATTTTTAAATGACTTACAGAATAAAGTTGTGTCCACCTTCCCTCTGGTAAAATCATTGTTTAAGAGAAAGTTACTTAGTCTCTCATACCAAGCTCTGGGAGCTTGTTTTAGACCATATAACAATTTCTTAAGTTTATAAACATATTCTGGATGTTTTGTATTTTCAAAACCAGGTGGTTGATGCACATAAACTTCTTCATCAATGTACCCATTTAAAAACGCACTCTTGACATCCATCTGATAAAGAGTGATGTCATTATTTACAGCATATGAAATTAAAAGTCTGATAGATTCTAACCTTGCGACTGGAGCAAAGGTTTCTGTATAGTCTATCCCTTCTTGCTGACTATAACCTTGTGCAACCAGTCGTGCTTTATTTCTGACAACTTCTCCCTGTTCATTTAGTTTGTTTCTGAAGACCCATTTGGTTCCAATGATGTTGAAGCCTCTGGGTTTAGGAACTAGATCCCATACGTCGTTTCTGGTGAACTGATTCAGTTCTTCCTGCATTGCGAGGATCCAATCATTGTCTGTGAGTGCTTCGTCAATAGTAGTGGGTTCTATCAGAGAGACTAATCCCACTAGAGATTCTTCAGTCTTTTTGAATGAGGATCTTATTCTGATTGGGTCATCCTTCTTTCCCAGAATTTTGTCTTCGGGATGAGTTAGAGAACTTCTGGATTGTCTTTTCTGGATGGGTTCTTCAGAATTAGAGTTTCCTTCTGTTTTGTTCGCCTGTTTTTCTGATGATCTGGTTTCAGTGCCTGTTATTTGAACTTCTATTTCTGCAAGAGATTCATCATGCTTTGGCTTTTGAAGGCCAAGCTTATCATCAAATCTGACACAAATGGATTCTACCACACTTCGTGTTTCTGTGTTATATACTCTGTATCCTTTTGAACGTTCAGATTATCCTAACATGAAACATTTTTGTGCCTTAGAATCAAACTTGTTCAGAGGATCATTAGTGTTTAAGATAAAGCAAGTACATCCAAAAGGATGAAAGTAAGAAATGTTGGGCTTTCTGTTCTTCCACAATTCATATGGAGTCTTTTCCAAAATAGGTCTTATAGAGATTCTATTCTGAATGTAACACGATGTATTAACTGATTCTGCCCAAAAGTGTTTAGCCATGTTAGTCTCATTGATCATGGTTCTGGCCATTTCTTGTAGAGTTCTATTCTTGCGCTCTACAACTCCATTTTGTTGTGGAGTTCTAGGACAAGAGAAGTCATGAGAAATGCCATTTTCATTAAAAAAATGTTTCTAGATTTTTGTTTTCAAATTCCCCACCATGATCACTTCTGACTTTTACAATTCTAAACTCTTTTTCATTCTGAATTTGGTTACAGAAAGTAGAGAATACAGAGAGTGACTCGTCCTTGTGTTTTAAGAACTTTACCCATGTCCATCTGCTATAGTCATCTACGATCACTAATCCATACTTCTTGCCACTGATGGATGCAGTTTTCACTGGTCCAAACAGATCTATATGAAGAAGTTCTAATGGTTTGGAGGTAGAAACAATATTTTTTGGTTTAAAAGAGGGTTTGGAAAACTTGCCTTTTTGACATGCTTCACACAGAACATCTGAGATGAACTTCAGATTAGGAAGTCCTCTGACCAGATTGAGTTTGTTAATCTGAGATATTCTTCTCATACTAACATGCCCCAATCTTCTGTGCCAGACCCATTGTTCGTCGTCAGCAGACAAAAGACATTTTACATTCTGACTTTTTAGTTCAGAAAGTTTTATTTTGTAAATGTTGTTCTTTCTCTTTCTATTAAAGAGGATTGTTCCATCTTTCTGACTAACTGCCTTACAGGACTTTTGATTGAAGATTATATCATAACCGTTATCACTTAATTGACTTATGGATAACAAGTTATGCATTAATCCTTCTACTAACAAGACATTAGATATGGAGGGTAGAGTACCGTTACCTATGGTTCCAGAGCCAATGATTTTACCTTTCTGATTGCCTCCGAAACCTACATACCCTCCAGCTTTAAGTTCCAGACTTTGGAACATATGCTTTCTTCCCGTCATGTGTCGCGAGCATCCAGAGTCCAGGTACCATGATTGGTGTTTCAATCTTGCTGTTAAAGACATATGCAACATATAGGATTTTATCCCTAGGTACCCACAATTCTTTGGGTCCTTGTTTGTTAGTGTTCACAGAATTCTGATTGAGTTTTGGTTTCTCAATAGAATTTGAAGAGTAAGATTCACTGGTATATTTTATGTCATGTTTGTGTCCATATGTGAAGTGAGAGTTTAAAGGAGAGTATTTTATGATCATATCATCAACTTGTTTTGGTTTATATGGAGCTTCACCTTTAGGATTAACATAACCTATGCCTTTTCTCCCATTTCTACTAACTCCATAGATCATTGAAGCCATTTTGCTTCTGTCTATGTTTTTAGCTAGAAATTTTTGAAAGTTATAGTCGTAATGTTTTAAAATATTATCAGAACTAGTCGACACTACTGAGTCAGAATGTTTCTGAGATTTTTGAGATTCCAAAGAGTTGAGTTTTGAAATGGTTTCTTTTAACTCAGAATTTTCTGCTTTCAGCTTTCTGTTCTCTTCAGACTCAGATACAAGATCGTGTTTTAGATTCTTATATTTGAGCTGGAGTTTCTGATAATTTTCAAGAATTTCTGACAGACTTTCCTCTAATTGAGATCTAGAAAATTTAGAGAATACCTCTTTCGTTTCGGAGTCGGATTCTGATTCTGATGAGTTTGAATCATCTGATATGTTGGCCATTAGGGCAATGTTGGCGTGTTCATTTTCTGATTCGGATTCTGCTTCAGAAGATTCTGAGTCATCCCAGGTAGCCATAAGACTTTTCTTTCTTTCCTTGTTAAACTTCTTATTTGGCTTTTCTTTCTACAGCTTAGGACAATCACTTTTGTAGTGTCCAGGTTCCTTGCATTCGTAACACACCACTTCTTTGTTCTTTGACTTTTTGTGTCCAGAATGACTGCTTGATCTTCGAGAGTTTCTGAATTTTCTTTGCCTATTTTTCCATAGTTGTTGGATTCTTCTGGAAAGGAGCGATAGTTCATCTTCTTCTGAGGAGCCGCCAGAACTTTCTTCTTCTGCCTGAAAAGCTTTAGTTTCATATTTATATTTAAATTTAAGAGCGACAGACTTACCTTTCTTCTGAGGCTCATCTTCTTCTAGTTCTATTTCGTGACTTCTCAGAGAGCTGATCAGTTCTTCAAGAGATATTTCGTTGAGGTTCTTGGAGAGCTTTAGTGCTGTGACCATGGGTCTCCATACTTTAGGTAAGCTTCTGATGATCTTCTTGACGTGATCTGATGTGGAGTACCCTTTATTCAGAACCTTCAGTCCAGCAACCAGAATTTGAAACCTTGAGAACATTTTCTCAATTGTTTCATCATCTTCCATTTTGAAGGCTTCATACTTCTGGATAAGTGCCAGAGCTTTAGTCTCTTTTACTTGACTGTTGCCTTTATGCGTCATTCTCAGCGAATCAAATATGTGTTTGGCTGATTCTCTGTTAGTGATCTTTTCGTATTCTGTGTGAGAGATTGCACTAAGGAGAATAGTTCTGGCCTTGTGATGATTTCTGAAATCTTTCTTCTGTTGATCCGTCATATTTTTCCTTTCGATTTTCTGACCGTCTTTTCCAACAGGGTGAGTGTAACCATCAGTCACCATATCCCAGAGATCGCCGTCGTGAGCCAGAAAAAAACTTTCGATTAGATCTTTCCAGTAATCAAAGTTTTCTCCGTCAAACACTGGTGGTTTGCCACTGATTTTGTCATTGTAGTTCTGAACGGATTCCGCCATAGTGTTTTTCGTGAAGGATCTTTTATCTGACACGGTTAAGTGTTAGCACCCAGAACCAGGCGCTCTGATGCCAATTGAAGAAACGGAAAAACACAAGAAGGGGGTTGAATTGGGTTTTTTTTGTTTAAATTAAAGCAAAAAGGAGACACGTTGGTTATCCTGGTTCGTTTGAACTCAAACTACTCCAGTCCACCCGCCAAGGTGATTTCGCCTCTCTCTCTTGAGGACTTAATCCACTAATCAGTTAAGATTACACAGACACATGGACAACCGTCACTATCTTCTTGAGTTTTAACCACAACTCGGTTTTCTCAAGGGATTTCAACTTAAAATACTATGCTTCTAATAAGCTTTATCACAACAGTGAGTTTTACAATATTTTTTATCAAATAAAGAAAACAAATGAGAATACTTGATGAATTGTGAAAGTATGCGCGCAAGTGTATTTCGTCATCTGCAGGTGCTCCTTTAAATAGATGAGAGTGATTGATCCGTTGGAGATGTGATAGTTATTTTTGGAGATTGACAATAATGCCTTTGAATGCTTCTTTCCAAAAATACAGATCTTGTCTGATTTAATCCGTTGGTTTGTGATACTCATAAATTTGGAGGATAGCGTATCAGAGTCCACGTTGATTTGATGCAATATCAGAGTTTCTGGCTTGATACAACTTTAGTGCTGAAGCGTGAGACATCCTTCATCAGAACTTAGCTAGTTTACATCAAGTGATTCTTCCATATCAGAGTTTAGCTTGATTAGAACTTCGCTTTGCTTAGATCTTGTTTGCTTCGCTTGATTAGAACTTCGCTTTGCTTAGATCTTGTTTGCTTCGCTTGATTAGAACTTCGCTCAGATGAGATTTTGTGATGCTTCTATATCAGAACTTCTTTACATTAGAACTTCCCTACATAATTAAAAAGAATGAATTAAGAAGCAGCAAGTTCTAACTAATATAGTGTTTGTTATCATCAAAACTATTTGGAATGTAGAATCAATTCTTGTTCTAACAAAAGCTTCTACAATTATTGCTCTTAGAACTTAGACCTCATTTCGCCTGGTTGTTTTGGGTGCGAACATTGTACACTTGCCTAATATTTGTGATATTTTCGAGGCTTTTTCTTTTCAAAGTTGACATTATGTTTTTTGGTTGAACCATGTTTAATGTCATATAAGAGACAAGTTTCTTTTCTTCAGAATTTAGAAGACATACAATGGGATGATCGACTAACTTATAACACAAATCATGATTATGTATACCACAAATCACATTAAATGTCCATGTATTATTCACCTTGAGGTACCAACGCAACTTAAAAGGACACTCACATTTCCTTGTTTCGGCGTCATTGCGTTTCAACTTCTGGATAAGTGCTCTATACTTGCCACTTATTTCACATCTCATAGTCACAAAGGTTAGTCTTCTATGAAAATCAAAATCTGACCTCCTTATTACAATGCAGAACCCTAATTTCGCAGTCTCTGTTGAAGGGTAACTCAGTATTTTAGTATTTAGCCTATGTGGCATTATTGTTTGTGTATATAAGTAGTAGTGTACTTATCCATTAAGAAAAATAAGCTATAATCATTCACTGTAACCATTTTTCAAGAGTAGTGGAAGTTTGTTATTTTCTCTCTCTTCCTCCATTTTTCATCTTCTTCACCTTGTGCACCAAAAAAATTGGTATCTAAAGCTCTGGTTCAGATCCACAGGGAACCACGAGTGAACGTTGAGGCATTGCGTAATTGATTTTGTTTTGTGAATTCATGTTGAATTTCTTGATTGGAATCATAACAGAATCGCATTTCATGATTATGTGGGATTAGGAAACTCTAGTGTTTGGTGAGATCTGAGTGAATCACACAAGGTTAGATTATGAACGAAAATGTTAATCTGAACACTATGCTTCCAGTGTTCGATGACAAGAATTGGAATCGATGGATGCTTCAGATGTGTGTGTTGTTTAGGGCTAAAGATGTTCTTGATCCCGTCAACGTCGGTTATGCTCTGGTTACAGCAGATGTGATTGAAGCATAGAGAAACATGCAAAGATAAACAAGGAAGAAAGATTAAAAGGCGTTGTTCTACATCCATCAGTGTATGGATGCGAATGTGTTTGAGAAAATTGTTGATTCGACGATGATGAAGGCTGTGTGGGACACACTGGGAAGATGCTACTACGGTGATGCATCAGTGAAAAAGGTGAAGATTTAGTCTCTACGTAAGAAGTATGAGAATCTCAGTATGAAGAACAATGAAAAGGTACCTAACTACATCTCTAGAGTGATTCTAATCACAAATGAGATGAAGTCGTGTGAAGAAATTCTCTCTGAAGAAAAGATCATTGAGAAGGTACTTAGATCACTTACTCCTCAGTATGATTACATTGTTGTAGCAATTGAACATTTTAAGGATCTTAGCACCATGAGAATTGAAGAGCTGTAAAGCAGTCTAAAGGCACATGAGTTGCGTCTGACTGAGAGAAACTCTTAAAGAGAGGTAGAGCAGCAGGCTCTGAAAGCAGCTTCTGGTAAGAAATATTAGAAGGAGCCTTGGTCAGAAGCTAGGAAGAGATCTGATGGTGTTCAGAAGTCAAAAACCTCAACTTCTGAAAGGAAAAAGAGTGCTCAGAAGGGGAAGGATAAGTATGACAAGATGAAGGTTCAGCGCTACTGTTGTAAGAAATTTGGCCACTTCGTTGGTGGTTGTTGGTTAAATAAGGAAAGGAAGTTAGAAAAAACACACATAGACAGAAGACATTCTGATGATGAATCTGTGCTATTAATGGCTTTTGAATCTGATGATGAGTATTTGATAGACTGGTGGTATATGGACACTGACTCCTTAAATCACCTTACTGGAAATAAGAAATGTGTGGTTGATGTTGACTTTAGAATGAGTAAAAAGATTAGATGCACTGATGATAAATACCTCAATGGTGAAGGTATGTGTTCTGGACTGGGCCGGGGTCTGCTCCTCAATCGAGCAGGCCCAACCCACACGTCCTGGGGTGCCCTAACAAAGGCCTCTTATCACAACCAACATCGAGCACAGGCCCACCTCAACAGTGTCGGGCACATGCAACACCTCAGCGGTGTTCGGGCACACGCGGCATAGAGCGTCGGGCAGAGGCGCTAAGTCTCTCTGAGCTCGCACTTCCTCGACACTCAGGTACTCCTTCCCACGAGGAGCCATCTCCTTCTGCACATAAGAGTCCTCCCCGCGAGGACACGTCTCTCCCCGACACGCAAGACTCCTCCCCACGAGGACATGTTCTCATGTAACTGCCCACTTCCGATGGAATCGGTCTGCCCTAATCCCAGAGATCTAGGAGAGGTTACCCCAGGGCGAAGACCACGTGCTGGTCTTCACTACGCCACGTAAGCCCTGGCAGTTGCTTGGATTGGGCCTGGCAATCCAGTCCAGTGCTAGTGACCGTTGGCCCCGCATTGGGGGCTCTCTATAAATACCCTCTCACTTGAGAGGGCCAGGTTACACACATTTTCTTACTCTAACCTTGTACTTGCTTTTACTTGTGAACCTTGCCTTACTTGAGCGTCGGAGTACCTTGCAGGTACACCCCCCGGCCGTCTTTCAACCTCACCGGAGCTGAAGTCCAGACGATGTTGTTGGCCACCAGATACTGTCTAATCCAGGTACGATCAGTGGCGCCGTTTGTGGGAACTCTTTACTTCCCAGTTTTTCCTTCGATAAACCAAAGCAATCCTCTCATCCATCACCAGCATGGCCAATCCATCCGCTAACAAAGCTCTGGACACCGTCCTCGCACAACTCGAGAACAGAAACCACCACGAGGATGCCGCTATCCTCAACGGCGATGAAGGCGACGTAAGAGACGGGCAGACCGCCTCCCCGGACTCCCAAGACGTGGCTTACAACGCCTCCCACCAAGACGATCAGCAAGCCATTTTTTCAGCCAGTTGCTCCTCCGCCCAATGCAGATGCGAGCACCGTGGCCCTATTTGCCTTGATCAATCAGACCAATCAGCTGATCACACACCAGAATACCAGAATTGAAGCACTGGAGCAAGGGCGGGCACGTCGATCTTCCCCGCGAAGACATCATCGTCCACCGTCACCTCGCCGTTCTCCTTCCCCGCGAAGGACCCCTTCTGAAGAATCTCGAACCCCCTCGCCAGTGCGCGGGGGCCGCCGGCCACGTCTTGAGTACCCTTAGCCGACGATCTCCCAGAAACTCCCTCGTTCCCCGCCTCGGAAGGAACCCAGGGCCTCCACCACTACCAAGAAGTCCAAACAGACCGAGGAGAGGCCGAGGAACCGTTCGAGGAATTCCCCTCCACAGCATCAGCGATTCCCTTCGAGGTCCCCGACAAGAAGTGACGACGACGACCAGAGGACCCCTCTGTCATGGGAGATCATGAACGTCCCAATTCCTGCGGGCATGGAGAAACCTCCGCAACTGGGGAACTACGACGCCCTGGCCGACCCTGACGACCACGTCGAAAGTTTTGAAGCCATGCTCGACTTCAGAAACGTCAGGGGAGCCATTAAGTGCAGGCTTTTCCCCACCACCTTGCGGAAGGGCGCCATGACTTGGTACAAGGGTCTGGCACCCGGGTCGATCACATCCTGGAAGCAACTAAGACAACGCTTCACCAAACACTTTACTGCATCTCGTCGACACCCGAAGACGGAAGCTGCCCTAGAAAGCATCTTCCAGGGGAAGAACGAATCTCTCCGGAACTACATTGAGAGATTCAACAGAGAAGCTGTCGATGTCCATACGACCGACGACATGAAGAAGTATTTAATCATCCATGGGCTACCTTTTGGATCTGACTTTGCCAAGTCCGCGGGCCTCCGCAGACCCCGCCGTCTGGAGGATCTTCTCCAACGGCCTTAGTCGTACATCGAACTCGAGGAGTCGGAGGCAGCGCAGATCGCCCTTAAATCGAGACGCAAAGAAGGCCCCCGCGGCCACAAAGAAGAAGACTCTCCTCCCCGACGAGGAGGAGAAAGAAAGAGAGATAATCGCCCCCGTGAACCACGCGGACCAGCTGGCCGGTTCACTGAATACACCCCACTCAATGCTCCCCGCGCGCGAATCCTCTCCGAGTGCCAGAACTCATAATTTGTGAAAGGAGGAGTCCGCTTTCCGAAGCCCACTGCTCCCAAATCAAACGTTGACAAGTCAAAATACTGTAGGTTCCACCGGAGCCACGGGCATGTCACAGAAGACTGCATCCATCTCAAAGATGCGATTGAAATTCAGATCAAGGAAGGGCACCTAAAGAAATATGCCCAGAAAAATGATACTCCTCGTCCCAGCTCCCGGGAAGCCCAGAACGTCGAAGAGACGACGCCCTCTCCCGACGAGAGTTGGCTTCAGGTCGCCCTCAGCGTCACTCGACCCGAGGACTTCTTTGTCCCCGTAATCATTGAGGGCCAAGAAGCAATTCGCAACATGTGGGTGACCTTCCCCCACGAGGACCCCGTCACTGCCCTTAGCACCTGGGAAAGCTTCCCCAAAGCGATGGTCATCTCCGGGGATGGTCCCGAGAAGCTGTCCGTCGGATCGATCAAGCGGAAATTTGATGAACTGGAATCCGCAACGTCGACGAAGACAACCACTCTCGAGAAAGTGCGGGGGAACTCCAACCCTATCACCTTTTACCTCGAGGAACTCCCCGGGGGAGCGCCAAACGCCACTATTCCCCTCCTGGTCAGGGCACAGATGGCGAACTTTGACGTTTGAAGGATCCTCGTCGACCAGGGAAGTTCGGTCGACATCATGTATGCCCATCTGTTCGGGACCCTTCAGCTCGACGAAAGACATCTGACCCCGTACGTCGGTTCAAATCTGCAGGGGTTCAACGGAACCACCACCAGACCATGGGGTTACGTTGAGCTGATGGTTACATTCGGGGCCGAAGACACTGCCCGACAGGTGAAGATCCGTTTCCTAGTGGTCGAATGCCCATCCCTTTACAACTGCATCCTCGGGAGGACCACCCTGGCCGAGCTTACGGCGGTGTCATCAACAGTCCACCTCAAAATGAAGTACTACACGGCCAGGGGACGAGTAGTGACGATGCACGGGGACATAGACACGGCCAGGAGATGCTTCGACGCCGCTGTCAAAGGCATGAGTTCCATCGACACCAAACCCAAGACCGTGGCCAAGCCACCCCCAGACGCCGAACAGGTACCTCTCCCGCGCGTCAACGCGGTCGAACTCGACAGTAGGTTCCCGGGCGAACCCGATGAAGACGGGGCAGAAGACCTCGACCTCCTGGCGGAACACAACGGGCGGCCTCTCCACCCAACGCGCCCTATCCCCGACGGAGACTTTGAGCTCATGGTACTCGGGGACGATCCAGACCGTTACGTGAAGATTGGCACCGGAATCCCCGACCTGGCGAAGGAGCAGCTGAAGGCATGTCTAAGGGAGAACGCTGATCTCTTTGCATGGAGCGCCTCCGAGATGCCTGGCCTCGATCCCGAGGTGGCTTTCCATCAGCTCGTAGTAGATCCGGCCGCTAGAGCCATAGCTCAACGTAGGCGTAGGCAGTCTCCCGAAAAAATAGAGGCTGCTGAAAAAGCTGTAAAAGACCTCCTAGAGGCGAATTTTATTTCGGAGGCCAGGTACACAACCTGGCTGTCCAACGTTGTACTTGTAAAAAAGAATAATGGAAAATGGAGGATGTGCGTTGATTATACTGATCTTAACCGGGCTTGCCCAAAAGACTGCTACCTTTTGCCTAACATCGACCAACTGGTCGACAATTCTGTAGGTTACAAACTATTATCCTTCATGGACGCTTACTCGGGATACAACCAAATCCCCATGGACAAGGTCAACAAACAGCACACGACTTTCATGACCGCGTCGGGCAACTACTATTACAACGTGATGCCCTTCGGTCTGAAGAACGCCGGTGCGACCTACCAACGGATGATGAATAAGGTTTTCCGGGATGAAATCGGCGACATACTCGAGGTCTACATGGACGACATGATCGTCAAATCAGCGGAAGAAGTTGACCATGCCGCGCACCTCAAGAAGGTATTCGACACAGCGAGGAGGTGCCGCATGAGGTTCAATCCCGACAAATGTACCTTCGGCTTTTGGGCGGGTAAGTTCCTCGGCTTTTATCTCACGGAGCGAGGAATCGAAGCCAACCCCGACAAGTGTAGGGCTTTTTCCAAGATCCCTACTCCGGACTCAGAGAAGTTGATACAATCATTGAACAGGATGCTCACTTCTCTCTCCTGCTTCGTCGCCAAGTCTGTACAGTATGCACTCCCGGTTTTCAAACTTCTTCGACAAAAAACGGAGTTTGAATGAAGCGAAGAATGCGAGCAGGCGCTCCTCCACCTAAAATAAGTCATATCGCAACCCCCGGTCCTCTCACGGCCTGAGGGCGGGGAGACACTTTTCTTGTATCTTGCAATCACGAGTGAAGCAGTCAGCGCCGTCCTCATTCGGGAAACCCCGGACGGGCAAAAGCCAATTTACTTCACGAGCAAAGCCCTCTAAGGCCCCGAGCTCAGGTATCAGTAGATAGAGAAAGTTTCCCTGGCCCTCGTTACCGCGGCTAGGAGGCTACGCCACTTCTTCCTTTCCCACACTGTCGTCGTAAGGACCGAACAGCCTATAAGGCAGCTCCTTGGACGACCGGACATGGCGGGGAGGATGCTCAGGTGGTCGCTCGAACTCGCCGAGTTTGACATCCAATACGAAGGGAGGAAAGCCCTGAAGGCTCAGGTATTGGCCGACTTTGTAGCGGAGATGACCGTCCCGGAACCTTCGACCAACGGATCCCAGAAATTGACGATCTATGTCGACGGAGCATCCATCCCAAAGGGAAGCGGGGCGGGCATCATCCTCGAAAATGAGGAAGGCATCCTGATCGAGGTATCCCTCGAACTATCCTTCCTGACGTCAAACAACCAAGCGGAGTACGAGGCCTTCCTCGCCGGACTTCGGCTGGCCAAGGACCTGGGCGCCAAGGAGGTCAAACTCTTCACCGACTCCCAGCTCGTGGCCTCGCAAGTCCGAGGAGAGTACCAGGCCAAGAACGACAACCTCATAGAATACTTGGCCTTGGTGAAAGAAAAGATGAAAAAGATCACCTCCACGGAAGTAACTCACATCCCCCGCGAGTACAATGCCCGAGCAGATGTCTTGTCCAAATTGGCAAGCACAAAGAAGAAAGGCGGGAACAAATCCGTCATACAAGAAGTACTTTCCCGGCTGAGCATCGACAAACCCACTCCAGTGGCGGACGTAAACACCATTGGTGACAGCAATTGCTGAATGACCCCCATGTACGAGTACCTCACGACGGGCAAACTGGCCGAAAATCCCAAGGAAGCCAGAATGGTCAAGCGGCGGGCATGCTCATACACGATAGTCGAGGACAAGCTATACCGGCGAGGGTTCTCTATCCCCCTCCTCAGGTGCGTCGAGGAGACCAAGGTCCCCGGAATCCTCCAGGAAATCTACGCAGGAATCAATGCCCAGCACCTCGGTGGGCGATCGTTAGCCCGTAAGGCGCTTCGAGCAGGGTATTACTGGCCCACCATGCAACAGGACGCCAAGGAACACGTCAAGAAGTGCGACAGATGCCAACGACACGGGGACATGCACCTTGCTCCTCTCGACGAGCTCAAAACACTGTCCTCTCCGTGGCCATTTGCGTGGTGGGGGATGGATATCCTCGGACCTTTCGTCCAAGGGTCGTATCAAAACAAATACCTCATCGTCGAGGTGGACTACTTCACGAAGTGGATTGAGGCGGAAGCATTGGCCAAAATCACGGCCTTCAACATACTGCGTTTTTACAAAAGGAACGTCCTCGCCCGATTCGGCGTGCCTCAAGCTATTGTCACCGACAACGGAACACAGTTCACCGACAAGAACTTCCAAGACTTCGTCTCCAAGCTAGGCACGAAGCAGCACTTCACGTCGGTCGAGCACCCTCAAACGAACGGACAGGCTGAGGCAGCGAACAGAGTAATCCTACAAGGATTGAAACGTCGATTAGGCGATGCCAAACAACGGTGGGTCGAGGAACTAAGCAGCATCCTTTGGGCCTACCAAACGACCCCACATTCCATGACCGGGGAGACCCCCTTCCGTCTGACCTACGGAGCGGAAGCGGTGATCCCCGTGGAAATCAAGGAACCCTCGAGGAGGACAGAAGCCCCCCTCGACGGGGACGCGAACGACGAAGCCCTGAGGGAAGAACTCGATTTCGTCAAGGAGACACGTTCGGGTGCTTCTCTCCGAGAAGCTTCACTTAAACAAAAGATAACTTTACGTTATAACGACAAAGTCATCAAACGTGATTTTCAAGTAGGCACCCTCGTCCTACGAAGGAACCAGAAAGACTCGCGAGAAGGCAAACTCGCCGCGAACTGGGAGGACCCGTACTGCGTCCGCGTGAAAACGGGGACAAGAGCCTACTTCATAGAAAATCTGCATGGGGAAGAACTTGCTCGACCATGGAATGCTGAAAAGCTAAAACAATATTACAATTAAGCACTGCCCGCGACACACTAGCATCGCGGTCACGGGGACGCGCTAGGGTACAAGCGCGACACCCATATACAGAACATGATGATCGAAGGCAGCGTTGTGTGGGCGCGAGGACTTCTGATCCGACAGGGATACCTCGACCGAGCTCCGCCGTCTTTGTACCAATTAGGCAGAACACCCAACTCGCGATGGGAAGTTCACGCCACGAAGCTAAGACCTCGACCGAGCTCTTAGCCTCGTTGAGGGTCGGAACACATCTCCGACTACCCGACCAGCTCTCCACGCGGTCAGGGGCTATCAAAGTCGAGCAAGTCCCCAAAGTCTATTAGACAAAAACAAGCAAAGCACAACAAATACAATAACATCACACACAATGAAAACATACAAACATCACACGTGCAGATAAATAAAAATGCATTAATCGGGAAGAAGCCCAGCGTACAAGTGTTAAAAAGTATCAAAAAGCCCTGGCACGCAGGCCGGGCACAAGTCATTACAAAAAAACAAGTGGCACGCAGGCCGAACAAGCAAAACTAAACAGCGATCTCATCCTCGACCCGACGTCCATCCTCCTCGCCCTCTTCCTCTGGCAGGTCCAACTTGCCATTGACCACGCGAAGGAATGGGCTAATTCTGTCGAGCGCAAGCTAAACATCCAGATTCTCGGCGCCGACCTGCTCAACTGCATTCTTAAAGCCTATCTTGAGGGCCTCCAGACTATCTTGTTGAAGTTCCTGAATCTTAGCAATCAGGGTCGCGCGGTCGGTGAAACTTTTCTCCTCGGCAGATTTGTTCTCTGCGGGACGGACAACGACTTCCAACTCTCCAATCCTGGTCCAAAAACGATCACGCTCCTCCTTAGTTGCCTTCAGTGCAGCCTTGGCCTCATTCAGCTCGTGGAGGGCGTTGGCATAGTCCTCGCATTTGGCGTGGGCCTTTTTCAGATCAGTCGCGACCTTGTCCTTCTCCTTCTCGAGGGCAGTGTAGTCATCCTTCAGCTTCTGTAACTCGGAGGTAGAGGGGGTCCCATCATTCAATATCAAGGCAGTTTCGAAGACTCGCATCATGGCCACAAGGTCCTCGACGAGCGCCTCTCTCCTGGCCGCACCGTCCATTCCCAGAACTGCCTTCACCTCGGCATCAGCAATGATAGGGGGGCTTCCCCCAAAGAAATTCCGCTGGAGGTGACAAGCGGGCATCAGAAACTTCTCCGGTGAGGCAGGGTCCACGAGATCCACGAGGACAGGTCCCTCGGTCCTCGCTTTCTTGGAAGGGGTGCTCTCCGGAGGAGGAGACTGGCTACACTGTGGAGAGGCGGAGCCACTCGTCGTCCTAGCCGACGTCGCAGCCTGAATAACTTGAACACGGCTCTTGGTTCGCTTAGGTACCCGTTCAGCGGCCAACTTCAGGATGCGCTCGGTAGCGTTCGACATTTGAGCTGCAAGGGAAAACATGGAGACAGTTAGCACAAAGGAACAAAACTAAGTGGACGCCCAAACAGGACAAGGAGCTTCTACCTAAGAACCTCTTGGCCTCATCGGGAGACTTGCACTCGAGGAGACCCCGGGTGTTTATGTAATGGGCCGCAGTCACAACCCTTCCTCGAGAGTCGAGGAGGTACTTTCCATCCCTACCAACATACTCTTCCCGGTTAAAACGGTTGACATACTCGACCAGCGTGGCGTACGCTCCTTTGTCCTCCTCCGACAGCTCGCCAGGCTTCACGAGGTAGTCCTCCGTGCCGAGCGCAAAGTGCGCATCCTCCCACTCCAAGGGACACTTGGACACGAACCTTTCCTCCCCGGAACTGTCGGGCACAATGTCGTAGAGCGTACCCACAGCCTCGTGCGTCGCGGGCATGACATAGTAGAACCTATCCTTGAAATTCCTAATCAAATCCGAGTACGCCTTGAACAGCTTCCTCGGTTGTTTGAAAGAGACCCAACTATGTCGCCCATTGTAACGTCCCAGTTTTTGTTAGATTTATTTAATCGAGTCGATTTAATTATTTCTATTATTATATTATTTTATTCTTGACTTTTATTTGACAATATATTATTTTTCATCGCTATTATGTTTTATCGCATTTTGAGAGCGTTCGCGAGATATTTAAGAGTAGGGGTATTTTGGTCTTTTTGCTTGGTGATTTTTTTCATAAAATAGAAAGTGGAGAGAAAATAGAGAGAAAAATAGAAAGGGGAAGGAAAAGGAGAAGAAAGAAAGGGAGAAGAGGAGAAAGAGGAAAATCGAGGAAACCTCCGTTTCAAGCGCGATTAATCGGGTAAGGGTGAGAAGTTTCAATTGTATCTTGCTTGTGTATGTATATGTGTTGTTTGTTGTAATTGTTTTGGTTGTTTTACCACTTTTTCTCTAATTGATAAATTGATGAATAATTGATAGAAATCGATGTTTTGGCGGTTGAAACTCGATATAAACTGCGTAGAGTACTTGTTGGTTATGTTGGAACATGTTTGGGTTGATATATTGTGAATTGGAAGTGTTTAGATGAGATTTGGGGAGGAAATTGGATGATTTTCGCAGGAAAAATTATGCAGGAAAATTCTGGGTTTTAGCTGCCCATACGCGTATCAGGCAAGGCAATACGCGTATTGGGTTGGGCAATACGCGTATGGCAAGGAAAGAATATAGGCATTACGCGTATGGGAGTGGGCAATACGCGTATGGAGTGAGGCAATACGCGTATTGGATTCTTAGTGGAATTTTTGGGGAAAATCAGTCTCTGTCCATACGCGTATCACTTTGGGCAATACGCGTATGGATGGGCGAGCGAGCAAGGCAATACACGTATGGCTCAGGGCATTACGCGTATGGCCAGTGAGGGTGCTGAATGTTGTCATTTCGCGATGTCTTTTCTATTTAAGTCCATAACTTGTGTTCCGATTATCCGTTTTGAACATTCTTGGTATCGTTTGAAAGCTATTGAGATGTACTTTCTTATTATAATGGTTTTGAGATTGTTGGCCAATTTAATTATGTCGGGAATTTGGAAATGTGTCATTTTGTCGACTTTTACTGATATAATTGTGTGTAATTGAAGTGTTATTATGCATAATGCCGTTGATATATAACGTGTAGCTTGTGTGCTGTTATATGATGTGAATGCATGTGATGAAATGTTGTGATGATGGTTTGTGGCCTTATGGCAAATAAATGCATTGTTTTGGGCTTGGTTGCACAGCATGATTATTATTGATTGAGATGATTCATATTGTTGGTTTGTGAAGATGCATTTGATTGTCATGAGTCCTTGTATGCCAAGCATCATGATATGCATCTTGTGATGTCGTGTGCCCTAGTGGGTGTGAGCGACGAAACGGTTCCAGAGGGAATCCGCCATAACATTGTGTGCCTTATAAAAATAGGTGTGAGCGATGATTATGGACGATCGTGTGCGTTATACAAAGAGGTGTGAGCGATCGGGTCGTGTGCCTTATACAAAGAGGTGTGAGTGATTCATAAACGTCGTGTGCCTTATACAAAGAGGTGTGAGCGATGGCGAACATCGTTTACCCGACGGGGAGTTACACTAAGTAACAAGCGATGATTCCAATAGTTCCTGAGTGAACTAATGATGAGATGATGGATGGATGGTACCGCATTTGCATAGAGTCGTTGTGTCGGTCTCTTTACATTTGCATAAATCATGAATGGATTGATTATGTGTGGAAAATCATGAATGGATTGATTATGTGTGGAAAATCATGAATGGATTGATTATGTGTGGAAAATCATGAATTGATTGAGTATGTGTTGAGATTTATGTTTGAATTGGTGAATTGATGTGCATATGTGATAAATGCATTGGTTGTGAATAATATGTTTTATGCATAGGCATATGCTATGTGATGTGGTGGGGTGTTTCCATATGTTATGACTTTGGTGTGCCTTGTGTGTGAATACGTGATTATGTTGGTATAATTGATATATGCTATGTGTATTAGTATGTGATGCTTGTGGTGAGAATAGCTATGCATGTGAATTTATATGTGTTTGCATATTATTATGCAATCTTGATTTAGTTGTTATTTCTCACCCTTCTGCTGTGGTTTGTTGCTCTACGAGGCAATTGCAGATTAGTTGTCTTGGAGGCTTTTGTGAAGATTAGTCCTCCATCCTTTGTCGGTCTGTCTGCTCTGATACGTAACATGGGAGTCGGGGAACGCTTTTATTATATATGTATATATTTGTAGGATATATTTTGTATTACTTTTGTATGTATATTTTGATGTTATAAAACAATTTCTTTTGTAAAATAAGTCCGTTATGGATCTTTCCGCTTTATTCCATAATTGACCTTTTCTTTTATATGGAAAAAGTTTCCCTTTGAGGTTATTCCATATTGTGTTATGTATCAAAATTTTATGAGCAGGGATTGTGTTTTCTTTCTTTAAATGTGGCATCCTTGTTTCTGTCGGAAAAATAAATTTTTATTTACTCTGATTTAATTATGTATTATTTATTCGCGATGGGAATTGGGGTGTTACAAAAGTGGTATCAGAGCAGGTCGGTCCGTCCGGCCAAGTTGTTGAGTCAGTTGGTGTGACAGTTGAATACTGTCGTTGTTGTTTGTTCCTTAGTACGTGAAATGTGTGGGAAACACTGTCAGTGCTTTCTGGTTTTCTAATCTTTTGTCTGCAGGATTGAGAATGAGATAAGTGGGGGAGAAGCTGGTGCTTCTTCAAGTTGCTTCAGGTGTGGAGCGTTGGCTCAGTGTGTTGTAAATTGCAAGATTGTAAGTGTTATTTGGACAGTGTTGTTCCCGATTCCGGAGAGAATGCGGAGGTAAGGTTTGTGTCAACCAAGGATTTGTGCCTTAGGTAGTTTTGTGCACAAGATGTAAGAAATGCTATTATAGTTTGGTAAAGACGGTTTATACCCCATCATGATTGTTGGCTGTCTATTGGCAAATTGAGGAACTGATCACCCTTAATCTCTTGTTGATAGCAGACAAGAATTATGTTGGATGGAATAGACATGTCTTTCCGTCCTTGATAGTGGGTGCAATGAATTGTTTAGAATTAAGAAAATGGTTACAGGTGGTTTTGTTGAGTCGATGAAGATTCTTATATCGGAGGATGAGGCGGATTCGAGGTTTCTATATGTTGGTTCAGTTGGGAAGTCATTGAGAGAGAATGATTGGGTATCGTTAATGGTTGCTCTCCAAGGGTAGAGTGTGAACTTAAATTGGACGAAGGTGAAGATTTGAGGTTTGGATCTGCCAATTAAGTAGAATAACTTTTAGGAAGTGAAACTCAGATTGAAAGAGCGGTTGGAAGATTTACTGGAAAAGGGATTTGTGAGACCAAGTGTGTCGTCTTAGAGAGCTCCAGCGGTGTTAGTAACAAAAAGGATGGATGATTGAACGGAATAACAAGCATGATGTGTATAATGGTATTGAGACTAGGGAAAGTAAAACTTAGAGTTCGGATGAGGTTTGGAGTCTTTTGAGTTTTAGAGCATTAATGGAAATCTTGAGACGACCTTAGGCGTGGATGTAATATTTGAGAGTTCTTTTTGGTTGGTTGTTGCTACATGTTGGGATTTATGGAATTTGGACTGTTAAGAGAAGAAATTGTGTATGGATTACTGACAGTTGAATAAGGTAACGATTGAGAATAAGTGTCCACTTTCGTGAGTAGGTAACTGGATTGGTTTGGTTGAGTTTGGGTGGAATTGCAATTGTTTGGAATGTTTGATAAGAGTGGTGAATTGTGTGAGTTGAGGCTTTGATCGACGTAATGTGACTGGTTATGTTGTTATCGTCAGGGATAGACTGGTATTTACTCGGTTAAGCTTGTATGTGAGTAACCAGTTACCCAGTGAAAATTTTGCAAAAGCTTTAAGAATTTATATCTTTTGGAATTTGGTTGGGCATTACAAGGTGCAGTGATGTTGTTCGGCGATAGTAATGCGTCTGGAATGTTTGTGGAGTATATGAATCGTATCGTCCATATTTATTGGGATAAGTTCGTAATGGCTTTGATTGAGGATATTCGGATCTGTTATAAACTCAGAGGAAGAACAGGTAGAGTGTTTGAGATTTGAATTACAAGTGTTGAAAAGAGACGAAGTTTTATGCTAAGTTATTCAAGTGAGAATTTTGGTTGAAAAAGGTTAGTTTTCTTGGATATGTTATTTCGGATGAGAGTATGGTTATGGATCCATCAGAAGTAGATGCAGTTCTATAATGAGAGGCTCCGAAGTTGGTTAAGGAGATTAGAAACTTTTGGGCTTAGTTGGTTGTTACTGCAGGCTAGGGAAGACTTTGCTAAGTTCGTACTTCTGTTATCTCAGTTGACTTGCAAAGGGTGAGTCGTTTGTTTTGGATGTTCGTTGTGAGTAAGTTTTGGTGAGCTAATGTAGAAGTTGGCTACGACTTCAGTTTTGATTTTGTGTGATCCTATTAAACCGTTTGTGAGGTATGGTGATGTGTCTTTGATGAGTTTAGCCAGTTTGTTAATGCAAGGGGGTAAGTCGTGGCTTATGCTTTACGATAATTGAGGATTCATAAAAGGGTCTATACTATTCTGGATTTGGAATTGGTTACGGTTGTATTGTGTTGGAATATTTGGAGGTATTATCTTTATGGTTCTAGGTTTGAAATGTTTAGTAATCACAAGAGTTTGGAGTACTTGTTTGGTCTGAAGGAATATAGTATGAGACAACGAGGGTGGTTAGAATTCGGGACGAGTTATGAATTTGGCTTGGATTATCCTTCGGGGAAAGCGAATGTTGTGCCGGAAGATTTAAGTTGGAAGTTTTTATACATGGTTGTTTTGATGGTCAGAGAATTAAAATTATTTGAGCAGTTCAGAGACTTGTGTCTGGTGTGTGAGATAACACAGTAAGGTGTGAGGTTGGGTATATTAAAAGTGAACAGTGATTTTTGGCAAATATGAGAAAGAGTTAGACTTTGGACGTGAGATTGATAGACTTGATAGTTTCGAGTAATCAGAGTGCGCAGCGGAAGCGTGATGAGGCACATTTGGTATTTGCGTGTGGGACTTGTAAGAGTTCATAAGTTGAACATTGGGAACATGTAGGAATGATGAGACCATCGGACGTTTCAGAATGGAAGTGTTAGGTGAAAGGTTTAAATGGTATTCATGGGCTACTATGTAGATGGATGTTTTGGTTGGATGTTCGATTGGTGAATCGTAGCATTGTTGTAATATTGTTCTGTGACAAGGATGTTGGTATTGTGGTTATGTAGAGGTTGTTGAAACGATGTTGGGTCGTGGAACTTTATGTTCTTGTTTGTGTTGTTGCCTCGTTTCCATCGTGTGGGTTCGAGTGCAAGTATCTAATTCCTGTGTGTGTTCGTAACTTGGGTATTCTTGAGTCGTGAGTTGGTCGTCGAGTGCATTGTATGGGCTTTGCATCTTGTCGTTGTAGTTGTCGTCGTTGTCGTGTCGTTGTTGTAGTTGCTGTTAGCAAGGTGGTTTGTCGGTTGTGTTATTCGTGGTGTGCCTTTGGTTGGCATGTCGGTTTGTTAGTCGGATGCGAGAGTCGTATCCGGAATTGTTCGTATCGGTTATATTTTCGAAGACGAAAATTTCTAAGTGGGGGAGAGTTGTAACGCCCCAGTTTTTGTTAGATTTATTTAATCGAGTCGATTTAATTATTTCTATTGTTATATTATTTTATTCTTGACTTTTATTTGACAATATATTATTTTTCATCGTTATTATGTTTTATTGCATTTTGAGAGCGTTCGCGAGATATTTGAGAGTAGGGGTATTTTGGTCTTTTTGCTTGGTGATTTTTTTCAAAAAATAGAAAGTGGAGAGAAAATAGAGAGAAAAATAAAAAGGGGAAGGAAAAGGAGAAGAAAGAAAGGGAGAAGAGGAGAAAGAGAAAAATTGAGGAAACCTCCGTTTCAAGTGCGATTAATCGGGTAAGGGTGAGAAGTTTCAATTATATCTTGCTTGTGTATGTATATGTGTTGTTTGTTGTAATTGTTTTGGTGGTTTTACCACTTTTTCTCTAATTGATAAATTGATGAATAATTGATATAAATCGATGTTTTCGTGGTTGAAACTCGATATAAACTGCGTAGAGTACTTGTTGATTATGTTGGAACATGTTTGGGTTGATATATTATGAATTGGAAGTGTTTAGATGAGATTTGGGGAGGAAATTGGATGATTTTCGCAGGAAAAATTATGCAGGAAAATTATGGGTTTTCGCTACCCATACGCGTATCAGGCAAGGCAATACGCGTATTGGGTTGGGCAATACGTGTATGGCAAGGAAGGAATGTAGGCATTACGCGTATGGGAGTGGGCAATACGCGTATGGAGTGAGGCAATACGCGTATTGGATTCTTAGTGGAATTTTTTGGGAAAATCAGTCTCTGCCCATACGCGTATCACTTTAGGCAATACGCGTATGAATGGACGAGCGAGCAAGGCAATACGCGTATGGCTCAGGGCATTACGCGTATGGCCAGTGAGGGTGCTGAATGTTGTCATTTCGCGATGTCTTTTCTGTTTAAGTCCATAACTTGTGTTCCGATTATCCGTTTTGAACATTCTTGGTATCGTTGGAAAGCTATTGAGATGTACTTTCTTATTATAATGGTTTTGAGATTGTTGGCCAATTTAATTATGTCGAGAATTTGGAAATGTGTCGTTTTGTTGACTTTTACTGATATAATTGTGTGTAATTGATGTGTTATTATGCAACATGCCGTTGATATATAATGTGTAGCTTGTGTGCTGTTATATGATGTGAATGCATGTGATGAAATGTTGTGATAATGGTTTGTGGCCTTATGGCAAATAAATGCATTGTTTTGGGCTTGGTTGCACAGCATGATTATTGTTGATTGAGATGATTCATATTGTTGGTTTGTGAAGATGCATTTGATTGTCATGAGTCCTTGTATGCCAAGCATCATGATATGCATCTTGTGATGTCGTGTGCCCTAGTGGGTGTGAGCGACGAAATGGTTCTAGAGGGAATCCGCCATAACATCGTGTGCCTTATACAAAGAGGTGTGAACGATGATTATGGACGATCGTGTGCCTTATACAAAGAGGTGTGAGCGACCGGGTCGTGTGCCTTATACAAAGAGGTGTGACCGATCCATAAACGTCGCGTGCCTTATACAAAGAGGTGTGAGCGACGGGGAACATCGTTTGCCCGACGGGGAGTTACACTAAGTAACAAGCGATGATTCCAATAGTTCCTGAGTGAACTAATGATGAGATGATGGATGGATGGTACCGCATTTGCATAGAGTCGTTGTGTTGGTCTCTTTGCATTTGCATAAATCATGAATAGATTGATTATGTGTGGAAAATCATGAATGGATTGATTATGTGTGGAAAATCATGAATGGATTGATTATGTGTGGAAAATCATGAATTGATTGAGTATGTGTTGAGATTTATGTTTGAATTGGTGAATTGATGTGCATATGTGATAAATGCATTGGTTGTGAATAATATGTTTTATGCATAGACATATGCTATGTGATGTGGTGGGGTGTTTCTATATGTTATGACTTTGGTGTGCCTTATGTGTGAATACGTGATTATGTTGGTATAATTGATATATGCTATGTGTATTAGTATGTGATGCTTGTGGTGAGAATAACTATGCATGTGAATTTATATGTGTTTGCATATTATTATGCAATCTTGATTTAGTTGTTATTTCTCACCCTTATGTTGTGGTTTGTTGCTCTACGAGGCAATTGCAGATTAGTTGTCTTGGAGGCTTTTGTGAAGATTAGTCCTCCGTCCTTTATCGGTCTGTCTGCTCTGATACGTAACACGAGAGTCGGGGAACGCTTTTATTATATATGTATACATTTGTAGGATATATTTTGTATTACTTTTGTATGTATATTTTGATGTTATAAAACAATTTCTTTTGTAAAACAAGTCCTTTATGGATCTTTCCACTTTATTCCATAATTGACCTTTCCTTTTATATGGAAAAAGTTTCCCTTTGAGGTTATTCCATATTGTTTTATGTATCAAAATTTTATGAGCAGAGATTGTGTTTTCTTTCTTTAAATGTGGCATCCTTGTTTCTGTCGGAAAAATAAATTTTTAGTTACTCTGATTTAATTATGTATTATTTATTCGCGATGGGAATTGGGGTGTTACACCCATGGTCCGTTGAACGTTGGAGGTGGAAGACGCGGAAGAAGAGCGTGAGAGTGGTCCCGATCTTGAGATAGTCACACATGATCTCAAATGCCCGCATGAAGGCAAGCACGTTAGGCTGAAGCTGGGATGACGCCAAGTGCAGACGGTTGAAAACCCCCAATTGAAAGCTGTTGAAGGGGAGACGGATACCGGCCTCTTTAAAGGCAAACTCATACATAGGGAACCTCAACCCACGGTAATTCGAACATATGCGGTGGTGTGCCCGAGGTTGAAAAACAGTCCACTTCGCCTCTTCGCCCTCAGGGACGTTCTCGATGAAAGCGAACGCGTCTGTGTTGTCGGCAGCGAAACGCGACTTTATGCGCAGAGGCTCCTCCCCGGCCCATTCAGCGGCCGGACGCACGAGCTCCTCCCCAGGGATCTGAGCGGGTCTATCCACGCCGGGTTCAGTATCTATCTGGAGAATCCCTGGAACCCTCACGACCATTTTTTTTACCTGAAAAGTAGAGGAAATAGGTGAATTCGTTGGTCGCGACCAAATCCACCCTTTCACCGCCAATCAAGTGAAAGGGCAGCGAGAGCAAAGAAAATGCTCGGGGACACGGTGAACTGCCCCTCCCTTCTTCGGGTCTCCAACCCTCCCATATCGTTTCCTCGTGACAATCATCGCATGTCATCGGGGTATTCATCGAGTCCTAGGGGTATTCATCGGGTCCTCGGGATATTCATCCCAAGCCTCTGCCAATCCTACCAGAACCCTAGGAACGTCCCGCCGTTCCCAGCCGGAACTCAAGGGATTACCGGGAACTTCATCAGTTCACCGGAAAACCACAAACAGAAAGTGAAACGGAAAAGAAAGGGATCGGAAGCTTACTTGGAACGGTGGTGGAAACCTGACCAGAGCAGAAGATACAGCGACGTATGGCGGTGAACGACGGCGGAGCAACGACGGAGGTAGAAAGAATAGGGGAGCGAAAAAGGTGGAAACGTGCAACTGACACGAACTCGACCCTTTTATAGTCTCCTCACGAGACTCGAGGATTTCCTAGGCAATCGATTACGCTACCCTAGCATAGCCGCCCTAGGCAATAATGAGGGGTGACACATGGCACACGCTTCCCCAGGTACGTCTTTCCATTCCCCAGCACGCCTTTTCGTTCACCTCGGTTCAGACTCCTTGTGTCACTGCGACATCGCCCGTCTACGGCCGGTCTAGTGCGAGCAGATCTATTTGTTTCTGCCCAGTTTACCAACTGTTCCTCGTTTAGAGTCCCTTCCCCGGTTGGACACGTCCTTGACATAGTGCTGACCCTAAATTCATTACCCTGATACCTCAGAGCAACGACTTGGGGGGCTCCTATTCTGGACTGTGCTGGGGTCTGCTCCTCAATCGAGCAGGCCCAACCCACATGTCCCAGGGTGGCCCAACAAAGGCCTCTTATCACAACCAACGTCGATCACATGCCTACCTCAACAATGTCAGGCACATGTAACACCTCGGCGGTGTTTGGGCACACGCGGCATAGAGCGGCGGACAGATGCGCTAAATCTCTCCGAGCTCGCACTTCCTCGGCACTCAGGTACTCCTTCTCGCGAGGAGCCATCTCCTTCTGCACATAAGAGTCCTCCCCGCGAGGACATGTCTCTCCCCGACACGCAAGACTCCTCCCCGCGAGGACACGTTCTAATGTAACTGCCCACTCCTGATGGAATCGGTCTGCCCTAATCCCAGAGATCTAGGAGCGGTTACCCCAGGGCGAAGACCACGTGCTAGTCTTCACTACGCCATATAAGCCCTGGCAGTTGCTTGGATTGGGCCTGGCAATCCAGCCCAATGCTAGTGACCGTTGGCCCCTGTCATACCCTAATTTTTGACCACAAGATTCCATCATCTTTGTGCATCATCCTGCATAGCATATCACACATTTTATCATGCATAGCTAACCAATTTATCAGACCGTGTATGTGGGTTTTCGTTTGTGCAATTAGGTGTTGCTGCGGAAGGTTCAAAGGACATGGAAGCTGTGTGCATGCTCATTGTGATTCTGGTCCTTACAAATTGTGTTGGATTCTTGTGGAGATGGAGGATGAATATGCCCTCATTCTTATGATCCCTTAGTCAATACAAAGTTGGTTTTGCCTCAATATTTCTCAGAGATTTCCCTAAGGAGGACTACGGTTTTCTGTCCTTTGGTGCTGAGCATGGTTATTTGAGAACTGGTTTGAATTTCGTTGGGAGTTGCACTACAAGTGGTATCTCACTTTCAAGGATTTCTCATGGCATAGTGTGGTTTTGTTCGCGAAGTTGAATCATTAGTTGTCAAGTGGAAGATTTTGGACTTTTGGTAGTTTGCGAAACATGGCACTTTGAAATGTTATTTCTTTGATGGAGGAATGTAATTAAAGTGTAATTTGAAGGTTGTTACAAAGTTCAAGGCATGACAACAAGTTTTTAAGTCATATTTCAAAAGGATGCCATGTCTCATGGTTAGTTTCAAGAAGTGTTGCAAGTGGTTCAAGCTTATTTGTGCCTTAAATTAAAAATTCAAATTTGATGATCATCTTGGTTTCATGTTACGCTTGATGCCATAGAAGGTATGTTTACAAAATTCCATTCAAGTCACAAGAGATTATAAATTCAAGATTCAAAATCCAAATTCCATACTACAATTCAAGCATTCAAAGTTCACTTCAAAATGCAAATTCTTCACAAAATTCCAAGAGTGCAAAACATACAAGTAGCCAAATGGTATAATAATCCCATCCTAAAGAGTCCATTCATCATAACATCATGCCAAGTTCTCATTACAAGCCAATAAGGCAAGAGGGTCGATAGTGCAAAAAAACAATGATGCACTAGGAGAAGAAAATTCAAATGGCTATGAATAGTGCTTTATATGTAATGATAATAATCAATGAAAACATATTAATGTTGTCTCCAAATCTGCTCTTGTTTCAATTGCTCAGAATCAAAGCCATGCGCTGGATTTAATTGTTATGCCAAACAATAATAAAAGAGTCAATGCAGAATTTGAATTCTGCCAGATGTTTAAAGGTGTGTTGACCAACAATAAAGGGATTTCAATGCCTCACATGGGAAACATCACGCTCCTGCAAGAACAAAAAATAAAAATGGCCAATTCATTAATCAGGAAAATGGCAAGAATGAATACTCAGATATCAATCAAACGCAATTCCAAAATAAGAACAATATGTTTCAGCATGCCGAATCAAATGAGGAAAGAGATTCAAAAGTGTCTGAACATGTCGGACCGAAAACGGTAAAGAATTCTCACAAGTTATGACACCTTCCAAAACCAGACCAAACATGTTCAGACCAATCTTTGATTTCATTCCAAAACAGCTTGTAAGCATGTCGGCACAAAAACGGAAAGGAATCGGCAGCAATTGTCTCACATTCATTTTCGAATTCATTGCACAAGGATTATAAATAGGACACGATTCAGAGAAGAGAGGGCAGAGATTCACAGAAAAAAAGAACAATAACACAAACATGCAGTGAAGTAAAGATTCATACGTATCAGTATCCACCATCCACACAAAATCTGCAGAGAAGCATACACACTTACACGCACAAAGCTCACACACTCAGAGCAAAAGAGCCAGAAAATTCTTAAAAGTCCACATACCATACAAACACACGGTTCAGAGATTCACACCAGAGAAGCCTCATTCATAAATACACACTTCAAGAAAAAACCAGAGAGACAGCAGGATCCAGAATTCACTCTCACACATAGCAGTTGGCAGAAAATCACTCAAAGAGAAATACACACAACATCAGCAAGGCACGAACCTGAACGATAGCTCGCCATTACAGCCGTCGACGTTATCGCGACGTACCGACCAACGACGAGGACTCCAATTACAAACGCACCTTCAGAATCTCACAAGCACCATACAGAAACAACACGACAGGCAGGGAATTAATGAGGATAACGCATCACGTAATGTGAATTCGAAGAGTTATACGGTTTCGAAGCAATACCGCTTACACACCAGAATAGTGAGCAAAGAAAGGAACGATACCTGTATTGAGCTCGAGTCGATACCGCCTCCGAAGTCGCGTCGGACGAACTCCGATAGGTAATTCCATTTACCTCCACCTTTTTATC
This sequence comes from Lathyrus tuberosus, assembly GCA_022829125.1. NCBI lineage: Eukaryota > Viridiplantae > Streptophyta > Magnoliopsida > Fabales > Fabaceae > Lathyrus > Lathyrus tuberosus. The sequence goes on from JALAZF010000250.1 coordinate 7,475,485, forward strand.
TCTTTTGTAGTATTCAATTTCTGGTCATTGCCGTCAATTTGTTCAATGTCGTCGGACGAACTCCGATAGTGTGCGAGGGAGAGAAATCTTGCGAAAACGAGAGAGAAATTGGAGTGAATAGATGATGAGGGGTGACGCGTTGTATGAGGAGGATGGTTTACTGGTTCACGGTCGTGAGAGAAAGAGGGAGGTTCCGGTGAGTTTTTGCGTGAAAAGATGAAGAGGTTGCGATAGAGATTCAGTGAAGTGATTCCCTCTTTCTTGGTATATCATGAAGGCGTTGGGAATGTGTTTTCCAGCCGTTCCTCTTTTCCTTTCTACAGTCATTAGATTTAACCATTTCAAAAGCCAAACAGGTCACTCTTACTAACCCGGCCCCCTTTTTTTATTTAGTTTTATTTTATTTTATTATTTATCTATTTAGTTCACTATTTTGTTTTTTATTTCGATTTAATGATTTTAATATTAAGTATTCAAAATTTAAAATCCAAAAAAATAGTTTTCTTTTTAGAATTATTAAAATTAATAAGGGTAGTTGTTTTTTTTCAATTAATAAAAAATGTCAAAAATATTTACTTTTCCCTCTTGATATTTTGTTTATATTTTTAAAAATCCAAAAAATATTTAGTTATCTTTTGACCATTAAAAAGAAAATTTTTACTTTTATTTCAATTCTTATTCTGACTATTCTCTCACTCATCCACATTCTATACACGTGTTCTACCATGGACACTTTCTACCATTTCAACTTAACTTTAACTTTATAGTCACCGCACTCTATGTAGCATCTTGCCATAGACGTTACCTCCCCCTTGGAACCTTGACCACAGTCAAGAGTTCCTCACCCTCATTGAGGGGAACTACGAATACTCTGATTCCACCCCCGTCAGGATACGTAGGCACAAGATGCGATGTCTTGGCGAGTATACTTAGATACTAACCCCTAGGTCTTTCCCTTAGCAGATATCTTTAGCAAGCGAGCAATAAATAACATAAATAATAACAAGAGGTTCCTGTAGAGTACTACAGACGTTTAGGATGCTAATACCTTCCCTAGACGTAACCAACCCCCGAACTTAGATTCTCTTAACTTAGGTTTTTCGATCTTTAACCTTTCCTTTGGATAAATTAAAGACCGGTGGTGAACTTAAAGATTTGTGATTCAAGTTAACTAATAGTTTGGTATCCGATTCTCACCGCGACAGAAATGGCGACTTCACTGGGGACTTTCCGAGGGTTTCCCCTAACTTGTTTATATCTATGTTATTTATTTGCTTGTTTGCCTATATATCTTTATATTTGTATATATACCTGTTCTGCTTGGGTTTTCTGTGTGCAAGGTTACAATTTGTGTGGTGAGACAAAGTCCTACACCCGGACTAGAGTGAAATTAAGATAGGAAAACGGTGAGAATTCAAGGATACTTTGAGGGAGTCGATTCCTGAAAAAGTGAATTGAGACTTCACCACTCAGTCTAGGCCCTCTCGAATAAAATATTTGTCCAACGAGTTCATTCGTGAAGACGATATGGTTTCTATCTAAAGGCCCTCGGGACTGGGGACCGTAGTTACCTTTAAACCAACTTGGCCTATTAGGGCGAGTGTGGGGACTATGCGGGAGTCTATTTCTGCAATAGTCGCTACGCGATACTACACTCAGACGAGATTCTCTTGAGGATATTATTGACTACCAAGTGATCTGGAAAATCGATAATATCCAAAAGATGGATTGTAGACTCTGGGAACTTTGTAGAACCCGTTCGGCAGGTACATTTGAAACCATAGTACACACCTATTGGGAAGGGTAGACCATGGCTCCATGCTCTTGATCTTCAAACCTAAGCCTTGATTTATTTGCCTATATATGTGTATATGTGTATACCTGTGTCCATGCATCCATTCATGCATTCATGCATAACCATTCGGTTTCAAGAAACCCAATTGTTCTGTCATTTGCAAAATCAATAAAAATCATGGATTATAAAATGAAACTTTTTTCAGCCTTTCCGAAATGTTTGCAACCTACTCTTGAGTTCCTTGAAACCATTACATTGCATTGCATATCATTTGCATCTTTGCATGATTCATTGCATGCGTCCGTTTGTCCAGCAGCTCATTTCCAACTATCTTTATCTTCAGTGTCACCTGTGAGTTGTCAAGTTGATTCCTCGACATCGATACCATACTAGAGCTAACTATAGACACATAAAGTCAGAGCAAGAGGTACACAACGCTGAGATCCGAATGGAGATCGATGATCTCAAGTCAAGCATGGCGAAGCTCACGGAGATGCTCCAAGTCTTGATTGCTAGAGGAGAACCACCTCAAAGGACTGTCATTCAGGAAGTTTCAAGTGCAGATCCTCCACCTGTCCAGATGCCACCTTCAACTTGGCCCGAGTTTGATTTTCCACGTAACTACTCTCCACCGATTGCATCTACTGCTATGGTTGGTCAGACTACTATGCCCGTTTTTCAAGCTCCAGTTTTCGCCGAGCCTAAACCTGCGGTTCATACTGTTGCCCAGACTACTCGACCTCTATTTGAGAATCCTCTCTATGAGTATATTGCTGCCAGATCACACCAAGTGAAGCTTCAGTCGACTTCAGCGAAAAGCCGGTGTTCCAGACAGGACAACTCATATTTGTTTCTGATTAGTCACTAGACCATGTTTCTTATTGTTTGCATTTTCCTTATTTGTATTAGCTGTTTACTTTTGATTTATGTTTGTACTTTCATAATTAATAAAATGAGCATTGCAACTTTTGGATTCAATTTCATTTGCTTTTGTTATTTACATCTTTACGCTTTATCTAAAAAAAACAAAAAAAAAAAAACAAAAAAAAAAACAAAAAAAAATTACTTTCTTTTTTGATTATGCAAAGATTGGAGGGAGGATGATGAAAACGTTATACTCATAATTGTTGTTGGTATGCTTTCAAATCAAAACTTTGCTGATGATGTAAGGCATTGTTTCAATTCCTAAACACTGGAGAAATAAGGAAGATAAACCCTCGTCAACCCCTTTGAGCCTTGAAGTAGGAGTTTCTTTTCTTTACAAATAAAAACCCACAATCTTAACCTGGGGCAGGGTAGTTCTCAGTTAACTGGATTGTGCATTCAAATACAAGAGTTTCATGCAAGACATCTTTCAACAAAAAGGCTGCATTCTCAATTTTTCCTTCGCACGCAACAAGCAAGTGTCAAAGACGTATTTCAAGTCAAAAGTCGATGATGGTTCGCCGTAATCATTAAGCCAAACAGTCACTTTCTTTGAAAAAAAAAGATAAAAAAATCAAAAAAGGAAAAAGCCCGCTAAGTCGAAACCTATGAAGGACACTTAGGCAAAAATTGGGGCATCCCGCTGACTGTAAGATTCATGAGAAACAGTTCAGGCTAAATTTAGGGATAATAAAAAGGAGAAATATTTAAATCCTTACCATGAAAGTCCTCAATGAAAAAACAACTAAATGTTGTAAGGAAGTAGTGACCGCCATCTCAAGAGTCCATTGACTTCTGAACCATCAACATCATTATCATCAGTGCAATTCCTAACCTATGGGAACTTGAGTGCATAGTCTGAGTTAACTGAGCATAGGACTGAAGATCATCACGAAGATTGGGTGGGTACAAATAAATTTTGAGCCTTTATCCTTTGTTTCTTAAACCGTGAACCAGGCCACGTTATAACTCTCAAAAGACCTAATTGAAGCAAGGTTATTTTGAAAGCATACTACAATGAGGTTGCGTAAACTGACTCCTAAAGATCTTTGCAGATCATTTTTTTGGCATCACGCCTTTTTGCTTCATCTTTCACTTTTAAACGTCTTGAACCACCGTGTTCTGACCAGTGACCCTATTGTTTTACCTCTTTCCAAAAATGATTTTGATTTTAAAAGTTGCATGAACTTTGCATTTACTATGTTTGTATGAACACTTTTGTTTGCAATCTGGCTTCCGCTTAAGGAATTTTTAAACATTTGAGAAACTTGGTCAGTGATCCAATCAGGGGCAAGTTCCTTCCAGATCATATTGAGAATCAGTTCAAGATTTGTTCAGTGCAAGTCCTTCTCAGAATTGGTTTATACAGAAAACTTTTTCAAGACTCATACTGGGGCAAGTTTTCCAAGTGCACAGTAATTCAGTCATTTTCAGCATCAATTCAAGCTGAAGCAATTATCAGTTCATATACAACAGTCAACTAATCTGGGGCAGTTTACTTGAAGAATCCCCATGCAGCTTTCCATTCTTCCTACAAGGATTGTCAACTTAATACAGTTTACCAGTGTGGCAGATCTGTGCTCAGTAGCATCTTTAGTCCCAAAGCAGAATGACAGTGATCTCCATGTTGAGGAATCAGTCTTCCAGTCTTGTCTTCTCCACAAAAGAGTCGAGTCGTGTCTTCGACGTCTACATTGCATTTACATTTGCATTTGATCATATATCATCTGCATAATTCATATACATATACATAGCATGAGTGATTCATCCTCATTTGCATTTCTCCATGGGTCGTATTGTTATCCACTTCTTACCTTGTGGTCAAAGTCCAACTTACTTGGCACCTACCAAGCAGATATTGTCGTGTGTATCCGATGCCTTCTTGGGTATCACCTTGTTCACATTCATCCAATGTTTTCTTGGATACTGTGATTCCTTTTATCCAATACTTTCTTGGGTATCTCTCTGTTCATTTTCGTTCAATGCTTTCCTGGACGTTGTGGTTTTCTTTACATCCAATGCCTTCTTGGATTTCACCTTTTGTCTCATTTGCGTCTGATGCCTTCTCAAATTATTGAGTCATACCTTTCATTCAAAGCCATTATTGGATGACTGGTTTCTTTGCATTCAATGCCATTCTTGAATGTAGTCTCTGTTCACTTTATCTAAAGCCATTATTAGATATTGTGATCATACCTTTCATTCAAAGCCATTATTGGATGACTGGTTTCTTTGCTTTCAATGCCATTCTTGAATGTAGTCTCTGTTCACTTTATCTAAAGCCATTATTAGATATTGTGATTATACCTCTCATTCAAAACCATTATTGGATGACTGGTTTCTTTGCATTCAATGCCATTCTTGAATGTAGTCTTTGTTCACTTTGTCTAAAGCCATTATTAGATATCGTGATTATACCTTTTATTCAAAGCCATTATTGGATGATTGGTTTCTTTGTATTCAATGTCATTCTTGAATGTATTCTTTGTTCACTTTATCTAAAGCCATTATTAGATATTGTGAGTTTACCTTTCATTCAAAGCCATTATTGGATGTTTGGTTTCTTTACCATCTGTTGTTCTTCCGGATGTGTCCCTCTTTCTGATGTTTCTTCCAGATCGAGTCTTTGTTCACTTATCTAAAGCCATTATTAGATATTGTGATTATACCTTTCATTCAAAGCCATTATTGGATGACTGGTTTCTTTACCATCTGATACTTTTTCGGATGGGTTCCTCTTTCTGATGTTCTTCCAGATCGAGTCCTTGTTCACTTTATCTAAAGCCATTATTAGATATTGTGATTGTACCTCTCATTCAAAGCCATTATTGGATGATTGGTTTCTTTGCATTCAATGTGATTCTTGAATGTGGTCTTTGTTCACATTCATCTAAAGCCATTATTAGATATTGTGATTTTACCTTTCATTCAAAGCCATTATTGGATGACTAGTTTCTTTGCGTCCAATGCTTTCTTGGATCCCTACTTTGTTCACATTCATCTAAAGCCATTATTAGATATTGTGATTATACCTCTCATTCAAAGCCATTATTGGATGACTGGTTACTTTATCGCACATTCGTCTAAAGCCATTATTAGATATTGTGTTTCATTCAAAGCCATTATTGGATGACTGCTTTCTTTGTGTCCGATGCCTTCTCGGATTACATTATTTTGTCTCATTCTCATCTGTTGCCTTCTCAGACATTGTGAGTCTACCTTTCATCCAAAGACGTTATTGGATGTTTTGTGCTTTTTTTCATCCAATGCCATTCTTGGATGATGTTTTCCAGATACTTTGGTTTGTTTCATTTTGTTGCAGACCCAACTGTAACTTTTTTCCCCTGTGGTACCCTTCCTCACAGAATCCTTGTCTTCGCATTCATTTCATATCATACCATTTCATGTCTTATCATATGCATTTGTGGCATCTTAGGGCCAAAAATTGTGCATGTTTGTATTTAAGTCCCATCTATCTTGTCGAGACGAAGATTTCAATCTCCATATCTTCGGATAGAAGAAACTTAAATAGGGGCATCTGTCATACCCTAATTTTTTACCACAAGATTTCATCATCTTTGTGCATCATCCTGCATAGCATATCACACATTTTATCATGCATAGCTAACCAATTTATCAGACCGTGTATGTGGGTTTTTGTTTGTGCAATTAGGTGTTGTTGCGGAAGGTTCAAAGGACATGGAAGCTGTGTGCATGCTCATTGTGATTCTGGTCCTTACAAATTGTGTTGGATTCTTGTGGAGATGGAGGATGAATATGCCCTCATTCTTATTGTCCCTTAGTCAATACAAAGTTGGTTTTGCCTCAAGATTTCTCAGAGATTTCCCTAAGGAGGACTACGGTTTTCTGTCCTTTGGTGCTGAGCATGGTTATTTGAAAACTGGTTTGAATTTCGTGGGGAGTTGCACTACAAGTGGTATCTCGCTTTCAAGGATTTCTCATGGCATAGTGTGGTTTTGTTCGCGAAGTTGAATCATTAGTTGTCAAGTGGAAGATTTTGGACTTTTGGTAGTTTGCGAAACATGGCACTTTGAAATGTTATTTCTTTGATGGAGGAATGTAATTAAAGTGTAATTTGAAGGTTGTTACAAAGTTCAAGGCATGGCAACAAGTTTTTAAGTCATATTTTAAAAGGATGCCATGTCTCATGGTTAGTTTCAAGAAGTGTTGCAAGTGGTTCAAGCTTATTTGTGCCTTAAATTAAAAATTCAAATTTGATTATCATCTTGGTTTCATGTTACGCTTGATGCCATAGAAGGTATGTTTACAAAATTCCATTCAAGTCACAAGAGATTATAAATTCAAGATTCAAAATCCAAATTCCATACTACAATTCAAGCATTCAAAGTTCACTTCAAAATGCAAATTCTTCACAAAATTCCAAGAGTGCAAAACATACAAGTAGTCAAATGGTATAATAATCCCATCCTAAAGAGTCCATTCATCATAACATCATGCCAAGTTCTCATTACAAGCCAATAAGGCAAGAGGGTCGATAGTGCAAAAAAACAATGATGCACTAGGAGAAGAAAATTCAAATGGCTATGAATAGTGCTTTATATGTAATGATAATAATCAATGAAAGCCTATTAATGTTGTCTCCGAATCTGCTCTTGTTTCAATTGCTCAGAATCAAAGCCATGCGCTGGATTTAATTGTTGTGCCAAACAATAATAAAAGAGTCAATGCAGAACTTGAATTCTGCCAGATGTTTAAAGGTGTGTTGACCAACAATAAAGGGATTTCAATGCCTCACATGGGAAACATCAAGCTCCTGCAAGAACAAAAAATAAAAATGGCCAATTCATTAATCAGGAAAATGGCAAAAATGAATACTCAGATATCAATTAAACGCAATTCCAAAATAAGAACAATATGTTTCAGCATGCCGAATCAATTGAGGAAAGAGATTCAAAAGTGTCTGAACATGTCGGACCGAAAACGGTAAAGAATTCTCACAAGTTATGACACTTTCCAAAACCAGACCAAACATGTTCAGACCAATCTTTGATTTCATTCCAAAACAGCTTGTAAGCATGTCGGCACAAAAACGAAAAGGAATCGGCAACAATTGTCTCACATTCATTTTCGAATTCATTGCACAAGGATTATAAATAGGACACGATTAAGAGAAGAGAGGGCAGAGATTCACAGAAAAAAAGAACAATAACACAAACATGCAGTGAAGCAAAGATTCATACGTATCAGTATCCATCATCCACACAAAATTTGCAGAGAAGCATACACACTTACACGCACAAAGCTCACACACTCAGAGCAAAAGAGCCAGAAAATTCTCAAGAGTCCACATACCATACAAACACACGGTTCAGAGATTCACACCAGAGAAGCCTCATTCATATATACACACTTCAAGAAAAACCAGAGAGACAGCAGGATCTAGAATTCACTCTCACACATAGCAGTTGGCAGAAAATCACTCAAAGAGAAATACACACAACATCAGCAAGGCACGAACCTGAACGATAGCTCGCCATTACAGCCGTCGACATTATCGCGACATACCGACCAACGACGAGGACTCCAATTACAAACGCACCTTCAGAATCTCACAAGCACCATATAGAAACAACATGACAGGCAGGGAATTAATAAGGATAATGCATCACATAATGTGAATTCGAAGAGGTATACGGTTTTGAAGCAATACCGCTTACACACCAGAATAGTGAGCAAAGAAAGGAACGATACCTGTATTGAGCTCGAGTCGACACCGCCACCGAAGTAGCGTCGGACGAACTCCGATAGGTAATTCCATTTACCTCCACCTTTATATCTCTTTTGTAGTATTCAATTTCTGGTCATTGTCGTCAATTTGTTCAATGTCGTCGGACGAACTACGATAGTGCGCGAGGGAGAGAAATCTTGCGAAAACGAGAGAGAAATTGGAGTGAATAGAGGATGAGGGGTGACGCGTTGTATGAGGAGGATGGTTTACTGGTTCACGGTCGTGAGAGAACGAGGGAGGTTCCGGTGAGTTTTTGCGTGAAAAGATGAAGAGGTTGCGATAGAGATTCAGTGAAGTGATTCCCTCTTTCTTGGTATATCATGAAGGCGTTGGGAATGTGTTTTCCAGCCGTTCCTCTTTTCCTTTCTACAGTCATTAGATTTAACCATTTCAAAAGCCAAACGGGCCATTCTTACTAACCCGACCCCTTTTTTTTTATTTAGTTTTGTTTTATTTTATTATTTATCTATTTAGTTCACTATTTTGTTTTTTATTTCGATTTAATGATTTTAATATTAAGTATTCAAAATTTAAAATCCAAAAAAATAGTTTTCTTTTTAGAATTATTAAAATTAATAAGGGTAGTTGTTTTTTTTCAATTAATCAAAAATGTTAAAAATATTTACTTTTCCCTCTTGATATTTTGTTTATATTTTTAAAAATCCAAAAAATATTTAGTTATCTTTTGACCATTAAAAAGGAAATTTTTACTTTTATTTCGATTCTTATTCTGACTATTCTCTCACTCATCCACATTCTATACACGTGTTCTACCATGGACACTTTTTACCATTTCAACTTAACTTTAACTTTAGAGTCACCGCACTCTATGTAGCGTCTTGCCATAGACGTTACCTCCCCCTTGGAACCTTGACCACAGTCAAGAGTTCCTCACCCTCATTGAGGGGAACTACGAATACTCTGATTCCACCCCCGTCAGGATACGTAGGCACAAGATGCGATGTCTTGGCGAGTATACTTAGATACTAACCCCTAGGTCTTTCCCTTAGCATATATCTTTAGCAAGCGAGCAATAAATAACATAAATAATAACAAGAGGTTCCTGTAGAGTACTACAGACGTTTAGGATGCTAATACCCTCCCTAGACGTAACCAACCCCCGAACTTAGATTCTCTTAACTTAGGTTTTTCGATCTTTAACCTTTTCTTTGGATAAATTAAAGACCGGTGGTGAACTTAAAGATTTGTGATTCAAGTTAACTAATAGCTTGGTATCCGATTCTCACAGCGACAGCCCCGCGCTAGGGGCTCTCTATAAATACCCTCTCACTTGAGAGGGCCAGGTTACACACACTTTCTTACTCTAACCTTGTACTTGCTTTTACTTGTGACCCTTGCCTTACTTGAGCGTCCGAGTACCTTGCAGGTACACCCCCGACCGTCTTTCAACCTCACCGGAGCTGAAGTCCAGACGACGTTGTTGGCCACCAGATACTGTCTGATCCAGGTATGATCAGTATGGGAAATGTCATAGTAGTTCTAGATAATGGTAAAACTGCATTGATTCAAAATGTGTGGTATGTTCCTGGAATGAAAAGAAATATGATGAGTGTAGGTCAATTAATTGAGGAAGGATTCTCAGTTACCATGAAGGACAATCTTTTGAAGATGTATGATTGTAATCAGAAGCTGATTGTGAAGTCAGAACAAGGAAGGAATAAAACATTCAAGGTGAATGTTAAAACTGCATACTCTGAATGCCTTAATGCAACAAGTGTTGTGAAGGAAAGTGAGTTGTGGCACAAAATATTTGGTCATTTGAACTTCAAAAGCATAGGGCATCTGAATTCGAAGAAGTTGGTAAAGGAGTTCCTGCAATTAAGAAGCCAGAGAAATCATGTAATTTGTGCATGAGAAGGAAGTAACCAAAAGTGACATTTGCATCTGAAATGCCTCCAAGAGCAAATCATGCTTTGGGTGTGGTGCATTATGATGTGTGTGGACCATTTCTAGTACCTTCACTTGGAGGGAATAAATATTTTTGTGTCATTTTTGGATGAGTTCAAAAGGATGACATGGGTATCCCTTATAAAATTCAAACACGGGGTGTCAGAGTGGTCAGACTCTGAAGATTCTCAGAACTGATGGTAGAGGTGAGTATAACTCTACAGAGTTCAGAAAGTTCAGTGGGGAGAATGAAATTGAGCATGAGGTGACTGCTCCATACACTCTTCAACATAATGGTCTTATTGAAATAAGAAACTGAACTTTGCTTGATATGACAAGAAGCATGCTGAAGAAGAAGAAGCTCCCTCTCACCTTGTGGGGGAAAGGCTATTGCCACTGCAGCATATGTGCTCAACAGGTGTCCAACCAAGAAGAAGAAGAAGGAAATTGTTACTTTAGAGAAGTGGACTGGATATAAGCAAAGTGTGAGCCATCTAAAGGTGTTTGGTTTTGTTTGTTATAAACATGTTCCAGATGCTAAGAGAAGGAAGTTGGATGATAGAAGCAGAGTTATGTTGCTTGTAGGGAACCACAGTATAAGTGCTTATAAGCTTCACTGTCCTGTAACTAACAAGGTTGAATTCAGCAGAGACGTTATTGTGAAAGAATCAGAAGCGTAGGATTGGAACAAGTCTTAATCCAACTCTGGTGTTGTGTTAACACCTGAGTTAACTTCTAAAGATAGTTCAGAATATGAAGGTTCTGAAGATGAGTTAGAATCAGAAGATGATTCTGAAGGTGACTCTAAAGATAAGTCTGACTCTGAAAGCGAGTCTGACTCTGAAGGTGAATATGAATTTGATGCAAATTCTTATGGTGATTCAGACTCTGGTGGTGATCCAGACTCTGGGAATATTCCAGACTCTGAAGGAGGTCATGCCTCTGAAGGTGGTATCTCTGGAGTTCCAGCATATGACACTATTCCAGCGTCCGAAGAAGATTCTGAACAAGTTCAAAGGCTACAAAGAATCAGAAACACTCCAAGAAGATTTGCAGAGTTTGACATGTTGCAAGATACTGAAATACACTCTGAAGGAAAATTCATTCAGTGTGCCATGTTAGTAGACTCTGAACCAGTTAGCATTGAAGAAGCACTCAAAAAGAAATTGTGGCTGAAAGCCATGAAAGAAGAACTTGAGGCTATATAATGAAACAAGACTTGGGAGTTGACTAAGCTTCCAAAGGACAAGAAAGCCACCAACGTCATATGGGTTTTCAAGGAGAAATTGTAGCCATATGGATCAATTGGAAAACAAAAATCAAGGTTATTAGCAAGAGGATTTCTATAGAAACATGGGTTAGATAACTTTGAAGTGTTTGCACCTATAGCGAGACATGAGACAATTAGACAGGTGATTGCGATAGATGCTATCAGGAATTGGCCTATGATGCATTTAGATGCAAAGTATGCATTTTTGAATGTTTCATTGCAAGAAGAGGTATACGTGTCACAACTTCCTGGATTTGTGAAAAAGAATCAAGAAGGGATGATGCACAAGTTACATAAAGCGTTGTATGGATTGAAACAAGCTCCTAGAGTTTGGAATTTGAAAATTAATTCTTTTTTCAAGCTTCAAGGATTCAAAAAGTGTGAGATGGAGTTTGGCGTTTATGTTCAACATACTTCTGAAGGTAATATGATTCTTGTGTGTCTCTATGATGATGGCATATTGCTAACAGGAAGTTGTGACAATGAGATAGCTAAGTTCAGGAAGGTGCTGATGAATGAGTTTGAGATGACAGATCTAGGAAATATGAAATATTTTTTAGGAATGAAGTTTATGTACTCTGAGAAGGGTATCACTTTGCATCAGCTGAAGTATGAACTTAAGCTTTTGAAAAGATTCGAGTTGCTGAATTATAAGGCTGTTGTCACACCTTCAGAAACAAATCACAAATTGGATTTTGTTCCTGAGGGTGATGATGTAGATGCTACAACTTTCAAGTAGTTGGTTGGCTCTCTGAGGTATTTGTGTAATACCAGACCTGATATTTACTATGCAGTTGGAATAGTTAGTAGGTTCATGAGTAAACCGAAGTGGTCTCACTACCAAGTTGTTGTCAGGATTCTGAGGTATATTAATGGGAATCTGGAGTATGGAGTTTTCTTCCCTTTTGTTAAAAAGGCTAATTCAGTGTTAATGTGTTACTCAGAATATGATTGGTGTGGAGATAAAGTTGACAGAAGAAGTACTTTTATATACTTGTTTAAGTATCAAAGAGGTCCTATTTCTTTGTGTTCTAAGAAGCAACTAGTTGTTGCTTTGTCAACCTGTGAAGCTGAATATATTGCAGGTGTTGTGGCTGCATGTCACGCTGTTTGGCTTCTGAATTTATTATAGGATTTGAAGATCAAGGTAAATAAGCCTCTGAAGCTGATGATTGATAACAAGTCTGCAATCAATCTTGCCAATAACCCAATTTTGCATGGGATAAGCAAGCATATTGAGACTAAGTATCATTTTCTGAGAAGTCAAGTCCAGAATGGAGTGTTAGAAGTTGTGCACCGTAGCACTAGAAGCAACTGGCAGATATTCTGACGAAAGGGATCAAGACCGATCAATTTCTCCACTTGAGGGATGGAATTGGTTCTGTTAGTTTGAATTAGTTAAATCCTGAATTAAGGGATGGTGTTGAAAGGTAATTCAGTATTTTAGTATTTAGCCTACGTGAAATTATTGTTTGTGTATATTAGTAGTGGTGTGCTTAGCCATTAAGAAAATGAGTTGTAATTATTCATCATAACCTTGTGCACCAACAGCCTCCATGCGAAGCATATGTTCACATATAGCAAACTCCTGTTTATTTGTAAAAAAAAGTTTTCAACATCTACATAGACATCACCCACTTTAATATCCATAGATAGAGTAGTATCAGAGACAACATCAAGGTGCATCATAACTAGAATCAATCATAAAAGAAACTAATTCCAATTTCATAACAGAACAATTCAGATTTTCACTTTCTAGACATAGTATGAACATAATCCGGATTTTGAAATCCCAATACAACATTCATTTCTAAACTCACAAAACCAAATGATCTAAAGCAACAAGCAACGAAATACATGTACAATATATGAAATTTCAACTTCTTTTACTCCCTTTAATACCAAATTACATAAAAATGTTGTTATGAAGTAAATCTTAAGTGACAATGAAAAGAGATTTTTGTAGGATTTTTTAAAATAAGGTGTTTTGATATGAAAAACATGAAAAAGGGTACACATGCCCGACGACAACCAAATTCGTTTTTCTGCTTGAAATTCTGGAGTTTGAAATCCATAATATATCCGGAGAATAAAATCCGAACCAATTTTTGATACAAATGGAATGTCTCAATTATGAAGTGATTTTATTATGGAATGAGCGCATATGAATATTAAAATCCGAAGTATACAAAAGATATTTTAGAATTTCCATGTGTGTGATTACTACCGGTTGTAGTGAATATTTGGGCCCTTAGTTTATTAGAGGTCAACTGAGTTAGGATAGTATATAAATAGATTAGTGCTTCTACTAAAACCTTATATTCATACTCAAACGTTCTCTAGTTTTTACACAAAAGCACCATTACTTCATTCATATTAATCTCACTTCCATAACTTCAATGGCAGCTATCAATGAAATCAAGAAATCTATGATTCATGTGGCAGTATTCACTACTGATATAAGAGTTATCATGAATATTCCGAATCTGGCCAAAGGATTCAATCATGAAGGTGATCTTTTTTCCTATATCAATATTTTTCATTTCTGTCAACATGTTCCTGACTTACATTTTGTTATAATCTTTCAGTAAGCTTTTTTTCCAGTATTCCACAAAATCACAAGGAATTCTTGGGATTTCAGTTTATTATAATGGACGGATTCATGGCAGAACAGGATAGATATGAATTTGTAAAGTCTGTCACCAAAGAGGCAAACCTACCTGTTGTTGGTAGGTATTTATACATATTCTTGTTCTTTAACTTTTAATATAGTCTTTGTATTCTTTAGATTATAATTGTTATTTTCTTATGTGTAGTACTGTGTGATACTAATGTCAAAGGTCATGAGTTAAGAAATGTCAATGCACTGAGAAATGGAGCAGCTTCTTACTGGTTTTTACCGGTTGGCCCCGATGATTACAAGCAAATAGAATCAATTATGAAAGGTAGGGCTTCGGGTTCGAACATGATTAGAAGGAGAAGAGTATGCTATAAAGAAGAAGAAGTAGAAGAAGAAGAAGAAGCAGCAGAAGAAGAAGAAGAAGAAGAAGAAGAAGAAGAAGAAGAAGAAGAAGAAGTATGCAAGAGAGATGAAGAAAGAAAGAAAAGATTGAAGACTGATTCTCCTTCTCCTGGTTTACACATCATTAAGGGAGTGGATGGCCGTAAAGATACTTCTATTACATACGTGAAGACTCCATGAAGATGATGATGACTGTGGAATTGTTCTTCTTTTCTTTTTCTTGTTTGGTTTTAGTTTAGCTTTATAATCCAAACAGAAGTAGTTCACTGAGTTTGTGGGGGTTATTTTAGTTTACTTAGTTTTCTGTGTAATGCAATGAATTTTTTAGACTTTGGGCACATAAATTTTAGTTTAGTCAGTTACTATTGAAAGGTTATTTTTATTGGATCTTGTTTTATTATTTTTAACTAACTAACTAACTAACCTAATTAACTACTTAATAGCAAATTTTAACTAACTACTTACTAACAAATTTCAACTAACTGCTTAGTATCAATTTCAACTAATTTAACTAACTATAATTAATGACAAATTTTAACTAACTTAACTAACTACTCAATAACACATTTTAACTAACTTAATAACAAAATTTAACTAACTTAACTAACTATTTAAGGTTTTATGTTTTAAAATGAGAGAGGGAGACTACGGAAGGAAAATGAAAGGAGAGAGAGAGAGAGAGAGGCAAAAAAGAGAAAGAGAAGAGGAAGACAAACCATTCTAATTGAAGATTCGAAAAGAAATTAAAAGTATTAGATTAAAAAGATATTAAAAGTATTTTGGTCAGTTTGAAGTGTAACTAGAAATTCTTTGGGTATATCTAGAAAAAAAAAACTAGATGTCATTTATTTTATAGTAAAATATGTGAAGGTCAAAGTTTTCATTTTATTATTATTAAATATGGCGTGTTAATATAACCACACCAACATTTAATTTTTAATTTTTTTGAAGTAACAAACTAATGATAGTGCCTATTCTACAATTTCATAAATTATAAATTACTTTTAGAATTTCAATGAGATATTAATATCTATTTTTATTATATTCTTTATAATTATTATTTTTATCTTCATATTATTAATGAAAAATAATTTTATAAATAATTTTAATTTTTTTCTTTTTTATACAAAATAACTATTTTTTAGAAAATTATATGATGATCAAATCATTATATTATTATTATTTAAGATAAAAGTACTATCTGCCTTAATACAATTGGAATGATGAAATACATTATGAAAGGTGTTCGCGGTGCGATTTAGATCGATTTTGAGGTAAAAATTCATTCGATTTAAAGATAAATTTACCCGTGGTTCGATTCGGTTTTGGATGATTGAAAAAAATTTTGATCCGATATCATCCAATTTCATGCGATTTAATTTGGATCGCCTTTTGAATATTCAAATTATAAGTTATATTTTTTTAATAAGATTATGAAAAATAAATAATATATTAGATATAATATATAACATATAGTATATTAAAAATTAATATTATAAAATAAAAATGATTGATTATGGTTGAAACAATAAAAATAAATAGATTAGACTAAACTAATAAATAGTACTGAAAATATGTATCATCGAATAATAAATTAACACAACATATCATATTAATAAAAAATAAACAACAATACAAATATATACACGCGCTTGGTTCGATTTTGACCGATTTTGAAAAATCAATCTGAAATCCGTTTCGAACTGAGCTTTTTTTTACAAAATGACATCCAAACACATCCAATAATATTCAGTTTTTTGGGATTTTCAATTTTTTATCGGTTGCAGTGTTTATTTGGATCCGTTTGAATTTGAACACCCCTATGCAATGGAACATCCGAAAACAATATTTAGGAAAAATGTTAAGAGAGAGAATTCTAACTTTAACTTTCTCACGCTTCATCAACATTCACCCGCCATATAAACCGGTAACAGACTTGAACTATGTGAAATAAAGACTAACATAAGTTCAAAAGCGTAGAGGAAAACACTCTAAGAACTTCAAGACATGAGACAACGAGGATAGAAGGAAACACATGACCCCAGGAGCAAACCTCGCTTCTTCCTGTTCACTTCAATCCCAAACGAGTGCGAGGCTAAGAAAATTTATGGTATATTTAGGGATCTTGAAGACATCGATGGAATGGTGATTTTAACCAAGAAGGATAAATGGGGAAGGAGATATGACTTTGTTAGATTTTTCAACGTGAAGAAGTAAGATTTCCTTGCTATTAAACTAGACAATATTTTTCATAGGTGTCATACCCCAAAATTTACCCTTAGATTCTTTGATCTTTTGCATATTATTCTAGGTCAATCATTCATGCATAACTAACCAAGTTATCAGCTTTTGTTTGTTTTGTTTAATTTGTGAATCAAGGTTTGCTTCAAGAAGCTTTAAGGTTTGATCAATCAAGATTTTGGATGGATCACCAATCAATCAAGTCATGACACTCCTAAGAGACCTCCCTTCCTCAATAACCCAGTGCAATATGGCTTCATCACAAGTTCTTTGAGGTTTAGGTTCTGTAAGATCGAATCAAGTTATCAGGCTGTGGCAGAGGCAGTTTGTTTTAAGATGGATAATCATCAGGGCCAGTTGAATTTTAATTAGGGTTTTGGTAAAGTGGCAGTGCAGTTAATATCTCAAGTTATCTGTTCCATGGGCCATTTTGAAGATTCATGAAAAAAATCAGGCAGGTCATTTATCCAAGATGGTTTCAAGTTCGACTAAATTTCAATCATATCTCAAAGAGAGTAGGGTGAAAATTAGACCAAAGGTGAAAATTGGCTGATGAGATTTCTTGGTTCACATGGAAGTTCAAGTTTTAATGGTCATGTTCAAGGTTTCAAACATGTTATCATCTTGATTCAAGTTCAAAGAACTGTGTTTACAAATATGATTCAAGTCGATATGGAGGCGTATTACAAAACTCATTTCTAAACCACTTTTCCTTTGGATTACCCATTTCAGTCATCCTTTTCTTTTTATCCATTTTCTAGATCCATTCCTTTGTAACCATTTTTATTTAGCCGATCGTCCATATATCCAATTCATAACCAAATTGAGTTTGTATTTGTTTCCATAATTCATGTAAATATCCCATTTCATGCATCCATAAACTTTTTTTTTATATCCAATTTCATTTCATCCATTTAATCAATCCATTTCTTTAATTCATTTTTATTCCCAAAATTTTTTTAACTATCCATTCATAAGCCACATTCAAAGCCATAATCCATTTTTTCTTTTTTTATCACTTAAACCATTACACAAAAACAAAAAAAAAAAAAAAAAGAATTTTGACAATAAAGGTCCAAAAGCCTATGTTTAGTCAAGGTTGGTAAAAAATGGCCAAAAGATGCAGCAAGAGGCACATTGCACCTCGTCCAACTTCACACATCATCCGCTGCAACAACTTGCCAATTGCCTGTCAAAATTCTATAATATTGGCATCTTCATGAAAACTGTGCCTTGTACAAACCGTACGTACCACCTTGCCAAACCTGTACCAATGCATTAAAAAAAAAAGTCATAACTCATTTAAACTTCACAAGCACCATAACACAAATTTTAACCACAGGTTTTCCACATAAAACACAACAACGGCACGCGTTCTACGTACCCTACAAAACATGCGCTGGACACTGCTACCATATTAAACCATGTAAGCCTCCAAGCCAGGACAAAACTTGTCCCGTCTGCATCACTCGTACCATCTTTAAACACTCCAAGTCGTGTGCATTAAACTCCAAAACAAATTTCCGAATCAAAACCACAGATTGAAAAAGACCACACTATGCCACAAATTGCCAAAGGATCTGCAACGAGAAGGACCTTAGAACAGGCAAAGTTAAAAATTCAAAAGAATGACTGCTAAAAAAGTTTTGGTTTGGAGTTAATGAGAGAGAAAAAAATTAAATTGAAAAGAAGAGGAAAAGAGGTGATAACACAGACCTGAACAAACATCATTGCTAGCTCTTAAAACCAATCCTCTCCATAATTTTTTGTTGGATGATTTTCAGTAACGAATTTCCATTCAAACAAAGCAACAAAACACCAAACAAAATGAAATTCTGGCATTGCAGATAACAGATGTCCTAACACATGTCAAGACATTGTTCTGCATAACATTTAAACAAGGAACAGAACAGCAGACCGATACCTTGAATATCAGAACTGCAGAATCACAGATGTTACGACATCTGATCTAACATGTTTATCATGAACACTAACAGAAAAGTAAATCTACAGGATGATAAAAAACACAACAATTCTTAACCCAGTTTGGTGCAATTCACCTACATCTGGGGGATACCAATCCAGGAAGAAGACTCCACTATCTGTAGAATTATTACAAAGCTAAACTCCCCCGTTTACAACTTTATATCCTAATCTCTACCCAATGAAATCCTTATCAAAGAACATCCTCTTTGATACGAGATACCTCACTCACTTCCCTTAATCACAACCTGTGATATCTACATTATCCCTATCAATACAGAATTCTGTCAAGCATACTTGACAAACAAGCTAACTCGGATTTTCTTAAAAGCTTCATCCAAGAACAATACACAATCCAATACCTCAAGGCTTATGGATCTGTGTGACACCTATATCTGCCACAATGCATCAACTGATACAAAGGGAGACTTACAACCTAGAGAGCCAACGACTCTCAAAACCCTAAAATCTTATTTTTCCACAAGAGAACTAGGTTACAAAAGGCATATAAAATCCTAGGTCTAAGTCTCCTTTTATAGGCTTCAGTTTCCTTGGGCTTCATATCTCTGGTCTTTGATCCATTCCTAGAAAGCGCATCAAATCTTGGGTAGATTTGTTACTGATTTAAAACCTACTAAATCAGTGCAGTACTCCAGGATGTCATGTCTCCAGGTTAAGACATCTTCTCCGACATCTTTGTTTAGGGCCATATTTCTTCATCTTTATCATTAAAATTGTTTTACCAAAATTCTGTCAAACCAAAGGTGCTTTCACAAAACAACATCTTCACTTCCAAAAAAAAACGATCTCCAAGTAGCCAATTCAGCGTGCCAAGGAACGATCGATCCAAACCTTTGTGTCTCAACTCTATCCACCTTTCCAGATCTTATTTCAAAAAAACCTTCGCACGATCTCCTTCCCCTTTTCTCTCATTATTTTCTTCTTCCATCAGAAATCTTTCAACTATTTTCAATCTTGTTAACGACCAAGACCTCTTCATTATTTTAAACCTTCATAAAAATTCCACAAAAAATCACAATCCATCTTAAAACCCAAAGAACCATTAAACTAGAATCGAAACATGGAAAGAAGAGAGAGGGTTTGAGCAAAACGAGCTAAACAAACTTGAAACAAGAACATACAGAGATTTAGGGGGATTAAGAGAAGGTCGAACCAATTTGATTTTCCTCTCGTTCGCGCATCAATCTTCTACGAATTGTCTTTCTTTTCCTTTTTTCACTGTGGCTATAAATTAGAAGAGTAGAAGACCGTTTCTTCTCTGGAGAATGTGTTTCACGGTCGTTTCTCGTTTTATTCTTTTCTCATATTAGGTTTGTATATTTAAGACCCAAACCAGGTCAGTTACTTTAACCCACGACCCACCTCTCTGTTGAGTTAGAGCGCCCAATTATTTAGTGGGCTTTGCTTGGCTTTTTGGTTTCAAAAAACATTTCCCCTGGCCCATCGCTCCATGCTTTTTTTGGCCAGATTTTCTTACTTACACTTATTCTTTTTAAAGGATTAATAGTTTAGTATTTTTTTTTTATATTATAAGAAAACAAGTTTTCTTCTTTTTTTTTTTACCTTGTAATTTTACTTCACTTACACAAAATAAATTTGAGGTTCAAAAATAATAAAAAAAAATATTTATTAATTTTATTTTTGTTTGGATGACTTCCACATGTTTTCTTGAGCTGATTTTTTTTGGCAACTTTTAATACATGAATATGTGATGTTTGAATAGTTTTGTTGAGCTTTGATGATGTGGTCTTGATAGCTTTTGGTTGTGTTTTGTTAAGCCTCGATTATTTTGGTGTCATGAGCTTGTTAATGGGTTTTGATGTAGTTTTTGTGCCAATCTTTTGGTGATATTTTGCACACATATTCTTGAGGGTATGGACTTGAGTCAGAGTCTTTAGTCTGATTTTATTTGGCCATTATCCTATTTTTTGGTTGGTGTATCAGCTTAGGGTTTGTTTTGAGCATCACTTGTTGTTACAAGTTGTCTGTCCCTTATTCCAAAGAAAGGTTTCCCTTATTGACTTGAAAGTCATACCTTAGGATATTCAGTGTTGCTTCTTTACCTTTTTCTTGACCTTATTAGGATCATGTTCCTTTGGCCTTGTTAGAGCCACCTTCCCTTTTTGACCTAATTTTAGATTAGGGTTTGTAAATCCTATGTGAGTACTATTGTTATAAGTACTTACTCTTCCCTTCTTGACCTTGTTAGAGCCATTGTTTCTTTACAACTTAGAGTTAGGTTTATATTTTGTAAACTCTATGTGAATACCATTGTAATGTGTACTCACTTCCCCTCTTTGACTTTGTTAAAAGTCAATACCTTAGTTAGTCTTTCAACTTAGACTTAGAGAGTTTGTTAACTCTATGTGAGTATCATGGTCATGAATACTTACTCCCCCCTTGGAACCTTGACTATAGTCAAGAGTTCCTCACCCCTAGTTAGGTGAACTACGAATGCTCTGACTCCATCCTAGATAGGATACGTAGGCACGAGATGCAATGTCTTGGCGAGCATACTTAGTGTATATACCCTAGGTCTTTACCTTAACACATTTTCCTTAGCAAGCAAACTATAACATAACACAAATACAAATAAGAGGTTCGTGTAGAGTACTATAGATACTTAGGATGCTAGCACCTTCCCTAGCTATAACCAAGCCCCGAACCTTAGATCTCTAGCTTTGTTGTTACATGGCGCACTTAGGGTTTTCTTCGATCTTTACCCTTTCCTTTGGATAAATCAAAGCACGGTGGTGAATTTCATGATTTGTGATTCAAGTTAATTAATAGCTTGATATCTGATTCTCACTGCAACAGAAATGGAGACTTCACTGGGGACTCTTCCCCTAAGAAGGTTAAGCCCACCTTGTTTGCATTTGTGTTATTTTATATGTTTGCTTGCTTGTATACTTGTATATTTGTAAATATCTATATATATGCCTGTTGTGCCTAGGTTTTTCTGTATGCAAGGTTGTTACTTTAAGTGGTGAGGTAAGTCCTAATCCGAACTTAAGCATACACCTATGATAGGATTATGGTATAATCAATAGTTAGCTGTTGAGAGTAGTCCTAACATGTCTAGCATATGATAACCATGCTCAGTGGAGGCCCCTTTGGGATTACTGTTGTCTGATGCGAGTAGTCGTATTGGCATCACTTTTTTTGACCTGGGAGTCCGTGAAGCTGAGGACCTTTAGTTACCCCTTACCTTTCCGAGCCTTTTTAGGACGTAGTGCAGTGATTATCCAGGTGTAGACATGTGATGGTTGTCATGTGATATTACACTCAGACAAGTTTATCTTGAGAATATTATTAGCCCGCATGAGTAGTCGTGTAAGCCGATAATATCCGAAAGATTTATCGATGACTCTTGGAACTTTGTAGAACCCGTTGTACAGATACACAAGAACCCTTAGTACATACGTTTAGGTATGGGTAGACCATGGCTCCATTGTTCGTGATCTTCGAACCTAGGCCTTTGTTTTCTTGTCAGCATATATGTGAATATATGCATACGTGTGTTTGTGCATACATTCATCCATACATTCATGCATTCATGAATAATCCTTTGGTTTCAAGGAATTCAGTTGTTCATTCCTTTGTAAAAATCAATAGAGATCCTGGATTTTGAAATGAAACTTTTCAGTTTTCCAAAATGTTTGCAGCTTGCTTCTGAGTTATTTGAAACCATTAGGCTTGCATTTGCATTGCATGCGTATGTCATCACATTTGTATCTCCCTTGCATTTCTCAGCCTTGAGTCTCATCTTCTTCTTCCTATATCTCCAAAGGATACCTAGCACGCATTCTGAACAAATGGCGACAATGAATGAACTTTTGAAAGGTCAGGAAGCCTTGAAGGAGGAGATCAGAGTTCTCAAATGTCAGATGAACAGGGTCTGGGAGACTTTGTAGAACTTGATGAAGAAAGAGGGGCACTCTTACCCTGTTGCATCCTCATTATCTCCTGTGGTTCTTCCAACTCAAGGACCTCCTAAGTATCAACGGTCAGACCGCTGTCAACCGCGTCAGCACGCCCAACAAAGGCCAAGGAAACCAGAAAGGCATTTCACTCCGTTCCCAATGTCATACAGTCAGATTTTTCCAGATTTGATCAAATATGGATTGATAGTGCCGAAGAAGATAGATCCTGTGATTCCTCCATACCCACCAGGTTTTGACACCAACGCCCGATGTGACTACCATGCTGGGGCACATGGGAATTCAACGGAAGATTGCAAGGTGCTCAAGAGCAATGTTCAGAATCTGCTTGACTCTGAGATGTTCTCATTCACGCCTCAAGGCATTCAAGTCAACAATCCTTCACCACCTCCTGTGTTTCTTCCACATCAAGGACACGCACTTGAGGAAACTTCGTGTCAACCATCATTTGGTCATCCGCCAAAATGTCATCCTCATTAGGTGGTTACCAAAAGAGCGTCTCAACATCCATTGGTTGTTTCCCCTAAAGGTTCTCAAGGCCATAACAGGAATAAGAAGAAGAATCTCATTAAAAGGAAAAAGGCTCTCTACAAGCCTAGCATTAGGATCATTTGTACAAGAGCTGATCTATGACAAAGATCTGATCCTTGAAGAAGATCACCCGAAGGTTGAATGCAAGTACTATACAGGGACAATGGGGCATCTAGTTGAAGAGTGCAAAGGTTTTAAGCTGAGATTGCAAAGCTTGTTGGGACGGCTAAAACCTCAAGAAAGTAAGCCAAATGCTAATGTCTCGATTCTTGAATCCAAAGATAAAGGACCTATGAAGCCTCTCAAGGTTTTGTACCACAAGGAGCAAGTAATCGAGGATGGAGGTGTTCCCCTGCTTGGACCTGAAAATTGAAGTCAGCTGAAGTCAATTCTCCAAAGTTGGCTATATTTTGATTATTTAAGTATTTTCAGTTGTATTTTCCTTGCTTTTTGATTTCATGACTGCTTGTAAGCTTTGTTGTTTATTGAATTGGCAAGATTAATGAAATGTTTATGCATCTTTTGATTAAGTTCATTCGTATTTGTCGCGATGAGAATAAGATATCAAGCTATTGAATTAACTTGAATCATAAATCATAATTCACCACTGATCTTTAATTTATCCAAGGGAAGGGAAAAAGAACGAATAAACCCATAAGTATGCAATGCAATGCAATGCAAAGCAAGAGAGAATCTAAGGTCTGGGGGTTGGTTATACCTAGGGAAGGTGCTAGCATCCTAAGTATCTGCAGTACTCTACAGGAATCTCTTGTTTTATTGTATTATTTATTATTTTGTCTGCTAAAGGGTGAAAAGGTAAAAGGGAGACCTAAGGTATTAGTCCTAAGTATGCTCGCCAAGACATCGCATCTCGTGCCTACGTATCCTGAAGGGAATGAAATCAGAGCATTCATAGTTCCCCTCAATAAGGGTGAGAAACTCTTGACTGTGCTCAAGGTATCAGAGGGAAGTAAATGTTCATAACCATGACACTTACATGGAGTGCGGCGACTCCAATCCTAAGGCTAGGATAAAAGGGAAGTAAATGTCTATGGCAGAACACCTACATAGAGTACGGTGACTCTAATCCTAAGGCTAGGATAAAGGGAAAGGTAAGTTGGACTCGATCGCGCGACGGTGTGAGATAAGGGGAGAAGAGCACTGAAAATGAAATGCAATGCATATGACAGGATAGTCAAACACAAGTCCTTACCTTGGACGCAAACATAGATAAGCAATCATATAAATTTAAAAGCCACGAGTGAATATCAAACAAGACAGGCATAATGAAGTTAATATACAATGAGTAATCAATAAAATTAAGAGTATGAACAAATGACAGTGTATGTACAAAACATAGATCAAGGCATGGAATCAGCTCACAAAAGCGAGACAACAAGAATGTACATCATCAATGAATCAGGACAAAGCATCAAGAATTAATCGAGGAAAATCAGGCCCAAAACAAGGAAGTAGACAAATCATGAAATAAAATCGGGCCACGAGGGAATATACAATATTAGTATCATGAAGATAAATTCAAAAAATGCACATCAAGAATTAACTAAAAATAAAATCGAGGATTGTCAAGATTAATTTAGGAATTAAATAAAATCTAAATAAACCAAATTCTAATTAAACCAAAATATAATTAAAAACTAATTAACTAATTAAGCTAAAATCTAATTTAAACTAATTAAACTAAATTCTGGTTAAAACTAATTAAAATAAATTCTAATTAAAACTAAATAAACAAAAATCTAGTCAAAATTAGTTAAACTAAAATTCTAATAAAACTAATTGAATGAGTTACATATTTTTCATGCTTTTATGATATTTGATAATTTGTTATCTACAAAATATGAATTTATTTGGCTTAGTAGATCAAATAATAATAAATAAATTTAAGTCCAAAAACATTCTATGATTATTATACATAAAGAAGCAATTTATATTATATGAAAAACAAGTGTGGTATGGCTATCAATATCATGTGCACGTGATTTGTCAGGAGAAAAGAGCATGTATACTAATAATATTAAACAAATAAAATGGTCTATGTAGCTATTATATAATTAACTAAAACAAATGTTACTACACAAAATGAAGACATGAAAAGTTAACAGAAACACACATACATTTTTCTTCTTCACGTGCGGAGAGAGAGGGAGCGATTCGCAAAACAACCCAAATGAAATATATATATATATATATATATGCAGGTGCACGGTAGTTATCTGGTGATACAGGTTGTGGTGTTAGATCTACGGCGGTGTAATGAGGCTCGGCTACGGTTGTTCGCGGTGGATTTTATTATGTTGATTGAGTTTTGTGTACGTGTGAAGTAGGGGGGAATAGGCCAGGCCGGCCTACAGGGGTCTATAGCCTAGCCTACTTAAGGCCAGGCTTTTTTAATAAAAATGACAGGCTTAGGCTTTTTTAAAAGCCTATTTAATTAAATAGGTCAGGCTTAGGCTATTAAAAAAGCATATGAAGCCTTATAGGTCGGCCTATATTTTCATATATATTAGAATAAAGGCTAAATAGGTCGGTCTATATATGTATATATAGGTCAGCCTATAAAGCTTCTTAAGTAATATGGAATAATTGAGAACCATAATGAGAATAAGGCTTCTAAATAGGATTTCAGGTCGGGCCAGACTTTTAAAAAGGCCAGGCCAGGCCAAAAAAGAGAGCCTATAATAGGTCATGCTCAGGCCTTTTAAGTTTATCGTAGGCTAGGCCCAGGCCTTATAAATTCTAGCCTAGCCTATTTCCACCCCTAGTGTGAAGTGTGTATGAGATAGTGGTGAATGAAATGTGTGTACTTTTGAGGTGTGGTTTTATAGGCTTGATGGATTGAACGCCATCAATTCTCGTTCCGTTTTTGGCTTATTGTGTCCTATTCTGCCCCGATTAATGTATGAAACATGTTTTGATATTTTTTCTTTTTAAGTTCGACATGTCTGATATGTGTTAATTGATGAATTGAATTTGTCCTGATCATGCAGTATACTTATTTACACAAAAATGAGACAAAAATAAAAAGAATTAAAAATTATGTTTTTGTGTTTTTAGAAGGAGAAACATAATTAAGTATTGATTAAATAGGATGTTTTTGTGTTTTTTATAAAAAAAGAAAATATTAATAAACAAATTAGAAATAAAATAAATTAATAAAAATAAAAATTTAAATTAAATATCTAATTAAATCTAAATAAATTAAATGATTATTTAACTAAAAATAAATAAAAAAGATTAAAAAATGAAATAAAAAGTCAGGCAGAAAAGTGCTCGAAAATAAAATAAAATGAACACACCAAAATAATCAGCGCGAAATAAACATACTGAAAAAATACAGCGCTTGGTCAGATTTTGAAATAAATTTAGACCGGTTTATCTGTAAATCCAACAAATTTATTCTGACTTACATTTCGGACACTATGCAAGATGAAGTGCATGTTATGCTATACAGACGATACGAAACGAAAAACAGAATCGCAGGATCAAAAATTAGGGTATGACAGTATTCACTCTTTCTCTTTCCTTTCATTGTTAAAAAACAAGAAAACAAAAATATTTTTTTCCATCCACTTATCTTTACCAAACTATTGTTTAAGCAAAGATTGGGAATGAAATTCTGGCATAGCAGACAACAGATGTCCTAATACATGTCAAGACATTGTTCTGCATAATTATTAAACAAGAACATAAATGCAGACAGATACCTAGAATATCAGCAACTGCTGAAACACAGATGTTCCGACATCTATTCCAACATGTTAATCAAGAACAATAACAGAATATGTAAATCTGCAGAATGATAAAAGAACACGACAATTGTTAACCCAGATCGGTGCAATTCACCTACTATAGAGGATACCAATCTAGGAAGAATAATTCATTATCAGTAGTATAGTTTTATGTAAACAACCCCAGGTTTACAGTAAACACTCACGCTTACCTATCACTACCCAATGAAGAATTTATCATTAGAAGTCACATCTAATTGATAAGAGAAACCCATCTCACTCCCTTAATCACAACCTGTGATTATCTAACAGTTACATACCATAACTGTATCATCCCTATTGAAAGACACCCCTTCCAATACAAAGTTCAGTCAAGCATCCTTGACTAACAAGTTAACTTGGAATTGCTTCAAAGCTTCATCCAAGAACAATACACGATTCATTACCTACGAGTTTCTGAATCTGTACAAGTACCTATGTCTACCATATTGTATCAAATAAATACAGAGGGAGACTTACAGGAGAAACCTACGACTCTCAAAACCTAAATCCTACTTTACAAAATAGGATTCCTAAGTCTATGTCGTTCTCTCTCTCTTTTCTGCATTAGGCCTTGATATTCTTTTATAGCCTTTTGCTGCGTTGGGCTTTCAACTTTCTGTTGGTTGATTCCTTGATCCATGTTCTGATTGCTCCTTAAATCTTGCAACTGATCTGTAAACATTCTACTGTTAGTAACAGACACGATGTCCTAACATCGTGTTGAGACATCTTATCTAACATGTCTTCTTTTAGCAGAATTCGTCTTTGTTGTTGGAACATCTTGTGCAACAACTTGTTTTACCAAAATTTGTTCAAATATTCAGAGTCTTCAATCTCCCCCTTTTGACAAATTTTGGTTAAAACTCTTTTTGGACAATAAACCCAGGATGCTCCTTATAGAGTAGAAAGTCCCGAAGTCATTTCAGCCGGCAGCTTACACTCTTCTAATGAGGAAGCAAACTACTACTCCAAGTAACTCAGAACACAGAACACGACTGTGTTCCTAACTCAGATCACAGGACACAAGAAAGAATTTAGAACATGTAGAGAACCAGAGACTCAGACAAGATATCAGAGCATTTTGTCCAACATCCTTGCAAACCAACTACAAGGACAAACTCGACCCTTGTACTTTTCTCCCCCTTTTTAGCCAAAAGTTGACAACCATGTCCAAGACATAACCAAGCCCAGCTTGAATAGACCCATAATCTGATAAATGAGGAATGAAACTTTCAAAGGAAAAATGTGCACTATACAAACTCTTTTGACTGTTTCTTTTTTCAAGGGAAGTCGTCCAAGGAATGTGCATGTCTCAAGACACGTGTTGAACATCCGTGTTTAAAACCGCATTCTCTTCACCATCCAAATCAGCTAATTAAGGCGCACCCATATGTGTTAGATCAGTTTTCTGACTCCTTGTATGACTTTGTCTAGTCCACTTTTAAACTAGAAAACCTAGAATAACTGACCAAGATGTTAAGACAATTCTTCAATCATCTCCCAGTTAGCAACAAAGACTCTTCAAAAATATTATCTACTTCTGCAGAGAAAAATAAATTCTTTCAGAAACAGACAATGACTCTCAGAACACTCCCAATGTACTTGTATCACTTCTGATTGACACCCAAATGACAAAATCAGAATAACCTGATAAGTTCACCCAGAACTTAACCAGTAAAGAAATGTCATGACATCTCGTCTGACATATCAACCTCTCCTGAGGCAATCTACCACAAATTGCTTGAAACCACAAACAATCTTGATAACTAAACTGCACCATAGCAGCCACATATCCAGAACAGAAGTCTAACCCCCCTGTCGTAGATAACCAATGCTCATTTGCCAGAAGAACACTCTAAATGAATGGAAAACATAAGACGCATCTTCATGTCTTCAAGAGCGCACCCTCTATTCAACACACCTGCAGAACGCATTCACCTAATGCTTGACCCTCAAGCAAACCATGTACCACACCAGTACATTTAACAGACATAAGTTCTCCCCCTATCATTCTCAACAGATGTTTCTTCAGCAAGAAACACCCAAAATCACCACATGATATCCCATGACAACTTCGTGATCATATAGTGAGAGTACCAGGAACGCATCCTTGTACCATAACCAACAAAATCTTGGATTGAGACCAAAGCTCCATTGATCCATCTCGTCCAGAAACCATCCATACACCAGAAAAATCCTCCTAAATTCTCATGTATAGATCTCCTTGTTCCCTGAGATATAACCCAATTGAATCTGGAATACTTCATATTCCTCAAAGAGACACACAGGGACCCTTAGTTTACTAGCTCGCCCAGATGTTCTTCACACTTGAAGGACATTAAACACACACTCCATAAATCTTCAGGCCATTTGTTCCACAAGCACCAAACTGATCCACTTCTAGCATGTCATATTCACATCAGACTTCCAAGACAGTCCTTTACCCATCATTCTCCCGTACGATAAGATAAATACCTCTTAGACAAGATGTGAACTAAGAATCCTACTCCAAGGATAACTAACCCAGAAGATGTTCTAACATCAGTCATGACATCCTTCACATATCATAGATACCAACCAACATGGTTCTAGATATGCTCCACCACTGGACTTACTATCTGCATAGTAATCCAACTGAAGATCTTCAAATAACACTGCGCCACTAGCTTGATCAACAAGAACTCCAGATAGCCAAAGAGAGAAATAAACTCTCATCCACCAAAAGAAGGTAATATTCCATAAACTGAGAACTTCTGCCACAAACTCCCAGATAGACAAGACACAACACCTCCTCAAGTCTTCAACCAACCACCCTTCTGCCCAAGAGTAATTTGTTCCAAGACACTCCTCAAGAGTAATCAAATGCCACTGTTTGATTATCTTGATTTCTCAAATCCACATATGAGAACTACCAAATGCCACTTTTGATTGCCTCATCCTTCTTGAATTCAAATATGAAACCAACCAAATGCCACTTTTTGATTGATCTCACCTTTCTTCAGAACTCCCACAAGATACACTGATCCACTAATGAAATATGATCTTTAAGTTACAGGAACTACTTGCTCCATAGCAAGCCATCTTGGATCCACCAAGCCTTAGACATGTAACATCTTCTCCTTCCACAACTTTCGCAAACTGCATGAGATAGACCTTTTTGAAGCATCCATAACTTTCATTCTCCTATAGATCAACTTATCTTAAGCTGATGTACCACATCACCAGCTGAGATCCTGATGTTAAGCTTCATGTCAGAACATTCTGATATGACATCCAGCTGCTGAATTTATCTTCTCCTTCTGCCACTTAGAAGAACCTCCTCCCTTTAACAGAACAAGAGTTCCATTCTCTCATAGACTTGATTCAACAACCAATTATGAGTAGACAACCACCATCCTACTTGATTATGTCACAGGTATTCCATTCAAGCTCACACCTTGATGTATATCTGCTTTGAAACTCCAAAGAACTCACACTTGCCACGTCTGATTCTTCAGATGATAAGTAGTCATAGACTACACCATAGCTATACCAAAGGATGCCACTTTCCTTAAGTAGAGCATATTGTAGAAAGTCAGAGATAACTGCCACTTAACCTTAACCTCCAAGATGAGCAAGATCACATGCTCCTAAGTACCTAAATCAGAAATAAAGTGACCCAAGTTGTGCCATCACCACCACCATATTCTGGACAAGTCTCTTGCTAGGACACTTTCCAGATAAACATCAAATGCTTCTAGTAACAACTGGAACACACCCGCTGCACTCCAATACTCCTAGATAAAAAATAAACTGATCCAAGAACTACTCATCAAGATTATGATGTCTTCTTCTTCATCTTCCACATCACCACTGTCTAGACCAGTTTCTTTCTAGAAAACTCTCCAGAGATCAGATGCTTCTACCACACCACACTGAGCAGATTCTTAGGTCAACACCCAAGAGAAATAGATCCAAAAGCTTATGCAGTACCCCTCCCATGATTCTGCACAAACCAGATGAAGAGATGTTCCAACATCGTGTTGAACATCAGTAATCTTGAACTTCACATACAAGGATAATTATTTAAATACTTGTGAGTATCACAAATAGCAATTGATCTTAAATCCTTGTTCAATAACCCTACTTCACTGTTGAAGTCATACTCCAACAGATTACTCCATGAACACTTATCAAGTATTCAATCTTTTGCAAGTATCTTCTTTGACAAACAAAGTGTTGAGATACCAAGGCTGCCACCCTTGACTCAAGTAACTAAGATTCTCTCTAAATGAACCCTACTTACCTCAACAGTTCTGAAATCTCCATATAGATTGGATCCACCCTTAGGGTTACGAGAGATGAATCATTCCTTGCACTTTTGGATGGTGAAAATAAATCACCTCCACTTTCTTCAAGTTTGTGTTTCACATAAACACCCTCTAGTCAGAAGAATAACTAGAAGACTCCAGATGCACGACTGAGACGTCTTTATGGGTGGACTTGAGAGAATTCTCAAGTATCTTTGACAACTTAGCCGATCAATAATTTATCAAATCCCTAGAGCAAAAACTTGATAAACCTAGTCTCAACTCCCCTTCTCTTCAACTGACTTCAAACTGCACCATGGAACCAAGCTTCCAAGTACCAAGTCACCATAACAGACATCTACCAACAACTCTCTTCATTCCATCGCTCCCGACTTTGGAATAAAAAGATGCAGATATCTTCACATATAGAGGCCAAAGATTGAGATCTTCCACCATCTGTCTTTAGCAACAACTCCAGAATCCCATAATTCCAGAGCTCTTCCATCAGAAACATATACAGCGGAACCACCAAGGAACAAATCCAGCTTTCCCTAATAAGATGTCAGAACATCTTATAAGACACCCCAACAAGAGAACTAGCTACTTCTCCAGCAGTTGTTGCAGAACCTCCTCAGCAACATGAACAACCATCGGGTTGTTACCTTTGATCCAGAACATCCATTACATCCATTAATACCCTTGAGTATGTCTAAGTTGATTGATATGATCTCCAAAACTCCTCCTTATTTAAATGCCAGAAAGTATCTCCCAAAGATCTCATCCAGAAACAGACAGGATGCCTACTCTGATACCAATTAAAATTTTGGCATAGCAGACAACAGATGTCCTAACACATGTTAAGACATTGTTCTGCATAATTATTAAATAAGAACAGAACCGCAGGCTGATACCTAGAATATCAGCAACTGCAGAAACACAAATGTTTCGACATCTGTTCCAACATGTTAATAAAAGACAATAACAAAATATGTAAATCTGCATAATGATAAAAGAACACAGCAATTGTTAACCCAGTTCGGTGCAATTCACCTACTCTTGGGGATACCAATCCAGAAAGAAGAATTCACTATCAGTAGTATAGTTTTATGTAAACAGACTCAGGTTTACAGTAAGCACCCACGCTTACCTATCACTACCCAATGAAGACTTTATCATTAGAAGTCATATCTAATTGATAAGAGAAACCCATCTCACTCCCTAAATCACAACCTGTGATTATCTAACAGTTACTACACCATAACTGTATCATGCCTATTGAAATACACCCATTCCAATACAAAGTTCAGTCAAGCATCCTTGACTAACAACTTAACTTGGATTTGCTTCAAAGCTTCATCCAAGAACAATACACGATTCATTACCTACGGGTTTCTGAATCTGTACAAGTACATATGTCTACCACACTGTATCAAATAAATACAGAGGGAGACTTACAAGATAAACCTACGACTCTCAAAACCTAAACCCTACTTTACAAAATAGGATTCCTATGTCTATGTCATTCTCTCTCTCTTTTTTGCATTAGGTCTTGATCTTCTTTTATAGCCTTTTGATGCGTTGGGCTTTCAACTTTCTGTTGGCTGATTCCTTGATCCATGTTCTGATTGCTCCTTAAATCTTTCAACTGATATGTAAACATTCTACTGTTAGTAAAAGACACGATGTCCTAACATCGTGTTGGGACATCTTATCTGACATGTCTTCTTTTAGTAGAATTCTTCTTTGTTGTTGGAACATATTGTGCAGCAACTTGTTTCACCAAAATTTATTCAAATATTCAAAGTCTTCAGGTGAGGATGAC
Source organism: Lathyrus tuberosus (assembly GCA_022829125.1). Classification (NCBI taxonomy): domain Eukaryota; kingdom Viridiplantae; phylum Streptophyta; class Magnoliopsida; order Fabales; family Fabaceae; genus Lathyrus; species Lathyrus tuberosus. Next base: position 7,508,796 of record JALAZF010000250.1, read on the forward strand.
GAAAATATTATACCCATAACTACTGTCGGTATGCTTTCAATTAAACTTTACCGATGATGTAAGACATTGTTTCAAATCCCTAAACACTAGAGAGATAAGGAGTTAATCCCTAGTCAGCCACTTCGAGCCTAGAAGTAGGAGTTTCCTTCGGATTTCTAAACCCTTAAATCTCAACCTTGGGGTAGGTATGTAACACACCAAAATAATTATAATATTTATTTAATTGATTTATTATAATTATTCGTTGTTTCGGTGAATTTTGATGAATATTGTGACGCATGGTGAATTGGTGTGGGGTTGTGGGGTAGTCCCGAGTTAAGGGAATATTGAGGAATCTTATAATTAATAATTTAATTAGGATTATTTTATTAGCAATAATAATAGAATAATTTGAATATTTAGATTATTATTTGGATTATTATTATTATATTTATTATTGTTTAAAATAATTAAGAGGACCATTAAGGGTAAGACGGTATTATTGAGAAGGTTAAGCGAGGGTAATATGGGGAAATCATAATTGGGGTCCAAGGGGTAAGTTTGACAAAAAGAAAAGTGGAAATTAGGGAAGTTATTATGTGCAATAGTAAGATGTGAAGAGAACGGAGAAAAAGAGACTAGGGCACAAAGAACGAGAAAATGAACCGTAGAACTCTGAGGAAGAATCTTTTGCTGGAAAATTTGAGGTATAGGGGGTTAATCTGAGTTAATGTATCTGATATGGGTTTAAGGAAGGGGTAGTTTGTGTGTTATGTGTTTTGACGAATTTATGATGAATCTGTGATGAGTTTATGACGAATTTTCGTATGATGAATTTTATGATGAATTTCTGTGGATCTGTATGTGTAATTGCTGTCTGTTATGAAAATTGTGTGAATGTTGTCATTGATGTTTGGATTTGTATCTGTCTCTGCTGTTCTTGTGATGAATATAAAACCAGAACCAGATCTGTAATTGGAGAAATTAGGACTTGGTAATTAGGAGAAAATTGATGAAAATAATGAAGTAGGATTAGAACCGTCGTGTAGCGTCGGCCAAAAGCCCTCGCTAATAGGCTTAAAACCGACGCTACAACGTGTTAGCGATGGCTTAGCGTCGGAGTCGGGGCGGACATCCTAAAGGTTGTAGCAAAGCATAATCACGAGCCGTCGCTAACGTAGTGTCGGCTATTGTAACGCTAGTGTGATGGTAAAACACACAAAATGATGCTAGTTTATTTTTTTTAATTAGCGTTGGCTAAAGCGGACGCCAAAGTCATATAGTGGCGGTTTAAAGCGTCACTTATACAATCTCTACAGTACGTTAGCGCCGGTTATTATGGACACTAGTTGGGGTTTTCTAAAAATGGCGTCGATATAAACCGTCGCTACTTAGAAAATATAGTGTAATATAGCGGTACACATAACCGACGCTAGAGTTTATTTATTTTACGAATTACTTTAGCGTCGGTCTTTTTTGACGTTTTGATCTTAATAATGTTCTGTGTAGCGTCGGTTTTAGCCGCCGCTAATGTTTTTTTGGTTTTTTTTATTTTTATTTAAATGTATTCCTGTTAAAAATCAAATTTATGTGCTACATTAAATTTACTGAACCCTATTTTTAATTTCAAACTATTAATTGATCCACATTATCACATCAAAATTCTAACACAAGATAACAAACTTGTGTAAATCCATGATATTGCTACATTAAGATGTCAAAGTTATATTAAAATATTGACACTATATTAAACTTGTTCCCATCCACAATATTGCTACATAAAGATGTCAAATTACATCAAAATATCAAATTTCTGAAAATCCACAATAATTTGAACAAGTTCTAAAACTCAGAAAAAGAGAATGCATATATGACTCAACATCAATCACTCATATCTTCTAGATCCAATGACTGCTCATCAGAGTCATCATCGTAATGGCCATGAGTGTTAGGATGGACACTATAAGCAGGAGCAGTGGAAGTACCCGCCTGACTCGACTTCCAAGCAAACATCTCTTTTTGAAATTCTTGAAACTGCCTTTTCAATTCTTCTGTCTCAGCCATAGCTCTGTCTGCACGTGCATTAGCTGATGCAGCCTCTTCACGTGCTATAGCAGCCTCAGCTCTAGCCGCCTCAATTGCTTGGCTATCCGCCTCTCTATTCTGGTTTGAAACTGTAACTTGTGTCAAATAAGACACACCATATCATATGTTAACCGCCATTCGGGCAGTTCCATAACAACGACCGCGCGACTTACCGCCAACAGCTTCTTTCCAAATTTGTAGCCTTTCTGACGCATCCACATTATTATCAGTTTGAGTGGCTTGTGTCAGACGGTTCACATAATTTTCCTGTAAAACACAAGACACATATACAATCAGCCACATTTCAAGAATTCTATAACAATAGGCCACTCAATGCATGCATCACAAGGCCCAAACTCAATGCAACATAACATTTCACAAACTTGAAAAAGTTCCTGAACTAATACACATTATTTGTACCACTGTAGCAAACACTTTAACTAATTTGTTTCAACCAAACAGTTCCTGAACAGCAAAAAGTCTGCAACCAAACACTTTGTTTGGTTGAATCCAAATCCATGACAGTGTATCAGCATTACAAGTCTGCAACCAAACACTTTAACTAATACACATTATTTGTACCACTCAACCAGCCACATCACAAGGCTTGAACTAATACACATTATTTGTACCACATTCTTTAACTCAATCCAATGGATGATCAGGAAATACTTTAACTGTTCTTGCAAACATAATAAAATACAGCAGCATTACAAGTCTGCAACCAAACAACAACAACAAAACCTTTGAAACACATAAAATATTTGGAACAATTCAATTCAATGTTCTTAGAACCAAACATCCGTAACAAAACCTTTGAAACACAGAAAATATTTGGAACAATTCAATTCAATCTTCTCTTATTGCATTCACATCTTCTAGATATATACACGTTTAGATTGAAAACGATATAGACATATTTACATTAGAAATGATAGCAACGTATATATTCTTTCAAATAGATGATGAGAACGGGTCAAAGCATGTCTCACACACTACATATAACAAAAGGATTGACATGGTTGAAATAATTGGGAAGGGATTTGGTGCCTTTAATTTTCTATGCCTTTGTAACTTTGGTCGACATCTCTTTTACCTCTTCTTTCTCTCTCATACAACAACTTTTATAATCATTTATTTAAGTTCTAATACATGGCACAAAAGGTAGCCAATAGTTAAGGTAGAAATAATTATACAATTGAACCAATCATGTTCCAACAAATTAAATTGACATAACAGAATTTCAAAAACAATCAGTAACTAACTCCAAAACTCATTTCAACTCTGACTTCACATTAACATTTAACTAACCAAAACAAAACTAACTTCATAGCACTTTAATCATGACAGTAACAGATTCACACTTAGAAGCTCATAACTAACTTTCAATTACAAGCAACTATAAATCAAGAAAGGACTTACATGTGTTGTTTCTGCACGACGGTCGACCCACTGCCCATTCTTCTTTTTGTGGGTGGTCATGAAGAGCTCGTCGGGATTTGGTGGTCGACCTAACTTCTTCTCCTATAAATAAAGACAACATATATATGGTTACAATGAATATCGGATATAAATATTTTGGCGCATATTATAATTACAAATAGAATACACACCAATTCTAGAGCAACATCATGATGAGCTCTACGTCCTGTGGTATGGACCGCCCCACCTCTAGCTGATGACCGATTTGTCTTATTTTGTTGAGAGAGCTTTTTGAATTCTTCAGTTTGCCACCCCTTAAGAAGATACTCATAATGCTTTTCACCCATCCAAGACGGCTTTGTCCCATTCCTCCTAATCTTACCAAATATATCAATTATTCTTTTACCACAAGCTTTATGAAACAAATCTTCCATTTTGCTGTCATCATATGGCTCCCACTGAACAAGATCCTGGAAAAAGAAATAGTTTAGAAGACTGTGTTGGTAAACATATCAGAACTTCACAACCATATAAGAAGCATGAAGAAATTACATCTTACTTTAAACATTTTAAAGTATTGATCTCTCTCATTTCTTATACCACTTAATTTAAGCTCGCTATACCTCATGAAATTTCTAGAATAATTTTTTATTAAAACTTTTCTAATAGCTGCAGCAACAACATCACCTTTACATAACCTACAAAACATAAATCAAACAAAAATCAAACATAAACTACAACCTGATATATACAAGAGATTTGTGATAAGCATTGTAACATTCACATCATCACTTCATACACCAACAGAGTCACTATTTTGAATGTGAATCAGAACACATCATGAATGCATTAGCATATCAGTCACTATTTTGATAGAATCCCATATTGACATAAACCAACAGAGTCCTGATAAAAAATAAAAGAATTTTTAAGGAGAGATCTTTCTCTTTCTCCATATAATATGATAAAGTATAATATGATCTATAATGTATCGTTGGTTGTACTTCACGCGCATGACTTAGTACATATTTCACTACAATGCACACATAGTACGACATTAACATAGTTACAAAAACTGATCAGATTGTGCTTATTACTGGACCACTTACTAGTAAATTATCCATCAAGTGATGATATTTATTGACTGAATCTGTTGTGCTTATTACTGACTGGTTTTACTGGTACTAACTAATGTTATGAAACTGTGTGCACACATGCTGAAGTATCCATTACAAAGGATAAGTCAGTTAGTAGTCACCTACATTAAGTTAGTTTCTGTCATTCAGTTAGTTTCTGTCATTCAGTTAGTTTCTGTCATTCAGTTAGTTTCTATCAAGAAAGTTAGAGAATATTGTAAACTTCTGTTAGAAGTTAGTTTTGGTTAGAGGAGGGAAAGTTAGGATACAATTCGAGAAGTTGGGAGTTTTTTGTTAGAAACCTGTTAGTGAATTCTCTTTCTGTTATGACAGTTAAGAGTTTTGTTAGGGAATTTGGTTAGTACTTCTTTCAATATTGACAGACCTTTAAAATATTTCTTTATTGTAATGAGTCTTGTTTAATTTGTGTTGAAAGTTTTGAAAGGGTCATTTAGGTAGTTAGACCTATGTTTAAACCGACTTATTGCTACCCATGTTTAAACCTTTAATCATAAGTCAGCATAGAGAATATCAGTTAGCCTGTGAATATCAGAAGTTAGACCTATGTTTAAACCTAGTTATTGCTACCCATGTTTAAACCTTTAATCATAAGTCAGCATAGAGAATATAAGTCAGCATAGTTATTGCTACCCATGTTTAGACCATATATTTGATGTTAAGGGCATGGAAGACATGGCACCCGATAGAGAACCTACGGGTATTTCAAAAGCAACAGAAACAGGGCATGAAAGACAGGGCACCCCATAAAGACAGGGCATAAAAGTCATTGTTATAATTGTTATAATTGTTATAATTAAGAATACAAGATTTCTTACCCTTGGCCCACAATACTAATCATTGGTCGTTGCCTACCAGCAAATACTTGTTCTGCGGCCTCCTCTCCCTCATCATAATCTGTTTGGTCTCTCTCCTCTTCCTCCACTGCTACCGTGGTGTGATGGGCAGCCGGACCTTGCAAAACATGTTGTGTCACTCCCGGGGTAGGAACAAATGTGCATTCCTCAAAAGTCTGTGGTGATTCGGTTGTCTGAACCGGTGGCAGTGTTGTGGTTCTAAGAGGTGGTGGTGGTGTTGCGGTTGTTTGAGACGGTGGTGGTGCTACTGTGCTTGTCTGAGACGGTGGTGCTGCTGCTGCGCTTGTCTGAGGCGGTGGTGGTGCTATGGTTATATGAGGCGGTGGTGGTGATGCGGTCGTCAGAATTGGTGGTGCTTGCTTTCTTTGATGTGTGCTAGAAGTGATGCTTTGGTTCCTTGTGTCATGCTTCATGCGAGATGTGTTTATAGCTAGAGCCCCAGGTGGCATGTGTCGTGTCCGGCATAATCTATCAACACTGCATTAGCAAGAATGCATGAAATTAAAGATATTAAATTTTAAAGAAACCAAATAGTGAAAGTTTTTGTCATCTTACGGTTTCTTTCCCGTTGGTGCTCCCTTCTTTGACCCTTCTCTTGTCATTTCAAATTACACAGAGTATGAGCCACAAAAATCTACACAATTTAGGCGAAAACCAATCAATACTATATATTGAGCATGATGGTATTCATTGATTGATAAAGAAATGAAGTAAAAATATCACAGAGGCAGAAATGATTGTCTACAGAATTAGTTTAGATTTATCTCTGATATTGATATAGCTTAGATTTATCTCAAATTTTTTCTTGATGTTTAAGGCTAAGAAGACAAAAGTTCATGAATCAGATATAAATTGCATATAGGATGTATAAAAGCACATGGATCAAATTACACTATAATGTTCTATTTTTTTAGGAAAAAAATGGCAGCCAACGCATCAATGGTGTCAAGATGTATCCCTATGGACCACTGAATGCAACCCTGCACTCCTCCCTTTTAAACATGCAAAATTGATTAAATTCAATAAAAGTATAATGCTTATGAGGATACAAAAATACTGTCAAAAGATTCTTCTGCACAGGAAGATCAATCTTTTTCTTCACCCTTTCAGAATTAAGTGTTATATTTTACAGTTATAGCTTCAAGAGAATTTAACACTGTCATGAATAGCTTCAAGAGAATTTACAGTTAAGGAGAAGAATTGGGTAACTAGAAATTCATATTCCAACTTAATTCTCTAGAAGAATTTACAGTTAGTAATCTACTGCCACCAACTCTCAAGTATCTTTCTTTGAGAGGTTGTTTAAAGCTAAGAATAATAAATCACAAGGGTTTAAAAGGTTGACGATTATTAATTGTCCGTCATTTAAGGAGAAGTACAAAAAGGAGGGAGGAGAGCGTTGGCATACAATTATACACAATTTGATAAAATACATATAACACAAGCAGAGGAGCCTAAAGTTGTAAACTTGTGATTCTATATACCTAAATTAGTATATGGATCTAAATTAGAAATTGCTACCCAGGGAAAGGAGCCTTATTCTAATTTTGAAAGATACCGAACATTGGTTAGAATAAATTTGGAAACATCACTAAAGCAAACAATAGCATAACACATATATATCATTCGAGTGCAAACAATAACTTCATACAACATATTGAAATAACTATGAAATAAAAACATAATCGTTTCGATTTGGTTACATTTGAAGTTCATGTTGATGAGGGATGACATCATGGCACTAGTATTGGCTCGACCTCATCAATTAATCCTTCATCGGCTAAACCACGTATTTGTTCAACTTCTGTAATAGGCACAACTGGTGACATTTCATCAGATTGATAAGGAATTTCATCCTCGGTGTTATCTATCTCCACATAACCCCTTGGTTTTGTGGTGATTGCAGCACACCATCCACGCATGTTTCTACACATATCTGGATATGGGACATAATACACCTGTTTTGCTTCTTGTGCAAGAATGAACGGATCATATTGACGATATCGTTTATTCATCTTTATGTCAACAATATTGTACTCCTTATTAACTCTTGTGCCACTATTATTTGTTAGATCAAACCAAGCACAATAAAATAGGGAAATCTTGTTGCTAAAGCCATGGTATTCCAATTGAAGGATACGTTGGATGATACCATAGAAATCATCTTCTCCTCCATTTGTAATTCCTTTAACATATACCCCAAAATTAGTAGTTTTTTTACCATGACTCCATTCTTCAGTGTGAAACTTGTACCCGTTAACAAAGTAGATGTGCCATGATGTTGCCTTAGGATTAGGACCAAGAGCTAATGCCTTCACGTATGGGCTAGGTGTTCCATTGCTCTCATCATTCACCTAAAAAAATATACATCCAACCTTAGAGCGATTACATTGGCAAACTACATCAATGTGAGAAGTAAACTTACATATTCCTTTAGCCATGAAGGAAATTGCTCGGGTATAAGACCAGAAGCATCTTCCTCATTGATACGATGATATTGCATGAACAATCTGACACCGAATATAAAATTTATGAAGTATTTATACACGATGGTTAAGAACAAAGCAGTTGTTTTACAAAATGTACTTACTCGAGGTACGGTTTAATCTCATCATAATTGATTAGGACGTGCACGTGAGTAGAATCCCATTCTTTATCAAGCACCCAGTAGACCTGAGACTTTCCACTAGGACGACCATGTTTGTTAAAAATAGAAAGTGTTGGTTGGACATTCTCATGATATGATGATCTAGGATCGTTTCTGAAACTTGTACTTGGAAACAAACTAACGGTGTTGAAATAGTGAGAGCAAAAATAAGTAGTTTCACGATGCAAATAGGCAGTGCATATTGAACCTTCAACTCTGGCTTTATTTTTCACTGAACGCTTGTAGTCTCCCATCAATCTAAGAGTGAAACTGTTAAAAGATGTTATTTCATTAAAGTAATATACAAAAATTACACATTGTTTACCTTTCAAATGGATACATCCAACGATATTGTACAGGACCACCAAGAATTGCTTCATTAGGTAGGTGAATCGGGAGATGTTCCATCGAGTCAAAGAAACCTGGTGGAAATATTCTTTCTAGCTTGCATATGATGATGGGAATGTTCTGTTCCAACCTAACAAGATCTTCCAACTTCAATGTATTACAACACAAGTCTTTAAAAAAACGACTTAACTTAGTTAGCGGCTTCCATATCTCACTAGGCAAGGAACGAAAAGCAATTGGAAGAAAACACTCCATGAATACATGACAATCATGGGATTACATCCCCTTCATCCTACCCTTGGTGACATCAGCACATCTAGAAAGATTCGAGGCATAGCCATCAGGCATTTTTAGTTCCTTAATCCATCTACAGACTAGCTTTGCCTCTTCGGATGTCAACGAAAATTTTGCCTTTGGCTTAGCCATCTTTCCATTAGGTAAAGGACGCAACTCTAAATCCCCACGTAAACAGTTAAGAGGTAAATCCAATCTTGCCTTCTCATTGTCCTTTGTTTTAGCAGGATCATTCATGACAGTGTTAAACACATTAGCAAATACATTCTTCTCTATGTGCATCACATCAAGGTTATGCCTTAACAAGTTGTCCTTCCAGTATGGAAGATCCCAAAATATACTTCTTTTGATCCAATTATGATGTTTCCCATACCCTGGAAATTTGGTGGCCCAGTCAGTGTCTGTGACTTTTGGAAAATCACGGACAACTTCCTAGTGATCATGCCCAGTAAACATATAAGGTGGTCTTTTTTTCTTTATCTTGTTTTTTGTAAATCTCTTTTTAATTTTTCTAAATGGATGATCCATTGGTAAAAACCGACGGTGACAATCGAACCAAGTTTGTTTTCCACCGTATCCTAAGGTGAAAGCCTCTGTACTATCCATGCAATAAGGACATGCTAATTTACCTTGTGTCCCCCATCCAGACAACATACCATATGCTGCAAATAGACATCTATTTTAGCTTTTGGGTTGTATGATCCAGGCACAAGACAAGTCAAAAACAGGTATGGTTTAGTCATGCACATTTTGGGAGGGAGATTGTAGGGTGTGACTATTATCGACCAACATGAATACGGAGAACTAGAGGCTTGAATGTAAGGTGTAAACCCATCAGTACACAAACCCAATCTTACATTTTTGGGATCACTAGCATAATCGGGATAAACTTCATCAAAGTGTTTCCATGCTTTTCCATCAGATGGGTGACGCAAAACATTTGGATTGCTTGTGTTCTCATGATGCCATCTCATTTGAGCTGCAGATTCCTTTGAAGCATAAAGTCGTTGTAACCTAGGAATGATTGGAAAATAGAACATTCTCTTCACTGCCACATCTTTAAATTTTCCCATTCCACTCTTTCGAGGAACATACCTAGCAGCCCCACAAACTCTACACTGAGTTAAAGTGCTATCTTCTTTATAATATAATAAGCATCCATTCACACAACAATCAATTTTCTCAACCTTCAATCCCAACTTAGACACCAACTTCTTCACTTGGTAATGATTTTTAGGTAAACATTTATTTGATGGACAAACATCATTAAGCATTTGAGTGAAAAAATACATGGCCTTTTGAGGAACATGCCAGTTAGACATGGCAGCCAACAACTTAACTGAAATAGATAGTCTGGATTCAAAAGCTCCCTCATAAATGGGTTGGTTTGCAGAGGTCAATAGATTATAAAATTGTTGAGCTTCTTCATTTGGTGCCTCACCCTCACTAACGGTTTCGTTTTCCATATTAGCATTCACATTAGGGACATTAACAAATTACCTACTAGCATCATACACCATTTCATTCATTGCATCAAATTGTTCTTCATCACTCGGATTATCTCCACCAACATTTCCGCCACTACTAGAATGACCATCAAAGTCTACATTCTGATTCTCTTCTCCATGATCAGTCCATGTGTAATAGTTGGGTAAAAAACCATCTTTATACAAGTGATGTCTAACCTCACTAGGCGTCTTCAGGGGAATGCAGACGCATTTTACACAAGGACACCTTATCCCTCCGTCATTTAAAAATTCTGGCCGATTTATGGTTTTATTGACAAAATATTCAACTCCACTAACAAATTCATCTTTCAAACCATACCTATTAGAGTTCACTCTATCATACATCCAACTTCGGTCCATTTTCTACATGAAAAACAAACATAAGTTTCTAAATAAACATGTTCAATTCTATATGAAATTGTGAAAGTTTGATGTGAATTATAAAAGTCACATCAAGATTATCATAAGGGATATGTAGAGGTATATTACTGCACATATCATTGTCCTGAGGATTAATAATAAAAAATTATGGATAATAGATATATAATTGTGGGGCACATTTAGGCATCAAATAGAAAAAACACAACATGTTTTAAAGTATCAAACAAACAATAAAACTTTATGTGGATTCAAAGAAATTAAACATTTTATGTTCATTTTTTTAAGGATAACCTTATCTCTAATCACAAGTAGAATATCTTCCACATCATCAAGAAAGTCTCCATTATCCACCTCACATCCAATTTCCTCAACCTCTAATATCCAACCGTCATACATCCCACCTTTCCTCACAAACACTTTTCAAACAAAACCAAATCCTAAACCAAACCAATAATTAACAATGTCTTAGTTTCTGTTTCAATGTACCTACCACTAACCCAAGCCACACACAAACACCTCACCACACCCTTCTTGAAACCCCTACCCTTTCCACAAGAAAAGAAGACAGTACTAGTCAACAATTCAACTTCAAAATTTAATCTTGTTGGAGTTCAAGCGTCGTTGAAAGACCAAACAGTGAAGGGTCTAACAGCTTATATTGGGTGCTGTTATTGGTGTTTCCAACTTTGATCTTATTAAGAGGACTTAATTGATTCAACGATGTTGTCTCAATCTTAAAAGTTTACATTTTTATGCTACTTGTAATTTATGTAATTGTTTCTAATACAAGAAGAAGAATCATACCAACCATAGCTGTGTAATTGTTTCTACTTAAATTCATATTATATATTTTTCACAACCATTATAGCAACAACATGTAATCATACCAACCATTATAGCAACTTGTACTTACACAAAAAGATTCGAAAGTTTACAACTAAGAGCAACAACATGTTAACTGAATGGCCCTGTGGTGAATTTGAAACATGTTTGCACTACAAGACATAAGGAAACAAGCTCTCATTAATTTTGAAATCGACATTTAAACATGAGGGAATCTCGACACAATACCACCAAAAGTTCAAACAACAACATCAATATTTTCACCAAATTCTATCATATCAAGCAGCAACAACAATATATTGGATGAACAACTCAATATATGTAAGTCATCACAAATTCAAGCAACAACAGTAATATGTTAGATGAACAACTCAATATATGTAAGTTACCACAAGTTCAAGCAACAACTCATATCTGAACAAAAATAACAGAGACTTGAGATTTATGTTAAAACTGATTATGAGTTCAACACTAATCTAAACAGTGTACCAACAGACTGTGAAAGATTACAGTACTTGAATCTCAACAAAACAACACCAACTACATAATATTTATGACATTTCCAAGTTGGAAATTAAACATTACAGTAGCTTGTACTTACACAAAAAGATTCGAAAGTTTACCGCAATGTCGACACGAACAGCTACCAATCAACGTCACAAATCTTCAGTATTTGTCGTACCGACGCTTTCGCAGGATTCTAATCTCGCAGCGTTTACAGACTCAGATTCACAGCGTATGGAAATAAGCTGAAACCGGGATTGATTCACTGCTATGTTGTTGGAAAAGAAGACGAACAACCCTTCGATGATGCTATACGCACAAATTTGGAACGAAATTGAGAGAGCTGTTGCTATTCACGGTGAAGTGTTTAAGGGTGGTGATGATTGAAATGGAAAATGTTGTCGTCGTGTCGGAAGTTGGATGAAGAGGTTGAACCGTGGGTCGAATGGATGGTACCAGGGTTGTTTTGTGGTGACAGAAAGAGGACCTCTTGTGGTGGTGATGGGTAGAGTTCAGGGGATGAAACACGATGGTGGTTTCGGTGTCATTCACGACTGATGGAGGTGGTTCCGGTGGGTATTGAGATGAAGAGGAAATAAGGGTTTGATTTTTCTGAAGGTGAAATGAAGAGGAAAAATAAGGAAGGTGAAATGAAGAGGCAATAAGCTGAGAATTTTTTTTATTATTTTAAATTTTATATATTTGATTATAATAAGTCTTATATGTTTTTTATATTTTATTTGTTTTAAGGAAATAAGTTTATACATTTTTTTATTATTTTATATTATATTATATTTGTTTATAATAATTTTTTTTATATTTTATATATTTGTATTATATTAAGTTTTATATTTAACTTTTAAAAGAATGTTTTATATTTTTTTATAACTTTTCAACTTTAATTCTTATAATAAGGTTTAAATATTTTTTTTACTATTTTATATTTTATAGATTTGTTTATAATAAATTTTATATATTTGCTTTAAATTAAGTCTAACATCTTATTTATTTTGAAATTAAATTTTATTCTAAAAATTGAAAAAATTATTTGGTTAGAAAAAATAAAAAAATAAATACATAAAAAATAAAAATGGGAGGCAAACTAAAGTTGTGGGGGGAAAAGCAAATTTTCACGCCAAACTTAGCGTCGGTTTTAAGCGACGCAAACCTTAACATAAATTATTAAATGAATAAGAAGAACCAAACGAAAATTAAGGGGGGGAATGAATTATTTTCGCGCTAACTTTAGCGTCTATTAAAATAGTCGCTATATAAAAATATAAGTTAGCGTCGGTCTTAACCATCGCTAAAACTCCTTTAAATAAATTATTTTCAATGAAACTAATTAATTCCATACATAGTGTCGGCTATAACCGACGCTAATAATAATATCCTATTAAAATAATTAAGACAAATGCTTTTATACGTTTGCGACGGCTATTTGTGACATGACGTCAACACTACTAGTGTCGGAGTCGGGGCCGACGCTAAAAGTTTGCGGCTAAAATGCATTTTTCTTGTAGTGTTAGATCTGTGATGAATCGAAACATGTTTTGGGTCTGATTTGGAAGATTAAAGGTGCTGGGATAGGAAGTTTTTCGCTCAGATGCGAAATCTGAGTTTTGGGGTGGTTTCTGGCCATACGCGTAAGGGGGAATTATTACGCGTATGAAGGGGACATCCCCAAGGTGCTACGCGTAGCACACACACCCATCCCTAGGGACAACATGACCCTCTGCCAGTAGGCGTAAGGGACGCGTAAGGAAAGATGGCCATACGCATATGGGAAGCCATTACGTGTATGGGCTTCTTAGGAAGGGAGCCTACGCGTATGGGCTAGCCATTACGCGTAGGGGAAAGTTGTAGGGAGTTTTGAGAGGAGAACCCTCTCTGCTCGTACGCATAACAAGCAGAGTGATACGCGTATGAAAGGCCTGGGCAGGTGGCCTTACGCGTATGATACGCAGGTCAGTGGGAGAGGAGGAGAGTCATACGCGTATGGGGCATGGCCATACGCGTATAGGCAGAACTGTTGATGGATTTGTTTTTGCGATTTCTGTCTCGATTTCGCTTGTAATGCAGTTCCCTTGAAACGGAAGACTATGATGAGATAATAAAACATGAGTAAACTAGTGATGAGGGTGAATGTGATGAAATTGAGAAATTTTGACGCGACGATTAAAAACATGACGAATTGTGAGGTATAGTGATGAATCGTGATGAGTGCGTATTGGCGATGTATTATGACATTTGGTGATGATTCATGAATGATGATGCAAATATGACGATTTTATGATGATGATTATTATGAAGCTTTGCATCATGCATTCATGGCATATTTGGGACTACGGTCCAGTGGTGGCTTTAATCCCATTGTGTGGATTGAAGTGGTTTGTGACGTGCTCCAGTTCTTGTGTAGAATCGATCCTATTGGTGGGGATCTTTGGAGGGTGATGGCCCAGTGTCCATCAATTATGACGAATTGGTACCACATGCATGATTCTATGAGGTGGAATTTCCATACTATGTGGCATTGCATTCTATTGATGTATTTGATGTGTGGATGATGTTGTGAATGACTTGGTGATGTCTTGTGTTGCTATTTTATCTTTTGCTTATATCTTATATATTGATTCATGATTACTCACCCTACCTGTTTGAATGTTGCCTCCACATGGGTAACGTGCAGGTGATCCGGCTTAGCTCTCTTGGTGCTTGAAGATTTAGCTTTTGAAGTACTTTGGTTTTCTGTCAATTTAGAGGGACTTACTCTGATATGTAACATTGGGTCGGGACGTTTGAGTCGAACAATTTACGTTCTTTTATTTTGTTGGCATGATGATGTTTATGGGTTTTATTTTAAGTTGTTTTTTGATTATAAACTGTTTTTAGTTTTGATTTCCACTCCGAAGTGTTTAAATGAAATCATGATGATCAACCCGTGTTACGGAGCAGGTTAATATTTTGATGTCTCGTAAAGAAATGTGATGCCCTTCTTGGGATTTTACTCTGATATAATTGCTTGTAACTGTCGTGATTGTTTGTTGGGCAGAAAGGGTGTTGCATAAGTGTTATCAGAGCAGGTCGGTTTGTCCAGCCAGGTTTTACACAATGTCAGTCCCCTGTCAGTCGATGAGTTTGTGTACACCGTTAATGTTTTATTTCTTCTAACCTATTGGTGGTGTGCAGGATGGCTGGAAGAAATGATCGTGTTATCGTTGATGCGTTAGAGTTACTTCCTCAAGCAATTTCTCAGAACAATCAGAATGGTGGAGCTCCTGATGAGTTTCGCGCTTTGGGGAAGTTCCAGAGGAACAATCCGCTGACTTTTGTGGGTACTCATGATCCAGAGAGTGCACAAAAGTGGCTGAAGGTGATTGAGAAGATCTTTCGGGTGATAAGGTGTACTGACGCTCAACAAGTTTAGTTTAGAACTCACATGATGTCAGAGGAGGCTGAGGATTGGTGAGATAACACCCGTCAGAGACTTGAAGACGTTGGTACTATAATAACTTGGGCTGTGTTCAAGCAGGAATTTTTGGGGAAATATTTTCTAGAAGATGCTCGTGGAAAGAGGGAGGTGGAATTCCTTGAGTTGAAGCAAGGAAACATGACTGTGGTAGAGTATGCTGCAAAGTTTGAGGCGCTGCTAAAGTTCTGTCCTCACTACAACCGTGCTGATGCTGAAGTGTCCAAGTGTCTCAAGTTCGAGAATGGGCTGAGGACAGAATCAAGTAGGGTATTGGGTACCCAACAGGTTCGCAGTTTTGCTGAGCTAGTGGATAAGAGTAGGATCTACGATGAGGATAGCTGAGCTCGATCTGCTCACTACAAGCATCTTAGTGAGAAGAAAGAGAAAGGGCAGTATAGAGGAAAGCCTTATACGACTTCAGCTAACAAAGGGAAGTAGAAGGCTTTAGATGGGAAGAAGACAAGTGGGGGAGCAGCTCCCGTTTCTGTGAATTATTACAGGTGTGGTGAGCAAGGCCACCGTGTTGAGGTTTGCACCAATAATGTGTTGAGGTGATACAGATGTGGCAAGAAAGGCCACAGAGCTACTAATTGCAAGGATGATGGTCCAACCAGTTTCAATTGTGGTGAGAAGGGTCACATCAGTACCCAGTGTCAGAAATCGAAGAAGACTGCTACTGCTGCTCAGACCAATGGTAGAGTGTTTGCTTTGAGTGGTTCAGAAGTCCCTGAGAAGTATAACTTGATTCTAGGTACATGTTTTATTAATAATGTTGAATTGGTCGTTATTATTGATACTGGTGCTACTCATTCATTTATTTCGTTTGATTGTGCTACTAGATTGGGTTTGAAATTGTCTGATATGAATGGTAGTATGATAATAGAAACTCCAGCTAATGGTCCTGTTTCTACTACTTTTGTGTGTTCGAGATGTCCTTTGACGATTTTTGGGAAGAGTTTTGTGATGGATTTGGCGTGTTTACCCCTGCATCAAATCGATGTAATCCTTGGAATGAACTGGTTGAAGTTCAACTATGTTCATATCAATTGTTACAATAAGACCGTAGAGTTTCCTGAGCTTGGTGATAATGTGGAGTTGATTTCTTGTCTTCTAAGCAAGTAGACGAACTTATGGAAGATGAAGCCTTAGTGTTTGCAATGTTTGCATCGTTGCAGGTCGATCGTGAAGCTGCGAGTGTCGAATTGCCTGTTGTCTGTGAATTTCCAAAGGTGTTTCCAGAGGACATATGCGATTTGCCTCCAGAATGTGAAGTGGAGTTTGTAGTGGACTTGATACCAAGTACGAGTCCAATGTCAATGGCTCCTTACCGGATGTCCGCTTCAGAATTAAGTGAATTGAAGAAACAATTAGAAGAATTGCTCGAGGAGAGGTTTGTTCGGCCGAGTGTTTCTCTGTGGGGTGCTCTGGTGCTGTTAGTGAAGAAGAAGGATGGTAGTATGAGGTTGTGTGTTGATTATTGGCAGTTGAATAAAGTGACTATCAATAATAAATATCCACTTTCGAGAATAGATGATTTGATGGATCAGTTAGTAGGCGTCTGTGTGTTTAGGAAGATTGATTTAAGTTCTGGTTATCATTAGATTCGTGTTAAGCCTAATGATATTCCGAAAACAACTTTCAGAACGAGGTATGTTCACTATAAATACATTGTGATGCCGTTTGGTGTGTCCAATGTACCTGGTGTGTTCATGGAGTATATGAATCAGATTTTTCATGAGTATTTAGATAAGTTTGTTGTGGTTTTCATTGATGATATTCTGATATACTCTAAATCCGAAGAAGAGCATGCTGAGCATTTGAGAACCGTGTTGAAAGTATTAAAAGAGAAGAAGTTGTATGCAAAATTGTCGAAGTGTGAGTTATGGTTGAAAGAAGTGAGTTTCATTGGCCAAATAAATCCTTCTAAGATTGATGTTGTGCTGCAGTGGGAGACTCCAAAGTCTGCTACTGAGATACGAAGTTTTCTTGGATTGGCGGGTTACTACCGCAAGTTTATTGAGGGCTTTTCTAAATTGGCATTACCTTTGACTCAACTGACTCGAAATGGTCAAGCTTTTGTGTGGGATATAGCTTATGAAGAAAGTTTTGTGGAATTGAAAAAAAGGTTGACGACTGCCCTAGTGTTGATTTTTCCTAATCTGAATGAATCTTTTGTGGTATATTGTGATGCGTCGAAGATGGGTCTCGGTGGAGTTTTGATGCAGAATGGTCAAGTTGTTGCTTATGCTTCCAAGAAGTTGAGGGTTCATGAAGTGAATTACCCTACCATGACTTAGAGTTAGCCACTGTGGTGTTTGTGTTAAAAATTTGGAGACATTATCTTTGGCTCTAAGTTTGAAGTGTTCAGCGATCATAAAAGTTTGAAGTACTTATTTGATCAGAAAGAGTTGAATATGAGGCAGAGAAGGTGGTTGGAATTGTTGAATGATTATGATTTTGATTTGAATTACCATCCTGGTAAAGCAAATGTAGTGGCTGATGCATTAAGCAAGAAGTCATTGCATATGTCGATGCTTATGGTGAAAGAGTTGGAGTTAATTGAGCAATTCTGAGATTTGAGTTTGGTATGTGAAGAGACTCCTGACAGTGTGAAGTTGGGTATGTTGAAGTTAACTAGTGGTATTCTGGAAGAGATCAGAGTGGGACAATAATTTGAATTGAAGTTTGTTGACCAGTTGACCTTGATCAACCAAGGTAATGGGGGAGAATTCCGGATTGATGAGAATGGTGTGATGAGGTTCAGAGACAGGGTGTGTGTCCTAGATGTTCCAGAAATTAAGAAGAGTATTCTTGAAGAAGGACATCGAAGTTGGTTAAGTATTCTTCCCGGTGCTACGAAGATGTACTAGGATTTGAAGAAGTTATTTTGGTGGCTAGTTATGAAGAAGGATATTGCAGAGTTTATTTATGCGTGCTTAACTTGTCAGAAGTTAGAGATTGAGCATCAGAAGCCTTTAGGTATGATGCAACTGTTGAATATCCCAGAGTGGAAGTGGGATAGCATTTCCATGGATATTGTGTCGGGGTTACCAAAAACTGCAAAGGGAAATGATTCGATTTGGGTGATTGTGGATAAATTAAATAAATCGGCTCATTTCTTGCCGATGAAAATTAATCATTCTATGTAAAAGTTAACTGAGATGTACATTGAGGAGATTGTGAAGTTTCATGGCATACCTTCAAGTATTGTGTCGGATAGAGACCCGAGATTTACATCAAGGTTCTGGAAGAGTTTACAAAATGCTTTGGGTACTAAGTTGAGGATGAGTTCTGCATATCATCCTCAGACGGACGGGCAGACGGAGAGGACTATCCAATCCTTGGAGGATTTGCTGAGGGCTTGTATGTTGGATCATGGAGGATCTTGGGATAGCCATATGTCGTTGATTGAGTTCATGTACAACAACAACTTTCATTCTAGTATTGGGATGGCGCCATATGAAGTTTTGCATGGAAGGAGGTGTAGAACTCCATTGTGTTGGTATGAATCAGGCGAGAGTGGTGTACTCGGACCTGAGATTGTACAGGATATGACTGAGAAGATTAAGATAATCCAAGAAAGGATGAGAGCTTCACAAAGTTGTCAGAAGAGTTATCATGATAAGAGAATGAAAGCACTTGAATTCCAAGAGGGAGATCACGTGTTTTTTAGGGTGAAGCCAGTGACTGGTGTGGGTCGAGCTTTAAAGTCTAGGAAGCTCACTCCATGTTTTGTTGGTCTATATCAAATCTTGCAGAGGATATGAGAGGTAGCCTATCGGGTTGCTTTACCACTGTCGCTTGCGAATTTACATGATGTGTTCCATGTGTCTCAGTTGAGGAAGTACATTTCAGATCAATTGCATGTGATTCAAATGGATGATGTACAAGTGAGGGACAATCGGACTGTGGAAACATTACCTGTGCGGATAGATGGAAGAGAAATGAAGCAACTGCGGGGTAAAGAAATAGCCTTGGTGAAGGTGTTATGGGGTGGACCAGCTGGCGAAAGTTGGACTTGGGAGCGTGAAGATCAGATGAAGGAGTCGTATCCGACTCTGTTTTCTTCAGGTAATTTTTTAGGGCGAAAATTCTTTAAGTGGGGGAGAGTTGTAACACCCCAAAATAATTACAATATTTATTTAATTGATTTATTATGATTATTCGGTGTTTCGGTGAATTTTGATGAATATTGTGACGCATGGTGAATTGGTGTGGGGTTGTGGGGTAGTCCTGAGTTAAGGGAATATTGAGGTATCTTAGAATTAATAATTTAATTAAGATTATTTTATTAGTAATAATAATAGAATAATTTGAATATTTAGATTATTATTTGGATTATTATTATTATTATTTAAAGTAATTAAGAGGACCATTAAGGGTAAAACGGTATTATTGAGAAGGTTAAGCTAGGCTAATATGGGGAAGTTATAATAGGGGTCCAAGGGGTAAGTTTGACAAAAAGAAAAGTGGAAATTAGGGATGTTATTCTGTGCAATCGTAAGAAGTGAAGAGAACAGAGAAAAAGAGGCTAGGGCACAGAGAACTAGAAAATCAACCGTAGAACCCCGAGGAAGAATCTTTTACTGGAAAATTTGAGGTATGGGGGGTTTATTCCGAGTTAATGTATCTGATATGGGTTTAAGGTAGAGGTAGTTTGTGTGTTTTGTGTTTTGACGAATTTATGATGAATCTGTGATGAGTTTATGACGAATTTTTGTATGATGAATTTTGTGATGAATTTCTGTGGATCAGTATGTGAAATTGCTATCTGTTATGAAAATTCTATGAATGTTGTCATTGATGTTTGGATTCGTATATGTCTCTACTGTTCTTGTGATGAATATAAAACCAGAACCAGATCTCTAATTGGAGAAATTAGGACTTGGTAATTAGGAGAAAATTGATGAAAATAATGAAGTAGGATTAGAACTTAGACCTGTGATGAATCGAAACATGTTTTGCATCTGATTTGGAAGATTGAAGGAGCTAGGATGGGAAGTTTTTCATTCAGATGCGTAATCTGATTTTTGGAGTGGTTTCTGGCCATACGCGTAAGGGGTGAGTATTACGCATATGAAGAGGACATCCCCAGGGTACTACGCGTAGCATACACACCCGTCCCCAGGGCCAGCACGACCCTCTGCCAGTACGCATAAGGGGCGCGTAAGGAAAGATGACCATACGCGTATGGGAAGCCATTACGCGTATCGGATTCTTGGGAAGGGAGCCTACGGGTAAGGGCTAGCCATTACACGTAGGGGAAAGTTACAGGGAGTTTTGAGAGGAGAGCCCTCTCTACTCGCAAGCGTAACAAGCAGAGTGATAAGCGTATGGGAGGCCTGGATAGGTGGTCCTACACGTATGATACACAGGCCAATGGGCGAGGAGGAGAGCCATACGCGTATGGGCAGAGCTGTTGACAGATTTGTCTGTTTTTACGATTTCTGTTCCGATTTCACTTGTAATTCAGTTCCCTTGAAACGTAAGACTATGATGAGATAATAAAACATGAGTAAACTAGTGACGAGGTGAATGGGGTGAAATCGAGAAATTTTGACGTGACGATTACAAACATGATGAATTGTGAGGTATAGTGACGAATCATGATGAATGCGTATTGGTGATGTATTATGATGTTTGATGATGATTCATGAATGTTGATGCAAATATGACGATTTTATGATGATGATTATTATGACGCTTTGCATCATGCATTCATGGCATATTTGGGACTACGATCCAATGGTGGCTTCAATCTCATTGTGTGGATGAAGTGTTTTGTGACGTGCTCCGGTTCTTATGTAGAATCGATCATATTGGTGGGGATCTTTGGAGGGTGATGGCCCAGTGTCCATCAATTATGACGAATTGGTACCACATACATAAGTCTATGAGGTTGCATTTGCATACTATGTGGCATTGCATTCTATTGATGTATTTGATGTGTGGATGATGTTGTGAATGACTTGGTGATGTCTTGTGTTGCTATTTTATCTTTTGCTTATATCTTATATATTGATTTGTGATTACTCACCCTACCTGTTTGAATGTTGCCTCCACGTGGGTAA
This sequence comes from Lathyrus tuberosus, assembly GCA_022829125.1. Taxonomy (NCBI): domain Eukaryota; kingdom Viridiplantae; phylum Streptophyta; class Magnoliopsida; order Fabales; family Fabaceae; genus Lathyrus; species Lathyrus tuberosus. Next base: position 7,530,361 of record JALAZF010000250.1, read on the forward strand.
CATGCAGGTGATCCGGCTTAGCTCTCTTGGTGCTTGAAGATTTAGCTTTTGAAGTACTTTGGTTTTCCTTCGATTTAGAGGGTCTTGCTCTGATATGTAACATTGGATCGGGACGTTTGAGTCGAACGATTTACATTCTTTTATTTTGTTGGCATGATGATGTTATGGGTTTTATTTTAAGATGTTTTTGGATTATAAACTGTTTTAATTTTTGATTTCTGCTGCGAAGTTTTTAAATGAAATCATGATGATCAACCCGTGTTACGGAGCAGGTTAATATTTTGATGTCTCGTGACGAAATGTGACGCCGTTCTTGGGATTTTACTCTGATATAATTGCTTGTAACTGCCGTGATTGTTTGTTGGGTAGAAAAGGTGTTACAGGGTAGCTCTCAGTTAATTTGATGATATGTGTAACGCCCCAAATTTCGTAAGAATATTGTTTAATTTATTTAAATATTATATTCGTGGTGTTCTGTGAATTTTGGTGTTTCGTGTCGATGTCGGTGTTTTTGTGAAGTTTTGGTTATTTTAATTAAATAATAGTATATAATATGAATATATTAGTATTATTATTAATTTAAAATAATATTAGAGGAATTAAGGGTAAGACGGACATTTGAGGAAAATTAGTGAGGGAATTATGGAGAAAGCCCAATTTTGAGGCCTAAGGGTTAGGTTGAATATTTAAGGTGGATTTTGAGAATGGGGTTCATTTTTGGTTAACCGTGAAAAGAAGGAGAACTCTGAGGAAAAAGGGAAAAGGCGAGGATTTTCGTGAAGGTTTCCAAAGGCTCAAGAGAGAACTCATCGGATCGACAATCTAAGGTATGGGGGAGTAATTGCCTTCCATTGTTTTCATTATAGGATTCGATTGGTTGAAGTGGATTTTGGGGTTTTTGAGGGTTTATGGGTTTTGAGATAAACTGATGATTTTGAGGGCATGTTGTGAGATCGATTAATAAGAGTTGAATTTAATCGGATAAAATAGACCTTTGGGTAGATTTCCCCGTTGTTGTAGTTCAATCTTGTGGTGAAGGGATTTAGGGAGTTTATATGAAGCTTGAGAGTTTTGAAGGTTTAGGGAAATTAAGGTTTCTCGTAGTGTCCTGAATCGACCTAACAGACGTAGATTTTAGGCCTTTAATTTCTGTGATATGTTAGGACTGTTGTAGGGATGATTTTGGGTCATTTGAGGCTGTAATTGCAGGTAACTTGGAGGTTGTGGAGCCACTGATGCGTAGCAGTGATTTGCTGTAATCGCAGGTTCGCTAGGCGAACCGTTGCTTCGCTAGGCGAATGTTCGCCAAGGCTCGCTAAGCGAGCAACGCAGCGAATGCGCGATAACATGGGAGGGAGTATTGAGATGATTCTGGAGAGGAAAGGTGGGCTTCGCTGGGAGCTTCACTAAGTGAAGGAATCAGCGAGTGGGTTCGCTAAGCGAGTCAACCAGCGAGTGTTACAGATGGTTGTGTTCTGGTGTTGAGTGTGGGGTCTATAAGGTTCGCTGGCCTCTTTGCTAAGCGAAGGCCACAGCGAACAGGTTTGCTAGGCGAATCCTGGAGCGAAATGCTACTGTTCGCGAAATTTTGTTTGTGCTACTGTGTTGTTGTGATGTTTCAATGCTGTGATTTTTATGATGATTTTTCATGATGTTACTGATGATTATATGATGATGTTTTTGTGATTATTTGACGATTATGTGATGACATGACGTATATGAGAATTGATGAATGATGATGCACATTTTGATGTTTATTAGATGATGATGATTAATGATGTTGTGTATCATACATTCATATGCATACTCTGTGACGATGCTTCATTCCCATTGTGCGGATATGAGTTAATTATGACGTGCTCAGGTTCCAAATGTGGGATCGATCCTATTGACGGGGATCTTTGGAGGGTTGATGGCCTAGTGTCCATCTATTATGATGATTGGTACCACATGCATGAGTCTTGTTGGGCATTTGCATTTAATTGGCATTGTTGTATTTTATGATGTTGTTCGTGATTTTGATGTTTCCTTGTGATGACCTGAAGATGTTGTATATGAAGATAATGCCATTTTATGTATATCTTGTTTTATAATGATTATTATGAATTGTGATTACTCACCCTGCCTGTTTGAATGTTGCCTCCACGTGGGTAACGTGCAGGTGATCAGGTTTAGCTATGGATACTTTCGAGGACCTTAAAGTTCATTTACTTTTGGTCGATTTAGAGGGTCTTGCTCTGATAGTGTAACATCGGGTTGGGTCCTTTGAGTCGAACTATGTTGTTTCTTTATTTTTGTTGTCATTTGATGATGTGGTTTTATTTTTTATTATTACGATGTTTGTTGAAAACCTTTTAATTGAGATTTTTGAGTTCCGCTGCCATGTGAAGGCTTTTGAGTTATTTTGAGGAAAACCCTTTTGTTTACAGAGCAAGTGTATTATTTTGATTTAAACGGGAAATATGCACCCTTTGAGTGAACTTTTATGTTTTACTCTGATCTTTGAGTTGTTTCTGCTGCAACATTTGTGGGGGTAGAAATGGGTGTTACATTAGTGGTATCAGAGCAGGTCCGTCCGTCCGGCCAGGTTTTTACGTGTTGCTAGTCCCCTGTCAATCGACGAGTGTGTGTACACTGTCGATGTTTTAGTTCTTTTAACCTTGTTGGTGGTGTGCAGGATGGCTGGAAGAAACGATTGTGCGATTGCTGATGCGTTGGAATCGGTTGCTAATGTGGTGCCGCAGCTGAATCCAAATGGTGGAGCTCATGATGAGTTTCGTGCTTTGGGGAAGTTTCAAAGGAATAATCCACTGAATTTTGTGGGTACGCATGATCCAGCAAGTGCACACAAGTGGCTGAAAGCGATCGAGAAGATCTTCCGAGTGATAGGGTGTTCTGATGAGCAACAAGTTCAGTTTGGAACGCATATGCTGGAAGAGGAAGCTGAGGACTGGTGGGATAACACCCGTCAGAGACTTTCGGATGTTGGCACTGTGATAGCTTGGGTTGTGTTTAAGCAGGAGTTTCTGGGAAAGTATTTTCCAGAGGATGCTCATGGCAAGAGAGAAGTGGAATTCCTTGAGCTGAAGCAAGGAGATATGACTGTGGCAGAGTATGCCGCAAAGTTCGAGGCTTTGGTGAAGTTCTGTCCGCACTACAATCGTGCTGACACTGAGATGTCTAAGTGTCTCAAGTTCGAAAATGGGCTGAGACCAGAGATTAAGCATGGAATTGGGTATCAACAGATCCTCATGTATGCTGAGTTGGTTGACAAGAGCAGAATCTACGATGAGGATAGCCGAGCTCGATCTGCTCACTACAAGAAGTTGAGTGAGAAGAAAGGGCAATATAGGGGTAAACCTTATACAACTTCAGCTGACAAAGGGAAGCAGAAGGCTTCAGATGGGAAAAAGGCAAGTGGGGGAGCAGCTCCCACTTCTGGAAAGTGTCATAAGTGTGGCGAGCAAGGTCACCGTGCTGATGTGTGCACCAATAATGTGTTGAGGTGCTATAGATGCGGTAAGAAAGGCCATCGAGCTACTGATTGCAAAGATGAGGGTCCGACCTGTTTCAATTGTGGTGAGAAAGATCATATCAGTACTCAATGTCAGAAGCTGAAGAAGATTGCTACTGCTGCCCAGACCAGTGGTCGTGTGTTTGCTTTGAGTGGTGCAGAAGTGCCAGAGAAGGACAACCTGATTCGAGGTACTTGTTTTATTAATAATATCGAATTGGTTGCTATTATTGATACTGGTGCTACTCATTCTTTTATCTCGCTTGAATGTCCTAATAGATTGGGTTTGAAGTTATCTGATATGAATGGTAATATGGTAATAGAAACTCCAACTAATGGTTCTGTTACTACTACCCTTGTGTGTTTAAGATGTCCTGTGACGATTTTTGAGAAGAGATTTGTGATGGATTTGGTGTGCCTACCCTTGCACCAAATTGATGTGATCTTTGGGATGAACTGGTTGGAGTTCAACCGGGTTCATATCAATTGTTATAACAAGACTGTAGAGTTTCCTGAGATTGATGATAGTGGGGAATTGATGTTCTTATCTGCTAAGCAAGTAGACGAACTTGTGGAGAATGAAGCTTTGGTGTTTGTAATGTTTGCATCATTGCAAATTGATCGTGAAGCTGCGAGTGTGGAGTTGCCTGTTGTTTGTGAATTTCCAGAGGTATTCCCAGATGACATCAGTGATTTGCCTCCAGAGCGTGAAGTAGAGTTTGCAGTGGACTTAATAACAGGTACGAGTCCAGTGTCAATGGCTCCTTATCGGATGTCAGCTTCTGAGTTAAGTGAGTTGAAGAAACAACTGGAAGAATTTCTTGAGAAGAAGTTTGTTCGACCAAGTGTTTCTCCGTGGGGTGCTCCGGTGTTGCTAGTGAAGAAGAAAGATGGGAGTATGAGGTTGTTCGTTGATTATCGGCAGTTGAATAAAGTGACGATCAAGAATAAGTATCCACTTCATAGAATCGACGACTTGATGGATCAGCTAGTAGGTGCTTGTGTGTTTAGCAAGATTGATTTGAGGTCAGGTTATCATCAGATTCGTGTTAATCCTGAAGATATTCCGAAGACGGCTTTCAGGACGAGGTATGGTCACTATGAATACACTGTGATGCCGTTTGGTGTATCTAATGCACCTGGTGTGTTCATGGAGTATATGAATCAGATTTTCCATGAGTATTTGGATAAGTTTGTGGTGGTGTTTATCGATGATATCTTGATATATTCTAGAACCGAAGAAGAACATGCCGAGCATTTGAGGACGGTGTTGCAAGTGTTGAAAGAGAAGAAGTTGTATGCAAAGCTATCGGAGTGTGAATTCTAGTTGAAGGAAGTGATTTTCCTTGGCCATGTAATTTCAAGTGGTGGTGTTGTTGTTGATCCTTCTAAGATTGATGTTGTGTTACAGTGGGAGACTCCGAAGTCTGCTACTAAGATACGGAGTTTTCTGGGATTAGCGGGTTATTACCGCAAGTTTATTGAAGGCTTTTCTAAGTTGGTGTTACCATTGACTCAGTTGACTCAAAAGGGTCAGACTTTTGTGTGGGATGTAGTTTGTGAAGAGAGTTTTGTGGAATTGAAGAAGAGATTGACTACTGCTCCAGTGTTGATTTTGCCTAATCTGAGTGAATCTTTTGTGGTGTATTGTGATGTGTCGAAGACGGGTCTTGGTGGAGTATGATGCAGAATGGACAAGTTGTTGCCTATGCTTCGAGACAATTGCGAGTTCATGGGAGGAATTATCCTACACATGACTTGGAGTTGGCCGCAGTAGTGTTTGTGTTGAAGATTTTGAGACATTATCTGTTTGACTCTAAATTTGAGGTGTTCAGTGATCATAAAAGCCTGAAGTACTTATTTAATTAGAAGGAATTGAATATGAGGCAGAGGAGGTGGTTAGATCTGTTGAAGGATTTTGATTTTGATTTGAGTTATCATCCGTGCAAAGCAAATGTAGTGGCCGATGCATTGAGCAGAAAGTCATTGCATATGTCGATGCTTATGGTGAAAGAATTGGAATTAATTGAACAATTCAGAGATTTGAGTTTGGTATGTGAAGCGACTCCTGACAGTGTGAAGTTAGGAATGTTGAAGTTGACTAGTAGCATTCTGGAAGAAATCAGAGTGGGATAGCAATCTGATTTAAAGTTGGTTGACCAATTGACTTTGATTAACCAGGGTAACGAAGGTGAATTCTGAATTGACGAGAATAGTGTGATGATGTTCAGAGACAGGGTGTGTGTTCCAGATGTCCCAGATATTAAGAAGATCATTCTTGAAGAAGGACATCGAAGTAGGTTGAGTATTCATCCCGGTGCTACGAAGATGTACCAAGATTTGAAAAAGTTGTTTTGGTGGCCAAGTATGAAGAAGGATGTTGCGGAGTTTGTTTATGTGTGTTTGACTTGTCAGAAGTCGAAGGTTGAGCATCAGAATCCTTTAGGTATGATGCAGCCGTTGAGGATTCCAGAATGGAAATGGGATAGTATTTCCATGTATTTTGTGGTGGGATTGCCGAAGACTGGTAAGGGAAATGATTCAATTTTGGTGATCGTGGATAGGTTAACTAAGTCGGCTCATTTATTGCCGATGAGGATTAATCATTCTATGCAGAGGCTAGCCGAGTTGTATATTGAGGAGATTGTGAAGTTACATGGGGTACCTTCGAGTATTGTGTCGGATAGAGATCCGAGATTTACATCAAGGTTCTGGAAGAGTTTGCAAGATGCGTTGGGTATCAAGTTGAGGATGAGTTCTGCATATCATCCGCAGACGGACGGTCAGACAGAAAGGACTATCCAATCTTTAGAGGATTTGCTGAGGGCTTGTGTGTTGGATCATGGAGAATCTTGGGATAGACATTTACCGTTGATTGAGTTCACGTACAATAATAGTTTTCATGCTAGTATTGGGATGGCGCCCTATGAAGCTTTGTATGGGAGAAGGTGTAGGACTCTATTTTGTTGGTATGAATCGAGCGAGAGTGCTGTACTCGGACCTGAAATTGTGCAAGAGACGACTGAGAAGATTAAGAAGATCCAAGAGAGGATGAAAGCTTCGCAGAGTCATCAGAAGAGCTACCATGATAAAAGGAGGAAAGCACTTGAATTTCAAGAGGGAGATCATGTGTTTTTGAGGGTGACGCCAGTGACTAGTGTGGGTCAAACTTTGAAGTCTAGGAAGCTCACTCCATGTTTTGTTGGTCCATATCAAATATCTCAGAGGATAGGAGAGGTAGCCTATCGAATTGCTTTACTCTCGTCACTTGCGAATTTGCATGATGTGTTCCATGTGTCTCAGTTGAGGAAGTACATTCTGGATCCGTCGCATGTGATTCAGATGGATGATGTACAAGTGAGAGATAATCTGACTGTGGAAGCATTTCCTGTGCGTGTCGATGGTCAAGAGACGAAGCAATTGCAGGGTAAAGACGTAACTTTGATGAAGGTCTTGTGGGGTGGACCAGCTGGCGAAAGTTGGACTTGGGAACGTGAAGATCAGATGAGGGAGTCGTATCCGACTCTATTTCCTTGAGGTAATTTTCGAGGGCGAAAATTCTTTAAGTGGGGGAGGGTTGTAACGCCCCAAATTTCGTAAGAATATTTATTTAATTTATTTAAATATTATATTCGTGGTGTTCTGTGAATTTTGGTGTTTCGTGTCGATGTCGGTGTTTTTGGGAAGTTTTGGTTATTTTAATTAAATAATAGTATATAATATGAATATATTAGTATTATTATTAATTTAAAATAATATTAGAGGAATTAAGGGTAAGGCGGACATTTGAGGAGAATTAGTGAGGGCATTATGGAGAAAATCCAATTTTGAGGCCCAAGGGTTAGGTTGAATATTTAAGGAGGATTTTGAGAATGGGGTTCATTTTTGGTTAACCATGAAAAGAAGGAGAGCTCTGAGGAAAAAGGGAAAAGGCGAGGATTTTCGTGAAGGTTTCCAAAGGCTCAAGAGAGAACTCATCTGATCGACAATCTAAGGTATGGGGAGTAATTTCCTTCCATTATTTTCATTATAGGATTCGATTGATTGAAGTGGATTTTGGGGTTTTTGAGGGTTTATGGGTTTTGAGATAAATTGATGATTTTGAGGGCATGTTGTGAGATCGATTAATAAGAGTTGAATTTAATCGGATAAAATAGACCTTTGGGGCAGATTTCCCCATTGTTGTAGTTCAATCTTGTGGTGAAGAGATTTAGGGAGTTTATATGAAGCTTGAGAGTTTTGAAGGTTTAGGGAAATTAAGGTTTCCCGTAGTGTCCTGAATCGACCTAACAGATGTAGGTTTTAGGCCTTTAATTTCTGTGATATGTTAGGACTGTTGCAGGGATGATTTTGGATCATTTGAGACTGTAATCGCAGGTACCTTGGAGGTTGTGGAGCCACTGATGCGTAGCAGCGATTTGCTGTAATCGCAGGTTCGCTAGGCGAATGTTCGCCAAGGCTCGCTAAGCGAGCAGCGCAGCGAATGCGCGATAACGTGGGAGGGAGTACTGAGATGATTCTGGAGAGGAAAGGTGGGCTTCGCTGGGAGCTTCGCTAAGCGAAGGAATCAGCGAGTGGGTCCGCTAAGCGAGTCAACCAGCGAGTGTGATAGATGGTTGTGTTCTGGTGTTGAGTATGGGGCCTGTGAGGTTCGATGGCTGCTTCGCTAACCGAAGGCCACAGCGAACAGGTTCGCTAAGAGAATCCTGGAGCGAACTGCTACTGTTCGCGAAATTTTGTTTGTGCTACTGTGCTGTTGTGATGTTTCAATGCTGTGATTTTTATGATGATTTTTCATGATGTTACTGATGATTATATGATGATGTTTTGGTGATTATTTGACGATTATGTAATGACATGACGTATATGAGAATTGGTGAATGATGATGCACATTTTGATGTTTAGTAGATGATGATGATTAATGAATTTGTGTATCATACATTCATATGCATACTCTGTGACGACGCTTCATTCCCATTGTGCGGATATGAGGTAATTATGACGTGCTCCGGTTCCAAATGCGGGGTCAATCCTATTGACGGGGATCTTTGGAGGGCTGATAGCCTAGTGTCCATCTATTATGACGATTGGTACCACATGCATGAGTCTTGTTAGGCATTTGCATTTAATTGGTGTCGCTCCCCGGGATTTTCATCCAGGTACAAACGCGAAAGTGGCGCGAAAGAAAGAAAGAGAGTCGCCAGCCAGGCATTTTTATCCCAAAGAAAGGGAAAGGTAATGCTTCACAAACCCGGGAGAAAGGAAAGAACGAGGTCTAGCAAACCAAAGAGAACGGGTAAGGGAGTCGGTTACGTGAAGGGAAGGTTATCGCACCCCTTCACGTCCGTCGTACTCGACGGGATCCACGCTTGAAGTACTGCTCAAAGGGTGATAAACGAAAAGGAACTGAGAGAGAACGAGAAACAAATGTCGGGAAAATAAAAGAAGTGCTTGAATGGGCCCTACCCCACTGCCTATGTATCTCATCGGGAACATGAGAATCAGAGCGACGTAGTTCCCCTGACTAAGGGAAAACTGTTTGTGTTTTTTAGGGAACGGCTAATGTTCTAGCTCAGGTGTTGCAGGCTCGCTGAATCGAGTGCGTTACCGTATTGCAAGAGAACGAGGAGAAGCACGTTCGTACGTTGAGAGTGAGTGAGATGAGAAGAGAATTCCCAAAGGAAAGACATTTTTGTTTGTCTGAAGTGTTTTACAAGTTTTTTTACTTGAAGTGTTTTGCATAGGTAAGTGCACCTAAGTCTTTTTCAATGGAATGTTCATCTGATGCATCATTCCAAAATGAAATAATGATGAAGTACACTAAGTATGAGGAAGATCCTCAAACTTACTTCCAAAGTTAAAGGCTTAAGTACACTAGCATATTCCCTTTATTAAATGTTTTTGTTGTTTTTAAATGAAGAAGTGATATTGAGTTTGTTTGTGAAATCATTTCATGTTAAAGACTTGTACATCATGCTAGAAAAGCTACAACACATTCCAAGATGGAATGTATGCAAGCCCCCCCCCCCCCCCCCCCCCCCCCATGGAATAAGGCTCATGACACATGAAGATGTTTCAACCTTTATTAGGTGTTTTGATTTTGTTTTGAGATGAGAGAAGAGACTCAAAAGAAACAAAAGCTAAAGACTAAAGGGGACTAAGACTCAACCTAATATTATCATGTTTTTAGATGCCTCAAGATGTTGTTTAGACATGGCAAAAAGATTGGATGCAAAAATGTTTTGGAACTATGCAAAAGAAATTGGACAAATGTACAAGTATCATGAAGAAAGTCATTTAAAAAGAAAATAAAAGGAAATTATAAAAATATGAGCAAAAATCAAGAAACTCATAATTAAAAATCATGGAAAATTAGATAAATGTGTTCAGATGCCATGGGAATTTATTTGTAATTTTTAGATGCTAAAATGTATTTTTAATAAAAGAAAATCAAAACAATATGAAGGAAAATAAAAAAAACAAATGAAATAGTGCAGGGGGTGCAGAGATAGCAAAAGCCACGTTCAAAATATGTTTGGGCTTAAAATGAGGTGTGTGAAAAGTAATTAGAGTCCAGTCCATTTACACGCTCAGATTATAGTAGTAATGGTGGAACCTCAGTCAAATGTTGACTCAACCAGAGCCACATGATTAGGTCAAATGGATCAATCATCAAAAGTAAGTAAATCCAATGAATCACAATGCACGAACACCACAATTACCACGCACGCACACTCATGCAAGTCAAAGCTGGGAGAGAAAGAGGCACGTGAGGAGCATCATCCTCATTTATGCGCTGGCAAGTTTCTAGCCCTAGGATTGAAAAGATCTAACGACTGTGTTATAATCTGGTTCTAAAACCCTAGCTGAACCTCACAGGCCGGAGAAGGACCTCCGGTCATCTTCTCCGGCCATCTCCGACCACTGTAACTAATCAAATTCTCCAGAAATTAATGAAACGCACATCAAAATGTTCAGGAAGTCATGGAGATCACCAATCCAGCAAAAGAAATCACAAATCATGCACGATCAGAGAGAATCGAGCACAAGCATTTTGCCCTAGAATTTGAATCTAAGCACTTAAGGTGCCTATCACTAGCCAGATCATTCACATTGCTTCTATTAAGCTATAATCAACATAAAAAATAGCTTAAACAGTAGAAATCGTGTAAGAGAAGTTGAAGTTCAAACCTGAAGTTGAAGCTGTAACAACCCCAATCTATACCCCCAATTAAAATAAAACAATAAACACTTAATAAAAATTTTGTCAGAATATATTCAAATTATCATGGCATAGACAGGGAGAATCACATTATATTGAAACAAAACATACAACACCTGCTCATAAAGATATGCAACAGTGGGGTAGCAATCAACAGAGGGGCTCAGTTCCTTACACCCACATTTCAGATTTTAGAATAAAAGCGGAAAATCTAAAACTGAATATCATATATATATATATATATATATATATATATATATATATATATATATATATATATATCACATAAAGGTCTATCTGTTATCAACAGAATCATGTATATACACAACTCCAAAAGATAAAGATGCATATACACAACATCACAAAATAATCTTAATCGATCTCCCGACTACCCGGTGCTACATATCAGAGCCGACCGATAAAAGAATGAAGACATAAGCTTCACAAAAAACCTCAAGCATCTAATCTGCAACGCCTTATAGAGCATTATAAAATAGCAGAAGGGTGAGAAACACAATTATAATATAAATGCATATAATTATATATATCGACATAAAAATACACATACCAAGTATTCTCACCATAATTATCACATGCCAACACATAAAGCATATATAGATTACATTCACATAATCACATAGTCACACATAATGCATATGTTTATACACAACATATCATTCATAATTCAATGCATTTAACACGAATGCACATCAATTCACAAATGCTATCACAAGCTCAATCACATAATTACTCCATTCCCAATTGCATATTAATCATGCACAATACGTTTATCACAATGCATATCACAATGCCTCACACATAATCAATTAAATCATGATTTTCCACATATAAACAATGCAATCATAATTCATACAGATGCAAAGAGACCGACACAACGACTCTATGCAAATGCATATGCGGTACCGACTCCATCATTACCAGTCCACTCAGGAACTATTGGAACCATCGCTTGTTACTACAAGTAACACCTCGTCGGGCCAACGATGTTCACCCGTCGCTTGTAGTCCTCTTTGTATAAGGCTCACGATGTTTATGGATCGCTTGCAGTCCTCTTTGTATAAGGCTCACGATCCGATCGCTTGCGGTCCTCTTTGTATAAGGCTCACGATCGTCTAAAATCATCGTTTTCAGTCCTCTTTGTATAAGGCTCACGATGTTATAGCAGATTCCCTCTGGAACCAATCTGTCACTCAGGACGTCACAAGAATGCATATCATGATACTTGACACACAAGAACTCATGACAACCAATGCATCTTCACACATACATGCAACCATAAACATGCATATATAACCAAATACAACACATTGCATTTATTTTCCTTTCGGCCACAATTCATCACCACAACATGTCATCACATGCATTCACCTCATATAACATCACATAAGTCATACGATATCCATATTAAAAGCACATTACATGATACACATCAATTACACTTAATTAACACGGTAAAAGTCGACAAAACGACACTATTCTAAATACCGACATAATTTAATCGGCTAACAACTTCCAAATCATCATAACCATATAGTACAGCTCAATAGCTTTCCAACGATACCAAGAATGTAAAAACCAGATAAACGAAACCCAAGTTACGAAAGGAAAACGAAAACGATATTTTGAAAAGTCCCATTTTTACGCTTCTCCTGCCCATACACGTATGGCCCCTGTCATACGCGTATGGAAAAACCCTCGTACGCGTATAATATGTAACTCACCAGATGGCCAGGAAAAGAGACATCCCATACGCGTATTGGCCCATCCCATACGCGTATTGGCCCCAAAACTAGCCCATGATACGCGTATTGCCAAGGTCCATACGCGTATGAACATGCCCCATACGCGTATGACCTAGGCAAACCAGAATTCTGCAGGTTTCTTGCTGTTACGATTTTACACCCCAAAACTCTTCCAAGTCATCATCCAAATTCAGAAAAACACCAATTTGAGGTATATCAATACATACCCAACATGCATAAATAACAAGGAACACAACAACATGAGTTTAGACACATTTGGATCAAATTCTACCCATTTCTAAACATTATGATTTTTGCTCTAAATTTTCATACATTCCAAGATCAACAACACAAACACATACATAATCATACACTTGCATAGAATAATTGAATTTCACACCCTTACCCGATTAAATCGATTCTAGAAGTTGATTTGATCCAACCTAGCTTTTCCTCTTTTTCTCTTCTCTTCTTTTTCCTTCTTCTCTTTTTCCTCTTCTTATTTCTTTCTCTCTATTTTTCTCTCCTTTCTATTTCTATCTCTTTTCTTCTCTTTTTCTTTCTAAGTTATAAAAAAATATAATATAAAATGACTAAAATGCCCCTACTCTCAAATACCCCGCAAACGCTCTCAAAATGCGATAAAACATAAACATACCGATGAAATATATTTCGAGAAATAAAAGTTGAAAAGAAATAATAATTTAATACAAATATTTTATCTATCAGAGAAATTAACCAATTAGCTCAATTAGCAGGTAAAATACAATAAATTCACACATTTCACAAAATTCACATAAATGAAATAAATAAATACAATTAAACAAATTGGGGCGTTACAACTCTCCCCCACTTAGACATTTTCGTCCTCGAAAATATACTAAGACGAACAACTCCGGACACGACTCTCGTATTCGACCAACAAACTAACAGGCCTACCAAAGACACACCACAAATAACACAAACTGATAACCCAACGTGCTAACAACAGTAACAACAACGACAAGACGCAAAGCCCATACAATGCACTTGACGACCAACTCACAACTCAAAGAATACACAAACACAAACTCACAGGTTCACTCTCAAATGCAAAATGGGCCACATCATGCTTCCGTTGCGCACTCTGATTAACCGAAACCATCAAGACTAGCAATCTCACGTCCAAAACCTAACTCTTTCTCATATCCACCAAAATCACTGATCACTGCCAATATATCTAACCACACTCTCTACTGTGTTCTCTCCCATACTAGACACAAGCCTCTGAACTGCTCAAATACTCCAACTCTCTGACCATCAAAATAGATATGCATAAAGATTTTCGACTTACACATCAGGCACAACAACATCCTTTCCCCAAGGATAACCCCAAACCAATTCATAACTCGCCACGAATCCTAATCATCCTCGTTGTCTCTATTCCTTCAGACTAAACCAGTACTCAATATTCTTGTAATTACCAAACACTTCAAATCTAGAATCATAAAGATAATACTCCCAATATTCCAACATAATACAACTGCAACCAATTCCAAATACACAATAGTACTGATTCTTTCACGAATCCTCAATGTCGAAAAACATAAGCCACGACTTTACTCTCTTGCATTAACACACTGACTATACTCATCAAAGATGCATCTCAAACAATCGACTTCTCCTTTGCAAGTCAGCTGAAGTAACGAAAATGCTAATGTTGGAAAAGCCTCCCATACCCTTCGGTAATAACCAACAAAAGTCCAAAAAAAGTTTCTAATCACCTTAACTAACTTCGGAGCCTCTCATAGTAACACTGTATCTACTTCCGATGATAACAAATGTAACCCGTCACATAAAGTCGATCAAAGCCTCAACTCAAACAAATCACCACTCTTATCAAACATTCCAACAATTATAATTCTAATCAAACTCAACCAAACCATTCCAGTTACCTAATCCTGAAAGTGAACACTTATTCTCAATCGTCACCCTATACCACTGTCCGTAATCTAATCTATACATAATTTCTTCTCTTGACAATCCAAATTCCAACCTATCGCAATAACCAACCAAAAGGAACTCTCCAATATTACATCCACACCTAAGGGTTTTCTCAAGATTTCCATAGTCTCAATACCATCAAGGAATTTCAAATCGTTTGTGATTCGTCACAATTCAAAACTCAAGCTATTCAAAACACAACCGCAAGTTTCCATACTACTCACTGGTTAACACGCAACCTCCTGCTATCATCTTTTTCCTTACCAACCATGATGGACCTCTTCAAGTCAACACACTAATGTTTCATCCAAAAACACATCTGAAAACTATGCATCACTGACGGCCTATCACTGTGACCTTCCTGCCAATTTCCAGAATACTATCACCATAAACAAGGCCAACATCTTAGTCCCATCTCCTAAGAGTTTTCTACTTACTTAGCAAATATAAACCTCAACTATTCACCTTCGTCCAATTTAAGTTCACTTTCTACTCCCTGAGAAGCAGCCATTAATAATACCCAATCATTCTCTCTCAATGACTTCCCAACTTAACCAACACACCAGAACCTCTTATCCGCTGCATCTTCTGATATAAGAATCTTCATCGACTCAACAAAACAATCTGTAACCATTTCCTTACATTTCAAGTAATCCACTCCTCACCACTATCAAAGTCGGAAAGACACGTCCATTCCATCCAACATAATTCCTGTCTGCTATCAACAAGAGATTAAGGGTGATCAGTTCCTCAATTTGTCAATAGACAGCCGACAACCATGATGGGGCATAAACCGTCTCCACCAAACTATAATAGCATTCCTTACATCCTGTGCACAAAACTACCTAAGGCACAAATCCTTAGTTGACGTAAACCTTACTTCTGCATCCCGTCTTGAACCGGGAACCACACTTATAATCTTGCAATTCACAACACACTGAGCCAGCGCTCTACACCTGAAGCAACATGGAGAAGTACCAGCTTCTCCCCCACTCATCTCATTCTAACCCCTCTAACTGTAAACACACCAAATCCATCACAAGTCTTTACCATAAATGGTCAAAGAACAATTTAAACAAACTAAAGAAGTAATTACCGACCCCTAAGCAGAAGTATCGATAACCATCTCACCACCCCAAGAAGACAACAAAAAATTCAAACGCTTCGCGCACTCATACGAAATAAACGAATGAGTCGCTCCAGTACCAATAATAGCAAAATAAAGGCGTACTATTTATAAAACAAGTACCTCTGACCAGACGATCTGCACTTGAAGTCTCAGTTCCTGCCAATGCAAAAACCTTCCCACCAGCCTGAGCTTGCTTTGGTTTCGTACACCTCGTACTAATATGACCTGTTTCACCACAGTTGAAACACTTCATCACATTGTTCTTACAATCAGCTGTGACATGTCCCGAACCTCCACAATTCGAACATTTCAGTTTATTCTTCCCACAATCAAACTGAAGATGTCCTAGTTCACCACACTTGTAACATCTCGGAGGATTATACATTCCTCCCCCACTTGCCTTTTTCTCAAAGTTACCCCTATGCTTACCATTATCAGCGGGTGTCACATAAGGACCACTACTAGACTGTTGTTTCCCTTTCCTATCATTCACACTCTTATAGTGAGTAGCACGCGCCTTACTATCCTCTTCGTAAATCCTACAACAATCC
The DNA here is from genome assembly GCA_022829125.1 of Lathyrus tuberosus. Taxonomy (NCBI): domain Eukaryota; kingdom Viridiplantae; phylum Streptophyta; class Magnoliopsida; order Fabales; family Fabaceae; genus Lathyrus; species Lathyrus tuberosus. Next base: position 7,546,524 of record JALAZF010000250.1, read on the forward strand.
ACCAAATCAGAAAACCTTCCAATCCTCTGATAACCGATTGCCTGCTTAATCTCAGGACGCAATCCATTCTCATACTTCACACACTTAGAAAATTTCGCAGTTGCTTCAGCATAATGTGGATAAAACTGCACAAGCTCCACAAACTTAGCAGTATAATCAACAACAGACATACTACCTTGTTTTAACTCCAAGAACTCAATTTCCTTCTTTCCTCTTACATCTTCAGGAAAATACTTCCTCAGAAACTCAATGCTAAACACAACCCAAGTGATCTCTTCCTCTGCAGCTTCCAACACATGACGTGTACAAACCCACCAGTCATCAGCTTCTTCCAGTAACATATAAGTACCCAGTCTCACCTTCTGATCTTCAGCACAATCCATCACTCGGAAAATTCTTTCAATCTCTTTCAGCCATATCTGAGCACCATTAGGATCATATCTTCCCTTGAAGACAGGCGGTTGATTCTTCCTGAACTCATCATTACCTGCAGCATTAGGTGCACCCTGCACAGCTCGAGCCATAGCTTGCATAGCAGCAGCCAAAGCAGCGTCATTCCTACCAGCCATATTCTGTTCATTTCCAATAACAGCAACTATGGTCAACCAAACAGCTCGTCCAAACACCAAGACCGACAAGGACTGACATAACTGACACGGACTGGCTCTTATACCACTTAATGTAACACCCCCAATCTATACCCCCAATTAAAATAAAACAATAAACACTTAATAAAAATTTCGTCAGAGTATATTCAAATTATCATGGCATAGACAGGGAGAATCACATTATATTGAAACAAAACATACAACACCTGCTCATAAAGATATGCAACAGTGGGGTAGCAATCAACAGAGGGACTCAGTTCCTTACACCCACATTTCAGATTTTAGAATAAAAGCGGAAAATCTAAAACTGAATATCATATATATATATATATATATATATATATATATATATCACATAAAGGTCTATCTGTTATCAACAGAATCATGTATATATACAACTCCAAAAGATAAAGATGCATATACACAACATCACAAAATAATCCTAATCGATCTCCCGACTACCCGGTGCTACATATCAGAGCCGACCGACAAAAGAATGAAGACATAAGCTTCACAAAAGACCTCCAGCATCTAATCTGTAATGCCTCATAGAGCATTATAAAACAGCAGAAGGGTGAGAAACACAATTATAATATAAATGCATATAATTATATATATCGACATAAAAATACACATATCAAGTATTCTCACCACAATTATCACATGCCAACACATAAAGCATATATAGATTACATTCACATAATCACATAGTCACACATAATGCATATGTTTATACACAACATGTCATTCATAATTCAATGCATTTAACACGAATGCACATCAATGCACAAATGCTATCACAAGCTCAATCACATAATTACTCCATTCCCAATTGCATATTAATCATGCACAATACGTTTATCACAATGCATATCACAATGCCTCACACATAATCAATTAAATCATGATTTCCACATATAAACAATGCAATCATAATTCATCCAGATGCAAAGAGACCGACACAACGACTCTATGCAAATGCATATGCGGTACCGACTCCATCATTACCAGTCCACTCAGGAACTATTGGAACCATCGCTTGTTACTACAAGTAACACCCTGTCGGGCCAACGATGTTCACCCGTCGCTTGCAGTCCTCTTTGTATAAGGCTCACGACATTTATGGATCGCTTGCAGTCCTCTTTGTATAAGGCTCACAATCCGATCGCTTGCGGTCCTCTTTGTATAAGGCTCACGATCGTCTAAAATCATCGTTTTCAATCCTCTTTATATAAGGCTCACGATGTTATAGCAGATTCCCTCTGGAACCAATCTGTCACTCAGGACGTCACAAGAATGCATATCATGATACTTGACACACAAGAACTCATGACAACCAATGCATCTTCACACATACATGCAACCATAAACATGCATATATAACCAAATACAACACATTGCATTTATTTGCCTTTCGGCCACAATTCATCACCACAACATGTCATCACATGCATTCACCTCATATAACATCACACAAGTTATACGATATCCATATTAAAAGCACATTACACGATACACATCAATTACACTTAATTAACACGGTAAAAGTCGACAAAATGACACTATTCTAAATACTGACATAATTTAATCGGCTAACAACTTCCAAATCATCATAACCATATAGTACAGCTCAATAGCTTTCCAACGATACCAAGAATGTAAAAATCGGATAAACAGAACCCAAGTTACGAAAGGAAAACGAAAACGATATTTTGAAAAGTCCCATTTTTACACTTCTCCTGCCCATACGCGTATGGCCCCTGTCATACGCGTATGGAAAAACCCTCGTACGCGTATAATACGCAACTCACCAGATGGCCGGGAAAAGAGACATCCCATACTCGTATTGGCCCATCCCATACGCGTATTGGCCCCAAAACTCGCCCATGATACGTGTATTGCTAAGGTCCATATGCGTATGAACATGTCCCATACGCGTATGACCTGGGCAAACCAGAATTCTGCAGGTTTCTTGCTGTTACGATTTTATACCCCAAAACCCTTCCAAGTCATCATCCAAATTCAGAAAAACACCAATTTGAGGTATATCAATACATACCCAACATGCATAAATAACAAGGAACACAACAACATGAGTTTAGACACATTTGGATCAAATTCTACCCATTTCTAAACATTATGATTTTTGCTCTAAATTTTCATACATTCCAAGATCAACAACACAAACACATACATAATCATACACATGCATAGAATAATTGAATTTCACACCCTTACCCGATTAAATCGATTCTAGAAGTTGATTTGATCCAACCTAGCTTTTCCTCTTTTTCTCTCTTTTTCTCTTCTCTTCTTTTTCCTTCTTCTCTTTTTCCTCTTCTTATTTCTTTCTCTCTATTTTTCTTTCCTTTCTATTTCTATCTCTTTTCTTCTCTTTTTCTTTCTAAGTTATAAAAAAATATAATATAAAATGACTAAAATGCCCCTACTCTCAAATACCCCGCAAACGCTCTCAAAACGTGATAAAACATAAACATACCGATGAAATATATTTCGAGAAATAAAAGTTGAAAAGAAATAATAATTTAATACAAATATTTTATCTATCAGAGAAATTAACCAATTAGCTCAATTAGCAGGTAAAATACAATAAATTCACACATTTCACAAAATTCACATAAATGAAATAAATAAATACAATTAAACAAATAGGGGCGTTACATAAGCTACTTAGAACACAAGAAAACCAGAGAGGAGAATCATTTGCTCTTGATCTTCCAAAGAGCAAAATAAATGCTCTAATGCTTGAGATCTTGAAGAAAACAGAGGGAAATTCAAACTGGAAAAGTTGCTACACTTGAGGAATTGATCTTGTTCTTGCTTGTTCTTGAGAAATGATGAACAATTGATGATGATGATGATGAAATATGGATGAACTCGTGCAAAGAGGGAGAGAATTCAAAGATAAACTTGAGAGCTTTGAGGTGTGAGAGTGAAAAATGAAGTGTTCCTTCAGAATTCTGTTAGGATTTGATAATTATATCTTGAGTTAAGGGTTAACCATCTCAGTTGATGGTTAGAACCATGGTTAGTTGAGGTGGCTGAAGCAATGAGAGTGTACTGAGTAATTTTGAAAATGAGAGGGAAGAGAAGTTCGTGTGTGTTGTGATCGTGTGTAGGGAAGCTCACAACATGTTATGGTATTGATGCTGAACCAATTGTGGTGATGATGAGGATGTGTGATACTGATGCATCACTGACTTGTCTCATAAGTTTGTTCTTTTCCTCTTTCATGTATGGAGCAGGTTATGTACATGTATGGCATGTGGGATGTTGGTCCAAATGAAGTAAACAAATGCATAGAAGTGTTGGTGATAACTTGAACCAAAAACTATGTACAAAACCTCCAAAGATCCATCAATGTATTAATGATAATAAGGATGTTTGTAGATGAAGTTCTCTCAATGTAGTGCATGAAAATGGATGTTTTTGGTTGCTATGGACCAAGGATACATCATAGAACAAGTTTGTAGTTGAAACCAAAATGAAACAATACCATCAAAGCACTCAAAAATGACACTAAAGTCACTTGCTTGTGGCTAAAGTTTTGGCAAGGGAAATCTGCATGCGTGCCTAACTCATGGGCCTATGAAATTCAGAATGAGACCCTTGTCTTGGAACCCTCATAACTCTTCATACACTGCTCAAATGAAAAGTGATAAACATGGACATTGTAGAGAGCATGGAGAGGAACAACTTTGGTGTTTAACATTTTTTCATTTGGAGCCTTATTCATTGAGAAAATTGCCTTGACATTTGGCACACCACCTGTTTGATGAAATTATGGCCTGGAGGCCTGAACTTGCCTTGCCATGACTTGGAATTTGCCTTGATTTAGCTCCACTTTGATTGATCATAATTCCCTCAATTTTGATCCAATGGAAGAGTTCTTGGTATGGATTTGAAGCTTGGAATGTGATCTTTAATTGGCTCAACTTAGGCCTGAAGTTTGAAGCCTTTATCCTAAAGAAAGAATGCTTTGAATTGGAGTGCAAAATGGTCCAAACTTGCCATTTTAGAAACCTTAAGTTTCTATTTTGGGCAGTTTTGTGATATTCTTGATTTTTGATGATTCCTCCATCATTTCTTGATCAAATCTTGTCCAATGAACATATGTGACTTGAATTTCATGAATTTGACCTTAAAAAGTCAGGAGTTGACTTTTTCCTTTGCACAGTTGACTTTTCCCCAAATTTCTTGATTCTCAAGCAACTGATCAATTAAACCTCTTCTGAAATGAGCCAATGGGCAATCTTCCATCCTTAGATAATTGATATCATGTAGAAAACATTGAGATCAAGTTTGAACCAAAATTTCATCAAGAGACTGCTTGAACTCAAAACCCTAATTTGGACTGCTTTTGCTAGGAGATGATGAACTGTCCAACTTCTTGATGAATTCCCATCTTTCAATGACTTGTGGGATCAAATGGGATGTCATATGATATAAGAGACCCTTGAGGCTTGTTGGGAGACCCTTGGCTATAGCTCTCTTGCTTTGGATGATCAATACTCTAAAAACAACTGATCACATGCCATATGCTGAACCAATGATGAATGTTTTATTTTTCTATGACTTGAATGTAATGCAATGCAATGAAAGTATATGCTAAATGATATGAAAGAAAGAGAGGGCAAATTTTGGGGTATTACAGCTGCCCCCATTCAATCACTATAGACCTGAAAGGATGATAGCGATTGCTTTCAGACTTTCAAGGTATGGAGGGATTGAATACCGAAAATAACCAGAAAATTTGCACTCTGTGGAGAAGAAGAAAAGGGATATAAACCTGACCAAATGAACTCTGCTTGGATAAAACTCTGATGGGAAGAATAACACTGGAGAGATTTCCTTTGAACGATGCCAGACGACTACTGGCTTGCCATACTGCGGATGGACTTGGAAAACATCTTTTGAACGACGCCAGACGACTACTGGCTTGCCATACTGCAGATGGACTTTAACAACGTCTTTTGAATGACGCCAGATGACTACTAACTTGCCATACTGTGGATGGACTTTAACAACGTCTTTTGTACGACGCCAGACGACTACTGGCTTGCCACGCTACGGGTGGACCTTAAGAATGTCTTTTGAACAACGCCAGACGACTACTGGCTTGCCACACTGCGGGTGGACTTTAAAAATGTCTTTTAAATGACGCCAGATGACTACTGGCTTGCCACACTGCGGGTGGACTTTTGCCAATCTGCAGTTGGTCTTGAAACTGTCTTTTAAACGGAGTCAGACGACTACTGACTGGCCACACTGTGGGTGGACTTTGGCTTTCTTTGCCACCCTAAGATGGAATTTTGCTAATTTGCGGTTGGACTTTGCTAATTTTCCACCCTAAGATAGACTTTTTCCAATCTGCGGTTGGACTTTGCTGATTTACCACCCTAAGATGGACTTTTGCCAATCTGCGGTTGGACTTTGCTTTATCTTTCGAATAAAACTGGAAAAATGCTGACGGGCCTGGCTGCGGGTGGACTTTTGAAAGATACCTTTTGGATGAAGTTAGTTGACTACTGATTGGCCACACTGCGGGTGGACTTTTGCAAAAATTCAACATTGGATTATGCTCTGCATATATATCAGACATCCCTGCTGACTTTGCTGAGGACCAATGATCAATGATTTGACCTCAGAAGCTCCTGAAAGGATAATATCTCTGCCGGAGAATGTCTGAACAATCTGTCTACTCCAAATTGCCACGCTTTCCAAAAATAAATTGGACTTTGAGATATAGGGAAATGATGACTCTGCCAGGAATTATTTCATCTGCCTGGGGATGAATTCTGATCATAGCAACTCCGCTGGAGGAATGACAACTTTCTGATTTGGCTGGGGAAAGAATGTACTAACACTCTGCTGAGGAAGAGATTATGTTGATCTGCTAAACCTCCGCGGGGAGAAAAAAACTCAGCTGGGGAGCGTTACTGACAAGAATCAATGCTGAACTATGTGGAGATACAATTACCAGAGATACGATCCTGCTTGGGATCGGAACTACTCCGTCGGGGATACGCAGGTCCTGGTTAGAATACGTCCTGTTGTGACTCACTGGGAAAGAGTCCCTAGAGATCTGCTGGGAAAACACAAAGAAAATCCACTGTGATCTGTTGAGGAGCAAAGTTGTCGAGCTTAAAATAAGAGTCACAATGTCCCACGCTATGCACACCTTCCGCTTGACAACTCCATTGGGGATAATGAGTTGACAACAAACTTTGCTGGGGAGAACCGCTTCAAAGCATCTCGTGCTAGGAATGCCCCTTGAGAGGATTTTACAGAAGACCCGGCATCTTTAAACTCTTAAGAAAATGCCGAGACTTGAGCTAAAAATACAGTAATTGAGAGGTCACTCTACTGGAGATAAAAGATCTGGAACACATCTTGTCGGAGGGGTTTCACGATGCCCCATGTTTGGGAGGGTCACAAACTCACTTTTGCGCCAGATTACAAGGTTGATCTGAAGAAATCGTCCCAAGAGGATTTTACAGAAGATTTGGCATCTTCAAACTCCTGGACACCCACTGAGTCTTGAACATTAACTGCGAGGTCTGCGAAGCAACTCTCCTGGGGAATTTGCAATCGTTATCAACATAGAAAAGCTTGTAACTGTTGGAAGTTCCGAATAGGAGAATCGACTTAATAGGATACAACGGTACCCTCGTTAGGTTTTCCTCGTTGATCTCATCTTGCTGTAATCGGCCACCGATCAAACGGTGGACTCAATCAGTAAAAGTTGTGACAAAGGGGTGACATGGGAACCCTTTCCTGAATATGATTGTCCAGGTATTCTGCATAGGGATAAGTGATTACTCTCTTGGAAGACACGGTCCATGCTCTTGAAAAGGCTTGTACCTGTTACCTGCAACAAAAGAATACACACACATGCCCCAGGATATTGCGTGTTTTGAATCCACCATCCAGGATTACTCAACATTCAAAGTGATTTTAAATGTTTTTCTGCGCATGTTATTGTAAGGCCACAATGTTTTCAAATGCAATGTTTTATCAACAATTAGGACATTTTGCAAACAAAGCAGTAAAAACAAAATAAGGAGCTTTTGACTTAAATTCAATTTATTGAAAAATGCCTGAAATCGGCAAATACATTCAGAAGCAAACCTTGGAAAGAGGAGATTGCTGTAAATTGAGAAAAGAAACTATCCTAATGGCAATGTGAAAACGGCATTCTACTGAGTTTCGATTCTGCTATAGCCAGTATGTCTTCAAAACTCCCCGACCTTGACTTCTGAGGAGTGATTGGACCGATTCCTATCCTTTGGAATGTCAGTTGCTGAAACGGTGATGGAGTACAAATAACTCAGACCGCAATCGTTCGCTTAACTCCCTCTTTTGCATGGACCGCCCTTTCGGGTTTTCAATCCACCGGGATACCCCTTTTTGCCTAAGTTGCCCTTTCGGGTTTTCAACTTACCGGGTGTACAATTTTTTCATTTATATCCCTAATTTTTGCCCGAACCTTTTTATTCTATTTTTATGATTCGCCGGGATGCCCTTTTTTGCCTGGACTCTTTTTTTTTTATCCAGCGGGTCTATCCATGGCTGTAAGCAATAAGGCTCCGCCCGAGAAGACCTTTTTAACCACGAATGGACCTTCATAGTTGGGAGTCCATTTGCCCCTGTGATCTGTACTAGGAGGAAGGATCCTTTTGAGTACTACATCTCCGACTTTGTAAACCCGAGGATGCACCTTCTGATCAAATGCCTGCTTCATCCTTTGTTGGTATAACTGCCCATGACACACAGCTGCCAATCGTTTCTCTTTAATAAGGCTCAACTGATTGAACCTGGCGTGAACCCATTCAGCTTCGTCTAATTTGACATCCATCATGACTCTGAGGGATGGAATCTCAACTTCAACTGGTAGGACTGCCTCCATACCGTACACAAGTGAGAATGGTGTTGCCCCAGTAGACATGTGTACTGACGTTTGGTACCCATGCAAAGCGAACGGTAGCATCTCATGCCAATCTTTATATGTGACAACCATCTTCTGTACAATCTTCTTAATATTCTTATTGGCCGCCTCAACAGCGTCATTCATCTTCGGGCTATACGGAGAAGAATTGTGATGTTTAATTTTGAAGTCCCGGCACAGCTCAGCCATCATTTTGTTGTTCAAATTATAACCATTATCAGTAATAATTCTCTCGGGCACTCCATATCGACAAATGATATCCCGTTTCAGGAAACGAGCTACCACCTGCTTAGTGACGTTGGCATAAGATGCTGCTTCAACCCACTTCGTGAAATAATCAATGGCGACCAAGATGAAACGATGGCCGTTTGAAGCAGTAGGCTCAATTTTTCCAATCATATCAATGCCCCACATTGCAAAGGGCCAAGGAGAGGACATGACACTCAACGGATTCGGAGGCACATGCACTTTGTCTGTATAAATCTGGCACTTGTGACATTTACGGGCGTACTTGCAACAATCTGTCTCCATTTTCAACCAATAATACCCCGACCTCAATAGTTTCTTTGCCATTGCATGTCCTCCGGCATGGGTACCGAAAGAGCCTTCATGCACTTCTTGCATTAACAGGTCTGCTTCGTGTCCATCCACGCATCTGAGCAGAACCATGTCAAAATTTCGTTTGTACAGCACGTCATCTTGGTTCAGGAAGAAGCTACCAGACAATCTCCTCAAAGTCTTCTTATCTTTGGTAGATGCCCCAGGCGGGTACTCCTGACTTTTCAAAAAACACTTGATGTCATGAAACCATGGCTTATCATCGGACGTTGCATCAACAGTAAACACAAATGCAAGTCTGTCAAGACGAGACACATCAATCTTGGGTACATGGTTCCACCTTTGCACTTTGATCATAGAAGACAATGTGGCCAAGGCATCAGCAAACTTATTCTCATCTCGAGGAATATGATACAGCTTTACTGTTGTGAAAAACGTCAACAGTCTTCTCGTATAATCTCTATACGGAATCAGATGTGTCTGGTGCGTGTACCAGTTCCCATTCACTTGATTAATTACCAAAGCTGAATCACCAAAGATATCGAGGGTCTTAATTCGCAAATTAATCGCCTCCTCAATCCCCATTATACAAGCTTCATATTCTGCTTCATTGTTTGCATCCGAAAGTTACTCGGGCAGTGAAGGGCACATGAACACCCTCCGGCGTGATAAGAACTACTCCAACTCCGCATCCATTCATGTTGACGGCCCCATCAAACATCAAACTCCATTTGGATTCAGGGTCTGGCCCCTCCTCCGGGAGTGGTTCCTCGCAGTCTTTAACTTTGAGAAACATGATGTCCTCATCAGGGAAATCAAATTTCATGGGTTGGTAATCATCAATCGGCTGTTGTGCAAGATAGTCTGACAAGATACTTCCTTTGATGGCTTTCTGAGAAGTATACTGGATATCATATTTTGTCAAAACCATTTGCCACCGTGCAACTCTGCCTGTCAGTGCTGGTTTCTCGAAAATGTACTTGACTGGATCCATTTTAGAAATCAACAAAGTTGTGTGCGTGAGCATATACTGCCTCAGTCGCTTAGCAGCCCATGCCAGTGCATAGCATGTCTTCTCAAGCATTGAGTATCGGGACTCGCAGTCAGTGAATTTTTTGCTCAGGTAGTAGATAGCATGCTCTTTCCTACCTGTCTCATCGTGTTGACCGAGAACACAACCCATGGATTCTTTGAGTACTGTCAAGTACATTATCAAAGGTCTCCCTGGAACCGGAGGCGTTAGAATTGGAGGTTCCTACAAATATCTTTTTATTTTATCGAATGCCACTTGGCAATCGTCATTCCACCTGACCGTTTTATCTTTTCTTAGCAGTTTGAATATTGGTTCGCACGTGGATGTTAGGTGAGATATGAACCTTGCAATGTAGTTCAATCTACCCAAGAAACCACGAACCTCTTTTTCTGTTTTCGGCTCAGGCATGTCTTGTATTGCTTTCACTTTGGCAGGATCGACCTCAATCCGTTTTTCACTTACGATGAAACCCAGCAGCTTTCCAGAACGTACCCCGAAAGTGCACTTGTTTGGATTCAACCTCAAACGGAACTTTCTCAACCTTTCAAACAACTTCTTCAAGTTAATCAGGTGTTCTTCTTATGTCCGCGACTTGGCAATCATATCATCCACATAGCATTCAATCTCTTTGTGAATCAAATCGTGAAATAGTGTTACCATTGCCCGCTGATACGTTGCCCCTACGTTTTTCAACCCAAAAGGCATCACTTTATAACAGAATGTACCCCATGGGGTAATGAATGTGGTCTTCTCCATATCCTCAGGTGCCATCTTGATCTGATTGTATCGGAGAAACCGTCCATGAATGAGAACACTGAAAACTGAGCTGTATTATCAACCAACACGTCGATATGAGGTAAAGAAAAGTCATCTTTCGGACTTGCTCTGTTTAGATCCCGGTAATCAACGTACATTCTGACCTTACCATATTTCTTCGGCATAGGAACAATATTTGCAACCCATGGTTGGTAATTGGTAACGGCCAGAAATCTCGCATCTAACTGTTTTTGTACCTCCTCTTTGATTTTGAGAGCCATTTCTGGTTTAGTTCTCCGAAGTTTCTGTCTGACAGGAGGAAAACCCTCTTTCAACGGCAACCTGTGCACAACAATGTCTGTATCTAACCCCGACATATCTTGATATGACCAAGCAAAGATGTCGACATATTCCCGCAGCATACTGATCAGCTCTTTCTTTACCTCGGCCTGCAGACTGGCTCCAATCTTAATTTCTTTCCTTGCGTCCTCGGAACCAATGTTGATAACCTCAATTGTCTCTTGGTGAGGTTGAATGACCCTCTCCTCCTACTTCAACAATCTAGCCAATTCTTCGGGAAGTTCACAGTCTTCTTCATCCCCTTCTTCGGCTTGATAAATTGGATTGTCAAAGTCATACATGGCCATAACAGAACCGTTATCAGTGGAATCTGGAGAATTAAGTCTGCACGATGGGGTTCATGCTTTATTTTAGAATTTATTTTTGAAAAACAAAAAGAAAACAAGACATTGCCATTTTTGATGTTTTTTGTGCAAAAATAAAAGATGAAAGACAGGGAACGAAATTTGAATGTAAAACGTCCTTTATTAATGATTAAAAATTGAAAATGAAAATGTGTGGCCCTACAAATGAACCTGTACACCTTGGGCAGAGCGCAAGATTTTAACATGCATTATGGTTAGAGAAAAACAAAGAAAATTACTCTGTTTGAAAAGTAACTGGAATGATTTCCTCAACGGACTAGTTTTACAATTGTTGTCCCGAACCACGTGGGCGTACCCAATTTTCCAAGTCACAATCACTGTCGATGCCATCTTCTGCATTCGCACAAGATTGATCTGTATATATGATTCCACCACTGCTGAAAGTGATGGGTCCCTTGTACTTTGCAGCCGAATCCAGAGATGGTTGGTAGCCAATACCAAACTTGTCCTCTTTCAATGATGTCTCGATCAGCTTGCCCCAACCCTGGGCATTACCTTCTCTAAAAACCTCGATGACTTGCTTATAAGACGAAATTGACATGCCGGCTCCAGCTGGTGTAGGAGAAGATTCAGGCACCTTATCGATATTCACTGCCTCAAACGACTGGCAAAGCGTTTCATGGATTTCCCCATCCATCTCAACATACTTGAATGTGGGCAAGTGACTGACAAAAATGTCCTCTTCACCAAACACAGTGACTACTTGTCCTTCAAACATGTATTTCAACTTCTGATGTAATGTGGATGTAACAGCCTCGACCGCATGAATCCATGGGCGACCTAATAAACAGCTATAAGCAGGCTGTATATCCATCACGTGGAATGTAGACTTGAACACTTGAGGTCCAATTTGCACAGGTAATTCCACTTCACCGAATACATATCGTTTTGACCCATTAAACGCTCTAACAACCAGATCACTCGGCCTCAAAATCAATCCATCAACCTCTAGTTTCATCAACGCCTTCTTAGGCAAGACATTAAGCGAAGAACCAGTGTCTACGAGTACGTGGGACAACACCGCGCCCTTACATTCCATTGTAATATGCAGAGCTTTGTTGTGGTTTCTACCTTCAGAAGTTAAATCTCGGCTCGTGAAACCCAACCCATGGCTGACATTGACATTAGAAATCACCCTCTCAAGCTGATTGACAGTAATTTCTTGTGGAACATAGGCCATCTTTAACACTTTCAGCAAAGCCTCTCGGTGTGCATCAGAGCACATCAGTAATGACAAAATTGAGATCTTTGAGGGCGTATGGTTCAATTGATCAACGATTTTGTAATCACTTTTCTTTATTATTCTCATAAGCTCCTCTACCTCCCAGTCGAAGGTAATTTTGGGATCTGCTTCAGGCACGGGCACACTCTCAGCCACTTATTTTCCTTTAGCTCTCGTTGCAACCTCGACTTCTTTATCACTTCGAAGAGTTTGTGGAGCAAACAACCTTCCACTCCTGGTAAAGCCTCCTAAACCACCCACATTATCAACATTTGAACTAGCCGATGTTCCAACTTCCTGCTTCTTCCCCTCATGGTACACATCCACCCCATAGTGCCATGGGACTGCTTTCTCAGAGGTAAAGGGAACCGGCCCTGGCACCGTGATGGTAACAGGGTCGGGTCTTTCTGGCACCATAATCACTACATGAGCTGCCCTTGCAGGTACCTGAATTTCAGCAGGGATATAATAAATTGTCACAGCTGACACCTCATCATTATCTTTCACAACACGGTCAAACTGTAGACGGCCTTCACTAATCAGATTCTGCAAACCAATCCTCAGTCTTTCACAGCCATTATCTTGACCCATATATTCCAAACAATCTCGGTCACAACCCGGGAACACCTGTCTCTTCAACAGATGACCTTTCACTACCAGTAATGAAGTCTTCACCCGATTAATATCTGTCACCAAGTTTAACCTTTTTCCATCCTCAATGGCGTGCACATTTGCCCCGTCATGGTTCGGCATAGGGTTCTGGATAACATTAGGAGGTGGAGAAAAGTTGATTGCTTTAGCATCTATCAGATCATGCACCTTATTTTGAAATGCCCAGCACTTTTCGGCGGTGTGCCCCGGAGCACCTGAATGGAAATCGCAGCGGGCATTAGCATCATAATTGGGTGGCAAGTTACCAGCAACAGGAGGTCTCATGGTACGAAGCTCAACCAATTTCAATTGGAGTAACTGGGGTAACAATGCTGAGTAAGTAATAGGAAGAGGGTCAATTTTGAGGTCCCTCTGCCTAGACCTTTGATGGAACGGTGGTCGCTGCTGTTGAACCTGCTGTTGTGGCTGTTGTTGCTGAACAAGTGGTGTTGGAATTGTCACTGCATCCACTTGGTGATAAGCCTGAGAACTTCCTTTTCCCCATCCTCTGTACACAGCGCTTGTCTCGCCTTCTCGCCTTCTCTGCCCATTAGCAAAAGGTTTCTTTGTTCCTGAAGAACCAGCACCACTTACATCCTGAATCTTCCCCTGTTTCAACAAATTCTCAATCCTTTCACCAGTAATTATGATATCAGAAAATCCTGTCGACGGACAAGCATCCAATCTGTCAAGAAATGTCCCTTGCAGGGTACCCATGAACATATCCGCCATTGCTCTCTCAAGCAAAGGGGGTTGAACCTGGGCGGCCATTTCTCTCTATCTCTGCGCGTACTCCTTAAAGCTTTCCTTAGCGCTCTGCGACAACCCTTGCAGCTGAGTGCGGTTAGGAGCCATATAGATATTATACTGATATTGTTTCAGAAACGCTTCTGCCAAATCTTTCCAGCTTCTCACAGCAACCCTGTTCAACTTCATGTACCAAGTCAATGAAGCTCCAGCCAAACTGTCTTGAAAGTAGTGCATCCACAACTTCTCGTCATCAGTGTGGGCTAAGATTCTTCCAAAGTACGCCTGAATATGTGTCTGGGGACACGTATTGCCATTATATTTGTCAAAAGTGGGTGGCTTGAACTTTGGAGGAATTCTAACCCCCGGTACCAGACCCAGATTAGTAACATCAATGCCTAGAGAGTTCTTGCACTCTATAGCCCTGATTTTCTCAGCCAGCTCATCATACCTTTTGTCATTGGGATTACCCATATCAGCATCCAGCAAGGTGAATTGATCTTCCTGAACATCTTCCAGAGGAGGATTAACACCAACATTTCTGGCAGCCCCAGTAACCAGATTACCATGAGGAGTCGAAGTACCAATAGGAGGAGGAGTGTCCTTTGGCTGTGAATTGTCAATGTGATTACCTCCCGGTGTGACCTCTGGATGCTGGACCATAAGTCTTAACCTCTCTTGGTTCTGTGCCATACCAGTCATGAGATCCATGAACTGGTCCATGCGGGTCTTCATCTCAGCCAAATCATTCTGAATTTGATCAACCATTTTGTTTCGATTGCCTCGTGTGGAGTAGCGATGTATGTGATCGGTAGCAATACTTCTTGTAACAGAATAACTATGAGTAAACAAATGCATAGAAGGTTATGTACATGTATGTCATGTGGGATGTTGGTCCAAATGAAGTAAACAAATGCATAGAAGTGTTGGTGATAACCTGAACCCAAAACCATGTACAAAACCTCCAAAGACCCATCAATGTATTAATGAAAATAAGGATGTTTGCAGATGAAGTTTTCTCAATGTAGTGCATGAAAATGGATGTTTTTGGTGGCTATGGACCAAGGATACATCATAGAACAAGTATGTAGTTGAAACCAAAATGAAACAATACCATCAAAGCACTCAAAAATGACACTAAAGTCACTTGCTTGTGGTTGAAGTTTTGGCAAGGAAACCTTTTGCTAAAGGACACTCCTCCTAATCAATTAAACCTCTTCTGAAATGAGCCAATGGGAAATCTTCCATCCTTAGATACTTGATATCATGTAGAAAACATTGAGATCAAGTTTGAACCAAAATTTCATCAGGAAACTGCTTGAACTCAAAACCCTAATTTGGACTGCTTTTGCTAGGAGATGATGAACTGTCCAACTTCTTGATGAATTCCCATCTTTCAATGACTTGTGGGATCAAATGGGATGTCATATGATATAAGAGACCCTTGAGGCTTTTTGGGAGACCCTTGGCTCTAGCTCTCTTGCTTTGGATGATCAATACTCTGAAAACAACTGATCACATGCCCTATGCTGAACTAATGATGAATGTTTTATTTTTCTATGACTTGAATGTAATACAATGCAATGAAAGTATATACTAAATGATATGAAAGAAAGATAGGGCAAATTTTGGGGTATTATAATTAGTATTGCTGTATTTTATGGTTGTTCGTGATTTTGATGTTTCCTTGTGATGACCCTGAAGATGTTGTATATGAAGATAATGCCATTTTATGTATATCTTATTTTATAATGATTATTATGAATTGTGATTACACACCCTGCCTGTTTGAATGTTGCCTCCACGTGGGTAATGTGCAGGTGATCAGGTTTAGTTGTGGATGCTTTCGAGGACCTTGAAGTTCATTTGCTTTTGGTCGATTTAGAGGGACTTGCTCTGATAGTGTAACATCGGGTTGGGGTCCTTTGAGTCGAACTATGTTGTTTCTTTATTTTCGTTGTCATTTTATGATGTGGTTTTATTTTTTATTATTACGATGTTTGTTGAAAACCTTTTAATTGAGAATTTTGAGTTCCGTTGCCATGTGACGGCTTTTGAGTTATTTTGAGGAAAACCCTTTTGTTTACAGGGCAAGTGTATTATTTTGATTTAAACGAGAAATGTGCACCCTTTGAGGGAACTTTTATGTTTTACTCTGATCTTTGAGTTGTTTCTGCATACAACTTGAGGCAACATTTGTGGGGGTAGAAAATGGTGTTACAATATGTGCATACAAGAGACTTTTCATATAAAGTTTGTGCTCACAGGTTTTCCTTCGCACGCAGCAAACAAGTGTCGAAGATGTTTTCCAAGTCTAAGGGCCAATGATGGTTCGTCGTAGCCATTAAACCAGGTAGTCACCTTATTTCTCAAAAAGGAAAATAATAATTAAAAAAAGTTTGCTAAGTCAAAACCTATGAAGGATACTTATGCAAAAATGGGGCATCCCACTGACTATAAATCCAAAAAGAACAGTTCAGGCAAAATTTAGGGATAATAAAAAGAGGAGTTCTTTAAAGCTTTAACTCTGGTAGTCCTCGTTAGCGAAAAACGACCAAATGTTGTAAAGGAGTAGTGACCGCCTTAGGTTTCTAAACCATCGCCATATATCATCAGTTCAATTCCTAGCCTATAGGAACCTGAATGTATAGCCGGAGTTAACTGAATGTAGGATTGAAGTTCATCATGAAGATTGGGTGGGGACAAACAAACTTTGAGCCTTTATCCTTTGTTTCATGAGTCGTGAACCAAGCCACGTTACAACCTTTAAAAGACCTAATTGAGGTAAGGTTATTTTGAAAGCATACTACAACAAGGTTGGATAACCTGACTGCCAATAATCTTTGCTATTTATTTGTGTTGATCACTTTATCTATCATTCCGTAAATGACTAGATCTACTTTGTTTTGATCATTGAATCACGCCACTGTATGTTTTATAAATAAACTTTGATTTCAAAAGCTTGCATGAATGTTGCATTGAAATTGCCAATTTTTAATGAACCATACTGTTTGCAAGACAATTCAATATCAAAGGAATCCCAACAAATGCAGCCAGCTAGGAATTTGACTTGGTAAAAGAAGCTCAACCTAGGGCAACCAAATTAGAGGATTTGTTAATCAAGCATTTAAGGAGTTAGTGAATCAAGGGCATAACTCTTCAAAGTTCACAATATTGGGGCAAACCGTATTGAGCTCATATTATGGTTAGTTATTTCCCAACTCCTTCCAAGACAAGGACTCCAAGATTCAGATAATCTGGGGCAATTAGATCGAGATTTGGTAAATCTCTCGAAGACCAGTTAATCAGAGGCAATCAGGTCGAGATTAGACAAATCTCTCGAAGGTCAGTTAGTCTGGGGCAACTCATTCGCAAATCAACCAGTCTGAAGGACAAGTTCGAGGACTTTATTTTGCAAACACAGTTATTCTGGGGCAGTAACGTCGAGATTTGTGAATCTCTTTAAGAGTTTGAAGACATTGAAGCATCTTGTATGCCAATTCTTCATTAAAATCCTCTTGATGGCTTTTTCTCATAGACCGTGTAATCTGGACCAGAGGAGATTTGAAGGTTATTTATTGCAAGAGCCGTTGCTCATTGTGATAATCATTATGCAATTAAAATGCAGAACTACATTGTTCTTGTGATATCCTTTTCCAGCTCCCCAGTAAGTTGTTACTTCAGTTGATCTTAGCAAGCTCCCATGGATCTTTCTCTTTCATCAAGGAAATCAGGCTCATGATGGAAATCCCTCAGGTGAAGTCATGACGTTATACCCCGAGTGGAGTACTCTTTTCCCCAGAGAAGGTTGTAACCTTGAAGTAGAACTGTTTGTTCTGCCTGTTCATCCCTAGTGATGGTCCAATCTGGTGAGGTTAGCTGGGTATCCTTGTTGAGATGTTTATTTCATCTTCGGTTTGCTTCCTCTTGTCTGTTTTTTCAGCATAAACATAAGCATAAATATGGCATACATGCATTCATACATATACATGGCATCTGAGCATTTTTGTTACCTTTCCGGTGTTTACCTGTTTCGTTCACTTTGGCGTTTATTCCCCAAGTGACTGGGTTGGCCTTTTCTCTCCAATAGAGACGTCAACCTTTAGGCATAAAGTGCCCATTCTTTCTAAGCTCCCCAAAGAGTTCGATTCTCGTAGATGATGGTTGCTTCATTTATCTGTTCCATGTTTGGATAAGATAAATTCTCATTTGAGTTCATGCCTCAATGGGTGAGGGTCTTGTTTGACTGTTTCTTTCTAGCTCGTTCCTAGATTGAACTTTGGTCCCTTGGCAAGTGTTGCCTTTAAACCTGATTAGGTCGCCGAACCTAGTTTTAACGTGCATTTATTTTGCACGTTGTCTTGCAGGAAGAATCTTTTACAAATCCTCTTTGAAGACAAAATCTTTTCTCTAGCAGTGTTGTTGTAACAGCATCTCCTTGGAATTTTTTCAACAACAAATGGAAGTCTCCTTGAGAAGCTTGTTTTTCTATTATTACCTCTACAATGATAAGTGGCAGTCTCTCCTGAGAAGCTTATCCGTTTTTGGTGTTTCCTTCAACTTTTGCAACAACAAGTGGTTGCCTCTTTGAGAAGCTTGTTTTATATGGCGATAAGTGGCAGTCTCTCCCGAGAAGCTTATCCGACCTTGGTGTTATTCAACCTTTTGCAATTGAAATTGGTATTCCTTTGGAAGTTTGTTAGAAGGATATTTGTTGAAGACCTTACAAATGGTTTCTCTTTATTTGAGTTACCCTCTTTACAAGGATTTTACGGCAAGAGATGATTCCTCATTAAATTCTTTGTCCAATTTACTTATATCAAATGGCATCTCCTTGAGAAAGTTGATGAAGACTCTAATGGTTTTTCTCTTTATTTGAGAAAATTTGCTGATAAAGCAACCAACTTGTATCTCTTTTGTGAGATCCCTAGTAAAGTCCAGTTGTGACTAGCATCTTTGTTAAGATATTTGGTTGTCGCCGATTTCTTCCCCAAGCCCAGTTGTAACTGGGACATATGTTGAGATCGTTGGTCATAACCAATTTCCTGCCTGAGTCTAGTTGTCACTCATATTTTGTTAAACTTTGGTTGTTACCCATATCCCCTTGAAACCTAGTTGTCACCAGCACCTCTGCTTTTAAACGCAATCGTCATTGGTACTGTTGAATCTGGTTGTTACCATATATTTAAAGTCTAGTCGTTACTAGCAATCTCCGATGAAAATCCAATTGTTATTGGCACTCGTCGCAAATCCAATTGTTATTGATATTGCTTGTATGGTTGTCACTAGTCTCCCCCTTTGAAGTCTAGTTATTACTAGCTCCCTATTGATTTTGCTTATCTGGTCGTCACCAGCTTCTCCTATGAAGTCTATTTGTTACTAGTGTTCCTTTTGATATTGTTTGTTTGGTTGTTACCAGTGTTCCCGTGAAGTTTAGTTATTACTAACACCGCTGTTTGCAAGTCTAATTGTCATTGGCATATTCGAGTTTGTTGTTATCAGTTTTTGCTCATCTAGTTGTTACCAATATTCATGTGAAGTCCAGTGATTACTGGCATTCTTTGAAAGTCCAGTGTTTACTATCATTGTTTGAAATCCAATGGTTATTGGTATCTAAAGTCCAGTGGTTACTGGCATTGTTTGAAAGTCCAGTGGTTACTGGCAATGTTTAAAATCCAATTATTATTGGTACCTAAGTCCAGTGGTTACTGGCATTGTTGAAAGTCCAATGGTTATTGGCATTGTTTGAAAGTATAGTGGTTACTGGCATTGTTTGAAAGTTCAGTGGTTATTGGCATTGTTTAAAATCCAATGGTTATTGGTATCTAAAGTCCAGTGGTTACTGGCATTATTGAAAATCCAATGGTTATTGGAATTTAAAGTCCAGTGGTTACTGGCATCGTTTAAAGTCCAATTGTTATTGGCACTACCTAAAGTTCAGTGGTTTCTGGCATTGTTGAAAATCCAATGGTTATTGGTATTCAAAATCCAGTGGTTACTGACGTTAGTTTATAACCCAATTGTTTTTGGTGCCTAAAGTTCAATTGTTATTGGCGCTCTTATCCATCTTTGCTTGATATCGGAAGTTTGGTTGTCACCGACGTCCCCTTTGAAAGTCTAGTAGTTACTAGCATCGACCTGTCAGAAGCCGGTTGTTACCTTTGCTTGTTGGTTTAAGTCTAATTCATTTGGCTCTTATAGAGTTTGTAATTACCCTGTTTCTTCCTGATGTTTCCTGAAGATTCCTTTTGAACTCTTCATTTTAAGTAATTTCCAGGAAGTTTGTTTGTTTTCCAATGTTTGCGCGATCTCTTGTCAGAGGATCATCTCTCAATTTCTTTGATCTCTTATTATAAAATCATTTCTCATTTTGTTTGATTTTCTTGTCAGAGGATCAACCTTTTGTTAACTGGTTCCCCAATGGAGATCATACTTCTTTTTGGTTTTATCTCTAGTAAAGAGTTCGTCTACTCGTCTTTGCTCTAGCACATCATCCACTCATTGCTTGAACTTGTTGATCAACTACTCTGGATATTCCCCAGTGGAGACCGTTTCCCGATTCTACCTTCATTGATGACCTTTTCTTCTAAAGTGACAACCGGTCACGTTTGAACCTGTTGGTCCAACACTTTAGATGTCTTGTTTTATTTTCTTTCCCCAGTGGAGATCGTCTCCTGGTTCTACCTACAGTGAGGATCTTTTGTTTCCTCTAAAAGTATCAGTCGGTCATGTCTAAACCAGTGATCAATCACTTTAGATTTTCCCAAGTTTGTTTTAGCTTCCCCAGTGTTGTTGTCATCCCTAGTGAGTTGTTACTCATTGTGCTGACTTTATCCCTGTTCGCTTTCGTTTTGTCTGCATTTTGCATTTATCATTCCATCATTTTCATCATATTAGAGTTCATTGCACGTCAGCTTTGTTCATAGCATTATAGATTAGTTGTCTTTTGTCCATAGCATAACATGTCATTGCATCTATGGGAAAAAATTTCAGTTATCTATATTTAAATACCTTTCACCATGATTTCATGAGGATTGCCATCACTCATGTCATCTGGTGAAGATATTTAAATAGGGGCAACTGTCATACCCCAAACTTTACCCTTAAAGTCTTTGATCTTTTACATATCATTCTAGGTCAATCATTCATGCATAACCAACCAAGTTATCAGCTTTTGTTTGTTTTGTTTCATTTGTGAATCAGGGTTTGCTTCAAGAAGCTTTAAGGTTTGATCAATCAAGGTTTTGGATGAGTCACCAATCAATCAAGTCCTCACACTCCTAAGAGGCCTCACTTCCTCAATAATCCAGTGCAATATGGCTACATCACAAGTTCTTCGAGGTTTAGGTCTTGTAAGATCGAATCAAGTTATCATGTTGTGGCAGAGGAAGTTTGTTTTAAGTTGGATAACCATCAAGGCTAGTTGAATTTTAATTAGGGTTTTGGTAACGTGGCAGTGCAGTTACTATCTCAAGTTATCTGTGTCATGGGCCATTTTGAAGATTCACGAAAAAATCAGGCAGGTTATTTATCCAAGATGATTTCAAGTTCGACCCAATTTCAATCATATCTCAAAGAGAGCAGGGTGAGAATTAGACCAAAGGTGAAAATTGGCTGATGAGATTGCTTGGTTCACATGGAAGTTCAAGTTTTAATGGTCATGTTCAAGGTTTCAAACATGTTATCATCTTGATTCAAGTTCAAAGAACTGTGTTTACAAATATGATTCAATTCGATATGGAGGCGTATTACAAAACTCATTTCTAAACCACTTTTCTTTTCGATTACCCATTTCAGTCATCCTTTTCTTCTTATCCATTTTCTAGATTCATTCCTTTGTACCAATTTTTATTTAACCGATCATCCATATATCCAATTCATAACCAAATTGAGTTTGTATCTGTTTCCATAATTCATGTTAATATCCCATTTCATTCATCCATAAACTTTTTTTTTCTTTTTTCATATCCAATTTCATTTCATCCATTTAATCAATCCATTTCTTTAATTCATTTTTATTCCCAAAACTTTTTAACTATCCATTCATAAGCCACATTCAAAGCCATAATCCATTTTTTTTCTTTTTTATCACTTAAACCATTACACAAAAACCAAAAAAAAAGAGAATTTTGACAATAAAGGTCCAAAAGCCCATGTTTAGTCAAGGTTGGTAAAAAATGGCCAAAAGATGAGCAAGAGGCACATTGCACCTCGTCCAACTTCACACATCATCAGCTGCAACAACTTGCCAATTGCCTGCCAAATTTCTGTAATATTGCCATCTTCATTAAAACCATGCCTTGTACAAACCGTACGAACCACCTTGCCAAACCTATACCAATGCATCCAAAAAAAAAGTCATAACTCATTTAAACTTCACAAGCACCACAACACAAATTTTAACCACAGGTTTTCCACACAAAACACAACAAAGGCACACGTTCTATGTACCCTCCAAAACCTGCGCTGGACACTGCTACCATATTGAACCATGTGAGCCTCCAAGCTAGGACAAAACTTGTCCCGTCTGCATCACTCGTACCATCTTCAAACACTCCAAGCCCTATGCATTAAACTCCAAAACAAATTTGTGAGTCAAAACCACAGATTGAAGAGGGCCACACGATGCCAAAAATTGCCAAATGCTCTACAACGAGAAGGACCTTACAACAGGCAAAGTTAAAAATTCAAAAGAAGGACTGCTAAAAAAATTTTGTTTTTGAGTTAATGAGAGAGAAATAAATTGAATTGAAAAGAAGAGGGAAAGAGCTGATAACACAGACCTGAACAAACAACATTGCTAGCTCTTAAAACCAAACCTCTCTACAATTTTTTGTTGGATGATTTTCAGTAACCAATTGCCATTCAAACAAAGCAACTAAACATCAAACAAAACAACATCTTCACTTCCAAAAAACGATCTCCAAGTAGCCAATTCAGCATGCCAAGGAGCGATCAATCCAAACCTTTATGTCTGGACTCTATCCACCTTTCCAGATCTTATTTAAAAAAAACCTTCGCACTATCTCCTTCCCCTTTTCTCTCCTCATTTCGTCTTCCATCAGAAATCTTTCAACCATTTTTAATCCTGTTAAAGACCAAGACCTCTTCATTATTTTAAACCTTCATAAAAATTCCAAAAAAAACACAATCCATCTTAAAACCCATAAATACATCTTAAACAAACTTGAAACAAGAACATGCAGAGATTTAGTAGGATTCAGAAAAGGTCGAACGAATTTGATTTTCCTCTCGTTCACGCATCGATCTTCCACGAATTGTCTTTCTTTTCGTTTTTTCACTGTGGCTACAGATTAGAAAAGTAGAAGATCGTTTCTTCTCTGGAGAATGTGTTTCACGGCGATTTCCTGTTTCATTCTTTTCTCAGATTAGGTTTGTATGTTTAAGACCTAAATCGGGTCGGTTACTTTAACCCACGACCCACCTCTCTGTTGAGTTGGAGCGCCCAATTTTTTTAGTGGGCTTTGCTTTGCTTTTTGGTTTCAAAAAAAATTTCCCCTGGCCCCTCGCTCCATGGATTTTTTTGGCCATATTTTCTTACTTACACTTTGTAGCGTGCGATTTTTGTCGGTGACACGACCACCTTATCGCCATTGGTTCTTCCTCACCGTAATGGTGGGGATTGGGTGCTACTTTGTGATTTCTTATTTATCCTATGAAGCTGGAAAGGAAAGGGAAGCTATCTCAAACTAACCATGCACACAAATGATTAACTGAACAAATGCTTAAGAGATTCGAGGAGTTTGGGGTCAGGTTATACAATAGGGAGTTGTCAATTACCCATCCTATATGTGGTTATCCACAGGTCATTAGCAATTATACTCACTGTTTTCTACTTACTGGGGCTTGTCTGTTGATTGGGAGAGTTTCTCCTTTGGGAATGTTTGAGAGAGAGTGTGAGTTTTTGATGATTTTGGTGAGGTACTGGACTTAAAGTTTTTTATTGGTGTGCTCGCTAAGATTTCACAATTTTATGCCTACGTATTCCCGTTAAAGATAAACAGGGAAGTCATAGCAATCATAGTTCCTCCTATTCTATGGGAGGAAAGATGATGTTTTGGTGTCTTGTTCAAAGCCCAAGATTTAAGCTAAAAGGAGTATTTGTGTCTTGTTCAAAGCCCAAGATTAAAGCTAAAAGAGTTTTGTCTGAGAGAGAATTTGTCATCTCTAAAGGAGACATCTCGTCTGTTTATCACAATTGTTGGGTGACTGATTATAAAGGAGAATTACTTTAACTGGGATATGAGAATCCAGCAATGCCATATTTCCTTTATAAGGGCTGATGTCCTGAAGGAGGAAGCTTTAACTCAGTGTAGAGCAATGCCATTTTTCCTTAGGAACCTTTCATACTAAGAGAGGCACAGTGGCGTGGATGTAAATAATCCAGAGGCTTGCCACTTACATCAATAGATGAAAGAGAGGATTTACCAGGATAAAAGATGGACTACAGCTTGGATATGTGAATCAACAAGTGTGCCACTTACAGTAGTTATCTAGGATTTAAGGTTTGTTTTGATTTATCTGTTTTAATGTGTGATATACACAGAAATATCCTCCTTTAAAGAGGTTTTTTTTATTTCCTTGGAGGGGATTTTGGTTTTTTTTTTGTATGTGCCTTGATCAAAGCCCAAGGTTGAAGCTAAGAGATTGATTGACTCCACTGGGGAGTTTATTATCTGTCTTGTACAAAGCCCAAGATTGAGGCTAAAAAGAGACTGACTCTTTTGGGGATTGAAATTCTGGTACCAGATGTGTGATGTCACACACGATGTCACAAAAACACACTCTGCACAATGGAAAAAATAAATAACAGAAGAACACACCAAATTGTTCACCCAGTTCGGTCTAACTACCTATGTCTGGGGGCTACCAAGCCAGGGATGAAATTCACTACTTGTAGAATTAAATTACAGACTCAACAACCCAGTTGACAATCTCCTAATCTTAATTCCTACTAGTGACTTTCTACCTAAGAAACCACTTAGATATGAGAACACTACTCAATCCCTAAAACCTCTCAAAGAACACCCTCTTTGAGAAACCTTGATCCTGCTTCACAGCTTTGATCAAGTTACACAACTCTCTATCGCTTCACAGCTTCTAAGAGAGGACAGATCACTAATTCCCACTAGAATGGTTTACTCACAATTTGTACAAATATTCAAGACACTTGGCCTATGCTCTTTTTCTTCAATCTGTACTTTTCCCTTTGGTCTTATGCGCTTTATATAGCTATCTGAATTGGGCTTGGACCTGCTACAATATCTGACTTGATTTGTTATTTAAAACTGAATCTTCAAAATAGATTTTCTCCTAAAATCTTTTCAAATCTTCAACCTTTTAAATCTCCTACAAATCTGCACCAGATCTCCTATGCAGCAGAGAATATCTATCCCAAGATATCTGCAACCAATGAGACTCACAGCTCTCCATAATTCCAGCTAAAACGCAAACCCTAACAACATCACAAACCTGATGTTATTAATTCTGCAGATCTAATGTCACAACATCGCATGTGACATCAGACATCCAAACTTCACAGTTTAAACACTTAACACAGCCCGGTGTTAAGACTCAATGTTGTGACATCACCCATATGACATCAAACATTGAACAACCTTTGTTTTACCAAAATTCCAGCCAATCCAAGAAACTAACAATCTCCCCCTTTGGCTAATTTTGGCTAAAACAATCTCTGCACTTTCAGAGACTTCAGCAGCGGAATAAACTTCAATAATTTTTGAAACTTCAAGCAGCAGTATCTTTAATACATAAAGATTTCACTTCACACAACACTCTGCTGCAGCACCATCTTTAACAGCTTCAATCTACAAACAGCTGCACATATATCATCATTAGCAGCAATGAGCACTCCCCCTCAATGCAAAAACCAGCATAACAGCTGTTCAGCAGATCAGTAAATACTCCCCCTTAATTTCTACACTTCTGAACTAAAACAGCAGCAATCAGCTACATCCTCGGCAGCATATACCTTGACTTCATTCCTTAGCAACATTTGACATTTGTACTCTAAGATACTCTTGGTTCACTTAGCTATTTCTCCCCCTTTTTAGCCATAATTTGACAACCTTCAACCAGAAGCCCTACTCACTTCAGTTAGTACTACTCTAGCTCTCATTGTTAGCCTTACAGTTAGCATAACAAATCATAGAACAAAAACATAAAGGGTGCATATACCGCACAATATTCAAATTACAAACCAAGCACAACAGTGCAGAAACAAAAACAACATAAATAAAACTAAAACTACTAGAAGCAAAAGCAAATAAGCTAGTCTTCATTTGAACTAGATCCAACTCCAGTATCCTCTTCATCCTCCTCTGAGCTATCAACATTGTTCTCATTATTTTCTTCAGGTACATCATCACCATTGTCTTGTTCTAACTGCTGGATCAGCTTTTCAAGTCTCTCTTTTCTAACCAGACTGGTAATGATGACTGCATCAAGGTCTTTGCACATGGTCTTTAATTCTTCAATCAGTTCAGCCTTTGTAGTCTTCTTCTTGTTATCAGCAGTTGATGTTACAACAATGTCTGGAACATGATGTCCAGTAAACAGCTTAGGGTGTAGGGACAAGGCTGTCTTCCTCTGGAAAGCTATATCTGAGCTTGTTAAAGTCTTAGGTTGCTAATCTAAAATGATTCCATAAACCAAAGAGGGGAATGTGATAGGTAACTTGACAACATTGGTTTCAGCATGTTTTACCACCTGGTTAAAAATGTAGCTCCCAAAGTCAAATTTCATCTTCTTTCTAACAGCATAGATAAACTTTCCAAGACCAACAGCAATTGTTGTTTTATGGTTGGTTGGCACCCAGTTAGCTGCACCAATCCTGTGAAGAATGGGATACTTGATGCTGAGTTTGCTAGTCTTCAGCTTCCCTTTCAATGGCCAAACCTTTACTTGTCCAGCAGTAATCTCCTTGCAGATATCATTATCAGTAGACTCAAGATCACTACACTCTCCATCATCTCTACCTAGATATTTGTTGATGATACTGGGAGAAAACTTAATACACTTCCCTCTAACAAAAACTTTCATGAAGTCTGTGCTTCTCTTATCAGTAATGTTGACAGGGATGTTTATAATAAACTCTTTGACAAGCCCATCATAACATTTTGGAAGTGCAGTCACAGTCTTCACCAGACCAACGGCATTTATCAGTTCCATAACTTCCTCCATTTCCAAGGCTTCTTTACCTAGTTCCCTTTCCAGGGCTAGTCTTCTCTGACAAACAAACTTCCACATAGATGCACTACTGGCATAATGGAAAGAAATGTTATCAATTGGAACTTCAGGAACCTTATCAGATATTCTCTTCAGAATAGTTTTCCTGACAGGCGTGATGTCCTGAACATCATCTTCGACATCATAGTCAGACTCTGAATGCTCCACAGCCTTCCTCTTTCTAGGATTTACTTCCACTTTACTCCAGGCTTTTGCTGGCCCAACAGCAATGTTCTTCCTCTTTTCATCAGTTGACTTCTTAGGAGAGGGTTCAACCTTCTTTCCCTTCCTAGATTTTAATCTCTTTGTAATACTTGGGACAGCTCTTGCTATCACCTCATCATCTGATAGATCATCTACATTGATCACATCAGCATTATCAACGGAAGTGGGTTTAGCAGATGTCCTAACAATCTCCTCAACATTTGTCTCTTCATGCATGTCTTCACTCTAATCAGCATCTTCAATAGCTGTTATAGCAAGTTGTTGAAGACTTGACTTACCTCCTTGCATGTTATCTTTCTCAGCTGGCATCTGATTCAGAGGAACTGAAATTCCTTTAACAGGGATGCCTTTGTCTAGAATTTTTGAGGCAAGATTACCCATCCTTTTGTCTACATCAAACTTCTCCTCAATAGACTTAGAAGTTGATGAGTTTGGCACAGTTTTGTCGCCAAATAACACACTAGTAACAACTTTCTTTGTTTCAGGATTCTTAAAGACAGTAGCAGGTGTCTTAGGAGTTAGTTTAGTGGGTCTTAAAGTACCTGATTCAGGAAGAATTGTTGAGATGGGCTTAATGTTCATATGATCAGATGTTGAGCCTTTGTTAGTGGAAACCCTAGCTATTCCTTTTGCAGAACTTTGAAATACGGATTTCTTGGATGGAGAAGCCATGGATCCTTTGAGATAGGTGAGATTTAGTGAGGGTTGATTCTTGAAGGCGAAGAAGATGAACAGTTGTGAGAACAGGGCTTTGAAGACGCGTGATGTTGCAACACTAGGAAATGATGGTCTAAGGCAAGGAACTTGATCTTGAGTATCAATGACTTTCTCCCTTCATACAAACTTTCCTTTTAAATTTTTAAAAGACTTCATTAATTCTGATTGCCCTTTCAGTATTCTTTCATGCTTGATGTTACCATCTGATGTTACAACATCAATCATAACATTACCATATAAGCTGACCTCTTTTGGTATCTGTAGCGAGCGATTTTGGATGTGGTTGCGAAGCACTACCGCTCTTTGGTATCTATAGCTCGATTCATTTTTTATCCTATTAAAGCTGATGAAGGAAGGGAAATAGATGTCTCAAATTAACCCTGCTTGCAAACTGAGGTTAAACAGCCAAAACTGTTGGTTTACAGATGCTACAAAGATTCGGGGTCTCTTTTAGGTTTATTTTGTTAAAAATAGTGTTCGGTCGATTGGTGGGAGGTTAAGATGTTTGGACGGATGTATGAAAGTGTGAGATTTTGGGTTTTTGTTTAGTGTGCTCGCTAAGATTTTTCTTTCAATCTTATGCCTACGTATTCCCGTTTACCAAAACAGGGAAATCAGAGCGTTCGTAGTTCCTCCTATTCTATGGGAGGAAATGGGTGTTTTGGTGTCTTGTTCAAAGCCCAAGATATGAAGCTAAAGGTGTTTGTATCTTGTTCAAAGCCCAAGATATGAAGCTAAAAGGTCTATTTGTATCTTGTTCAAAGCCTAAGATGTGAAGCTGAAAGGGTGTTGACTTTAGAGAGAATTTGTCATCTCTAAAGAGGGGGGTTGTATGTCACAACGGTTTATAACGGAGAATTACTTTAACCGGGATGTGTGAATCCGGCAATGCCATAATTTCCTTTATAGGAGATTTTTAACCTGAAGGAGAAGACTTTAACTCAGTGTAGAGCAATGCTATCTTTCCTTAGGAATTTCTCATGCTAAAAGAGGGACAGTGGCATGGATGTAGATGATCCAGAGGCTTGCCACTTACAGCAATTAGATGAAGGGAAAGGAGTTGTTGATGTTTGTGTACTATGAACGAGGCACATCTTTGATGCTAAAAGGTTGATTGGATCAACCAGTGGTTTTCTTATACAAAGCCTAAGAGGAGGCTAAAAGATTTTCCTTATACAAAGCCTAAGAGGAGGTTAATGGCCCAACAAGAGGGTATTTTTGATCTGTCTCATACAAAGCCCGAGATAGAGGCTAAAAGGGAGGTGACTCGACAAGAGAGTCCTCTATGGTATCTCGTACGAAGCCCGAGATGGAGGCTAAAGGTTTTATACTCAACAAGAGAGTGATTTGTGTCTTGTACCTAGCCCAAGACGGAGGCTAAAATTTGTTTGGCTCAATAAGAACCTTCTCGTATAAAGCCCGAGATGGAGGCGAAAGGGGTGATTGGCTTAACAAGGGAGTCTCTTATGTGACTCGTACAAAGCCCTAGAGAGAGGCTAAACGTTGTTTGACTCAACAAGGGAGTCTTTTGTATCTCGTACGAAGCCCGAGAGAGAGGCTAAACGTTGTTTCGCTGGGAAGAATCATTGTACAAAGCCCAAGAGGAGGCTATTTGTAACTGTTTCAGTTGAGTGACAGATCCAATATACTGATTTTAAAAGAGAAAAGCAGTTCTTATATGAGTAACACTGTACTCAAGGATTCGATTCGAGGACCAGGGATATTTCCTTTTCTTTGAGGAAACGGGAAATCCAAAGGGTATTGAGACTGTCCGAGTCTACGGGTTTTCTTCCTATTTAACGAAGGGGTCACTTGAGAATGTCTTTGAGACTCAAGGATATTAGACTGTCCGTGTCTAGAGTTTCATCTTTTGTACTATGCTTTGAGAAACAGTAGTAGACTCTTTGAAAGGACTGTTCTATGAAGATGACTAAGTTCTGTTCCTATACCTCTAGGAGGTCGTCGGGACAATTTGTACGAAGCCCAAGAGGAGGCTAGAGACTTTTAAGAAGCCGAGAGGTCCTTGTACGAAGCCCAAGAGGAGGCTATCATTCCCGGAGGAAGAGATCATTATACGAAGCCTAAGAGGAGGCTATGAATACTTATAAGAAGTCGACGGGTCCTTGTACTAAGCCCAAGAGGAGGCGGGGTTGCTTTTAGGTAGCCTGTGGGTCCTTGTACGATGCCCAAGAGGAGGCCGATGCTTTTAAGAAGCCCGTGGGTCCCCAAACCCCGAGAAATTCAAGACAGGCTATTCACAAGGAATAGATCAAGCCAGGAAAGTTCGAGAATTTGGAAGAAACTCAAATATGCCATTCACGGAGAATACATTCATCTCTGGGAGTAGAGTTTCTTGATAATTCCTAATGAGGACAGTCGAAGAGAAGACTGTATCTGGTGATCCTATTGGGGATCTAGCTGTCTATTTCTACGAATAAACGAAACGGCTTTACCTAGTTCTAGACGTAGTTGCCGGGGAAACTCTAAATATCTATACTATTATTACACAGTTGATATGAGTTTATGAAAGAAGACTTACAGCGAAACAGCCCCGCAATACAGTTATATATATATGAAAGCGGTAAATGAAAGCGTATAAACACTTACTCGGTTGTAGAACTTCCATGTTGTTTGGTTAGTTGTTCAACAAAGAAAGATTGAAAACAACAGTATATTCAAAATCAAAGGAGAAAGTGCTTTGAAAAAGAAAGATTTGGGGCTTACAGCTCAAGGAGAGGCCCAGGGTTTTACCAGTGATTGCATTGTTGAATTTGTACAGAGGGACTAATACAAGTGACTGAGGCCCAAAAAGGTTTTCTGTATAAAGGGATGGGTCTTACACTCTCTCAAGAGGCCCAAAAAGTTTTTAAAGAAAAAGAGTGGGGCTTATAACACGAGGGTAGACCCAGATGACTTTTCGTTAAAAATGGCGATCGCGCCGAGGTTTTCTTTTAACGCAGAGGGACTTATACAATAAATGAGGCCCAAAATTGTTTTGGTTAAAAGGGGGTTGTGTCTTACACTCTATTAGAGGCCCAAGTGAGTTTTAAGAAAAGAAATGGGTCTTACTACTCGAGGGTAGGCCCAATGGTTAATTTTGAAAAGGGCGACGATCGCGCTGAGTTTTTGGAAACACCGTGGGACTTATACAAGTGACTGAGGCCCAAAAGTTTGGTATTTACAAAGGGATTGGGTCTTACACTCTATTAGAGGCCCATGAGTGTTTGAAAATGATTTGTTTGAGTGAAAATCAAAGAAACCCTAATTTATTCTTTAAGAGTACATATTTAAAGAAAATCAATGAAAAATACCAAATAGGTTTGAATAAACCACTTGTGATTTTTGTTTAAGGTTTGAAAAATGAGGTATAAATCACAAGAGATATTAAAACTCATTTAGTCTTGATTCTTCAAGATGAATTTTCATTTTAAAATGTTAAAAAATAATTAAAAATGAATTTATTCACAAAAATACTAATTATATTAAATAAATAATATAAACTTAATATTTTGTGGAATAAAATATTTCAACATTTTTGTGATTTTTTGCAAAAAGAACCAATAAAAAATAATTAAAATTGAAAGAGTTATTAATTTTCCAATTAATTAATAAAACATGAAAATATTGGAAAAAATGGAAAAATGTGAAGAAAACACAAAATGGCATGGGTGGGGTTTGAACCCAAGACCTCAAGGTTACAAGGCGCGCGCCTTACCACTAGGGTGGTGATACATCCATTGTTTGAAACAAAACAACGAATATACAAGGCATGACTTGGTTTTAGGCCTGGCCAAAGGCAAGTTTTGGCTCAGAAACGTGAAGGTCATAACTTTCTCAATTCTTAATGGTTTGAGACAAAATTTATATGCATCTGGACCAGAATTTCATAAGAAATCCAATGGTGGTGGTAGTTTTTTAAGATCACGCTCCCTCCTCAAAACCCGATAGTGGTTTTGAAAATGACCTATAATTGCATTTTCTATGCTACAACTTGGTACAGGCATAGATTACATGGTGAATTAGCTCAAACACAACATATACAACATGTATGAGATGTTTATGATCAGTGGACTTCAAAGCATTGCATGATTCAAAGATTCCAAGTTGTGAGGCTTACCTCTTTTTTGAGATTTTGGAGCTTTTGTGCAATCTGTCAAGCCTCTTGTTCCAGAAATGATTTGATGCTTTAGACACACTCAAATGATCCCTTA
Organism: Lathyrus tuberosus; assembly: GCA_022829125.1. Classification (NCBI taxonomy): domain Eukaryota; kingdom Viridiplantae; phylum Streptophyta; class Magnoliopsida; order Fabales; family Fabaceae; genus Lathyrus; species Lathyrus tuberosus. The sequence goes on from JALAZF010000250.1 coordinate 7,579,215, forward strand.
GAAGCTTTTAGGATGATTAGAATTGACTGGTACTTGCAAAAACACAAACAGTCCCTTTCTTGCAAAAGGGGTTAAAAGTGACCAAAATAACAACTCCCTCAAATGGTGTTCTAGATGGTGGAAACCATTTGGGACAGTTCAAGGATGATATTTGGAGTGTGTTTGAGGTTTTATCTAGTTTGGAAAGTGACTGAATCAAGACATGGCTTGAAAAATGCAAAAAAGTGCCATTTTGAGGTTTTGAGATGTGACTTTGTGATTTTGTGATTACAGGTCACTTGTGATAGTTTGCACAGCTTACATATGATATATATGAGGTGTGTGTGTGATTGATTATGATGGAAAAGCTCTCAAGCTCAAAAACTCAGAATTACTTGCTTTGGAAGGCAAATTTGAGGTGAAAGAAGAGATTTTGAGGAAAGCATCTGTTTGATGGCTTTGGTGTACTCAAACTGAGCACAAATGAGCTCTATTTATAGTAGAGCAAGTTTGTTTTCGCAGCAATACTGAATGGTGGCTGCAGCAGAGGTTTGACCAATGTTGTCCAATGAGAATCCAAGTCTTCTCTAGCCATTGACTAGAGGTTAGGGCACAGGGTTGTGGTTCCCTTGGTCTTGGATAAGTCTTGACTGAATTCAGTTGAGAATGGCTCAATCGATGCCACCTTGATGCTTCCATTGAATGCTCTAATCCAAAATTGGAGTCTTGTCCCTATTTTGGCAATTCTAGGTTCAACATGCTATTTCTTGTTCCAAAGACTTTGGAGGCTTGGCTCAGTGATTGTCCCCTTTAGATTCAATCCTCAGAGGTGTCCAAGTGGATAGGAGTATTTGGATTTTCACAATTTTGGCAAATCGATCAAAAGTGCAAAATCTGTCTTGCCTTGACAAATTTCAACAAGGCAACTTGCCATTGTTATATCTCATGGCTCAAATTGAATTTGGTAATGTTCTTGGTCATTTTAGAAAGCCCTTACATGATACAACAACTGTTTGAACATGTTTGGTTTTTATCTCCTTTGAATCCAAGTGAAAAATCTCCCTACATTTGGAAAAAAGTAAAGGCAGATTCTGACTTAGTGAAATTTTCACTAAGTGTTGGAACAAAGTGACTTTTCTTGATTTTGATCACTCCATAACTCAAAATCCATGAGGAATTTGGACATAGGTCAGTATGAAGCTTTTGTAGAGGGCAATGTGATATACAAATCAAGCTTTGAATGGGGAACAATGGCCTTGTGGTTTAGGAGTTATGGTTCTCTAAAGTTGGCACATTAGTGTCTCTTTTTCCATAACTTAGAAATTTTTCTAAGTTTTTATGGTTACCCATTTTACAAGTTATCCCACTTTCTTTGTTTTTTCTTGATGAATGATGATTAAAATCATACATTAACATCATTTTAGGGTTAAAAATCCATTTTGGTGAAAAATCTCAAAAAGTCAAAGTTGACTTTTGTGTACAGTTGACTTTTTATCAGATGAATTCCAAATTGTGCAATTCTTCAGAAAATCATGTCCTTGACCTAAATCAAACTTGATGGACATGTTCCATGGGTGTCATAGGGTATATTGAATCATGTCTTAGGGTTTGGGAGCATGTCCTGGTCAAAAGTCAAAGTTACAGTTGACTTTCCTCGCGAAACCCTAATTGTGGTGCAGATGAAATTGAGATTTGTTGGTCAAGCTTCTTGGATTAATCCATTGTTGAAAATGCATCAATATAGTATATTAAACCCCCAAAATCATGTCTTTAGGTCTTGTTTCATGATTTGTCCCAAAAGTCAACTTAGGGGTGAATTAGGTCAAGAAACCCTAATTCCTGATTTTTGATGTATGCATCCCCTGAGGTCAAATTGACTTGATGATTGGGTCCATGAGGTTCCATGGAGTATATTAGGTTATGTTTTGGATCATTGGCTTATGCCCAGATGAAAAATTTCCATCTGGAGGCCCTGGTCGACCAAAACCCAAATTTGGTGACACTGTCGATCTTGAGACTTGATCCACCTAGAAGGGAGCAGCCTTGTGCTTAATCCTTGAAGTGGGAGTCCTTTTGATCCACTGTGGATATTTTAGAGGCTAGACAAGTTAAAGATCAAGTCATTCCTTGATTGATCCTTTGTCTAAGGCTCTGAGAGGGCTTAAAACCCTAATTTTGATTGTAGTGAATGCTCAACAACCCTTGAGGCATTTGATGAGGCATGATGGTTCATCCATATTGTGATGATGATTTGCACAATGATGGGAAACCTTAGTGGTCAAAATTTGGGGTATGACAGTATCCATTGATAGCAATTATCTTTGGATCTTATACCCTTCATTACAACCTAATTGTGCTCATCAGATACCACACACTCATCTTTGGTGTAGTTAACTTTGTAACCTTCATCACATAATTGGCTTATGCTGATCAAATTAGCATTTAAACCATTGACAAACAGAACATTGTCAAGTTCAGGTCCACCACCACACTTTACTCTCCCTACTCCTGTAGCCTTTCTAGTGTCTCCATTTCCAAAGATTACATTGTTTGAAGAGCAAGCACTAGTATCTTCCAATTTAGCTTTTGATCCAGTCATATGCTTTGAACATCCACTGTCAAAGTACCAAGTATCCTTGTCAAACTGTCTATCGTAAGTGTGGGCTAAAAAACACTTCACTTTCTCCTTAGGAACCCATTGTTTAACAACTTTGGGCCTGGCCTCCTTTAGTTTGCTTTGAGGAGCAGATTACAGTTTAAAACAAGAGTACTGCATATGTCCAAACCTTCCACAATAGAAGCATCTAACTCTATCATCTCTGAAGTTGTTATTTCTTCTGCCACTTGGTGATGATACTGTTGGTGCTGCCACCCATAATGATGTCTCCTTCTACCATAGTTGGCATGTCTTCTATGGTGCGGTTATTTTCTCCCGTACTGAGGATGCTGTATCCTAGGCTGTCACCTATGGTGATGAGGTTTCCTTCTACCATAGTGGTGTGGCACAACATTGTTGTATCCATATTCATATCCATACCAGTTTCCCTGATGTTGAGATATCTGATGAGACATGTTCTGTTTGAACCTGGCAGCTTGCATGCTCTTGTGATATTGGGGAGGCATATACTGACTAGCTCCTTGGGGCTGCATCTTCCTTTGATGAGGATCATTCTTCTTCTCAACATTCTGAGGCTGTGAATGAGCATCCTTCTTAGGCATAGGATCCTGTCTCTTTGTTTGATGTTGAGACATTGGTTGGGACACCTCCTTCTTTGTTCCTGAAGTGCTTGCTTCTGTAGAACCCTTTTCCTCAACCACATATCTTATACCTGATTTATCTCCAGCAGCTTTCTCTAATTGAAGAATCTGATCAAGAGCAGCTGTACCACTGTTCAGCATCCTAGCAGATTTGGTCATGTGATCATGATGAGCTTTGACACATAAGACTTCACTTTCCAAATCAGCCTTAGCAGTTTCAAGCTGAGCGATCTGTCTCTTTTGGCTCTCGTTTTCTTGACAGATCTCAGCACTCTTCAGACAAAGCTCTTTATAAGTGGATGCTAACTCCTCAAAAGTTATTTCTCCATCACTTGACTCATCTTTAGAAACAATAGTTCCTGTCAAAGCTCTAACATGCTTTGCTGACTCACCTTCACTTTCACTATCAGAGTCAGACCAGGAGACTGTCATGCCCTTCTTCTGCTTCTTCAAGAATGTGGGACATTCTTTCTTGACATGTCCATAACCTCCACATTCAAAGCACTGAACACCCTTGTCTTGAGCAGTCTTCTCTTCTTCCTTCTCTTTAGACTTACTGATGTCACTAGGCCTGGAGTAATTGTTCATCCTCTTGAACACTTTGTTGAATTGCCTACCCAACATAGCTATGGCCTGAGATAAATCCTCCTGGGATTCAGCACTATTCCCTTTCTCTTCTTGATCATTTGACACCAAGGCTATACTCTTTGGCTTCTTTTCTGGTTCTTCCTCATTCAACCCAAGCTCAAAAGTTTGAAGAGATCCAATGAGCTCATCAACCCTTATCTTGCTGATGTCTTATGATTCTTCAATGGTAATTACCTTCATCTTGTACTTCTTAGGGAGGGACCTAAGGATCTTCCTTACAAGCTTTTCATCTGACATTTTTTCACCAAGAGCACTGGATGCATTAGCCAGCTCAAGAACATTCATGTGGAAGTCATGAATAGTCTCATCTTCCTTCATCTTCAGGCTTTCAAACTTAGATGTTAGAAGCTGAAGTCTTGACATCTTAACTCTAGAGGTACCTTCATGAGTAGCCTTCAAAATATCCTATGCTTCCTTAACAATTTCACATGAGTTGATCAATCTGAAGATGTTCTTATCAACTCTATTGAAGATAGCATTTAGGGCTTTAGAGTTACCAAGGGCAAGCTCATCTTCTTCCTTGGTCCATTCTTCTTCAGGCTTCAGCTTTGAGATACCTTCTTTATCTTTCCCAGCATCATCTTTTTCAAACACAACAGGTGCTTTCCATTCTTTTATGATCGCCTTCCAAGCCCTGCTGTCCAAGGATTTCAAAAAGGTGATCATCCTTGGCTTCCAATAATCATAATTCGAGCCATCCAAAATAGGGGGTTTGTTGACAAATCCTCCAACTTCTTTTTCCATCTTTACACCAGAAAGTAACTTCCCTAGATCTCACCCAGAGACAGACAGGATGCCTGCTCTGATACCAATTGAAATTCTGGTACCAGATGTGTGATGTCACACACGATGTCACAACAACACACTCTGCACAATGGACAAAATAAATAACAGAAGAACACACCAAATTGTTCACCCAGTTTGGTCTAACTACCTACGTCTGGGGGCTACCAAGCCAGGGATGAAATTCACTACTTGTAGAATTAAATTACAGACTCAACAACCCAGTTGACAATCTCCTAATCTTAATTCCTACTAGTGACTTTCTACCTAAGAAACCACTTAGATATGAGAACACTACTCAATCCCTAAAACCTCTCAAAGAACACCCTCTTTGAGAAACCTTGATCCTGCTTCACAGCTTTGATCAAGTTACACAACTCTCTATCGCTTCATAGCTTCTAAGAGAGGACAGATCACTAATTCCCACTAGAATGGTTTACTCACAATTTGTACAAATATTCAAGACACTCAGCCTATGCTCTTTTTCTTCAATCTGTACTTTTCCCTTTGGTCTTATGCGCTTTATATAGCTATCTGAATTGGGCTTGGACCTGCTACAATATCTGACTTGATTTGTTATTTAAAACTGAATCTTCAAAACAGATTTTCTCCTAAAATCTTTTCAAATCTTCAACCTTTTAAATCTCCTACAAATCTGCACCAGATCTCCTATGCAGCAGAGAATATCTATCCCAAGATATCTGCAACCAATGAGAGTCACAGATCTCCACAATTCCAGCTAAAACACAAACCCTAACAACATCACAAACCTGATGTTATTAATTCTGCAGATCTAATGTCACAACATCGCATGTGACATCAGACATCCAAACTTCACAGTTTAAACACTTAACACAGCCCAGTGTTAAGACTCAATGTTGTGACATCACCCATATGACATCAAACATTGAATAACCTTTGTTTTACCAAAATTCCAGCCAATCCAAGAAACTAACAGGGATATCATTATACAAAGCCTAAGAGGAGGCTGAAAGTTGACTTTTTCGGGGAAATATTTTGTTTGTCTTGTAGAAAGCCCAAGATTGAGGCTGAAAAGGGAAACTGACTCTATCAGAGAGTATGATTTATCTTGTACAAAGCCTAAGATTGAGGCTAAAAGGGAGATTGACTCTGCTTAGGGAGATTAATTCCCAAAGTCTAAAAGAAGGCTGGGAGGAATTGACTCCGTTGGGAAGACATTTATATAGAGCTTAAGGGAAGGTTTAGAAGATTTTGACTTTGCTAGAGAAAGTTTATATATGTCTTGTACATCGCCCAAGATTGAGGCTAAAAAAGATATGATTGACTTAGCTGAGGATATTTCAGGTGTCTTGTATAAAGCCCAAGATTGAGGCTAAAGGGCTATTGACTGATCGACTCAACAGAAGAGTGATTTTTATTTGACTCAACAAGAGAGTGTTTTTATCTGTCTTGTACAACGCCCAAGATTGTGGCTAAAAAAGGGTTGACTCAACAAGAGAGTGTTTTTTATCTGTCTTGTATAAAGCCCAAGATTGAGGCTAAAAAAGGGTTGTCTTAACAAGAGAGTGTTTTTATCTGTCTTGTATAAAGCCCAAGATTGAGGCTAAAAAGAGATTGACTCAACAAGAGATGAGAATCAAGTTTAAGGGATGAGAATCAACCCTAAATTGGTCAGAGGTATTGACCCTTTGGAAAGACTGCTCTAACAAAGGATGACTAAGTTATGTCTTATACCTTTAAGAGGTCTCGAGTCCTTGTACTAAGCCCAAGAGGAGGCATGAGAACTTTTAAGAAGCCTGAGGGTCCTTATACAAAGCCCAAGAAGAGGCTGGGATGCTTTTAGGAAGCCTATGGGTCCAAACTTAAGAAAAGTTCAAGAAAAGTTTCACCAGGAACAATCTTTTCTTTAGTGAACAGTTCTAAGGTTTGAAGAAATTCAAGTGAGGTTTCACCGGGAATTAATCCTCTCTAGGGGAAATGAATTTCTTTGACAAATTTCTAATAGTGACAGTCTGAGAAAAGTTTCACCATGAATAATGTCTTTCTCTTTGATCCATATTATATAAGCCCAAGAGGAGGCAAGACTGTATCTGGAATTCCTATGGGGAATTAGTTTTGACTGTGTTGAAAGAGTGAACACTAGCTTTATCTAATCCTAGACCTAATTGTAGGGGAAAACTCTAAGCAGATATATACAAGCATATATATACAGATGAAATATATACTGTATATAAAAGAGGATTGGAGGACTTACAGGTGAGCAAGCTTCCAACATAAACAAATATATATATATATATATATATATATATATATATATATATATATCTCTGTGTGTGTATGTGTCTGTGTGTGTGTTCGAGTATGTAAAAGAAGGCTGTTTAAAACTTACAGGTGAGCAAGCTTCCATTGTAAAAGCTGTATGGTTTGTTGTTGAGAAATTAAAGTAAGTTTTGACAACAACTATGAGTTTGAACCTAAATCAAAAGGGAAGTCGTTTTTTTAAAAAGATTGGGGCTTACACTTAAGGAGAGGCCCAAAGAATTGTTTATTTACAAAAAGGGGCTGGGTCTTACAACTCAAAGAGAGGCCCAAGAGTTTATTTTTGTACAAAATATGGGGCTTACAACTCAAGGAAAGGCCCAAAGTGTTTGAAAAAGAAAAGAAATGGGACTTACAACACAAGGGTAGACCCAGATGATTTTGTTTTAAAATGGCGATCGCGCCGAGATTTTTGAAAATGTGTCGGGAATTTCACAATGACTGAGGCCCAAAAAGGTTTCTGTACAAAAGATGGTTGGGTCTTACACTCTATTAGAGGCCCATAAGTGTATGAAAAAGAAAAGAAATGGGACTTACAACACAAGGGTAGACCCAGATGCTTTTGTTTCAAATTGGTGATCGCGCCGAGGTTTTGAAAATACAGTGGGACTTATACAATGAATGAGGCCCAAAAAGGTTTCTGTACAAATGAGGGTTGGGTCTTACACTCTATCAAGAGGCCCAAAAGTTTATTTTAAAATTTAAAATGAAGAGGAAACCCTAATTTTAAATTAAAATATCATTTTTCAAAAGGAAATTTAAATAATAAATGATATAAAAATATCAAATATATTCAAAACAAATTGTATACTTTGAAAAATACTTTGAAAAATCATGTTTAATGACATGAAAGTTTGAAATTCATTTGGAATGAAAAATCAAAGTGATAATTTCATTTTTTAAATGATTAAAAACAATAAAAATGAAATTAATTACAAAAATTATAACTATATTAAATAAATAATATAAATTCGATTTTTTTGTAAAATTAAATATTTAAACATTTTTGTGAATTTTTAGAAAAAGAATCAATTCAAAAACACAAATATTCAGAGAGAAATTAATTTTTGAATCAATTAAACAAAATAACAAAAATTTAAATATTTACAAATTTGAAAAAGGGCGCCAACGGTCAAATGAAGAACACGTGCGACCCTGTTTTCTGCAGATTTGCGTTTTCTCACTTTTCTCCATGATTACTCAATGGTTTTTCACGATTCAAGTATCAATCTTGTTCATTTTTTAACAAGGATCACAACCATGTAGATTAATTGCATTTATATTAAGTATGGAGGAAGAGATCAATGAAAAACCTCAAGAACCCTAAATTCAGCATTAATACAATGAAATTCTATACACGATTGATTCATGGCAATTGATTGAAGGTTATTACTCTACATAGATGCATAAACAAGATGGTAACTCAAAATTTCATTCATGATGATGGAGGTGTTGCAGATAGGTTCCAATGATCTGGACAACTTCCTTAGGTGCCAAGGAGTGTGTTTGAATGCTTAGAGTGGATTGAAATGAGCTGGAACTGGTTGTGGTACCTCAACTGCAACTCTGTCAAGAACTTGAGCAATTGGCTGGTGATTTGATGAATTTGATGTTCCAGATGTTGTGTTAGTGTTTAAATCACTCACATATGATGTTTATGAGGTGTGTGTATGATTAGTTTGGTTAGAGTCACTCTCAATCTCAAAACCCGATAGTGACTTAAGTTAGAAGTCAAAATTGGAGTGAAAGGGAGATTTTGAGTAAAGCATCAGTTTGGGTGCTTTGGTGTACTCAAACTGATCATAAATGAGCTCTATTTATAGTAGATCAAGTTTGTTTTGGCTGCAATAGTGAATGGCAACTGCAGCAGGTCTGTGGAAAATGTTGATCAAATGGAATCTCAAGTCTCCTCTAGCCATTGACTTGAGGTTAGAGCGCAGGCTATGAGTCTTCTGTGGCAGAGATAAGGCTTGACTGAACTTGGATAACATTGTCTTGATGAATTCCACCTCTATGCATCAGTTAAATGCTTGGAAACAAAATTGACCATTTGAAGCATCTTGAATTTTAGGAGTGTCATGCCTAAATATAGATCCATGGACTTGTGAGGCTGGTGGATCAGTGTTTGTCCCTTGGTTGTTCCCCCTTGAGGTGTGCAGATGGATAACTATGCTTGTTATTGCACAAATTGATCAATTCGAGCAACAAAGCAAAAATCTGCCTTGCAAAAATGAGTGAAAAATGCCATTTTCAATGGATCATATCTTCTTGCTCAAGTTGAGTTATGAGAGGCTCTTGTACTTTTTAAAGAGCCCTCATATGGTACTATCCATGTATAATCATATCTGGTCTTGAAACTATTTGAATCCAACTGAAAAAACCCCATGAACTTTGATGTTCAAGGCTGGTAACTTATGCAGATTTTCACTAAGTGTCGAAAAAGTGTCATTTTCTTCATTTTTGTCATTTTGATCACTCCATAACTTAAAATTCATGAAGAATTGGAGTTTGAGGTAGTTGAACCTTTTGTAGAGTGTAGGAAGACCTACAAATCAGGCTTTGGATCACCCAAAATGGTTGCTTGGATCACAAGTTATAATCCTTGGAAGTTGATACCAAAATCATTCAAATTTAGTAACTTAGAAAATTTTTCAAATTTTCAAGATTACCCCTTTTACAAGTTATCTTGGTTTCTTGATCAATTCTTGTTCAAATGACATTATAAGTCATATTTTATGAAAATATGAGTCATAAGGATCATTTTTGTCAAAAGAGTCATGTTTTGACTTTTCGCTCAGGAGCGGTTCGGCGCGTGAAAACCCTTATTCCCTACTTTTAGGGAATGCATCCTCTGAGGGTAATTTAGCTTTGAACATGGATCCCTAGGGTTATTTTGAGCATATTGAGTCACATGTTCAACTCTTGGCTCATACTTTTGTGAAAATCTCACTCTGGAGGTCCCACTCGTCCAAAACTCTAATTTGGCGACATCGGGTGTTTCGAGGCTCAAAAGCTGGCTACTGATTGGATAGAAATCTCGTGCAAACACGATTAACTTATTTTATGACGCTTGGATGTCACAACTGTGTGCTTGATTTTTGATGTGAGGGTCCTCTTGATCCTTTGTGGATATTTTAAGAGGTTAGACAAGTTGAAGATCATGTCATTTCTTGATTGATCTTTTGTCTAAATGTTCTGGGAGGGCTCAAAACCCTAATTCTTGATCATGGTGGATGCTAAAAAATCCTTGAGGAGATTGATGAGGTATGATGGCACATCTATATTGTAGTAATGATCCTCACAATGATGGGAAATCTTGTGGTCAAAATTTGGGATATGACAGATGCCCCTATTTAATCTTCTTGGACCCGAAGGTGTGAATGACGAAGGTATTCGGACATTCAGGGTGCAAGAGGATTAAATATCTGAATACCTGAAATTTTGACAGTGGCTATGAATGGCAGTTTGCCCGTCCATCTTCTTTCGCTAAGTAACGATACTCAGAAAAAGGGTAAACTTCCCCTCGATCCTGGTCTTCAGCCAAGGAACTGGTCTCAGTTTCTGATATAAACTTCCCCTCGATCCTGGTCTTTAGGCGAGGAACTGGTGTCAGTTTCTGAAATAAACTTCCCCTTGATCCTGGTCTTCAGCCAAGGAACTGGTCTCAGTTTCTTCCTGTCAAGTTTCTTCCTTGACAAGGGATGCTATTCGTAGCGGTCTTCATCAAACTTCTCGCCGAGTTTTCTTCTGGGGAGACGGCATTTGATGGGAAAGTGTTGAGGTCAGATTTGCTGGGGGTACCCATTCGTCTGAGCTGTAGAGGTGTGCAAACTTCTCTATTGGAGATGTCATTTGTTGACTCTACTGGGGAAAATGAGTCTCTTGAGAGACTGCTTTTCACTTGGGGGTATTACATCACACTTTTCTTCGAGATCATTTCGAAGAAATGCCATGTGATCCAAATTTTGAGGTACTGATGACCTTGTTAACATCGACTTTCTTGGGAGAAAAAACCGATGTATTGCCGAGAGTCTTCAGTTGAGAGGCTTTCTCTAGAGATTTTTCTTTATCCAGGAAAGCAAAGATATCATCTTCGATGGTGAGGAGTGACGTTTGTCGAATGTCTCCTTGCCTTTCAGAGGTTCAAGTTATCAAAGTGGTTGAGGAATGTCTCCAATCCAAAAATAAACTGGGGGAGAGGTTGCTCAGACAAATTATTTCTTGACGAGGAAAGAACTGACAACTCGATTGATAAGAGGACTTTTACCACTTGGGAAAATGAGTATGACCAGAGTGATAGTAATGCAATATGAATATGAATATGAATCAATAATGCATGATGTATGTATTTTTATGCTGACAAAATGGATGCGACATACAGACTAATAGATGAACACGACTGGATACTCGGCCACGGCGAGGGATGAAAAGTACCTTTGGTTCAAAATAGCAATCCTTGTCTTGCTTTGGAGAAGTGGTCCCTATGGGAGAACACATCTATCGGTCTTAAGAGGTGAGCACTCTGTCGGGGATGTCAGATGAAACATGGCATCTGACACAGTTGATCCTTCATTTAGGCATACTGGTTTAGAAGGGATACTTTGATTCTGCACTTTGAGGTTCAATCACCTTCGAAGAAACTATCGATGATATTTTTGAAGTTCACAGTCAAAAGGAATTGCCATCTTTATTTTAAAAGCAAAAAAATTTTGACAAGTAAATTCATTTTTGTTTTATTTCAAGAATCGTTGATCATGTTAAAAATGTCATTCTGTAAAGCTAAAACAAATAAGAATTGCAAGCAAAAGGACTAAGGCTCAAATTTTATTGATAGAATGGAAATTGGCTGAGCGCGTGATCCCATATGGTATTTACAAAGTTTAGAAAATGGTAATTTAAGGGAAAAGGGGCTACATTGAAACATAACAACCGTTATCCTTCTACAACCTTTAAATTCTGGACATCCTGAGCTTCTGTCGAAGATGACCTTGACTGTAATTTTTTCAATGAATGGTGTTACCACTGGGGGATTTCACCTTGTCGGACGTAGTTACTTGCCATGAATCCATATCATTTGCCTGGATTGCATTTTGAGATTTTTTTTTATGTCTCTAATTTTTGCCTGGACAGCCCTTTCGGGTTTTCAATCCACCGAGACGTTTTTTTTTATTTAGGCGGAGTATTTCTTGACTACATCAACATTTGTGGGGTAGGCAAATTCCTCTCCATCCATGGTTGCGAGTCTCAAGGCGCCGCTTGAAAATGCTTTCTTGACCACATAGGGGCCGTCATAATTCGGAGTCCATTTGCCCCGGGAATCAGTGAGGAATGATTGTATCTTCTTGAGTACGTGGTCTCCTTTCCTAAAGACACGGGGTCGAACCTTTTTGTCGTACGCCTTCTTTATTCTTTGCTGATACAACTGACCATGGCATAAATCCGTTATTCACTTTTCTTCGATCAGATTCAGTTCATCGTATCGACTTTGACACCATTCAGCCTCTGTTAGCTTATCTTCCATCAATACCCGGATTGATGGGATCTCTACTTCTATGGGGAGCACTGCCTCCATGCCATATACTAGAGAGAAAGGGGTTGCCCCTGTTGAAGTACGTACAAATGTACGATAACCGTGAAGAGCAAAGGGCAGTATTTCACGCTAGTCTTTGTAAGTTACAACCATCTTCTAAACAATCTTCTTAATATTCTTGTTAGCTTCCTCTACCGCACCATTCATCTTAGGTCGGTATGAAGATGAGTTATGGTGTTCGTTCTTGAATTCAGCGCACAACTATTTCATTATCTTATTGTTCAAGTTAGATCCATTATCAGTAATGATCTGGCTTGGAACACCGTAACGTCAGATGAGATTGTATTTGATAAAGCGGACTACCACTTGTCGGGTTACTTTGGCGAATGACGTTGCTTCGACCCATTTGGTGAAGTAGTCAATGGCTACCAGGATGAATTGATGTCCGTTCGAAGCCTTAGGTTCGATCATGCCAATCATGTCGATTCTCCATATGGAAAAAGGCTATGGGGAAAAGAGAACTTTGAGATGTGTTGGCAGTACATGGATTTTGTCTGAGTATATCTGACACTTGTGACATTCCTCATGTACTTGTAGCAATCGGATTCCATGGTCAACCAATAGTATCCTGCTCTCAGAATTTTTCTCGCCATCGTGTGTCCATTGGCATGAGTTCCAAAGGATCCTTCGTGAATCACTTTCATTAACATGTTTGCTTCTTACCTGTCTATGCATCGGAGCAAGACCATGTCAAGATTTCTCTTATAGAGTGTATCACCGTTCAGGAAGAAGTTGTCTGCCAGTCTTCTGAGGGTTTTCCTATCTTTTCTTGATGCCCCAGGTGGGTACTCTTGTTTCTAAAGGAAGCATTTGATATCGTGATACCATGGTTTGTCGTCTCTGACTGCTTCGATCGTGAAGATGTAGGCGGGCCTCTCAAGGCGTATTATGTCAATCTTAGGTGTGTCGTTCCATTGACCTACACTAATCATGGAAGAGAGAGTGGCTAGTGCATCAGCCATGTGATTCTCTTCACGAGGGATATGATGAAACTCGATTCTATTGAAGAATGGCAACAACCTTCTCGCGTAATCTTTGTAAGGAATCAGTCCTGATTGGTATGTATTCCAATCTCCTTTGATCTGATTGATAACTAAGGTTGAGTCTCTATACACATTCAAGTTCTTAATCCTTAAGTCAATTGCTTCTTCGAGACCCATGATACAAGCTTCGTATTCGGCCTCGTTGTTTATACACTTGAATGTCAGTCGGGCGGTGAAAGGAATATGGGTACCCTGAGGTGTTATGATGATTGCCCCAATCCCGTTTCCATAGATGTTGACAGCCCCGTAAAAAATTAGTCCCCATTGGGAACCTGGTTCTGGCCCTTCACTAGGTAGCGGTTCAACGCAATCTTTCATTTTTAAGTACATGACATCTTCGTCTAGGAAGTCAAATCCAACTGATTCCTAATCATCAATTGGTTGATGAGCTAAATGATCGGCTAAAATACTTCCTTTGAAGGCTTTCTGAGCATGGTACTCAATGTCGTACTCTGACAACAACATCTGCCAACGGGCGGTCCTTCCCATGAGAGCAGGCTTTTCAAATACGTACTTGACCGGATCAGTTTCAAAGATTAACCAAGTAGTGTGACAAATCATGTACTGGCAAAGACGTTTGGCTGCCCAAGTAAGAGCACAGTAAGTTTTCTTAAGCATAGTGTATCGAGTTTCACAGTCGGTAAATTTCTTGCTCAAATAGTAGATGACAGACTCTTTTCTTTTGGTTTCATCTTGTTGGCCAAGTACACAACCCATAGAGTCTTACAAGACTGTTAGGTAGATGATCAAAGGTCTTCCCTTTATTGGAGGAGACAAAATCGGTGGATTCAACATATATTCCTTGATACTATCGAAAGCTTTTTGGAAATGTTTCGTCCATAAACAGGCTTGATTTTTTCTGAGCAGTTTAAAGATTGGCACGCATGTCCCGATCATGAGGGATATGAACCTGGAGATGTAATTCAGACGTCCCAGAAATCCTTTGACTTGTTTTTCAGTCTTTGGTGAAGGCATTTCTTGAATGGCCTTGACCTTGTCAGGATCAACCTCAATTCCTTTCTGGCTGACGATAAACCCTAAAAGCTTTCCTGAGCAAACACCAAACGTGCATTTATTTAGAATCAAGTGGAGTTTGTATTTTCTCAAGTGCTCGAATAGCTTTGACGAGTGGGTCACATGCTCCTCTTCTATTTTAGATCTGGCAATCATATCATCGACATATATTTTGATTTCTTTGTGCATCATGTCGTGAAACAGAGTAGTCATGGCACTTTGATAGGTTACCCCGACGTTCTTCAAACTGAACGACATTACCTTGTAACAAAAGGTGCCCCATGGGGTGATGAATGAAGTTTTCTCCATATCTTTCGACGCCATTTTGATTTGATTATAGCCCGAGAATCCATCCATGAAGGAGAAGACTTTGAACTTTGTTGTACTGTCTACCAGCATGTCTATGTGTGGTAAGGGGAAGTCATCCCTTGGACTGGCTTTATTCAGATCCCTGTAGTCCACGCACATTCTGACTTTTCTGTCCTTTTTTGGAACTGGCACTATGTTAGCTAACCATTGAGGATATTCTGAGGTGGCGAGGAAACCCGCGTTGATCTGTTTCTGCACTTCCTCTGATTTTGATGGCCATATCCGGATGAGTCTGTCTCAGCCTTTATTTTACCGGCGAACATTCTGACTTTAGAGGTAGATGATGTTCCACGATGCTGGTATCCAACCCTGGCACGTCCTGATAGGACTAAGCAAACACATCTGGAAACTATTTGAGAAGTTCTATCAAGCTTTCTTTGACAGTCAGACTAAGCAGGGCCCCAATCTTAACTTCTTTCCTCTCTTCTTCTGAACCCAAGTTGACCATTTCCAACGGCTCTTTGTGAGGCTCAATGGACCTTTCCTCTTGCTTAAGTAGCCGTGAGATCTATTCTGGAATTTCTGTGTTCTCTTCTTCTTCAGCTTCAAATACCGGGAATTCAAAGTCGGGAGAAGGCATTGGATCATATGTTTCAACGGGGTTTAAAACAAGCAATCTACATGATGTGATGATTTGTTTTTTAGAAGAGATAGAGAGAATGTGAAAGCGTGTGCAGTGTATTTTTTGAAAAATGCTTGTTTTTATTTATTTTTGGGTTGTTTTAGGATTACCATTTTTTGAAAAAACAAAAAGTAAAAATAACAATCAATGCGGGAATGACAGAACGACGTTATTTTATTTATGATTTTGTCGATTCTTGAAACTACAGCCCTATAAAACAAAACTCTGTCGCTTTTGGGTGAAGCGAAGAGGGATATTTACAGAAAGTGAGCCCTATAAAAACATCTGTTTCACCTGGGCAGGGTGAAAGGCTAAAACAAAGATGGCAATTACTTAGACTTATAGACGACTTTTGGGACATCGACAGCAACCCATTGGCGGCGAACTCCTCGATGAATCACAAAGTCGGGTGCCTTCTTTCTTGGTTTATCCTCAGAAATGACGCTAATTTCTAGCAGAGCAGGATCATTGGAGTCTTCCTCTTATGCAGAGTTGTCATAAACGACCTCTTCTGTTGTATCTTGCATAGTGTTTTCATTCTCAGGCGGATCTCCCCATCCAGTTGGCTGGATGTCTTCGAGCCTGATGCGAGAACTTTCAGGAGCAGTGTACTTGACCAAGAAGTTGTACTTGCCACTCAGATGTCCTTAGGTGTCCCATACTTCTGTGGGGATAGAGGAGTCATCCTTCTCAATGACGTTGACCTCAGGAAAAACATAATTTATGAACTCTTGTCCTGCAATCTTTGTAGATTCATTGTTGTGTTGTATATCTTCGGAATGTCCTGAGTAATGATCCCATGACTGGGTGGGGACGCAAGTATTATTTTTAATGATGCTCAGCTGATAAGCGTTGTTTGGATGTCTCTTTTGCCCCAAGTCTTCTGGGTACGGTTGCCAGATAGGCAAGTCATCCAGTGGGTCATAATAGTCGCAGTCAAGGTTGTCTTTCATCGGATCGTCTTTCCATGATTTAGGCGGAGCATGACATCCTTCAGGATCACAATCTCCGTATATCATCTTGATGTTTGCTCTTGGTGTATATCTCGGACTCGGCGTGGGAAAACAGAATGGCGTATATTCCTCTCCCTGAGACATATAACCATCCTCGTTGAGATAGGACTTCCACTTTTCATCTGTATCGGAGGAGTCACCCTCGTTGATGGTGTGTACTTCTAGAGACACTGGGTGAAGGAAGCCTCCACTATGGACGAAGTCCTGAATGGGATGAAAACTTTCATCCTTCTTGGCAGTCTGGGTATAAGTTGAGGAGAAACTGAGACCTTTCTTTGTCTTGTTATCCGTAGAAATTACGAGCTGCCCCCATCCTTTTGTGTCGTTACTCTTGATTACTTTGAGAGCATCTTTGTATGAGGAAATCGACGTCCTTTTTTCTGGTCGATTCTCATCGCTCACCGAGAGTGCTTGAAACTGAGTTCCAACGACCTCCTCGAGTTCTAAACAGGATGATGATGATGATAAGTTGCTGACGATTAAGGCCTGCTCTCCACAGACTGTGACTAGCTTGTCATTCTTGACGAACTTCAGCTTCTGGTGAAGTGTTGAAGTGACTGCCCCAGCCTCATGTATCCATGGTTTTCCTAATAAATAGCTGTAGGCTGCCCGGATGTCCATGACCTAGAAAGTGACTTGGAAAGTGTGAGGACCGATAATTATGGGAAGGTCGACTTCGCCGATAACTATTTTTCTGGATCCATCAAAGGCTTTGACGATGACCTCACTACCTCTCATTGGAGATCCTTGAAATGATAGTCGCATCAGAGTAGATTTTGGCATAGCATTCAGAGCTGATCCTGTGTCTACCAGTACGCTGGCTAGAGCATCGTCCTGGAAATTAACTGTAATGTTAAGCGCCATGTTGTGATTTTTGCTTCTTCTGGCAACTCTTTATCACTGAATCCTAAATTGTTGCAGGAAGTGATATTGGAAATGATGCTGTCAAACTGCCTTACCATCACATCTTGTTCTACGAAGCTTGGTCCAAGACTTTCTGCAAAGCTTCCCTGTGAACTTCGGAACTAAGTAGGAGAGATATCATAGAGATTTTAGATGAAGTTTGCAACAATTGGTCCATAAAGTTATACTCACTTCTCTGGATGAGCTTCATCATCTCATCGTTGTTCTTTGTAAGTTCGGGATTACTGGATTCCCCGACTGGTTAATTGGGAACTTCTGTTTGAGGTTCCTTCTCCTTGGTGGGTTCTCTAACTCCTCTGTTGAAGATTCGACCGCTCCGTGTTACTCAACTGATGTCTGCAATGTTTACGACGGAGGGTAATGGAGTTTCCTTTCCATTTTCGATTGTTGTTGTACCGTACTTGTAAGGGATAGCCTTATCGGATTTGTATGGTATTGGTCCCAGAAAGTAGATAACCACGGGAGCTTTTTGATTTCTCTGACCGTTATAGGTAACCTCGATCAGTTCCTGGTTAGGAACTTTTCTACTGTCCAGAGGAATTCTCTATTCATCGAGTATAGGTATTATGGCGCATACTCTTTGGTCTTCCCATGATCGAAGATTATGACAACATCTTTCCTTTGATCAAGGAAATTATCTGGTATCATGTTGATCGTCTCAGAACTTGAACATGGTCGAATCTCTTTCCAGTCCAACTGATTTTGAAGATCCGCTCGCACGTGGTAGCATCCTTGGTTGTTCTCTGAACAAACTCTACAGCGCTCGTAGTTGTGGAGTGGCACTCAGCCACGCCCACTTTGTATGCAGTGCATCTTTACTAGGTCTGTTTCCATCGAGTGGACATCCTGACTTTGATACCTAGTAGGATTCCCATCAGTTATACTGATCTGCTATGTAGCTTCATCCAAGTAGATTGGAAGCCACTAGTGGTCCAACAAGTGTTAAAGTGTTCTTTGGACAAGTGCACATCCTTGATCATTCTTACGACACTCTTTACAGTATTGATAACCATGTGAAGCCAGAAAGCCGAGCCTGACTTGCTTAGCGTGTAATTCTACCAGACTGGTATTCATCAAGCGTATGTTAAAAATCTGAATCATATTGACTTGATGGTTACTTCTTTCACGATAGTCTTGGATCTATCCGAGGTCCATCTAACGTTGGAGGGCCTCTTGTACAAAAGAGGATCCCTGATTGCTTGTTGAGCAGATCAGACAGGTATTGTAATCATGTCGCGGCAGATTATGGTATTGACTTTGCCTTGAGTGCATCGCCACTAAGTTGACATTCATCGCCAAAATGTTGTGGTTCTGAACAATGTTGGGATTCGCGTGAGACATATTGAATTCACGGATTCGGTGATCTTGGATCCAACCAAGATCCGTCTGTTCTTGTAGAGCTGATTGTACTACAGAACATCCTTGATTATTATTTGAGCAGACATCACACTGGTGATAATTGTGAGGTGGTACATGACCGTACCCGCTCTGCCTACAATGCATCCTGACCAGATTGGTTTCTAATAGGAGTACATCGTGAATTTGATAACTGCGGCTAACCTCTTCCTCTATCAAATTTACTGCAGTCTTTTCATGTTGAGGCAACGGGTTCGTCTGAACGTTTGGATTAGTATCTTTGAAAGATAAGACCCTGTTCCTGACAAGCTTCTGCACATCAGATTTAAAACTGATACAATTCTCGATGTTGTGCCCCGGCCCTCCTTGATGGTAAGGGCAAGTTTGATCCGCTTTGAACCAAAAAGGCGGATTTTTCGGTATTGCAATAGGAGACATGGTTTGGACGTGCCCCTTGACCAATAGTAGTGGAAATAGTTCTATGTACGACATCAATATAGGGTCAAATCCTGATGGTCGTGTCGTACGATTATTATTATTGTATTGGGGACGAGCCTGCTGAAAAGGCTGTTGTGTCTTTTCCTGATATTGTTGTTGACTTGGTTGGCTCTGAGCAACCTAAGGTTGATAAGTCGGAGCCGACGTTGGGTTGATAACAGGAGTTACTGCTGCTACTGGTTGATACCATCACCTTTGCTTTCTGAGAGAGATATTACCAATATCTTGCTCTTTTTTCTTTGGGAAAGTACCATCATGTCTTTTGGTACTGCTCGATGATTCTGTACTTTTGATCAAACGTCCCTCTCAGACTGCTTCCTCAAGGCGCACTCCCATGTTCACTATTTCAGTAAAGTCACTGGGCGCACTGGCGACCATTCGGTCGTAATAGAATGAGCTTAAGGTTTTCAAAAATATTTTTGTCATCTCTTTTTCCTCAAGAGGGGGACAGATCTGGGCGGCAATTTCATGCCATCTCAGAGCATATTCCTTGAAAGTTTCTTTGTCCTTCTGCAACATTGCTCTGAGTTGATCTCTGTCTGGTGCCATGTCCAGGTTATACTTATACTGCTAAACGAAAGATGTGCCGAGAACTCTGAAAGTGTTGATCTTGGTGCGGTTTAAACTCATGTACCATCTGAGTGTGGCACCGGTTAAACTGTCTTGGAAATAGTGGATAAGTAGCTGTTGATTTTCTGTCTGGGTAGACATCTTTCGAGCGTACATCACCAAATGACTTTGAGGGCAAGAGTTTCTCTTGTATTTTTCAAAGTCCGCCACCTTGAATTTGTGCGGGATTTTCACATTAGGGACCAGACAAAGTTCTGCGGCGTCCTTTCCGAATAAGTCTTGACCGTGAATCGCATGCAGTTCCTTCTGCATTTCCAGGAATTGTTCCTGGAACTCATTCATTCTTTCGTACATATCTTCGTTCCCACCAGAAGTTACTTGTGGAATTTTTCCTTTCGGGATAGTGTGTACCACTGGTTGTGGTATGGTCATTACAGCAGTGACTATTGGCACTTCCATGCCCCGAAGTTTGTAACCTTCAGGAGTTGCTGTCATGACTCTTGCATCATCGCTTTCCCGAAGTTTGTAACCTTTAGGCCCAGCGGTTCCTGCTGCAGTTTCTGGGTCTTCCGTGACCGACGGGATGTATTCTTCAGGGACAAAGTTGATAGGCATGCCCCATGGGCGACCTTTAGGCATGTTGTACTGAGGATCATATGTCCCCACTACGGGCGTAGATGTGATCTCTGAGATCACAGTCCTTTGTTGTTACCTCTGAGCTGCTGCCAGGGATTGCATGTCATTGTGAAGTTTTTCCAAACTTTCCTTCAGAGCGTCGACTTCTTCTCTCAGCTCTCTGTTCTCTTCCTCGAGATCGTCCATTTTCTTTTGTCGATTGGCCCGAGTATTGTATGAGTGAGACAGTTTGACTCTAGAATTACGACGTATACGTGAGATTCGAAGATAAGAAGAACGCGTTATATGAGAATGATGAATGCAATGATAGATATTTTTTTTTGTTTTTTAATCAAAAAAGGAACTTCAACAAGTAGATTGCAAATATCATACAGTAAAGGGTGGAGACCCTATTTTTTGAATTTGAAAGATTGCGGAAATGGAAAAGTACAGTATTTTACAAAGTTCTTGTAAAAGAAAACGTTTAAGCTTATGGATCCTGAGTGCTCTCTGAAGAGAGCTCAGATGTTGGTTCTGGTATTTTCCTTTTCTTTGACTGGGACTCTTTAGCCATTGTCGGGTTTTCAGTCCTTTGCCAAGTGAAAGGAGCGAGCAAATTTCTTTGGTCTTCTTGATTATCCAACACATGTTGCTCTAGTATCTTAATCAGAGCATCCATTTCTTTTAACAGTTTCTAAATTTTGGTACACTCCACATTGAGGATACGGTACTTGTTTTTCCAAGAGCTTTTCTCCCGTTGAACTTTGTTGAGGCCGACCTGGAGTTTTTCCGTGTCAAACATGAAATAGAGGACATATTCCTTTAACGGAATAACTTCTTGGCGAGTATAAGGCATCCTTAGCTTGAGAGCTCTAGTTTGCACCCAGTGGAGATAAGGTTCCATGGAGGTACAGTTTGGCCTTCCTAGAGACTCTATCCCTTTCTTGTGAACATGTTGCCAGGCATGCACTATTTCTTTCTTTAGCTCCCTGTCATTTCCCCTTCTTTGAAGAAAAGACCTTCCAGATGAGCATTATGCAGGATATGCCTCATCGGGTATCCGAGTTGACGGCGAACTAAAATTGGATGATAGTTGATTCCTCCTTTAGTTCCTATGAGGGGTACATTAGGTAAATTTCCATAACTGTCGATGATCTCTATTCCCTCGTAAATCCTATCATACCAATCTATGTCAGAGTTGGTAAGGGACATGATCCTTTGTGACCAACGTAGAGTACTCTTGTGATCCCAAAAAGCAGCAGACTTGGGTAAATGGGAAACGAACCATTTGTAAAGCAAGGGTACACAACATGTGATCATTCCTCCAATGTACAGATTCCTTAAGTGTACAGAGTAATAAGCATCTGCGAGCAGGGTTGGTACGGGGTTTCCAATAAGAAATATCTTAACGTTGGTATCAACGAAGTTGTCAATGTTGGGAAAAAGGAACAACCCGTATGTGAGTAGGACAAAGATATCTTTGAAAGCAGTAACGTTTCCTATACTGGAAAAGTATAGAGCTTTCTCCTCCAAAAACTTGGCTGGTAAACCTTGGATTCCTCCTTTGGTGGTCATGTGAGTCCTGACTTCTGACTCGTCCAAACAAATGGCTCTTGCGATGACCTGATCCTTTGGAATTTCTTCAAGTCCAGAAAAAGGAGTTTAATCAGTGATAGGTAGATCAGTCAGATGAGAGTACTCCTCTAGCATTGGCAACAGTTGATAATTCGGGAATGCGAAGAAGTGATAAACCAGATCGTATAACTGAATTAGCGTAGACAGGATTCCTTCAACTACATGGGCCCTTAACAGAGACAACAATCCTCCGTGTTTAGCTCTGAAAGCATCAGGGTTGGTGATCATCCTTGACAACCCCCTTAAATCCTCTAGTTTCGGAGCCTTGAAAGTGTACTTGTGCGTCTTTCTTCTACCGAAATCCTTAACGCAATCTCTCTCTCTGATATTTATAATCATTGTTTTAGTTAAATTTTGAAAAGGAAAGAGAGGAGAAAAGAGAAGAAATTTTCTTTGTTTAAGAGTTTTTTAAATGAATGCATGAATGCATCACACAAAAACATTGAAAAAACATGGGTTCAAGGGTTCAACGTCACGAGCATGGAGTCATGGCTCTACCCATTCCCAAAGGTTGTATTCTGGTCAATTTTCGTACCTGTAGAACGGGTCCTAAGGTTCCCAAAATCATTGACCCCTTAGAGATATCAACATCAAGTTGGTTCACCCGAGCGAGCTGTAGTATCCTAGGGTAATCTCATTTGAGTGTAGTATCGCATATCAACTATTTCCGATAGTCACCGCACTACCAAGTGGTCATAAGGTTAATGCCTACTAAATCCCCAGGTTCACAGGTGCCGCATTAGGAAAACTCTGCTTTCACAATGATTGGGTTCAGCAGGCTAAATCCTATGGGCCCTCGCCTAATTTGGTGGTCTACCAGATTCGCTTGTTCGGGATTCACTCCCTAAAAGTTTCCTCGTCTTTGCAACCCCTTATCTTAGGTTTCTCTCAAACTTTATAGATGTGTATCAATCACATTCCCATTGACAGAAAAATAAACACGGATATCAAGTAGGAAAAGCAATATATATATAATATTTGCTAACAACCTAGACCTCTTAGGAATTCTAATCCTAGTCCTAGACAGATAAAATGATTCCCCAGCAGAGTCTCCATTTTCCTGTATCATGCGATTTTTGTCGGTGACGCGACCACCTTATCGCCATTGGTTCTTCCTCACCACAATGGTGGGGTTTGGGTGCTACTTTGTGATTTCTTATTTATCCTATGAAGCTGGAAAGGAAAGGGAAGCTATCTCAAACTAACCTTGCACGCAAATGTTTAACTAAATAAATGCTTAAGAGATTCGGGGAGTTTGGGGTCAGGTTATACAATGGGGAGTTGTCAATTACCCATCCTATATGTGGTTATCCACAGGTCGTTAGCAATTATACTCATTGTTTTCTACTTACTGGTGTTTGTCTGTTGATTGGGAAAGTTTCTCCTTTGGGAATGTTTGAGAGAAAGAGTGAGTTTTTGATGATTTTGGTGAGGTACTGGACCTAAAGTTTTTGATTGGTGTGCTTGCTAAGATTACGCAATCTTATGCCTATGTATTCTCGTTGAAGATAAACAGGGAAATCAGAGCAATCGTAGTTCCTCCTATTCTATGGGAGGAAAGATGATGTTTTGGTGTCTTGTTCAAAGCCTAAGATTGAAGCTAAAATGAGTATTTCTGTCTTGTTCAAAGCCCAAGATTGAAGCTAAAAGAGTTTTGCCTGAGAGAGAATTTGTCATCTCCAAGGGAGACATCTCGTCTGTTTATCACAACTATTGGGTGACTGATTATAAAGGGGAATTACTTTAACTGGGATATGAGAATCCAGCAATGCCATAATTTCCTTTATAAGGGATGATGTCCTGAAGGAGGAAACTTTAACTAAATGTAGAGCAATGCCATTTTTCCTTAGGAACCTTTCATACTAAGTGAGGGACAGTGGCGTGGATATAAATAATCCAGAGGCTTGCCACTTACAGCAATTAGATGAAATAGAGGATTTACTAGGATAAAAGATGGACTATAACTTGGATATTTGAATCAACAAGTGTGCCACTTACAACTGTTATCTGGGATTTAAGGTTTGTTTTGATTTATCTATTTTGATGTGTGATATACAGAGAAATATCCTCCTTTAGAGAGGTTTTTTTTTATTTCCTCTGAGGGGATTTTGGTTTTTTTTGTATGTGCCTTGATCAAAGCTCAAGGTTGAAGCTAAGAGATTGATTAACTCCACTGGGGAGTATATTATCTGTCTTGCACAAAGCCCAAGATTGAGGCTAAAAAGAGACTGACTCTTTTGGGGATATCATTATACAAAGCCTAAGAGGAGGCTGAAAGTTGACTTTTTCGGGGAAATATTTTGTCTGTCTTATACAAAGTCCAAGATTGAGGCTGAAAAGGGAAACTGACTCTATCAGAGAGTATGATTTGTCTTGTACAAAGCCCAAGATTGGGGCTAAAAGAGAGATTGACTCTGCTTAGGGAGATGAATTCCCAAAGTCTAAAAGAAGGCTGGGAGGAATTGACTCCGCTGGGAAGACATTTATATAGAGCTTAAGGGAAGGTTTAGAAGATTTTAACTTTGCTGGAGAAAGTTTATATATGTCTTGTACAACACCCAAAATTGAGGCTAAAGAAGATATGATTGACTTAGCTGGGGATATTTCAGGTGTCTTGTATAAAGCCCAAGATTGAGGCTAAAGGGCTATTGACTGATCGACTCAACAATAGAGTGACTTTTATTTGACTCAACAAAAGAGTGTTTTTATCTCTCTTATACAAAGCCCAATGTTGTGGCTAAAAAAGGGTTGACTCAACAAGAGAGTGTTTTTTTATCTGTCTTGTATAAAGCCCAATATTGAGGCTAAAAAAAGGTTGTCTCAACAAGAGAGTGTTTTTTATCTATCTTGTATAAAGCCCAAGATTGAGGCTAAAAAGAGATTGACTCAACAAGAGAGTGCTGAAAGGAGATTGACTCAACAAGAGAGTGTTGAAAAGGTGATTGACTCAACAAGAGAGTGCTTTAAGAAAGAAGATTGACTCAACAAAAGAGTGCTTTTGAGGCTAACTCTGCTGAGGTGAATCATTATACAAAGCCTAAGAGGAGGCTGTCTTCTGCTGAGGAATATTAAGATCCAGAGGCAGGTCCAAAATGGGGAATTAACTCTTGCTGAGGATTACAGAAAAGTTGAGGTATCAGATGCCTTGAGGTTCTGATTTGGGATAGTGTTATACTAATGATAAGCTGACCCTAGCTGGGGAAGTTTAGGATGAAAGATTGAGTTTTAGAAACTATAGAGGTTTTAACTCTACTGGAGATTTATTAAACGATCAGGGTTTCTCCTATGTTTGTAGGGAGCTTGAGAATGTCTTTGAGATCCAAGAGGAGATTAGACTGTCCAAGTCTACTGGTATGGAAGGTTTATCTTTGTATGATGCCCAAGAGGAAGCTGATGTTTTAAGGGATGAGAATCAACCCTAAATTGGTCTGAGGTCTTGACTCTTTGGAAAGACTTCTCTAACAAAGGATGAGTAAGTTCTGTCTTATACCTTTAAGAGGTCTCAGGTCCTTCTACTAAGCCCAAGAGGAGGCATGAGAACTTTTAAGAAGCCTGAGGGTCCTTGTACAAAGCCCAAGAGGTGGCTGTGATGCTTTTAGGAAGCCCGTGGGTCCAAACTTAAGAAAAGTTCAAGAAAAGTTTCACCGGGAATAATTTTTTCTTTAGTGAACAGCTCTAAGGTTTGAAGAAATTCAAGAGAGGTTTCACCGGGAATTAATCCTCTCTGGGGGAAATGAATTTCTTTGACAAATTTCTAATAGTGACAGTCTGAGAAAATTTTCACCGGGAATAATGCCTTTCTCTTTGTTCCATATTAATAAGCCCAAGAGGAGGCAAGACTGTATCTGGATATCCTATGCGAAACTAGTTTTGACTGTGTTGAAAGAGTGACCACTGGCTTTATCTAATCCTAGACCTAATTGTCGGGGAAAACTCTAAGCAGATATATACAAGCATATATATATAGATATACAGATGAAATATATATTGTCTGTAAAAGAGGATATAAGGACTTACAGGTGAGCAAGCTTCCAGCACAAATATATATATATATATATATATATATATATATATATATATATATATATATATATATATATATATGCGTGTGTGTGTGTGTGCGAGTATGTAAAAGAAAGTTGTTTAAAACTTATAGGTAAGCAAGCTTCCATTGTAACAGCTGTATGGTTAGTTGTTTAAGAAATTAAAGAAAGTTTTGACAACAACTATGAGTTTGAACCTAAATCAAACGGGAAGTTGTTTTTTAAAAAGATTGGGGCTTACACTTAAGGAGAGGCCCAAAGAATTGTTTTTTTACAAAAAAGGGTTGGGTCTTACAACTCAAAGAGAGGTCCAAGAGTTTATTTTTATACAAAAGATGGGGCTTACAACTCAAGGAGAGACCCAAAGTGTTTGAAAAATAAAAGAAGTGGGACTTACAACACAAGGGTAGGCCCAGATGATTTTGTTTTGAAATGGCGATCGCGCCGAGATTTATGAAAACGTGTCGGGACTTTCACAATGACTGAGGCCCAAAAGGTTACTGTACAAAAGAGGGTTGGGTCTTACACTCTATTAGAGGCCCAAAAGTGTATGAAAAAGAAAAGAAATGGGACTTACAACACAAGGGTAGGCTCAGATGCTTTTGTTTCGAACTGGCGATCGCGCCGAGATTTTGAAAATACAATGGGACTTGTACAATGACTGAGCCCCAAAAAGGTTTCTGTACAAAAGAGGGTTGGGTCTTACACTCTATCAAGAGGCCCAAAAGTGTATTTTAAAATTTAAAATCAAGAGGAAACCCTAATTTTAAATTAAAATATCATTTTTCAAAAGGAAATTTAGATAATAAATGATATAAAAATATCAAATATATTCAAAACAAATTGTATACTTTGAAAAATATTTTGAAAAATCATGTTTAATGACATGAAAGTTTGAAATTCATTTGGAATGAAAAATCAAAGTGATAATTTCTTTTTTTAAATGATTAAAAACAATAAAAATGAAATTAATTACAAAAATTCTAACTATATTAAATAAATAATATAAATTGGATTTTTTTGTAAAATTAAATATTTAAACATTTTTGTGAATTTTGAGAAAAAGAATCAATTCAAAAACACAAATATTCAGAGAGAAATTAATTTTTGAATCAATTAAACAAAATAACAAAAATTCAAATATTTAAAAATTTGAAAAAGGGCGCCAACGGTCAAATGAGGAACACGCGCGACCCTGTTTTCTTCAGATTTGTGTTTTCTCACTTTTCTCCATGATTACTCAATGGTTTTGCACGATTCAAGTATCAATCTTGTTCGTTTTTTAACAAGGATCACAACCATATAGATTAATTGCATTTATATTAAGTATGGAGGAAGAAATCAATGGAAAACCTCAAGAACCCTAATTTCAGCATGAACACAATGAAATTCTATACACGATTGATTCATGGCAATTGATTGAGGGTTATTACTCTACATACATGCATAAACAAGATGGTAACTCGAAAATTCATTCATGATGCATGAATCATAGAGTTTGAAGGGTTCAGGCTTACCTCTTGCAGCTGGTGATCAAGTTTGATGATGGAGGTGTTGCAGATAGGTTCCAATGATCTGGACAGCTTCCTTAGGTGCCAAGGAGTGTGTTTGAATGCTTAGAGTGGATTGAAATGAGCTGGAACTGGTTGTGGTACCTCAACTGCATCTCTGTCAAGAACTTGAGCAATTGGCAGGTGATTTGATGAATTTAATGTTCCAGATGTTGTGTTAGTGTTTAGATCAATCACATATGATGTTTATGAGGTGTGTGTGTGTGATTAGTTTGGTTGGAATCACTCTCAATCTCAAAACCCGATAGTGACTTGAGTTAGAAGGCAAAATTGGAGTGAAATGGAGATTTTGAGTAAAGCATCAGTTTGGGTGCTTTGGTGTACTCAAACTGATCACAAATGAGATCTATTTATAGTAGAGCAAGTTTGTTTTAGATGCAATAGTGAATGGCAACTGCAGCAAGTCTGTGGCAAATGTTGATCAAATGGAATCTCAAGTCTCCTCTAGACATTGACTTGAGGTTAGAGCACAAGCTATGAGTCTTCTGTGGCAGAGATAAGGCTTGACAGAACTTGGATAACATTGTCTTGATGAATTCCACCTTTATGCATCAGTTAAATGCTTGGAAACAAAATTGACCATTTGAAGCATCTTGAATTTTAGGAGTGTCATGCCTAAACATAGATCCATGGACTTGTGAGGCTGGTGGATCAGTGTTTGTCCCTTGGTTGTTCCCCCTTGAGGTGTACAGATGGATAACCATGCTTGTTATTGCACAAATTGATCAATTCGAGTAACAATGCACAAATCTTCCTTGCAAAAATCAGTGAAAAATGCCATTTTTAATGGATCATATCTTCTTGCTCAAGTTGAGTTATGAAAGGCTCTTGTACTTTTTAAAGAGACCTCGTATGGTACTATCCATGTATGATCATAGTTGGTCTTGAAACTATTTGAATCCAACTGAAAAAACCCCAAGAACTTTGATGTTCAAGGGTGGTAACTTAGGCAGATTTTCACTAAGTGTTGAAAAAGTGTCATTTTCTTCATTTTTGTCATTTTGATTACTCCATAACTTAAAATTCATGAAGAATTGGAGTTTGAGGTAGTTGAAGCTTTTGTAGAGTGTCGGAAGACCTACAAATCAGGCTTTGGATCACCCAAAATGGTTGCTTGGATCACAAGTTATGATCCTTGGAAGTTGATACCAAAATCATTCAAATTTAGTAACTTAGAAAAATTTTCAATTTTTCATAATTACCCCTTTTACAAGTTATCTTGGTTTCTTGATCAATTCTTGTTCAAATGACATTATAAGTCATATTTTATGAAAATATGAGTCATAAGGATCGTTTTTGTTAAAAAAGTCATGTTTTGACTTTTAGCTCCGGAGCGGTTCGGCACGTGAAAACCCTAATTCCCTACTTTTGGGGAATGCATCCTCTGTGGGTAATTTAGCTTTGCAAATGGATCCCTAGGGTTATTTTGAGCATATTGAGTCACATGTTAAACTCTTGGCTCATTCTTTTGTGAAAATCTCACTCTGGAGTTCCTAGTCGTCCAAAACTCTAATTTGGCGACATTGGTGTTTCTAGGCTCAAAAGTTGGCTACTGAATGGATAAAAATCTCGTGCAAACACGATTTACTTATTTTATGATGTTGGGATGTCACAACTGTGTGCTTGATTTTTTATGTGAGGGTCCTCTTGATCCTTTGTGGATGTTTTAAGAGGTTAGACAAGTTGAACATCATGTCATTTGTTGATTGATCTTTTGTCTAAATGTTCTGGGAGGGCTCAAAACCCTAATTCTTGATCATGGTGGATGCTCAAAAATCCTTGAGGAGATTGATGAGGTATGATGGCACATCTATATTGTGGTGATGATCCTCACAATGATGGGAAATCTTGTGGTCAAAATTTGGGGTATGACAGATGCCCCTATTTAATCTTCTTGGACCCGAAGGTGTGAATGACGAAGGTATTCGGACATTCAGGGTGCAAGAGGATTAAATATCAGAATACCTGAAATTTTAACGGTGGTTATGAATGGCAGTTTGCTCATCCATCTTCTTTCGCATAACGATACTAAAAAAAGTGTAAACTTTCCCTCGATCCTGGTCTTCAGCCAAGGAACTGGTCTCAGTTTCTGATATAAACTTCCCCTCGATCCTGGTCTTCAGCCGAGGAACTGGTCTCAGTTTCTGAAATAAACATCCCCTTGATCCTGGTCTTCATCCAAGGAACTGGTCTCAGTTTCTTCCAGTCAAGTTTCTTCCTTGACAAGGGATTTTATTCGTAGCGGTCTTCATCAAACTTCTCGCCGAGTTTTCTACTGGGGAGACGCCATTTGGTGGGAAAGGGTTGAGGTCAGATTTGCTGGGGGTACCCATTCGTCTGAGCTGTATAGGTGTGCAAACTTCTCTATTGGAGATGCCATTTGTTGACTTTACTGGGGAAAACGAGTCTCTTGAGAGACTGCTTTTCGCTTGGGGGTATTACATCACACTTTTCTTCGAGATCATTTCGAAGAAATGCCATGTGATCCAAATTTTGAGGTGCTGATGACCTTCTTAACATCGACTTTCTTAGGAGAAAAATCGATGTATTGCCGAGAGTCTTCGATTTAGAGGCTTTCTCTAGGGATTTTCCTTAATCCGGGAAAGCAAAGATATCATCTTCGATGGTGAGGAGTGACGTTTGTCGAATGTCTCCTTGCCTTTCAGAGGTTCAAGTTATCAAAGTGGTCGAGGACCGTCTCCAATCCAGAAATAAACAGGGGGAGAGGTTGCTCAGACAAAACATTTCCGGATGAGGAAAGAACTGACAACTCGATTGATAAGATGACTTTTACCACTTGGGGAAATGAGTATGACCAGAGTGATAGTAATGCAATATGAATATGAATATGAATATGAATCAATAATGCATGATGTATATATTTTTATGCTGACAAAACTGACGCGACATACAGACTAATAGATGAACACGACTGGATACTCGGCCACGACGGGGGATGAAAAGTTCCTTTGGTTCAAAATAGCAATCCTTGTCTTGCTTTGGAGAAGTGGTCCCTATGGGAGAACACATCTATCGGTCTTAAGAGGTAAGCACTCTGCTGGGGATGTCAGATGAAACATGGCATCTGACATAGTTGATCCTTCATTCAGGCGCACTGGTTTAGAAGGGGTAATTTGATTCTGCATTTTAAGGTTCAATCACCTTCGAAGAAACTATCGATGTTCTTTTTGAAGTTCACAGTCAAAAGGAATTGCCATCTTTATTTTAAAAGCATAAAAATTTTGACAAGTAAATTCATTTTTGTTTTATTTCAAGAATTGTTGATCATGTTAAAAATGTCATTCTGTAAAGCTAAAACAAATGTGAATTGCAAACAAAAGCACTAAGGCTCAAATTTTATTGATAGAATGGAAATCAACCAAGCGTGTGATCCCATAGAGTATTTACAAAGTTTAGAAAATGGTAAATTAAAGTTAATTAATAGCTTGATATCTGATTCTCACCGCAACAATAGATAATATGACAATATTTGCAAACATTCATAGGTTTCATAAGAGAAACATTGAAGGACTTCATCATGCATAGAAGGTTGGAGGATTAAACCCATGCGAAGAAGCTACCAGAGTTTTCAGACACAGATAATTGAATAGAGACGTCCAAAAGAAGATTCAAAAAGTAGTGAAACTTGATGTCTGTGGTAAGATAGATATAAGATCTATTTTCCATGGGGTTAAGAACAACAAACATGCATATAGATCATTCATTAAAAGGGATCTAAAGTTACTTTTTTCTCATATGAAATTTAACATAGATGAAGAGGACCTGAGAAGATTTAAGAAAGCAAATGTTGGGGTAGTAGTGAACCTAGGAATGACTTGCAACATCCGAGAAATCATCAACACAAAAGGTTAATTTGATATCCAAGAAACTCTACTGGGTTCGAATCTTTGCCTTCTATAGGAAAGGGAAAATGGTGTAATTGAAACCCTAATTTTATATGGAAAAGAGTCGCTGAAACAATGTGTCATACCTCAATTTTGCCACTCAATTAATAAATCGATACATTCATCATGACATTTACATCATCTGCATATCATAGCATTCATTTCTTTCAGTATAACGCTTAAAAAGTCAACCAAAATGAAATTTCAATTTTACAGACAGATCGGTTGAATCGACTTTCAATTGCGTGTAAAATTAGTGCGCGGATTTTTTTTAGATCGGGCTTACAGCTGTCAGTTTTATTGATCTAAGATTCACATTGTTTAACCAGGCATGCTCGTTTAAGTTTTTTAATTCTGTTTACGGTCACATTTTGATCAGCCTGAGCCTTTTCGACCAGATACTTTTTACTGCGAGATTTGATTCATGTCAGTCTATTTTACGGAACTTTATTTTACGTAAATCATGTTAATGCATCTATTTTAATTTTTTTGCATATTTTTTGCGTTTGATTTTATTCATTCTTAATTTCTTTTATTCTTGTTTTTTTATCAAAATGTCAAGAACAAATAAATTGAAAAAAATAATTTATTTTATTTTGTTTTGTTTTTATAAAAAATTAGAATTTTATTTCATTTAATTATTTAAACTCATTTTCATCACTCAAAATATCTAAGGGTGTTATGGATATTAAATAAAATTTAAAACCCTAATACATGTGATATAAATAGTTACTAGTGTGATTGATTGGGCAATGAAAATTCATTCATGAAAAACACACCAAGCAGCGCCCTTCATTTGTGGGTCCTCTATTTCATTTGAAAATGAGGTAAAAAAAAGATAGAAAACATGTTGAAAAAAGATGTTCTTCCTCTCATGTAAATAATTCACTTTCTCATACTCGCCTTCTTCTTCATCATTTCACACGACTAAACCACCACATATACTCATACACCTCATCTCATAAACCTCTCTCACACATGGCTATTTCTCTACGCCATAACCAACAAAACCACCAACTTTCACCATTCTCAAACCACCTTCTTCTTGATATTTTCAAACCTTTCGTTCACCACCATTCCAACAACACCTCCATTAGCTTTACTAACAATCAACAATCACACCAAAATCAACAACAAATCATAACCTTTTTCATTAATCTTCTTCACAAAAACCTTCATAAATCTTCTTCACAAAAAATTGTCAATATTCTTCACAAAAACCTTCATTAATCTTTAACATAAACATCATCATCTTCCTCTTTAACATATAAACATCCATATATTTCTAACAACAACACATTCACCATCACACATTATCAACAACTCCATACTCACTATTTTCACTAACAACATGATACAACGCAAATCCTAAAGAAGAAGAAGAAGAAGAAGAAGAAGAAGAAGAAGAAGCATCTTCTAGTAGCGCTCCATCTTCCTATTTTATTTTCTGTTTTTGTCCATTTTTGTTGTTAGATCTGAAGCATTTTTGTTTTTTGATTATTTAAACTTGTGAGAGTTTTTGTTAAGATAGTAAGATGATGAACTAGAGTGAGAAAGAGATACACGAAAGAGATTTGTTTTTTTTCTTTCTGTTTTTATTTGTTCCTTTTTTATGTTATATTTATATTTTTACTATTTATTTTTTAATTAGAGTCGTCACATGTCACCCTACCATTAACTATATTTGAATTTTGAAAAGGGTAATGCTAACTTGTGCCATAAGGGCGTATGTTAAGAAATCCACAAATTGAAAATTTGTACTGAAAAAAGTAGTAAAAGAATTAATTACAAGCTTTTGATAAAATCAATACACAATTTTCAAGAAAATATTTTTACATTTAGCTCTTAATTTGTGGCCCAGGGGCACAAGTTAACATTACCCTTTTGAAAAAGGGTAATGCTAATTTGTACCCTAAAGGCACATGTTAATAAATCCACAAATAGAAAATTTGTATTGAAAAAAGTAGTATAAAAATTAATTACAAGCTTTTGATAAAATTAATACACAAGCTTCAAGAAAATATTTCTACATTTAACTCTTAATTTGTCCCCCAAGGGCACAAATTAGCATTACCCTTTTGAAAAATGGTAATGCTAATTTGTGCCCTAAGGGCACATGTTAAGAAATCCACAAATAGAAAATTTGTATTGAAAAAAGTAGTAAAAGAATTAATTACAAACTTTTGATAAAATTAATACACAAGTTTCAAGAAAATATTTCTACATTTAGCTCTTAATTTATGCCCCAAGGGAAGAGAGCCAATAATTTTTGCCACCTCCCTTTGACTGTCTCTTTGGAACAGAACAAGTGACATGTATTTTCTTACTAATTTGATAGAGAAACGTGGGTTGCCCCCTTACGTGGGGGGTTAGCCCTTCTTTAGAGGTTAGTCATTCTTTGGAGTAAAATCGGCATCACCTCCCTCTATCATGCTGCATGTTCCCCTGAAGAATGACTAACCTCCAAAGAAGGGCTAGCGCCCAAAGAAGGGGGCAACCCACGTTTCTCTATCAAATTAGTAAGAAAATACATGTCATATGTTCTGTTCCAAAGAGATAGTCAAAGGGAGGTGGCAAAATCTTCCTTCATATTATTGGGGAAGAAACTGCTCCTCAGTGAGGAAAATAAGGGGAAATATGGAGAAAGTGAATTTTATTTCCTCTCATGTTCAAAGTATTTTGAAGAAGACAAATATAAAAGCAAGTGAGTTTAACAAAAGGCTTAATTCATCTTTTAGTCCCTTATGTTATTTTGTTGTTTTTAATTAGTCCTACAACAAAAAAACGTTCCAATGTAGTCCTTTAAGGATACTCCATTAGCACAATAAATCCATTTTGTTAGTTTCTTTGAAACCAAAAAGATTGTGGGGATAGTGAAGATGATAGTGTGTTGAATGAGGTCTTTGGGGATTTTGATGATGATGCAAGGGGAATTGCTGAAGAAATTGTTGTTGATGTGGATGAAAGAGTTGGAAATGTGCAGGGCAAAGGTAAGGGCAAGGTGAAAGGAAAAGATAAGGGTAAGGGGAAAGGAAAAGGTAAGGGTAAGGGGAGACCAAAGAAACAATTTTTTTTGAAAGAAACAATTGAGGGTAGTGGTGTATTTGATGATGTCAATGAATGTGAGGCTACAAAAGAAAGCTTTAGAGGGTTGAGTGACATTGAGGAGTATGACATTGATGAGTTACCACATGATTATGATACTAAAGATGATGAGATTCTAAAAGATGACTTTCCTACTTTCAAGCTTCCAAAAAGTGGATGATTACAAGTGGGAATTAGGCACTTATTTTGCTTCTAAGGAAGACTTTAAAGAGGGAATTAGAACTTATGTTATTCATTCTGGTAGAAACCTACAATTTAAGAAAAATGATAATAAGAGGTTGAGAGTCATATGTAAGAAAGGTTGTCCATGGGAGTCCTAGTGTGCAAAATTACAAGATAATAATACTTGGCAGTTGAGAAAGATTGTTGACAAGTACACATGCAGTAGGGACTATAAGGTGAGGTTCCTAAATTCCAAATAGTTTGGGGAAAAAATTCAAAGTAAAGTAAGAGAGAATCCTAATCTGAAGTTGAGTGATATAATAGAGAAAACAAAACAAAAGTGGAATGTAGGGATCAATAAGACACTTGCATACAGAGCTAAGTCACTTGCTATTGATATTATTGATGGTTCATTTAGAGAGCAATATACAAGAATCCATGATTATGGTCATGAGCTGTTAAGGGCTAATCCTAGTTCAACTGTAAAAATTACTAGTCAACCTAGTCAACCAAGTGAAGTTGGAGAGGAAAGTAATAAGAATGCTGAAAGACCTTTGAATCCACATTTCCAAAGGATTTATATCTGCCTCAAAGCTTGCAAGGATAGATTCTTTAAGTGCAGACCTATCATAGGGTTGGATGGATGCTTTTTGAAAGGCGGTGGACAAATTCTTGCAGCCATTGGGAGGGATCCTAATGACCAAATGCTGCCAATAGCATTTGCAGTAGTTGAGAGAGAAACCAAAGATTCTTGGAGTTGGTTTTTGGATCTGTTGACACAGGATTTGGGAGGTGTGAGACTATGCAAAACATATACTTTTATAAGTGATCAACAAAAGGTGTGTACTTTTATAATTTGTTTTTGTTATTTTTTAAACTAATATGTGTTGTTGTGTGTACTAATATCTGGTATGACTAAAATACAGGGGTTGTTACCTGCCCTTGATGAGTTGCTGCCAGAAGTTGACCAAAGGTTTTGTGTTAGGTGTGTACTTATATTTGGAATTGTATAAAACTGTTATATAGCACTGTACCTATATTCTTCATATTGGTATTGATATATAGCACTGTAATTGACTATGTATTGATTGATATGTAGTGTTATATAGCACTGAATTGGTGATTCCATTATTCATATTTGTTATATAACACTGAATATTGGTAAACAGCTGAAATGGATGTTTCCATTGTGTTATTGGCAGACACTTATATAGCAATTTCAGGAAGAAGTTTCCTGGTGTCAAGTTAAAGGAATTGATGTGGAGAGCTGCCAATGCTACTTATTCAAATGCTTGGGAAAAAATTATGCGTGAAATGAAAGAGGTGAATAAAGAAGCATTCACGCACCTTTGGAAGATCCCACCTAGGTTCTGGAGCAAATCTAGGTTTCGAAATGGCCCAAAGTGTGACACTTTGGTGAACAACATGTCAGAAGCCTTTAATTCTGTTTTTGTAGCTACAAGGGCCAAGCCCATCGTGACTATGCTTGAGGAGATTAGAGTGTACCTGGTGCAAAAGTGGGAGTCTAACAGACAAAAAATTTCCAAATATGCTGATACCATTATGCCAAATATCATAAAGAAGTTGGAAAAAGAATCACAAAGGATTAACAGTTGGATTGTGAGGTAATGTATCATACATAATTTTCTAGATTATGAGGTTAAGCACATATCACTGATTTATGTATTGGTAACAGGCGTGTAGGTGAAGTAGATTATGAGGTTAGGCACATATCACTTATTGAAGAAAAGTTTGTTGTTAATTT
Source organism: Lathyrus tuberosus (assembly GCA_022829125.1). NCBI lineage: Eukaryota > Viridiplantae > Streptophyta > Magnoliopsida > Fabales > Fabaceae > Lathyrus > Lathyrus tuberosus. Next base: position 7,615,984 of record JALAZF010000250.1, read on the forward strand.
GTCAAAGCATGAGTGTTCATGTAGAAGGTGGATGTTGATTGGGCTACCATGCTGTCATGCCCTTGCATGTATGAAGGATTAGCGTTTACAGGTAGATGATTTTGTTCCAGATTATTACAAAAATGAGTGTTATGAAGCTTGCTATGCACCAGTGATTTATCTAGTTAATGGAGAATCACTTTGGACCAAAACAGATGCTATTGACCTGCAACCACCCCCCATAAAAAGACAGCCTGGTAGACCCAAAAAGAAAAGGAACAAAGACCCTGGAGAACAAGTTAGAAATGAGACACAACTCAAAAAGGCCAAATTTGGTATCAAGTGCAGCAGGTGCCATAAAGATGGTCAAAATAAGTCCACTTGCAAGTTGCCTGCAACATCAACAACAACACCAAATGCTGCTGCTACAATAACCGCACAACCAAATGCTGCTGCTACACCACCACCACCACCAAATGCTGCTGCTACAACAACAACAACAACACAAACTGTTGCTGCTACATCAACAACACCAACACCAGTTGCTGCTGCATCAAGCCTACCACCAACACAAACTACTGCTGCTACATCAACAACACCAACACCAGTTGCTGTTGCATCAAGCCTACCACCAACACCAGTTGGTGCTACATCAAGCCAGCCAACACCAGATGGAGGTTCAACTCAACAAGTATCCAAAAAAAGAAAGAAACTTCAAAAGGGTCTAAAACCTGTTCTGAGCCTACCATAAGATTATGTAGTTTAAGACTATGGCTTATAATGCCACTTTTGTGTTGCATTGTGTACTACTTAATCCACTTTTAGCCTATTATGTAGTTTTAGACTAAGGCTTATAATGCCACTTTTGTGTACTACTTATTCCACTACTGTGTACTACTTATTTCAACTGCTGTAACATATGGCATAAAATGCATGTACTCTACTTATGTCTAATGGCTTGCAATGCCACTTTTGTAATGACTTGCACTATTAATATTGCAACTAATGTTATGGTTTTGTGACTATTGTTGTGACCATTTTATAGTTTGGTAAATTTTGACAGAAACAAAATGTAACAATACTCAAACAAACTAAAGTAACAATACTCAAACAAACTAAAGTAACATTTCACAAATACAATTCATTGATAAATTTTGACAGAAACAAAATGTAACAATTCTCAAACAACCTAAAGTAACAATTCTCAAACTAACCAAATTTTGACAGAAACAAAAGTAACAATTCTTAAACAAAAACAACTACATTTCATTCATATATTTTGTCAACTACAATTCAACCTCCTTGTTACACATAAATAACCAACCTAAAAAACTATTGTTACAAACATAACATTAAATAATAAGCTCAATATTCCAATGATTATAGACAACTTCAGCCATCCCCTTGTGTTGATGATCTCATTCTTCAACCTGTAAATTTTCTTCTTCTGCCTCTGGATCTTCAAATCCATTTCATCGATAATGTCGTCGTCGAACCATTTGAAGAAATTACATCCCTTATTCACATGATTTTTGAAATTTCTGCAACCCCAAAACTTTTTCCCAAAATTGACACTACTCATGTCACCCACGGTCCGAAGCACACATTCATCTTGGCAAAAGCACTCCCTCATTTTGTTTCTTCGAACAACAGACCCAGATGTACCAATTGAAGAACTGCTTGACATTTTATGCATTGGCTTTAAAGAAGATAGATAAACCCTAGGAATTGAAACAAAAAGAAAAAAACGAGAAGAAGCCAAAAAGCCGCAGAGAACAAGATGAAGACACCAAGATGAAGGAAAAGGGACTATCGTTTTTTCTCGAAACCATTAGCATAAGCCAAACATTTAACCCTCTAAAAACTAAATTAATTATTCATTTCATGACTGGGCATACAGTTGGCGTGCCACCGTGGCAGTAACTAACCGGTTACCACTGTAACGTTTTGCAAAAATATTTATTTTTATTTCATTAAATATTTGTATTTTATTAATTTGTCTTATATGATAAGTGCTTTATTTTAAATCATTTTATAGTCAAAAGCGATTTTACTTTCCAACATTTTACTTGGAATTCTTCATTCTTCACACTCTTCAACTCTTATAAACACATTATTCTCCCTTCCATCACACTTTTTACATTCCCAACTCAATCTTCATTAATTCCAAAACTCCCAAATTAATTCCCACTCAAACAACTCTATTTATAAACCATTCTTCTTCTCATAACAAACATCCTCAAACTCCTCTCATATCAAATCTAAAAATCCTCTTCCAAAACCTAACTCACAAAACCTTCAAGCTCCTTCAATGGCTCTAACAAGAAAAGACAAAGGAAAATCCAAGGTTGGAAAAGGAAGCCCTCAGCAGCAATCTGAAGGTGACCAGGGTATGACAACTCCATCTCTCAAGACAATGAGGTTAACTTTTGATATAAGAAATAGATCCTTATTGCCTGCAAAGTACGGTGACCTCTCTTCATTTCCTGAACATAGCTTTAATTTTCCAGATCTTCTTAAGTTTCAAAAAGTAGATGAATTGGTTTCTGACTCTGGATATTTTTATCCAGATTTGGTTAAGGACTTTTATTCAAATATGTCTATTAGTATTGATGATGTTCTATGCTCTAGAGTTAAAGATAATGATATAGTTTTGACCTTAGAGGATATTGGTAAGTGTCTAAATGTTCCACATGTAGGTCACGTCATTCTACATGGTTATACTCCAGAATGGGCAAGTTATAGTAAAATGGATTATTTTTTCAGCGTTGCTCGTGTCCAACATCAAGATATTCTCAATAAGAAAAATCCAGCCTCATCTCGCTTGATTTTGTTTACAAAGAATCTGACTATGAGTGATCGAATGATGCATTATATGATAACTTATGTGTTAATGCCAAAACACTCTAACCACTTTCAAATAGGTGATGTAGAGATGTAGTTGATTTATGCTTTCAAAAATATTATCAAAATTAATTGGGATTATACCATCATACACCACATGCAACACCTTCAAAGTCTAAGTGGTAGATTACCCTATGCTAGGGTAATTACCAAGTTATTAGAATATTGTGGTATTGACTTGAAAAGAGAACCAAATAAGAAAATGAGTCCTAAGGAATGTGAGATTAATTCATCAATTTCTCTTAGGAACACCGACATCATCGTTGACAAATATGGAATCATTAAATACAAAGACGATTCTTCTACCAATGCTCCTCCACCGGCCCTGGAAGGCGGGTACACAAATGAAGCTATGTACAACAAATTATGCTTGGTTGAAACTTTCATGTTTAATAGTTTTCGGGAACTCAAGCTTGAAATGGATTCCATCAAACATCTCTTGCAAAACCAAAACTAAGATGCTAGTGAGGAGGAAGAAAGTGAGAAGGATGAAGAGGAAGATGTTGAGATGTCGGAAAATGATTAAGATGTTTTTGTAATGCTTATGATATTATTGTTTATCTTTGTTTCTCTAAGTTTATGTTTATGGCATTTTAGCGTATGAATTTCTAGTTTATGTTTGGACAAGTAATGTACTGTATTGCATTAAGTTATGTGTGTTTCTATTTTCTATGGTTAATTTAAGACAATTTATGGTTATGAAGTATGTTTTCTTGCTCTATTTTTATGTGTTATATTTTCTTGAAGTATGCTACGCTATATTATTATTATCGTATGAAGTATACTATGTTACTCTATTAGTACATGGAACTTGTGATGTTTAATTGTTAAGTTTTTCCCCATCCTTTTTGTTAATGACAAAGGGGGAGAAGATACTATATTGTTGTATGTGTGTTTCCCTAACAAAAGTGCATCTAGCAAATAATTTTAAAGTCTCTCAAACATGGATCAAGGGGGAGTTTTCAAGTGTTAGAGAAAGCAAAACCGAATCAAACTTTCAAGAAAGGGTTTTCATCGACAATAAAAGGGAGATTGTGAAGCCAAGCTTCTCAAAGTGTTTTGATGAAGACAAATATACAAGCAAGTGAGTTTGATAAAAAGCAATGGTTCAAGACTATCAAGTACAAGCCAAGTTTCAAATGATAGCGATCAAGTGTTGAAGAACTCATATTGGATTGATCATGAATTGTTAAGGTATAAAGCTCTTAACCTCTTTATGTTTATTCAAGTGCTCAATATTATCCATTCATTCATTCATGCCATGTATCATCAAAGTCTTTCATGCCTTAAAACTTCAGCCTTACTTTTGTTATCCAAGGAAATTTTTTATTCTGGACTGCTGGTAATCGGTTACCCTATTTCTAGTAACTGATTACCATCCTCTTGCATTGCATTCTGTGGGATTTTCTAAAGGGTGTAATCGGTTACCCTAATTTGTGTAACCGGTTACATAGTGTAAAATTTTAAATTTATTAACGTTGGCCCAGGTGTAATCGGTTACACAATATAGGGTAACCAATTACCCCTAAACCAATGGCTAAAATTTTTGCATTTTTTCATTAAAATGATTTTTTGAAAATTGTTCTTGAAGCATGACATCTATTCATTCAATTGCACTCATTTAGAGTGGTGTCTAGAGGCTATAAATACATCAATCTTCAGATTTTCTTACACCTCTTTCATCTACAATTCAAATCAATTATTCTCTTCATCTTTCAAAATTTCTCAAGTGTTCTAAGATCATAATTTTTTGAGAAACTTTCTGCTCATAATTTTCATTGAAAATATTCATAAGTTTCATCCACACATACTTGAGCACATGTATATCATAAAGAGATTTGTATGCTTGAAGGAGAAGATCAATCAAGTGATTGATACATTGTACACTACATTGAAAAACTCTTTTAAAATTTAGATTATTGTTGTAATCCTTGTTGTCCAGGAATGTTGGAAACAATAGAGTCATTAAGGGAGTATTGTTCTCTTAATGTACTTAGTGAAAATCCAAGAGGATTGTTCTTGGTGACTGTGTTAGAGTATGTATAGAAAGATTATGATTATCTTTTCTATAAGATCTAACAATAGTGAGAATCTCTTACTGTATAAGGGGATTAGAGTACTCTCAGATTGCGAGGGGAATCAGGATATATCTCTGTGTCATTTATCTTTCTGCATTTTACAACTTTCATCACTTAAAAACTAAATCGAAAAAATTATAAGACTTAAGTTAAAATCGAAAAAACAATTCTAAGTACCTAATTCACCTCTCCTCTTAGGTGCATTCTCTATGCACATACAGTAGTGTCGCACCTCACGTAAGCTACCTCTCATACCTTAACTACCTTAAAGACTCTGACAACCTTTGTTCATCAGAGGTTAACATGCTTTTTGTACTTTTATCCAACACAATTTAGATTCGTGGTATGCGATGAAATTGAATGAAATGATATGCTAAATAATAAGATTTCATAGTTTGAATTCACAAATAAATGATAAAAATAAACAAAATATGATGGAATCTATTACATCTTATTTCTTTGAATTTTTTAATTTTTATCCCATTCATCTTTATATACAAAAGAATAAACTACTTTATTTTATTTTGTTCCGTCTGACTATAAAAATTACATAAATAATAGAACAAATATTTGTTCTAGTCCGCTTCACTCCGGTCCAACCATCCAAACATAGATAGGATCCTCCTAGGCACATTAGGGAGATCATATATACGGAGTATGCTTTTGTCTTGCTCTCTTGGAGAAGAGCCACAGAGGCACCGATGCACATTACCCGCGGCGAAAGAGACAGAAATGAGTTTGAGTTCAAAACACCTCAAGCTGTTAAGCAGACTCACTTTCTACAAACCACACTCGCACACCCCGCCGTTTAACTCATCAAACCTCAGCAACAATAACACTGTCACCTTAATATGCAACTCATTCAGAACAAAACAGAATTGGGACACCATCACCCACAAATTCAGCTCCATCCAATTAACCAATCCCTTAGTAGAACAAATCTTATTACAACTCAAAACCCCAACCGACGCTAAAAACGCACTATCTTTCTTCCACTGGTCCTCCAAAACGCACCGTTTTCAACACGGTCTTCGATCTTACTCCATAACCATCAACCTCTTACTCCAAGCAAATTTAATCACCGACGCTAAAGCATTACTCGAATCCCTCGCTAACAACAACACCGATTCAAATTCAGTTCGCGCGGTTATCGATTCTCTCATTCACACTTCCGAGTCTGTTTCCTCCGGTTCTCACCCGCCGGTTCTCGATCTGTTAGTTAAAGCTTACGCAAAAGCGCGATTAACTGACGTTGCTTTCTCCGCTTGCTGTTACGTCGATGAACTAGGATTTCGTATTGGTTTATCGAGTTTCAATAATTTGCTTCATGTTGCTCAGAGGTGTGGCCGTTTTTCATCTGTTTGGGAGGTTTATGGTTACATGATTGGGAAAAGAATTTACCCTAATTCAGTTACCTTGAGGATTATGATTGATGCTCTTTGTAAAGAGGGGTTGTTACAGAGGAATGTTGATGTGGTGGATGGGATTATCGGGAAGAGAGATTCGTATTCTCCTTCGGTAATTGTTAATTTGAGTTTGATATTGAGAATGTTGAGAATGTTGGAAAAGGAAAAGGAAGGAGAAGAAGGTGAATTGGTTAGGTTAGTTACGTTGTTGAAGAGATTATTGCAGAAGAATTTGATTGGTGATTCTGTTGCTTACTCGTTGATTGTTCATGTTAAGGTTAGGTTAGGGGATTTGGACTGTGCTCTCGAGATGTATAATGAGATGGTGAGAAGAGGTTTTAGTGAAAATTCGTTTGTTTATACTTCGTTTATTGGAGCGTTTTGTGAGAAGGGGCGGATTGAAGAAGCGATTAGGTTGATGCGGGAAATGGAAGGGAAGGGGTTAAGACCTTATGGTGAGACTTATGAGTATGTTATAGTTGGATGTGTGAATTCGGGACGGTTGAAGGAGTGTTGGAGTGTTTTTGAGGAAATGTTGAGTGCTGGGTTTGTTCCTAGTTGTTTGTCGTTTGATAAGGTAGCTGAGAAGCTTGGTGAGAATGGTGATGTGGAAAAGGTGAATGATGTTTTGACTGTGTTGTTAGATAAAGGGTTTTTGCCGAGTGATGTTACGTATTCTCATTTGATAAATGGTTATGCGAGAAATGATAAGGTTCAGGAAGTTCTTAAGATGTATTATGAAATGGAGTATAAGTCTATTTGTCCCGGATTGTCTGTTTATTCGTCCATGATCAAGTGTTTGTGTCGTTTTGGAAAGGTTGAAGACGCCGAGAAGTATTTGAGGATTATGAAAGGTCAGTCGTTGATTCCAAATGTGACTATATATGAGACATTGATTGCTGGTCACTTGCAGAAGGGAAACCATGATAGGGCTCTTCAACTACGCAATGAAATGGCCTCTTTGAAGTTGCAACATTGTTAATGTTCCCAAAAGAGGCAAGTAAAGATAGTATGCATTTCAGAAAGCCTATTTTTGTGAAATTGTTGTTTCATGGTTCTTGTAATGTAAAATGTCAAGTTAGGGATATGATATGTTACTGAGTTTTTTCGGTTGAATTTCATTTAGAATATTTGTTTTAACGTTTGTGGAAAATTGTTAACATCCTCCCTCATACAGATCAAGAAGGGAGGTTCAGAAGCTATAGGCATATTGAGTTTGCAACAGCAGAAGTAGCATAAAAAGCAAGCTTTTGTAACTGCAAGTATTTCCAAGACAGTCATATCAGTGGAAGCAATAATGCTACATATATACTTCTGGGATACACTTAAGGTAAGTAATATTAAAATTAAAGTTTAGTTCTTGTTTTCAGCGGAATTCATTGTCTCTATTTGGTATTTGAGGTGAATTGCTATGTTATGTTTGTTTGTGGTTGTTTCTAATAGATATGAATACTAGTTAAAAGCACTAAATTTTCCTGCCAAATTGCCAACAGTATAAAACGTTAGAAGGTTGATTTATGAGGCCTATATCAATTCAAGTTTGTCAACTAGAGTATCTTCTGATTAGAGTCCAAGGAATATAGTGGACCCAATTCTAGAGAGCAAGCCAATGCAATCACACTATAGAGTGGAAAAATAACACTTACTGAAAATAAGATTTTAGGCTTTGTTTGGTTCTAAGAAGAAAGTGTGCGAGAAATAGGTGTGAGAGAGTGAGAAGAGAGAAGTAAGTAAGAAATAGAGTAGATTTGAATGATTCTTTGGTATAATAGAAAGGGAAGAGAAATAAAGAGCCAAAAACATAGTCACCAAATAACCTTTGCAGTGATATGCATTAGGAATTTCGTAGCCTTTGCAGATCCATACATATTTACAGTGGTGAAAATAATGAGGGAAACAGGGTCAATAGAGGGTGATTACTTGGAGGTTGTCTTGAGCAAGGGCACCTAGTCAGCAAGTAATACGATGAATTACAATGAATGAAGGCCACAACATATATGGATGCAAGTACATTTGGGTTTTTATTGATGATTTGGGCAAATGAAAAGTGTGAGAAAGACAGTTATAGAAACAATCAAGATTGGAGAATAAAGAAAGACAAAAAAGACCAATATGTACTATATGGGAGAGGGTGGAGCTGAGACGGAAAAGGTAAGAGGAAACAGAAAGTGGGAAAAGTGATTTGGTGGGTATCACACATGGTCCATCATAGACCATTTGTTCCACCTGTCCACTAAATCATTAGCCTATTTAAATTTGTTTATGATAGAAGCTTCAGTTGGAAAAACCCATTTTCGAATATACAATGTTTCACAAAATTCAAAATGGAAGAACATTCAGTTTGTTTATCATGAAGTCAAGGTACAATTTATAAATAAACATCATAGCTCCTTTCAACATAAATGTCTGAGATTTATGCACTATTTCATCATAACATCATTTGATTCCAAAATCATCCATCCACTCAATTGACAATTTATTCAAAGAAAAAACAGAATAACTGATTTAATAGGAGGCACATATTTTCATCTTTTAACCATAACTTAATTTTTCAATCATATTCAATATAATCAAATATTTATAAAGTATTATCAAAGTTTTTTTTTAGCAAATTCATTAGTTTATTTTAAAATTGTAGTTATAGATGTCTTTATAACTTCTGATATAGCTTCTGAGCTTCCAATTCAACACACAGAGTTTCCTGAGAGGCTTGAACGCATGTTGAATGTATTGGCTTGCATTGTAAGAGAGAAAAAGTTTATGCGCTCTCACCAATTGATAAATATGATAAAGGTGGAGGCTCTTTGGGTCCACTCTCAACATTAGTGCATCAACGATATAATGATGTTTGGTAATTGAACATTTATTATCAATAAATATAGTAAGGCTCTATATGGGAAGATACTTTTTGAGCTTATAACTTATGTCTTATAGGTTATAAGCTTATATGACAATAAAAGACCTGTTTGGTAACAGCCTTTTCATCACGAATTTATAGCTTATTTTCCAGACGCTATTTTAAATAGCATTTTAGCTTATACCTTATCATTTTTTCTTCCACTTTTACCCTTATTATTTTAACTAAAATCCACCACTATCTTTTATAATTTATTATAATTTAAAATAAAATTATAATTATTAAATATCTTTTATGTCATTTTAATTTATCACCTAATTAAACCGTTAATTTTACCAAACACTTCAATTAGCTTATCAGCTATATTCATCAACCATCAGCTATAAGCTATAAGCTATCCGTCACCAGCTATCAGTCATAAACTATAAGCTATCAGTTAACTTATCAGTCAACCGCTATTTTTACCAAACAGAGTTTAAAACTAACTAGATTTACCTTTTATTTTGGAAATATATTTGATACGGGATTAATCAAATGATTTCAAGTGGTTAATGAGTTCTAGTTAGGAAAGAATTGTTCAAGAGAATTCAAATTTAAATTCTGATTGGAATAATTTTTGCTAAATTTTACTTATTTTTTAGTCAAACTCTGGATTAGTATGATTTTGTGTTGTTTATTGTTGGACTTTCCGTCATAATTGCAGTCCGTCCTTAGTTGCCTTAATTGCGCCACTTTGCCTTGCCTCATTGCAGCCCCTAACACCTTCATTGTGTTAGCTTTGAAGGGGTGGATTTAGTTCCACATTGCTAAGAGATATGGCCTGTGTTGTGCTTATAAGTGGGGGTAATCCTCACCTCTACCAACCGGTTAGGTAGGGTTGAGTTAGACCAACCCAAATTTTGAGATGGTATCAGAGCCTATCCTAGATTTATTGTTGGGCTTTCCGCATCGTCCACGCTTTGGGCTCATTGAGGCCCAAGCGTGAGGGTTGGACTTTCTGTCTTATTTGCGGTTCGTCTCTAGTCATCTTAATTGCGACCCTTTGGCTTGCCTCATTGCAATCCCTAACACCTTCATTGTGTTAGTTTTGAAGGAGTAGATTTAGTTCTACATTGCTAAGAGATATGGTTTGTGTTGTGTTTATAAGTGGGAGTAATTTTCATCTTACAAATCGATTTTGTAGTGATGAGTTAGGCCAGAATTTTTTTTTTTCAGGTATGATCTATAAGATGCAATTATAAAAGTTTGAAAGTGTTCCGTCAGGTGATGCCATCTTATTAAGGGTTAGTGAGTACATTAGTGAGTTGAAGTTCAAATTTATATTTAAACTTTCTATCTAAGAAAAAAAAACTATTTAGAGACTGCATTTTGGACCGCTAATATGATTTCCGTCAATAATTTTAATGACTTGGTGTCTAAATCAGTCTCTGTTGTGATAGGTTATTGTCTCAAAATCAATTCACTAAATATTAATTTTTTATTAATGTAACTTACAAATTATGTCCTAATCACATTTATTTTATTTTTCTCTGTTCATTTTAGCTTGCATGTCACAATTGGGCTGATGAAGAATGTGTGAAGTTTTTAAGAAATTGTCAAAGCTTTGGATTATATAATTCCAGAGGTTCCAAACCCAAGCAATATCTCTAAACATGCTTGTGCTATTGACAATCTCATGTTTTTGATACATGGTGGAAAGGAAAGAATTGAAAATGAATTTCAGCACTTGTGTATGAGCTCTGGATTTTCCAAATTTCATATTGCTCGCAGTGATGTTTCAGCTATGTCGGAGTGATGGAATTCTATAAATAAAAATTACATAGCATTTTACTTGGATTTTCAATATGGTGTAACTTGTAATCATATTCTTGAATAAATATTAGCATATAGGTGAAGTAATGTAGCAATATGTTTAAAGATAAGTATGGACTCTAGTTTTCTTTTGTTAGATTTTCTGTTCTTTTTCGTATTTGTTTTATCACACATAATATTACAAATAAACTAGTTACAAAAGTATTAGATTTAGTTATTATTCACAACAAAAATTAAATAGACTTACTTATGCAACAAACTATCAAATTGTTTATTTTATGTATTCTTATATTCTTTAGCCTATTTTGCCTTAATATTTCCATGGTATTTGTTCCTAGGGATGGCAATTTGGCTCATCTCCAGGGGGTATCCACAAAATTACCCACAACGGATAGGATAAAAACCCGCAAAAATGGGTACGGGTACGGGCTCGGGTAATTACCCACTTAAATAAGCGGGGATGGGTGCGGGGATGGACACCTTAGTACCCAGTCCGCCCCATATCCGCATAATATATATTTATATATTTTAATTTATATTATTATATAAAAATAAATGTTTATAAAATTTATTAAAAAAATTCAATTTTAAACTACTACATATTTAATATAAGTGATCATTTATTTCATAATTCAACAATACAAATTTTTAAAAACTTTTTAATATTTTTAAAAAGTTAAAATATTATGATATTTTATATTTGATATATTTATTTTTATTAGAAATGCAGGTAACGGATACGGGTACGGGCACTTATATACTCATAGGGTACGGAGACGGGTGCTAATTTTGATACCCAAGCAGGTATGGGCTCGGGTACGGAGATTTTTTTTCAACTGCGGGTATGGGGACGGGTACTATAGTACCCTACCCATACCTTGCCCATTGCCATCCCTAACCAGTCCAAAAGAAACCTCCACATAGAACCCGTGTAAATATTCAAACACCCGCTCCAAAGAGTCGCTCTCTTCCAAACCGAAAGAGACACATGACATTCGAATAATAAGTGCGCTACATTTTCAACTTCATGACCACACAACACACACAAATTGTTCAAATTTGAAACTCCACGTTTGATCAATTGATCCTTAGCGGCAATTCTATTCCAAATCGTCCTCCAACCGAAATACAAAATTCTAGCCGGAGTACGAATCTTCCAAAGGCAAGCAAAAGCAGAAATCTGCTCATCTGGCAGAGAAACTTGGGGGCTAAGCTCCATTAAATCTTTATAAAATTCCTGTAAGAAAATTTCTCAATTTTTCCTTTCTTCCATATCAGGCTGTCAGATTGGTTAATCCTAAGAAACGCTTCCTTAAGTATCGCAATCAGATTTCGCGCCTGCTCTTGATACACATACCAAATCTGTTGCGGAATGCCGAGATCATTCCACACCCAAACGTTATAATACCAACTCCCTATATTTGCTACAACATCTTCCTTGCGGTTGCTATGCGAGAACAGTTCAACGAACTGCTCTGCCAAAACGTCCACTTCCCATACCAAAAAGGAATCAGATTTCCTTTACTTATCTTATACGACATCGTACCTATAAAACTGAAACCTGTGTTAATCAAAGAATTACCGAGCTTTAGAATATCCTTCCACAAATTGGATCTAGATTTTCTGGATTTAAAACCAGCTTCAGCCAATATTAAATATTCGATCCTTCCATAGATAAAAAAGCAAGATTGAACTCCTTAATACTCTTGATGCCAAGCCCCCCTAACTTCTTACTTTTGCACACCGAATCCCAATTCATCCAATGAATGTTATTCTTCGCTTCATTACCTGCCCATAAGAAGCGTCTTCGGATCTTGTCAATCTGATCGCAAATGCTCGTCGGGGATTTGTAAAAAGATAACCAAAATACTGGCAAGCAAGAGAACAAAATTGATTAAGGTAGTTCTCCTAGCTAAAGAGAGCAACTTTCTTTTCCAAACAGCCACCTTCGAACTAATTTTATCGACCAGAGATTTCCACATTTTGATTCGTCTCAGATTACTCCCAATTGGAATTCCCAGAAAAGTAAAGGAAGCTTCTTCAATTTTACAAGTTAAAAAATTAGCAGATGCCTGCAAAGTATGCAAACTGATATTAATGCTTATTAATATACTTTTATGGAAATTCACCGCCAAACCTGTAAGAGTTCAAAACCCCTAAGAATTGCCTTAATAGTCCACAAATTCCTCCATCCTCCTCTCCCTACTATTAGAGTATCATCTGCGAATTAAATTAATTCCACAGAAGTTCCTTCATTCACATTAAAACCTTCCAATTCTCTTGATTCCATAACATGCTTGACCAACCCCGAAAGCCCTCTAGCCACTATCACGAAAAGAAAAGGCGAAAGTGGGTCGCCCTGACATAAATCTCTGCTAACGGAAAAATCCTGAGTAGGGCTACCATTCACCAATATCAACAAATGACATTTAAAAATACAAACTTCCATTCAACGCTTCCAAGTTTCGCCAACTCACATTTTGTTCATCATTGCTCTCAAAAAATCCCAATTAACACAATCATATGCCTTTTCAAAATCGAATTTGAAAAATACACACTCCTTCTTGTCCCTCGTAGCTGCATCCACCACCTCATTAGCAATCAAAATCCCATCCATCATCTATCTCCCGGGCACGAACACGGACTGACAACCCAAAATGATACTACCAATAACCTTCTTTAGTCTATTAGCCAGAATCTTAGCAATGATTTTGTAAAGGCTGCTCACCAAAGAAATGGGTGTCGCATATGCGAAAATCAACCGGCAGAAAAGACAGAAGAGTCGCCACCGAACGTTATTTATCCCAACGCAGGGAAAGGAAACGATCGAAGAAAACCTAGAAAAAGGGAAAGACATGGTCATCACAACCATAGCCTGGGTTCGAGAGTCGGTTACGCGAGAGGAAGGTATTAGCACCCCCTCGCTTCCATCGTACTCGATGGGATCCACACTTGTTGTATCGATCAAAGGGTGTAGGTATCTGAAGCTCAATTGCTAACGGGAAAGGAATAGAACGGGAAACGGAGAAACAGGGAAAGAAAAGAAAAGGTGACTGGATAGGACATCGCCTTCCTAGGTATACGTATTCCCTCGGGAATGGGAAAGTCAAAGTCAACGTAGTTCGGGGGACTACCGGTTTGTGGGGGAAAGGTTGCTCGCCAAGACATCGTCGTCTTGTGCCTACGTATCCTCAATCGTACGGGAGAGAGGAATTCAGAGCAGTCGTAGTTCGACCTACAGGGTCTTTGTTTGTTTTGTGGAGACTTACACATTTACTTGTTTGTGGTAGAATGGAAATAACATTTTAGGTGTTGCCGCTCGTTGCGTGGAGACTTACGCATTCTAACAATTTAGGTGTTGCCGCTCGTTGCGTGGAGACTTACGCATTTACTTGTTTGTGGTAGAACGGAAATAACATATCCTTACTATTAGAGTGAATGAGGTGAAAAGATAATCCCGAAGGAAGGCGATTGTTTTGTTTATGTTTTTTATAAGAAAGTGTTTTGATTTGTTTTGTTTGTGATATGTTCTGTGCTAAAGACTATGACATAGGAGCGAATACTTTACAAGGTCGTTCCCAACGGAACGTTTGCAAAGTACCCTAGAATAGTAAAGGAGACCTTCACTAATCATTTCCTATGTGCTTAAGGCTCGTGGCGCACTCCACATACAATAGTTATTAAGTGTTTTTACTTTTTTTTAGAGAGAGAGAAGAGAGAGGGACTCAAAGTTGAAAGAAAACTCTAAGGGGAAACTTCATCCTAGAAGTTGTCATGCATTATGGACCTATAGTTGAGGTTAGGAGGGATTGCTACCTATGTTAGCATACTTGGATTGCAAGGCTAATGTCTCTCATACCTCCAACTTAATCGGACATTAAGTGGAGTTAGGAATCCTAAGGGATCATGTGAACAAACACAAGTAAACATTATACTAAACAATCACAAAAGAAGAAAGTAAAGAAGAAATGAGATGAAAGAGAAGTCATGTAAGTGTAAACAACCATGTAAAGTGACACAAGTAACTTACCATCTCTAAGCCAAGCTCAACTATTGAATAGTTGAAAGTAAAATGCAAAATCATACACCTATACCTATGCTAATGTCCTAATTCTAATCTAGGAGTAAAGTAAAACAATAAGCAAAGAGAAATGAGTCCTAAAGGGATATGAACCTAAGAGGGGCAGTAGCTAAACCTACTATATCACATCTATGTTAATGTCCTAAGAGTTGTCAAAAGAAATCAAGTTATGGTTCACATCCTAACTCAAACAAAAATCATCACAAAATTCATGTAAGTTGCACTTTACAAACTCAAACAAGTTAACTCGAAGGATGAAAACCACATGGGGCAGTATCATTTCATATCAAATCAATGCAAAGTGATGTTTGAAATGTCAAGGAATGATCACTAAGTTCACATCAAGTCATGTTCAAAAGATTTAAAACTTGTACACAAAGATGTCATACTTATGGTACATCAATCACATATGAACATACAATGGTTAAGCAAGCATGATATTGGTATTTGAATGACCTAGGTCAGAAGTTGAAACATGCATTAAATTCTTAAAAATATCTCAAGTTGTCATAAGAGTTCATGCCAAACACATTCTCAAAGTTAAGGCAAACATGGAACTAAACAATGTCTAAACATTTCCATAAAAGCATGTTAATTGTCAAGCAAGTATAAGATGATTCAAGCCAGGTAAAATGGGTATCGAAGCACAAATGGAAGTAGAAAATGACATGTAATATTCCACATTTGAATCATATAATCATCAACCAAAGAATGGCACACAAAAGCACTCAAAGGAATCGTCAAAGTTAACAAATAAGCATGCATCAATGTAACTTCAATTAGGAGCATGTAAAAGTCCTATAAATAGGATGAGAAGACTTTAAGTCAAGTCTAAAACAATTTACACATGTGGTAAACATTTAATATGAAAATTAAGACCTCACAAAGTTAGCATGGTACCACATTTCCAAAGTTTAGTGCAAGTAGGGAACAAAACTATCTTAAGTGTCCTAAAAAAGCATATGAATTTCAATCATGTAAAAGAGGGAGCAAAGACATGTCAAGTAAGTGTACAACCACATAAGTCATTACCAAATGACCTCTAATATGTCACAATTAGGTCACAAAAACAATGAGCAAAAATGGTATACAAAGCTCAAGCAAAATGTGGGCAAAGTGGACAAGTTAACATGTACAAGTTCACTCAAAAAGTAACATCAATTAGAGGTCATCCAAAGGACCTATAAAGTGTAATGGAAGAGCTTTACATCATGTCATAACAAGTATCAATCAATGATTAAGATATCTCAATTGGATGGCATAAATGCATCATTAACATCCCAAAGATTCACACCAAAAATCAAGTAAGAAAGGCATGTAATTAGGACTCAAAACAAGCATCCAAATCATGATAAAAAACCAATGTCAAATCATCACAAATGTGTATAAAATTTCATCATGAATGTGCTTAAACAAGTTAAGAAAGTTAGCTCAAGAGAGGTCACAAATGGTCATTAAGTTTGGCCCTAATTCTAGCATGCTTCAAAATGTTAAGCATGAAATGGAATACTCATGAAAAATGGATGAAGGATTTGTAAAATTATGGAAAATTAGTCATGTCATGTTAAAGTCAGTAGCTAATCATGCTCAAAATATTGGCTCAAAAATATTCACCAAAGGTGCTCAAACAATTGTAAAGATTAGACATGTTATCCAACAATTATCATTCAAAACAAGCATAAAAAAGGCTTCCAAAGATGAACCAAAAATCATGGACAAAAATTCAAAATGATGATAAATATGTCATACAATCATGTGATTAATGGAATACAAAAATTCATATCAATATCCATTGGAAAAAAATAGTTTTGAGTTATTATGTGAGAGCTAGGTACATTTGAATACATCTACATCAAAATTCCACAACAAATATCATGATTATTGGAAAATGGAATTAAAAATTACCAAAAATTAATGAAAGTTCCAAGTAATGTACAAGAATTAATTGGGAATTTTTAGATGATCTTAACTATTTTTAAAATTGAAAGAGAAAACGAAAATCAAAACAGAAAAAAAAAATAAAATGCTAGGAAAACAGGAGGTGTGAACTAAGCAAACTCTAAGTTTGGTACTGATGATGGGCCGCAAGAGGGGGGTGCAACTAGAATTTCGTTGGGCCCATGTCAAAAGTCAAACAACAAAAAAAAACCAATTGATTTATTATTATTTGTAGCCAATGTTGAAAGAAGAACACATGGCCTGCATGCTATGCACTTCATCTAGTGACCCCGCGTGTGATTGTCATCACTTAAATGCTCTTGTTATTATTATTATTTGGTAGCCAATATTAAAAGGAGAACACATGGCCTGCATGCTATGCACTTCATCTAGTGGGCCGAATCCAATAATGATTCATTAAATGCCATCTTATTTGCAGTAAAAAAAAGAAAAAAAACCATTGTCGCCTATGATGTATCCTTGCGCGGGGCCCAGGTCCTCATCCTAATTATTACTATTATTGTTATTTCATTGCAGCAAAAGGTGAAAAGAAAAAAACGTAGCATTCATGAATTAATTCACCACGTGGGGCCCATATCGTGAAGTACATTCACTAGGGTGTTGGTTTCCTTTATAGTAAATTAAAGAAAAGGGAAAACGTTACTATGCTTAGTGGTGGCACTCTGCGTGGGGCCCACATCTCTAAGCATGTTCACTAGTTATTATTTCACTTGCAGTACTTAATATTTAAAGAAAGAAAAAAAAAGAACGTAGCATGCATGCCAATGTAATATCAATAGGTCAATGGTTCACTTAAGTGGCGATAAGACAAAAAAACATTTTGCAGCTGCTCAGAAGACGACACATGTCGTCTTCTTCCCCACCCCCATGCAAAACGCGGAACCCTAGTGCCATGAAGAGGAAGAAAACGCAGCAACCAAAGGGAGGATTATGCACACTTTATCCTCATTTTTCAACACCAATTCTTGATCAATTTTAGCGAAATAATATACCAAATTGAAGCCCCAAATGCGTAAAACAACAATACACCATTAATTTTCACAAACAAGAATTTAATCACAGGGAAAAAATTGCCACGAACATGAAGATCCAAGTATGTAAAACAACACACCTTCAAAATTAACATGAAATATTTGAATCTAGCTCCAATGCCTTCTTGTAAAGGACTTCAAATGCAAGATATGGATGCTTCTATCATACATTTAAAGCCTAAAATGAGAGAGATAAAATTGAAGTAACTTACCAAATGGAAACTTCTTCACTTCCTTTTGTGGTGCTTAGAGATAAGAAACCCAGAAAACTTCAATGCAATGTCTTGAAATCTTCCTTTAAGCAAAATAAATGCTTAACCTCTTCAAATCTTGAATGAGTTGAAAGTTGGTGATGGAAGAAGATGAACTTGTAGGTGATAGTACAATGGTTCCAGTTGAAAATGGATGCAAACAGTAGCTTCTACTCCATGAGGTGATGAAGATGATTACAGAATTCCAGAGAAAAACCCCAAGATGAGAGAGATTTTGATGCTTGAAGTGATGGGAGTAAAATTCGTTTTTTGGATCTATCATTCTCTAATGGTGTAACTAACTTCAGTTAGAAAGACAATGAGACTTTATATGGTGGGTTAGAGTGTGGTTAAGAGCTAATCCTAGTTAAAAAGTAGTTAGAGGTGGATTAGTGAAAGTTGAAAAAATGAGGGTTTATGGTGGTGTATGAATTTTACTATGTGTGTGGTGTATTATTGTTACTATGGAGTGTATTATGATGATAGTAATGGTGTATGATGATGGTTAATACACCCAAAACAACTTGCTCACCAAGTTTGCAATTTTTCGTTTTTTGACATAAGAGGAAAATGTATTTAAAATGGGTGTGTAGGAAAGAAATTGTGTGGCTTGAAAGGGTAATTGTGATGTGTGTGTAGTGTATAACATGCTGCAACAAAAAATAATGCAAGACTCTTGCAAAATAAAAATGAAGTTTTATGGTTTATGACATGAAAAAAATATCCATGGAGGTGACTTTTGGAAGCATATAATTTGGTGGTTAATGGACCATTTGGTGTGGTTTTTGTTGCTTTGGAATGATGGCATTACATACAACATGTTTGATGTGAAAATTAATTGGATTTAAGGTCTGGAACACCATGGAAAATGACATTGAAGTTACTATGTCACAAGCTGAGTTTTGGGACTTAGAAAAAATTCTAAGTTTTTTCATTGAACAACTTATTAATCCCAACTTTGATTGCTCATAACTTTTGATCTAGAAATTCAAATGGAACATTCTTTATATGAATGTAAAGCTTGGAATCCATACTACAACTTTCATGTTTAAAAAAAGTTGAAATGAAGCTTGCATCATGCTAAAAAATGGCTTGGAAGATGGCTGCATGGCATAAAGAAAACTTTCCCAAAATGGAAAGTTCTAAAACCCTAGTTTTTTTCCAAAATTGGTAACTTTCCATAGTTCTTGATTTTTCATGATTTCTTTGATATTTCTTGATCAAATCTCTCCCATTGACCATATTTTACATGATGAACATGTGTTTGACCTAAAAAGTCGAGAGTTGACATTTTCCTCGATCAGTTGACTTTATTCACAATTTGTCTGATTTTCACCCATCTGGCCAATTGAAATCCTTCTGAATGAACTTGATGGATCGAATGAGATGTCTTGAGTCTCGAGGAACCTTTGTGGCTTGAGTGATTGAACATGTCCTATTCTTCTTGCTTTGCACAACCAGAGATAAAACCTCTGATCCCATGCCTTGGGAAAACCAATGATGCATGTGTAATGCTTATGACATAAATGCACATGAAAGGTGAAGCATAAGCCACTTATTGGGTATAAATAAGAGGGAAAATTTTGGGGTGTTACAGCTGCCCCTATTCAATCAACTGTGGACCTGAAGGGATGATAGCGACGGCTTTCAGACATTCAAGCTAAATAGGGATTGAATACCAAAGGAAACAGAAAATTTGCACTCTGTGGATATAAATAAATGGTAGAAAACTTAGAAGAGTGAAAAATTCTACTGGGGATAAAAGGGTAGGTGAGATTGGAATATCTTCTATAGAGAAGAAATGACACAGACCGGTGTCTAAAATCACGGGATAAGACGTAGATGTAGGTTTGGATCAACGAAACGGAGGAGTATAGGAAGATGATACTTACAGGTATCAAAGAAAGATGAACACAAAAAAGTGTTTAGGGTTAACAATACGTACCGGTATCGAAAGATGATACTTTTCGGTGTCAAGGGAAGATACAGACATGAATAAGTGTACTGGATTGGCGATACTTATCGGTATCGAAAGATGATACTTTCCGGTATCAAAAGGAAGATACAGACACGAATGAGTGTACTGAAAAGATGATACTTACCGGTATCAAAAGATGATACTTTTCGGTATCAAAAGGAAGACACAGACTAGAATGAGTGTACTGAAAAGACGATACTCACCGGTATCAAAAGACGACACTTTCTGGTATCAAAGAGAAATATAGACATACGTCGAAAGACCAAAGAAAATTGAGATGACGATACTTACCGGTATCGAAAGATGATACTTTCCGGTGTCGAGAGAATTGAGGTAATAACACTTACTGATATCGAAAGATGATACTTTTCGGTATCAAAGAAAGCTAAACTAACGACACTTACCGGTATCGAAAGATGATACTTTCCGGTATCAAAAGAAAACTTACGGGTGTCAAAGAAATATTGAGTTGACGATACTGACCGATATCGAAAGATGATACTTTCCGGTATCAAGCAAAATTGGAATGACGACACTTACAGGTATCTAAAGATCAAAGAAGAATAACGATACTTACCAGTATCGAAAGATGATACTTTTCGGTATCAATAAAAAAATTAAAATGACGATACTTACCGGTATCAAGAAAAAAAATGACGATACTTACCGGTATCGAAAGATGATACTTTCTGGTATCAAAGAGAATTGAGAGGGAATAATGAAATCCTGGTCAAACAACTCTGCTAGGGAACAAAGATCAGAAGGGGGAAGATTGACAGATTTACTACCCTAAGGATTGATTGAGGTGCCTGCTTGGGGCTACAGTTACATCGTTTTATGCTGGGGAAGAAGAGAAGTCTGAACAGACGACTCTGCAGGGGAATATCGGTAAGATGAACGAGCTCGTTGGCAACTTCACCGGGGATAAGGTAAGGTTAGTCCTCCTAAGTTGAACCACCTTCTGTTGGGGAACGTCTGGCAACGAGAATATCCAAACCTGGCTTATGCTTCGGATGTAAATGTTTGAATTTTTCTATGGCGTAATGATCCATACGAAAGGGAAATGCTACGCGTTTTGAGGATGCAATGATTACTATATGCAAGATACAAAGAGAATCCTCGACTGGGGATGATGATTAGCAACTCTGTTGAGGATGTGATGACTAATCTGATCTTCTGACTTTCTATGGGGAAAAGACCAATAACTCGTCTGGGGAATACTGTTGATACATCTGGACTTTGAATTGTGGTGGATGATGACTTAGCTGGGAAGACATCACTAGAACCAGTCCTGCTTGAGGAGAGCCTATAACCACAGGGCTTTGCTGGGAAACGACAACCTTCTGACCTGGCTGCTAGGGGAATTGAGATCAAACAAACCTTTGCCGAGGAAGGAAATGCTTGTTGGAGAGTAGAGATTAAACAAGCCTCTATTAAGGGAGGAAATGTTTCCTGACTTGATGAGGAAATTATACACCAGTACTCTGTGGGGAGAGAAATGCTACTGGAGAAGGAAGGTCAAACGAGCCTCTTGTTGGGGATGCCAACCTGCTTGGAGAGCAAACAAATCACCTTTACCCTGTCTGGGGCTTGAACTCTTGTTGGAGAAAAGACAAATCCAATTCTGGCTGGGGAAACCAAATCTCTGGACTCCCGTTGGGGAGGATAACGAGAATACATAGCCTCTGTCAAGGATGATACAACCTTGGCTATTTTTGCTGGGTATACATTCATTACTGTGAGAGGAAAATGGTCTCTGAATTGCACACTGACCATTGAGTACGGATACTTGTGCCTGCAAACACAAAAAGATACACACATGTGCCTGGGGGTATTATATGGTCTGAATTTACCACCCAAGGACACTCAACATTCAAAGCAATTTTAATGTTTTCACGCATGTTCTTGTGGAGCTTTATTGTTCTCAAATGCAATGTTTATCAAAAATTCGGACGTCTCTGCAAACAAAACAGTAAAATGAAAACAAAAGAGAAAGCTATTTGGATGAAAATGAATTTTATTGATTGAATTGGCCTGTAAATAGGCGTTTACATCATGAAGAAATTCCTAGAAAGAGGCAATTGCATAAAAAGAAAAGAAACTATGCTAGTGGCAATGTAAAAAACGGATTCACATTGAGTTTCAATTATGCTATAACTTGTATGTCTTCAAAATGCTCCAAATGCTCTGCGTTCTGAGAAGGGTGATTGGACTGATTCATATCCATCGAGATTCTCAGATGTTGAAAAGTGATGAAGTACAGACTACTCAGATCGTAGCCTTTCGCTTAAATCCCTAACTTTTGCCTGGATTGCCCTTTACGGGTTTTCAATCCACCGGGATATCCATTTTTGCCTAAGTCCCCTTTTCAGGTTTTCAACTTAGCGGGTTTACTCATTTTTCCTTTTTTATCCCTAATTTTTGCCTGAACCTTTTTCTTTTTTTGGTTCGTCGGGATGCCCTTTTTTCCTGGACTTATTCTTTTTACTGTCCAGTGGGTTTCTTTTATGCGAAGTATTTTTTAACTGCGTTTGAGTTCACAGGGGATGTAAAATCTTCACCGTCCATAGTTGAAAGCATTAAGGCTTCGCCAGAGAAAGCCTTCTTAACAACGTATGTGCCTTCATAATTCGGGGTCCACTTGCCCCTGTGATCTGTCTGTGGAGGAAGAATTCGTTTCAACACCAAATCACCAGTCTAGAAACAACGAGGACGCACTTTCTGATCAAAAGCTTTCTTCATCCTTCTCTGATATAATTTCCTATGGCACACAACTTCCATTCTTCTTTATTCAATGAGGCTCAGCTCGTTGAATCTTGTTCGAATCCATTCAGCTTCGTCTAGCTTCACATCACACATAACCCTCAGAGAAGGGATCTCAACCTCAACTGGCAGGACTGCTTCCATACCATACACGAGTGAAAACGGAGATGCCCCAGTTGGCGTACGCACTGAAGTACGGTACCCATGTAAAGTGAAAGGCAACATCTCATGCCAATCTTTATATGTGACAACCATCTTTTGCACAATCTTCTTAATGTTCTTGTTAGCTGCTTTAACAACACCGTTCATCTTTGGACGATACGGAGAAGAATTGTGATGTTCGATCTTGAAGCTCTGGCACAACTCTTTCATCATCTTGTTATTGAGGTTGGAACCATTATTAGTGATGATTCTTTCAGGAACCTCATAACGACAAATGATCTATTTCTTAATAAACTGGGCAACTACTTGTTTGGTGACATTTGCAAAGGAAGCTGCCTCAACCCACTTGGTGAAATAATCGATGGCAACTAGGATGAGACGCTGCCCATTGGAAGCAGTGGGCTCGATCTTTCCAATCATATCAATGCCCCACATAGCAAGGGCCACGAAGAAGTCATAACATTCAAAGGATTTGGAGGCACATGCACTTTGTTAGCATAAATCTGGCATTTATGGCACTTTCAAGCATATTTGAAACAATCTGATTCCATGGTCATCCAGTAATAACCAGCTCTCAGCAACTTCTTCGCCATATCATATCGTTGGCATGGGTACCAAAGGAACTTTTGTGCACTTCTTGCATCAACATGTCCGCTTCGTGTCTATCCACGTATCTGAGCAAGACCATGTCGAAATTCCGCTTATACAACACGTCATCCTTGTTCAAGAAGAAACTACCAGCCAATCTCCTCAGAGTCTTCTTATCATTGTTGGATGCCCCGGCCGGGTACTCTTGACTTTTCATAAAGCACTTGATATCGTGATACCAAGGTTTACTATCCACAACTGTCTCGGTTGGAAACACATAAGCGAGCCTATCAAGGCGTGTCACATCAATATTGGGCACATGATTCAACCAATTCACTTTAATCATTGAGGATAACGTAGCCAGAGCTTCTGCCATCTGATTTTTGTCATGAGGTATATGGTAAAGCTTCACTGTATTGAAGAAAGTCAATAGTCTTCTTGTGTAATCTCGGTATGGAATCAAATTGGGCTGATGAGTATTCTAGTCTCCGTTGACCTGATTGATCACCAAAGCGGAATCCCCAAATATATCAAGCATTTTAATCCTCAGATCAATAGCCTATTTGATACCCATAATGTAAGCTTCATACTCAGCTTCGTTGTTGGTGCATTCAAAAGTCAATCTGGCGGTCAAAGGGATGTGAGAACCCTTCGGAGTGACAATAAGTGCTCCTACTCCATCACCATTTACATTAATGGCCCTATCAAACATCAAACACCACTTAGAATCAAGATCTGGCCCTTCGTCAACTAACGGTTCTTCACAGACCTTCATTTCTAGATACATGATGTCTTCATCAGGGAATTCAAATTTCATCGCCTGATAATCATCAAGTGGTTGTTTAGCAAGATAGTCGGATAGAACACTACCCTTGATGGATTTCTGGGAAGTATATTGAATGTCATATTCTGTCAGGACCATTTGCCAACGAGCAACCCTTCCGGTGAGAGCTAGCTTCTCAAAGATGTACTTGACTGGATCCATCTTGGATATTAACAGAGTTGTGTGAGTCAGCATGTATTGTCTCAAACGCTTAGCAGCCCATGCAAGTGCACAACATGTCTTCTCAAGCATTGAGTATCTTGACTCGCAATCATTGAATTTCTTGCTCAGGTAGTAGATGGCGTGTTCTTTCCTACCTGTCTCATCGTGTTGACTGAGTACACAACCCATTGAGTTTTCAAGTACTGTCAAATACATTATCAGTGGTCTCCCTGGAACTGGAGGTATAAGAATCAGAGGTTGTTGAAGATACTTTTTTATTTTTTCAAATGGCCTTCGGCAGTCATCATTCCACCTGATAGCCTAATCTTTTCTCAACAGCTTAAAAATTGGTTCATAAGTGGCCATAAGATGAGAGATGAATCTAGCAATGTAGTTCAACCTCTCTAGGAAACCACAAACCTTTTTTCTGTTCTAGGTGCAGGCATCTCTTGAATTGCTTTTACTTTTGTTGGATCAACCTCGATACCTTTTTCACTGACGATAAAGCCTAACAATTTTCCAGACTGCACCCCAAAAGTGCACTTATTCGGATTCAGCCTCAACTTGAATTTTCTCAACCGTTCAAAGAGTTTATGCAAATTCACCTAATGCTCCTCTTCGGTCTGTGACTTCGCGATCATGTCATCAACGTAGACTTCAATCTCCTTATGAATCATATCATGAAAGAGAGTCACCATTGCGCATTGATAGGTTACCCCTGCGTTCTTTAAACCGAAGGGCATCACTTTATAACAAAATGTTCCCCATGGGGTAATGAATGTTGTTTTCTCCATGTCCTCTGGTACCATCTTAATCTGATTGTAGCCAGAGAAGCCATCCATGAAAGAAAATACCGAGAACTGAGCTATGTTGTCAACCAATACATCAATGTGAGGTAATGGGAAGTCATCTTTTGGACTTGCTCTGTTTAGATCACGGTAATCAATGCACATTCGGACCTTGCCATTCTTCTTAGGTACCGACACAATATTTGTGACCCATGGTGGATAACTGGTAACGGCCAAGAAACCTGCATCTAACTGCTTCTAGACTTCTTCCTTGATCTTGATTGCCATGTTTGGTTTCATTCTTCTAAGCTTCTGCTTGACTGGAGGACAATCCTCTTTGAGAGGTAATCTGTGCATAACAATATATGTGTTAAGCCCTGTCATATCTTGACACGACCAAGCGAAGATATCAACGTATTCATGCAGCATTTCAATCAACCCCTTCTTTACATTCTAATCTAGGGAAGCCCCGATCTTGACTTTTTTCTTTGCATCCTCGGTTCCCAGGTTGATGACTTCCAATGCCTCTTCATGTGGTTGAATGACCCTTTCCTCCTTTTTCAACAACCTGGCTAATTCCTTGAGAAGTTCACAGTCTTCTTCACCATCCTCTTTGGCTTGGTAAATAGGATTGTTAAAGTCATAATAAGCCATAGAAGAATCGTTATCAATGAAATCCGGTGAAATGCATCTACATGAATGATTATTAGCGCTTTATGAGTGCAAAAAACAAATATTGTCATTTATTATTAAAAAGTAAAAAGAGAAAGATAGGGAGCACAATATTTGAATGAAAAAAATGTCCTTTATTAATGATAAAATTGAATGTGTAACAATGTAAGCCCTACAATGAATCTCTACGCCTTGGGTAGGGCGTAGGATTTAACAGGAAAACAAAGAAAATTACTCTTCGTGAAGAGTGACTTGGATGAAATCTTCAGAAGACCACTTGTGGAGCTCTTAACCTGGGACATATGGGCGTATCCAGTTGCTGATGTCACAGTCACTATCTCCGTCTTCGTCGCTCAATGCAAAAATATGACCAGGGTTAATAGTTCCAGCACTGGAGAAAATAATGGGTCCTTGACGGCCTTGAACCTTTGGTCCTCGATAACCAATTCGAAACCTGTTTTCTTTGACGGGCGCTTCAATTACTCGACCCCAACCTCCTGTGTTGCCTGACTGTACCACAACTTGGGCTTGTTTATAGGATGCAATAGAGACTTTCGGCTTCTTCTCTGATGAAGGAGAAATTTCCTGCATATTCATAGTTTCGAACGCTTGACACAATGTCTCATGGATTTTGCCATCCATCTCAACATACTTGAAGGAATACAGATGGCTTACAAAGATGTCTTCTTCACCACAAACAGTGACTACTTGTCCATCCACCATAAACTTAACCTTCTGATGGAGAGTTGATGATACAGCTCCATCGCCATGAATCCATGGGCGCCCTAGCAAGTAACTGTATGCGGGTTGGATATCCATTGCGTAAAAAGTGGTATTGAAGACTTAGGGTCCCACCTTGATAGGTAATTCAACTTCCTCAAAAACTGGTATCTTTGTTCCGTCAAACGCTCGAACTACCAGGTTGCTTGGTCTGAGTACCACTCCTTCAATGTCCAGCTTGATCAGTGCCTTTTTGGGAAGCACATTAAGCGAGGAACCAGTATCTACTAGCACGTGAGACAGAATAGCCCCTTTGCATTCCATAGAAATATGAAGCGCTTTATTGTGGTTTCAGCCCTCCGATGTCAAATCAAAGTCGGTAAAACCCAGCCCACGACTGGCATTAACATTGGATATTACACCTTCCAACTGGTTAACAGAGATCTCCTGAGACACATACGCCACATTCAGAACTTTCAACAAAGCATTACGGTGTGCTTTGGAACATAACAACAGAGACAAAATGGATATCTTCGACGGAGTCTGATGAAGGTGATCTACAATTTTGTAGTCACTTTTCTTGATAATCTTCATAAATTCCTCAACATCATTTTCAAAAGACGTACCTGGCTCTGTCCTCTGCACAGAATCTTCATTCATCACTTGCTTGCCTTTGGCCTTTGCTTCGAAGAGTTTGTGGCGCAAAGAGTCTAGCACTTATAGTGAAACTGCCCACTCCTACATTATCAAATTTTTTATCAATTATAGCCGGAGTATCAACTTCTTGTTTTTTACCATTATAGTATACCTCAGCACTGTAGTGCCACGGGATTGCCTTCTCACTTTCAAACGGGATCGGTCCGGGCACCGTGATGGTCACCGGAGCTCACCTCACTGGCACTGGAATCTGTACTGGTGTGAAAGGGATGGTAATAGTGGAAACATCATTATCAGCACTAGAGACTTGATTGAATTGCAAACACCCATCATTCATCAAATTCTGAATATCGCTTCTCAACTTATCACAACCATTCACTCGAATCAAACAATCTAAACAGTCTACACCGTAACTAGGGAACACACCCCCTTTCAACAGACGATCTTTCACGACCAGGAATGATGTCTTGATAGCCTTCACATCAGATACCAACTTCTGACCATTATCCTCCTCGACAACATTGACAGTTGCCCCACCGTGGGTAGGCATCGGATTCTGAATAACATTTGGAGTGGCAGGAGGAGAAAAATTGATAGCTGTGGAGCCAATTAGATCTTGAACCTTGTGATGAAAGGCTCTACATCTTTCAATTGTATGCCTAGGGCCACCAGAATGAAAGTCAATATGCGCGTTTGCATCATACCCCACTAGGAGCTTTGTCGGAGGATGACCCATTTTACTGAGCTCTACTAAATTCAATTTCAATAATTGTGGAAGCAACATAGCATAGGACGTTGGTAAGGGATCAAAATGCCGGTCAACCTTCCTCTGCCTCTATTGGTAGGCCTGTCTTGGGGCCTGTTGTTACTGATTCTGTTGTTGTGTAGCAACGGGGATGGTTACAACAACAATCATATGATATAGGGCCTGATACCCTCTGTTTCTGTTCTTCTGAGAAGACGTAGCATTAGTCTCCCCTTCACATTTTTTACTTGCACTCTCAAAAGGTTTCCGCACACCGGAAGACGACCCAACACTGTCTTGAATCTTACCCAACTTAATCAGATTCTCGATCCTCTCCCCAGTAACTACAATATCAGAAAAACCAGTTGAAGGACACCCTACCAGGCATTCCAGGAATGGACCTTGCATTGTCCCCATGATCATGTCAGCCATTTCTCTTTCAATCAATGGTGGTTGCACCTGTGCAGCCAACTCACGCCATCGCTGGGCGTATTCCTTAAAACTTTCCTTACTTTTTCTAAGTCTGGCTCTGCAGGTGAGTCCAATTAGGTGCCATATCGATGTTATACTCACACTGCTTTAGAAACGCCTCGCCCAACTCCTTCCAGTTCCTAAAGTGAGCTCTCTCAAGCTTCATATACCACTCTAAAGATGCCCCAGACAGGCTATCTTGGAAGAAGTACATCCATAACTTTTCATCATTAGAGTAAGCATAAATCTTCCTGAAGTAGGCTTGCAAATGAGTTTTTGGGCAAGAGTTGCTGTTGTATTTGTCAATAGATGGAGCCTTGAATTTAGGAGGGATCCTCACTCCTTGAACCAGCCCCATGTCTATTCTGACATTCTACGGCCTTGAGCATTTCAATAAGCAATTGATATCTCCGGTCTCCGTCATAATTATTACTGCCCAAATCTGCGTTCATCAAAGAAAACTGATCCTCGTGGTTGTCCTCCAGATGAGAAATAGGAATATGAATGGGGATAACACCCCCAGCCGCTCCAACAATAGGAATACTACCATTAACTCCAGCAACAAGAATGCCACCATTAACCCCACCGACTGGAATACCACCTCCAAGCAGAGGATCAACTTGATTGTCAGCGTTTAGAATTTCAACTTCGGGCCTCTACACCATTTCCCTTAGCTCTTGTTGGCCCTGAGCCACCCCTTGCATTAGATCCATAAACTGGTTCATACGGGCCCTCATTTCGGCCATCTCTGCCTGTAGTTTTTCCATAGATCGTTGTTGGTTTTGGCGCGTTGAATAGCGGTGGATTTGAGAATCAGTAATCCTGCCTGTTAATCAAACAAGGTTAGGAAATGTAGAAATAAGCACCTGTTATGCAAAAATGAAATGTATGAATGCATGCATATGCCATGTTTAATCATTTCCAGGGTACATCTATACTTTGATTCAAGTATTAATCGGGCAAGGGATCAGATACGCTGCAGGGAAAATATAACGGGAACAAATATGTATTACAGAGAAAGTACAGTTGGAACAACATTGTTGAGAATACCACTGATACAATATAGCAGGAAAAAAAAGCTTATCATATAACACTTAGGAAATTCTTACAAATATGTATGATACAACCAAGGGTGAGTCCATCAACAAGCCTGATGGTAATCACGATCAACAACATACAGAAATACATAGACAAATCAATCCTAAACCCCTAGTCCATACAAACTGGTCTTGACTTCTTCGAGTAGGGCTTCAGTGCCAGGATGATTTAGTCATTCTATCAGCCCTTTGATCAGCTTATTCCTTTTCCCAATGTCTTGATTCAGCTTGACAATATGCTCTGCGCTATCATGGTCTCCAAAGATATCTCTGAGCTTCGCCTTCTTCATCCCAGCTTGAATTTTGAGCTCTTCAATTTCCTTTTGAGCTTCCTTCAGTTTGTCAGAGAAGTGCTTCTTGCCTCTTTTTGCCTTTTGGAGCTCTTCCTTTAGTTCCTCATTTTCAATCCTGACTTCATTCCACATTTGCCGAGAGTCAGCAAGCTTGAAATTTGCCTCGAACAGGAGTTGCTTAGTTTTCTTGAGAACTTTAGCAGAGGATTCGGTAGCCAATATAGCTTTTCGATAAAACTGAGCTCTGTCTGCAAAGTCTTTCTCCTTCTCTGCCAACAACTTCGTTGCATCTTTAGCCTTACATTCCAAACCCATGTTGATATGTAAAACATCTTGCAGATGGCTACTCAAGTCAGAGTTCTCTACACGGAGCTCATTCACCAGAGCTTGCAGCTTGTTGAATTCTTTAATGGTTACGGTGGTCTTTTCTTCCACAGTCTCAGGATACAAAGGAGGTGCCGGATCAAAAGGAAAGTAGAAGTCTTTAACCCTCTCTTTTATCCAGTCTTCATATGGAGGATAAGTTCGGTTGTTGGCTTTTCCCAGAACAACTTTACCTTTTCTCTGTACACTGAACCAAGCCTCAGAAGCTTTCTATGCTATTTCTAGACTATTCGTTGATTGGAAATATAAGGACTCCTCCACACCCCTCTTGACGGGTGGACCTGTCAGAGCGTATCCGAACTGTCTGATGGCCAAAGAGGGATTATAGTTGATTCCCCATTTTCTTCCTATCAACGGAACATTAGGGAACTCACCACAGATTTGAACAATGTCCTTGCAGAGCAACCCATGATCTACCCAGACAATATCTTTGGCAGACAAACCTATCAATCACTGACACCATTCCATTGAATCCTTGGAATCCACAAAGGCGCCTGAGCAAGGCAGACGGTTCGCGAACCATTTGTAAAAGAGGGGTGCACAGCAGTGAGCAAATCCCCCATTCTCTTCTCATTTATGTTATGGACCAAGTGATAAAGATCCCCCAATAAGGTTGGAACTGGATTCTATTTTGTAAATATTCTGATGGCATCAACATCAACAAAGTCAGGCACGTTCAGACATAGAACAATACCGTATACGCAGAGCGCCAATATCGCATTGAAAACAATCCATTTTTTGTCTCCAATAACTTCTTGAGCTTTCTTCGTCAAATACCCCAGATGATAACCCTGAAAACCTCCTTTACTGGAGATTTTGGCTTCAAAGGTTGATTTGCTCAAATAAAGAGCCTTAGTCACATCCCCGAAGTCAAGATCTTTCTTAAAACCAAAGAACGATGCACCTTCCTTGATAGAAATCCCCAAGATGTTTGAATACTCCTCTAGGGTAGGGACCAACAAATAGTCTAAAAATATGAAACATCTCAGAAGAGGATCATAAAATTGCATCAAAGTGTGAAGACCTCTGTATTTGTAGTCACTGATGTTATGAACAAAGGACAGAATCCACCCGTACTTTTCCTTGAAAGGTCCAAACACATCCGGACTAACCCTTACTTTCAGATTGTTAAGAGGGCCTAGACTTGGCTTTGGAAACCTGTAGATGATGACGTTCTTCTTCTTCTCAGTATCCATCCCTATAGAACCCACTGAGCAGAATCAAAAGTAAGATATAAACCTGGAAATGAAAAAACATGAATGTTAGGGTATGAAATGATGCAATGCAAAGGCATGGTATTAGAGGTGCCACATATAACTGGACGTGTCTGTGCTGGACTGTGTGAATAGTGTCTATGCAGAACTGAGTGAATAATAACTAACTGAATATAATAGGATCAACTGTCCACTTCTATAAGAATACCAGAAAATCGGGTAGGTTGGAAGTCGAAGTTACCTGCAAACCTGTAAACACTCAGCCCCTCTCACATGTGGGTTCTAAAAAACCAAGGATCCTCAGCATCACGGGCTCTCAGGTCGAGAAATGATGATACTTTCACCATTTCTGGTTTGGCATCACCATCAATTGAGGAGGCCTCAACTCATTCCCCTCAAAAAATGTCATCCTATAGCAAGTTCCTAGTTTCGGGTCCTCGGGCCAAGAAGCGTAATGTGTTTTCCATTTCTGGTATGAAATTATCACCCCTTGGGAGGAGTGCCTCTACTGAGTCCTCAGGAATGGTCACCAGAGTCGACAACTCCCAATGGGAACATCCGATGACCTGTATCAACATGCAGTATCAGATATCTCATAGAGAAACCTCGTATGGTTGTGGGTCTCGTGAACACTACACGTGGTCACCACCACGCGAGTGACACGACTATCCTCTCTAAATCCTGTGTGTACACTCAAGCCTGGGTAGTGGGCTTATCTCTCAGAACACCCATCCCACCAAAGAAAACCACGGTCCAGCACAGTCTAGTATATATGGCGATAATGAATGTAAAGCAAGTAAATGCGATAAAAGCGATAAACATGCACTAAAAGCTATAAATAAAACAGGTAAAACATACAGATAAACACCCAGTAACCAAAAACAAACAGGCGCTAGGATTGACTCGCTTAGGAAACCAAATGTCCCTAGTAGAGTTTCCAGCTGTAGTAACTGTGAAAATCAACAGGCAGAAAAGACAGAAGAGTCACCACCGAACGTTATTTATCCCGACACAGGGAAAGGAAACGATCAAAGAAAGCCTAGAAAAAGTGAAAGACATGGTTATCACAACCATAGCCTAGGATCGGGAGTCGGTTATGCAAGAGGAAGGTATTAGTACCCCCTCGCGTCCATCGTACTCGATGGGATTCACACTTGTTGTATCGATCAAAAGGTGTAGGTATCTGAAGCTCAACTGCTAACGGGAAAGGAATAGAATGGGAAACGGAGAAACGGGGAAAGAAAAGAAAAGGTGACTCGATAGGACATCATCGTCCTAGGCCTACGTATTCCCTCGGGAATGGGAAAGTCAGAGTCAACATAGTTCGGGGGACTACAGGTTTGTGGGGGAAAGGTTGTTCGCCAAGACATCGCCGTCTTGTGGCTACGTATCCTCAATCTTACGGGAGAGAGGAAGTCAGAACATTCGTAATTTGACCTACAGGGTCTTTGTTTGTTTTGTGTTTTTTTTAAGTGGATGACGCTAACATTCGCGTTCTAGCTGTTTAGGTGTTGCCGCTCGTTGCATGGAGACTTACGCGTTTACCCGTTTGCGGTAGAACGAAAATAACGTATCCTTATGATAAGAGTGAATGAGGTGAGAAGAGAATCCCGAAGGAAGGCGATTGTTTTGTTTATGTTTTTTTATAAGAAAGTGTTTTGATTTCTTTTGTTTGTGATATGTTTCGTGCTAAAGACCATGACATAGGAGCGAATACTTTACAAGGTTGCTCCTAACGGAACATTTGCAAATTACCTTAGAATAGTAAAGGAGACCTTCACTAATAATTTCCTATGTGCTTAAGGCTCGTGGCGCACTCTACATACAATAGTTATTAAGTGTTTTTGCTTTTCTTTTAGAGACAGAGAAGAGAGAGGGACTCAAAGTTGAAAGAAAACTCTAAGGGGAAACTTCATCCTAGAAGTTGTCATGCATTTTGGACCTATAGTTGAGGTTAGGAGGGATTTCTACCTATGTTAGCATACTTGGATTGCAAGCCTAATGTCTCTGCTACCTCCAACTTAATAGGACATTAAGTGGAGCTAGGAATCCTAAGGGATCATGTGAACAAACATAAGTAAACATTATACTAAACAATCACAAAAGAAGGAAGAAAAGAAGAAATGAGATGAAAGAGAAGTCATATAAGTGTAAACAAACATGTAAAGTACCACAAGTAACTTACAATCTCCAAGCCATGCTCAACTATTGAATAGTTGAAAGTAAAATGCAAAACCATACACCTATACCTATGCTAATGTCCTAATTCTGATCTAGGAGTAAAGTAAAGCAATAAGCAAAGATAAATGAGTCCTAAAGGGATATGAACCTAATAGGGGCAGTAGCTAAACCTACTATATCACATCTATGTTAATGTCCTAAGAGGTGTCAAAAGAAATCAAGTTATGGTTTACATCCAAACTCAAACAAAAGTCATCACAAAATTCATGTAAGTTGCACTTTACAAACTCAAACAAGTTTACTCAAAGGATGAAAACCACATGGGGCATTAGCATTTCATATCATAACCAATTCAAAGTGATGTTTTAAATGTCAAGGAATGATCACTAAGTTCACATCAAGTCATGTTCAAAATATTTGAAACTTGTACACAAAGATGTCATACTTATGGTGCATCAATCACATATGTACATATAATGGTTAAGCAAGCATGAGATTGGTATTTGAATGACCTAGTGTAGCGCGATTTTTATGGTTTCGAATCACTGTCGCTTTGGTACTACAGTTCGATTCATTTTTTATCCGGTTGAGCTGATTAAGGAAGGGAAATAGATGTCTCCAATTAACCCTGCTCGCAAACTGAGGTTAAACAGTCAAAACTGTTGGTTTACAGATGCTATCAAAATAGGGGGTTCGCTTTTTAGGGTTATTTGCTTAAAAACAGTGTCTAGACTAGGTTTCTAGTAAGGTATTAGTTCTGATGCTTTTGATGGATATATGAAGGTACTGGATTTTGGGTTTTTTGGTTAGTATGCTCGCTAAGATTTTTGCAATCTTATGCCTACGTATCCCCGAAACAGGGAAATCAGAGCGATCGTAGTTCCTCCTATTCTATGGGAGGAAAAAGTTTGTTTTGGTGTCTTGTTCAAAGCCCAAGACATGAAGCTAAAGGTGGTTTGTATCTTGTTCAAAGCCCAATATGTGAAGCTAAAGGGTTTTGGATGAGAGCGAATTTGTCATCTCTAAAGAGGAGTTGTTGATGTTTGTATGATGTGAGCAAGGCACAAATTTGATGCTAAACAGTTGATTGACTCAACCGAGGTTTCCTTATACAAAGCCTAAGAGGAGGTAGGTGACCCAGCAAGAGGGTGTTTTTATTTATCCTGTATAAAGCCCAAGACGGAGGCTAAAAAGGTGGACTCAATAAGAGAGTCTGTTTGACAGGTGATTGACTCAACAAGAGAGTCTTTTATACTCAACAAGAAAGTGTTTTGCTGTCTCGTACGAAGCCCGAGATAGAGGCGAAAAGGAGATTGACTCAACAAGAGAGTCTTTTATACTCAACAAGAGAGTGTTTTGCTGTCTCGTACGAAGCCCGAGATAGAGGCTAAAAGGAGATTGACTCAACAAGAGAGTCTTTTATACTCAACAAGAGAGTGTTTTATATGTGTCTTGTATGAAGCCCACGACGGAGGCTAAAAGTTGACTCAACAAGAGAATCTTTTATACTCAACAAGAGAGTGGGTTTTTATATGTCTTGTACCAAGCCCAAGATGGAGGCTAAAAGGGAGACTGACTCAACAAGAGAGTCTGAAAAGGTTAGCTCCGCTGGGGAGAGTCATTATACAAAGCCCGAGAGGAGGCTTTGTTACTGCTGAGGATCAGATCCATAGGCAGGCCCAAGGGTGGGGAACTCTCATGAGAGAGACCGGGTTTCAGAGTGATCCGTGTTTTTTCCTATGTTTGAAAGGAACTTGAGAATGTCTTTGAGACTCAAGGGGGTTTAGACTGTCCAAGTCTAGAGTTTTATCTATTGTACAATGCCCAAGAGAGGCACGGGCATTAAGGGATGAGTATCAACCCTAAAGTGGCCAGAGGTTTGACACTGGAAAGGCTGTTCTAGCAAAGGATGACTAAGTTCTTGTCTTATACCTCTAAGAGGTCATCAGGGTCCTTGTATTAAGCCTAAGAGAAGGCATGAGAACTTCTAAGAAGCCGAAGGGTCCTTGTATAATGCCCAAGAGGAGGCAGGATGCTTTTAGGAAGCCTGTGGGTCCCCAAACCAAGAGAAGTTCAAGAAATGCACTTCACAGAGAAGAGATCATTCCAGGAAAGTTTGAGATTTTGGAAGAAACTCAAGAGATGCTATTCACGGAGAATAGATCAACTCTGGGGAGTAGAGTTTCTTTGACAATTTCTAAGAGTGACAGTCTGAGAAAAGGTTCACTGAGAATACTGCCTTTCTCTTTGTTCCATATTATTTAACCCCAAGAGAAGGGAAGACTGTATCTGTAATCCTACGGGGGATCTAGTTTTGTTTGTATTTAAGAGTGATCAACAGGGCTTTACCTAATTCTAGATGTAGTTGCCGGGGAAAACTCTAAATAACTATACTAGTATTACACAGTGGATATGTGACAAGTATATAAAAGGATGTGAAAGGAGACGTACAGTGAAACAACCCCACAATACAGTTATATACATATGAGAGCGATAAATGAAAGCGGATAAACACTTACCCGTTGTAGAGCTTCCATGTTGTTTTGTTAGTTATTCAACAAAGAAAGTTTTGATAACAACAAATATTTGAATTCAAAATCAAAGGAGAAAGTACTTTGAAAAGATTGTTGGGGCTTACAGCTCAAGGAGAGGCCCAAGTTTTAACGATGATTGCACCGTTGTTTTGAAAATCGTACAAAGGGACTTATATAATATGTGAGGCCCAAAATTTTTTATGTACAAGGGATTGGACTTAAAACTCAAGGAGAAGCCCAGGGTTCTCTTGTTTTAAACTGGCGATCGCGCCGAGATTTTGAAAACACAGTGGGTCTTATACAATACCTGAGGCCCAAATCATTTTGGTTTCAAAAAAAATAGGTTGGGTCTTACACTCTATTAGAGTCCCAAATAAATTTAAAGAAAAGAAATGGGGCTTATAACACGAGGGTAGGCCCAGATGATTTGATTTTGAACTGGCGATTGCGCCGAGATTTTTCTTTTAACGCAGAGGGACTTATACAATATCTGAGGTCCAAAATTGTTTTGGTTAAAAGGGGATTGGGTGTTACCCTCTATTAGAGGCCCAAAGAGTTATTTTTATACAAGAGATGAGACTTACAACTCAAGGAGAGGCCCAGGGTTTTTGTTAAAAAGGCGTCGATCGTGCCAGACTTTTTGACGGTATCGGGACTTATACAATACACTGAGGTCCAAAATGGTTTTATTTACTAAGGGATTGGGTCTTACACTCTATTAGAGGCCCATGAGTGTTTAAAAATGCTTGATGAGGGTGGAATCGATCAAAACCTTAATTTCATTATTTTTAAAAGTAATTTCTCTAAGAAAATCAATAAAAAATGATAAAACACCAAATAAGCTTGAATAAACAACTTGTGATTTTTGTTTAAGGTTTGAAAAATGAGATTTTAATCACAAGATGAATTAAAACTCATTTGGTTTTGATTTTTCAAGGTGAATACTCACTTTTAAAATGTTTAAAACAATTAAAAATGAATTTATTCATAAAAATACCAACTATATTAAATAAATAATATAAATTTTATTTTTTTGTGGGATAAAATATTTCAATATTTTTTTGATTTTTTGCAAAAAGAACCAATAAAAAATAATTAAAATTGATGAAGTTATTAATTTTTCAAATCATTAAAAATAATAAAATATGAAAATGTGGTAAAAAAGAGGATCTGGGGCGAGGGGGATTCGAACCCCAGACCTCTTGTGTGCAGTGTGCGCGCCCTACCACTGGGGTGGTGATACATCCGTGTATCAAACCCCAACCACAAATATACAAGGCTTACCTTGTTTTTGGCCTAGCCAAGGCAAGGCAAGGCAAGATTTTGGCCAAAAACGTGAAGCATGTAACTTTCTCATTTCTCCATGGATTGGGACAAAATTTAGGTCTATCCTACCTAGAATTTTACAAGGAATCCAATTGTGGTGGTGGTTTTTTTCAGATGAGGTCCCCATTTTAAAACCCGATAGTGGTTTTGAAATAGGCCTCCATTTGCATTTTCTGTGCTACCTCATGGTACAGACATGAATCACATGATGAATTGGTCCAAACACAACATATATAACATGTATAAGATGTGCATGATCAGTGGACCTCAAACCAATGCATATTTTAAAGAGTTCAAGTTGAGATGCTTACCGCTTTAGGAGATTTTTGGGCAATCTGTCAAGTGCCTTGTTTCAGAAATGTTTTGATGCTTTGAACACTCTCAAATGATCCCTTAGAAGCTTTTAGGATGATTAGAATCAGCTGGAAACCTCAGGAATGGAAATTGGCCATTTCTTGCAAAAGGGGCAAAAATGGTCAAAATAGTAACTCTCTCAAATGGTGTTCCAGATGTGTGGAACCATTTGGGACAGTTCAAGGATGATATTTGGAGTGTGTTTGAGGTTTTATCTGGTTTTAAAAGTGACTGAATCAAGACATGGCTTGAAAAATGCAAAAAAGTCAAATTTTGAGGTTTTGAGAGGGGACTTTGTGATTTTGGTGTTACAGATCACTTGTGAGAGTTTGGACAGCTTAGATATGACATATTGGATGTGTTTGGATCATGAGCTATGATGAAATTGCTCTCTAACTCAAAAACTCAAAGTTACCTTGCTAAAGAAGGCATTTTTGCCTAGGGAAAGAGATTTTGAGGAAAGCAAGTGTTGTAGTGCTTTGGTGTACTTAAACTGAGCACAAATGAGCTCTATTTATAGTAAAGAAAGTTTGTTTTGGCTACAATAGTGAATGGCAACTGCAGCAGAGGTTTGGCAAATGTTGATTAATAGGAATCCAAGTCTCCTCTAGCCATTGACTAGAGGTTAGAGCATAGGCCTATTATCCCTTGGTTCAGAGAGCATCCTTGACTCATTCAGTTGGAAATGGCTCATTTCATGCCACCTTGGTGCATCCATTGAATGCTCCAAGACAAAATTGGAGTCTTGTCCCCTCTTTAGGGTTTTTTAGGTTTGGCATGCTATTTTTAGTTCCAAAGACTTGGGAGGCTTATGGATCAGTGTTTGTCCCTCCTTGGTCCCTCCCTGAGGTGTTCAGATGGATAAACTTGTTTGTCATTTGCACAAATTGCTCAAATAGAGCAAAATGCACAAATCTGCCTAGTTATGACAGTTGCAACAAGGCATCTTGCCACTGTCATAACTCTTAGCTCAAATGGAATTTCATGGGGTTCTTGGCCATTTTGGAAAGCTCTCATATGATACAACATATGTGTGATCATAGTTTGTGTTTACACTTTTTGGATCCAAGTGAAAAATGCCCTTACATTTTAGAAAAAGCGAAACAGATTCTGACTTAGTGAAAATTTCACTAAGTGTTGGAAAAAGTGACATTTCATGTTTTCAACTATTTTGGTCCAACCATAACTCAAAATCCATGATGAATTGGAATGAGGTGTAGTTGAAACTTTTAAGTATGCCATGAGAGCTACAAATCCATCTTTGGATAAGCCAAAATGGTTGCTTGGATCTTAAGTTATGATCCTTGGAAGTTGGCACCCTAGCCACTTTGTTCCATAACTTAGAAAATTTCTATGTTTTTTTTATGGGTTACCCCTTTTACAAGTTATCCCACTTTTCTTGATTTTTCTTGATGAATGATGATTCAAATCACACATTAACATCATTTTAGGGTTAGGGAACCATAATTGATCAAAAAATCAAAAAGTCAAACTTTGACTTTTGAGCACAGTTGACTTTTTATCAGATGAACTCCAAACTGTGCGAGCCTCTATGAAATCAAGTCCTTGACCTAAATCAAACTTGATGGATTGATTTCATAGGTGTTATAGGGTGTGTTGAATCATGTCCCAAGGTTTGGGAGCATGTCTTGGTCAAAAGTCAAAGGCACAATTGACTTTTTTCCGCGAAACCCTAACTGTGGTTCTGATGAACTTGAAACTTGGGAATCAAGCTTCTTGGATCAATCCATTGTTGCAAATGGATCAATTTGGTGTATTAGAGACCCTCAAATCATGTCTTGAGGTCTTTGCTCATGTTTTGTCCCAAAAGTCAACTTAGGGGTGAATTAGGTCAAGAAACCCTAACTCCTGATTTTTAGTGAATGCATCCCCTGAGGCTAAATTGACTTGTTGATTGGGTCCATAAGGTCCCATGGAGCATTTTGGGTTATGCTTTGAAGAATTGGCTCATGCCCAGAGGAAAATTTCCATCTAGAGGCCTTGGTCGACCAAAAGCCTAATTTGGTGACACTGGCGATCTTGAGGCTTGATCCACCTGGAATGCTGCAACATTGTGCTTGATCCTTGATGTGGGAGTCCTCTTGATCCTTTATGGATGTTTGAGATGTTTAGACAAGTTGAAGATCATGTCATTCCTTGATTGACCCTTTGTCTAAGAGCTCTGAGAGGGCTTGAAACCCTAATCTTTGATAGTGGTGAATGTTCAATAATTCCTTGAGGAGATTGATGAGGCATAAAGGTACATCCATATTGTGATGATAATTTTCACAATGATGGGAGATCTTAGTGGTCAAAATTTGGGGTATGACAGATGCCCCTATTTAATCTTCTTGGACCCGAAGGTGTGAATGGCGAAGGTATTCGGGAATTCGGGGTGCAAGAGGATTAAATATCGGAATACCCGAAATTTTGTTGGTTGTTAGGAATGGTAGTTCACGCATCCTTATTCTTTTCCTAAGCAATGATGCTTAGAAAAGGTAAACTTCCCTTCGATCCTGGTCTTCATCCAAGGAACTGGTCTCAGTTTTCTTTTGAAATAAACTTCCCTCGATCCTGGTTTCCTACCAAGGAACTGGTCTAAGTTTCTGATGTAAACTTCCCCTCGATCCTGGTTTCCTACCAAGGAACTGGTCTAAGTTTCTGAAATAAACTTCCCCTCGATCCTGGTATCCTACCAAGGAACTGGTCTAAGTTTTCTTTTGAAATAAACTTCCCCTCGATCCTGGTTTACTACCAAGGAACTGGTCTAAGTTTCTGATGTAAACTTCCCCTCGATCCTGGTTTCCTACCAAGGAACTGGTCTAAGTTTCTGAAATAAACTTCCCCTCGATCCTGGTATCCTACCAAGGAACTGGTCTAAGTTTCTGAAATAAACTTCCTCTCGATCCTGGTTTCCTACCAAGGAATTGGTCTAAGTTTCTGAAATAAACTTCCCCTTGATCCTGGTTTCCTACCAAGGAACTGGTCTTAGTTTCTTTTGTCAATAAACTTTCTTGACAAGGGACGCTATATGTAGCGGTTTTCCTCAAACTTCTCGCCGAATTTTCCTGGGGAGAAGCCATTTGATAGAAAAAATTTTGATGTCAGAGTTGCTGGGGAACCCAGTCGTCTGAGTTATAGAGGTGTACAAACTTCTCTGTTGGAGACGCCATTTGTCGACTCTATCGGGGAAAACGAGTCTCTTGAGAGACTGTTTCCGCTTGGGGTATTACATCATACTTTTCTCGGGATCTTCTCGGTGAAATGCCATATGATGTGATCCAATTTTGAGGTGCTGATGCCCTTTTTGTCAGCGGATTTTTTGGAGAAAAACTGCTGTATTGCCGAATCTCTGATTAAGAGGCTTTCTCTAGGGATTTTCCTTGATTCCGGAAAGCGAAAATATCATCTTCAATGGCGAAGAGTGTTGTTCGTCGACGGTCTTCTTGTCTTTCAGAGGTTTAAGTTATCAAAGTGGTCAAGGACCGTCTCCAATCCAGAAATAAACTGGAGGAGAGATTGTTCAGACGCAACATTTCCTGATGAGGAAAGAACTGACAACTCAATTGAGAGGAGTTTTATCACTTGGAGATAAGACTGACCAGAATGATAGTGATGTAATATGAATGTGAATGTAAATCAACAATGCATGATGTATGTATGTTTATGCTGACAAAATTGATGCGACATACAGACTAGTAGATCAACACGACTGGATACTCGGCAACAGTGGGAGACGAAAAGTATCACTGGTTCATGATAGCAATTCTGACTTGCTTAGGAGAAATAGTCTATGCGGGGAACAACCGTTGGTCGGGCTTAGGAGGTAAGAACTCTGCCGGGGATGTCAGGTGGAATATTCGCATTTGACATAACTGATCCTTCATTCAGTCGCACTGGTTTAGAAGGAGTACTTTGATTCTGCACTTTGAAGCTCGAACACCTTTGGAGATGCAACCGATGTTCTTTCGATGTTCAACAGTCAAAAGAAATTGCCATCTTTATTTTAAAAGCAGAAAAGTTTGACAAGTAAATTCATTTTTTGTTTCGTTTCAAGAATCGTTGATCATGTTAAAATGTCTTTCTGTAAAGCTAAAACAAATCAGAATTGCAAACAAAAGCACAAGGGCTCAAATTTTATTGATAGGATGGAAATCAGCCAAACGCGTGATTCCACAAAGTATTTACAAAGTTTAGAAAATGGTAATTTAAGGGAAAAGGGCTACATTGAAACATAACGACCACTATCCTTCTACCAACTTTGAATTTCGGACATCCTGAGCTTCTGTCGAAGATGACCTTGACTGGAGTTTTATGATGAATGTCATGACTGCTGCTGGGGGATTTGCCCCTTTGCTGGACGTAGTTACTTGCCATTATCCCTAACTTTTGTCTGGATTGTACTTTGAGATTTCCAATCCACCGGGATGATTTTTGATTATGTCTCTAATTTTTTCCTGGGCCGCCCTTTCGGGTTTTCAATCCACCGATACGTGTTCTCTCTCTCTCTCTCTCTCTCTCTCTCTATATATATATATATATATATATATATTTTATTTATGCAAAGTATTTCTTGACTACATCAACATTCGTGGGGTAGGCAAACTCTTCTCCATCCATGGTTGCGAGTCTCAAGGCGCCACCTGAGAAAGATTTCTTGACCACATAGGGGCCGTCATAATTCAGAGTCCATTTGCCCCGAGAATCAGTGAGAAATGATTGTATCTTCTAGAGCACGAGGTCTCCTTTCCTGAAGATGCGAGGTCGGACCTTTTTATCAAACGCCTTCTTTATTCTTTGCTGATACAACTGACAGTGGCATAGTGCCGTTATTCATTTTTCTTCGATCAGATTCAGTTCGTCGTGCCGACTTTGACACCATTCAGCTTCTGTTAGCTTAGCTTCCATCAATACCCAAATTGATGAGATCTCTACCTCTATGGGGAGTACTGCTTCCATGCCATATACTAGAGAGAAAGAGGTTGCCCCTGTTGAAGTGCGGACAGATGTGCGATAACCGTGAAGAACAAAGGGTAGCATCTCGTGCCAGTCTTTGTAGGTTACAACCATCTTTTGTAAGTCATTCCATTGACCTACAGTAATCATGGAAGAAAGAGTGGCTAGTGCATCAGCCATGTGATTTTCTTCACGAGGGATATGATGAAACTTGATTCTGATGAAACTTGATCTACCGCTCCGTTCATCTTAGGTCGGTAGGGAGATGAGTTATGGTGTTCGATCTTGAACTCAGCACATAACTCTTTCATCATATTATTATTCAAGTTGGATCTATTATCCGTAATGATCTGGCTTGGAACACCAAAACGGCAGATGAGATTGTTTTTGATAAATCGGACCACCACTTATCGGGTAACACTGGCGTATGATACTGCTTCGACCCATTTGGTGAAGTAATCAATGCTACCAGGATGAACCAATGTCCGTTCGAAGCCTTGGGTTCGATCATTCCAATCATGTCGATTCCCCATATGGAAAAAGGCCACGGGGAAGAAAGAACTTTGAGATGTGTTGGCGGTACATGGATTTTGTCGGAGTATATCTGACACTTATGACACCTCCTCATGTACTTGTAGCAGTCGGATTCCATGGTCAACCAGTAGTACCCTGCTCTTAGAATTTTTCTCACCATTGTGTGTCCGTTGGCATGAGTGCCAAAGGATCCTTCGTGAATTTCTTTCGTCAGCATGTATGCTTCTGGTCTGTCTACACATCGGAGCAAGACCATGTCAAAATTTCTCTTATAGAGTGTATCACCGCTCAGGAAGAAGCTGCCTGCCAGTCTCCTGAGGGTCTTTCTGTCCTTTTTGGATGCCCCAGGTGGGTACTCTTGTTTCTGAAGGAAGCATTTGATATTGTGATACCAAGGTTTGTCGTATATGACTGCTTCAATCGCGAAGATGTAAGTGGGCATTTCAAGGCGCATTATGTCGATCTTAGGTAAGTCGTTCCATTGACCTACACTAATCATGGAAGAGAGAGTGGCTAGTGCATCAGCCATGTGATTTTCTTCATGAGGGATATGATGAAACTTGATTCTGTTGAAGAAGGGTAACAACCTCCTTGCGTAATCTTTGTAAGGAATCATCCTTATTGGTATGTGTTCCAATCTCCTTTGATCGGATTGATAACCAGGGCTGAGTCGCCATATACATCCAAGTTCTTGATCCTTAAGTCGATTGCTTCTTCGAGACCCATGATACAAGCTTCGTATTTGGCCTCATTTTTCGTACACTTGAATG
This sequence comes from Lathyrus tuberosus, assembly GCA_022829125.1. Taxonomy (NCBI): domain Eukaryota; kingdom Viridiplantae; phylum Streptophyta; class Magnoliopsida; order Fabales; family Fabaceae; genus Lathyrus; species Lathyrus tuberosus. The sequence goes on from JALAZF010000250.1 coordinate 7,660,514, forward strand.
TCAGTCTGGCAGTGAAAGGAATGTGGGTACCCTGAGGTGTTATGCTGATTGCCCCAATTCCGTTTCCAAAATGATTGACAGCTCCGTCAAAGATAAGTCCCTATTGGGAACCTGGTTTTGGCCCTTCACTGGGTAGTGGTTCATCACAATCTTTCATCTTTAAATACATGACATCTTCGTCTGGGAAGTCAAACTCGATTAATTCCTGATCGTCAATCGGTTGATGAGCCAAATGATCGACTAAAATACTTTTTAACGGCTTTCTGGGCGTGGTATTCGATGTCATATTCTGATAACAATATCTGCCAACGGGCAATCCTTCCCGTGAGAGCAGGATTTTCAAAGACGTACTTAATTGGATCCATTTCAGAGATTAACCAAGTAGTGTGATGAATCATATATTGGAGAAGAATTTTGGCTGCCTAAGCCAGAGCACAACAAGTTTTCTCAAGCATAGTGTATCGAGTCTCGCAGTCGGTGAATTTCTTGCTCAGATAGTAGATGGAAAACTCTTTCCTTTGTGTTTCATCTTGTTGGCCAAGTACACAACCCATTGAGTCCTCTAGGACTGTTAAGTAGATGATCAGTGGTGTTCCTTCCATTGGAGGTGACAGAATTGGTGGATTCAACAGGTATTCCTTAATACTGTCGAAGGTGATTTGGCATTCTTCTGTCCAAATGCAGTCCTGGTTCTTTTTAAGTAATTTGAAAGTCGGCGCGCATGTCGCGGTCATGAGGAATATAAATCTGTAAGTGTAGTTCAAACGTCCCAGGAATCCTCTGACTTATTTTCCAGTTTTCGGAGAAGGCATTTCTTGAAATGGCCTTGACCTTGTCAGGATCAACCTTAATTCCTTTCTGGCTGACGATGAACCCTAAAAGTTTCCCTGAACGGACACCGAATGTGTACTTATTGGGATTCAAGTGGAGTTTGTACTTTCTCAACCGCTCGAATAGTTTTGACAAGTGGGTCACATGCTCCTGTTCTATTTTGGATTTGGCAATCATATCATCGACATATACCTCGATTTCTTTGTGTATTATGTCATGGAACAGAGTAGTCATGGCCCTTTGATAGGTTGCCCCAGCGTTCTTCAAACCGAACGGCATTACCTTGTAACAAAAAGTGCCCATGGGGTAATGAATAAAGTTTTCTCCATGTCTTTCGGCGCCATTTTTATCTGATTATAGCCCGAGAAACCATCCATGAAGGAGAAACCTTTGAACTTTGCTGTAATGTCTACCAGCATGTCAATGTGTGGTAAGGGAAATTCGTCCTTTGGACTAGCCTTGTTTAGATCTTTGTAATCCACACACATTATGACCTTTCCGTCCTTTTGCGGAACGGGTACGATGTTGGCTAACCATTGAGGATATTCTGACGTGGCAAGGAAACCCGCGTCAATCTGTTTCTGTACCTCCTCTTTGATTTTGATGGCCATGTCTGGGTGAGTCCGTCTCAACCTCTGTTTTACTGGCAGACATTCTGACCGTAACGGTATATGTTCCATGATGCTGGTATCTAACCCTGGCATGTCCTGGTAGGACCAAGCAAATACATCGGGAAATTCTTTGATAAGCTTTGTCAAACTCTCTTTGGCAGTTGGACTGAGCAGTGCCCCAATCCTGACTTCTTTTCTCTCTTCTTCTGAACCCAAGTTGATTGTTTCCAATGGCTGCTTGTGAGGTTCAATGGACCTTTCCTCTTGTCTGAGAAATCGGGAGATCTCTTCTGGAATTTCGTCGTCAGCTTCTTCTTCAGCCCCAAATACCGGAAATTCAAAGTTGGGAGAAGGCATTGGATTGTATGTTTCAACGGGATTTAAAGCAAGCAATCTGCATGACGTGATGATTGGTTTTTAGAAGAGATAGAGAGAATGCAAGAGTGTGTGCAGTGTTTTTCTGAAAACTGCTTGTTTTTATTATTTGAATTGTTTTTTAGGATTACCATTTTCTGAAAAAGCGAAAAGAGAAAACAACAATAAATACGGAAATTATAGAACAACGTTATTTTATTAATGAACTTGTCGATTCTTGAAACTACTGCCCTATAAAACAAAACTGTGTGGCTTTGGGCGAAGCGAAGAGGGATATTTACAGAAAGTGAGCCCTATCAAAACATCTGTTTCACCTGGGCAGGGTGAAAGGTTAAAGATGACAATTACTTTGACTTATGAACAATCTTCGGAACATCGACTGCAACCCATTGGCGGCGAACTACTCGGTGAATCACAAAGTCTGGTACCTTCCTTTATTTGTCTTTAGAAATAATGCTGATTTCTGGTGGAGCAGGATCATTGGAATCTGTCTCCCAGGAAGAGTTGTCGTAGGAGGATCCCTCTGTCATATTTTGCATAGTACTTGTGCTCTCAGGTAAATCTCCCCATCCAGTTGGTTGGATGTCTTTGAGCCTGATACGAGAGCTCTCAGGAGCGGTGTACTTGACCATATAGTCGTATTTTCCACTTGGTTGTCCTAGGGTGTCCCATACTTCTGTGGAACTGGATGAGTCATCCTTCTCGATGACATTGACCTCGGGAAAAGCATAGTTGATGAATTCTAGTCTTGCAAGCTTTGCAAATTCATCGTCATGCTGGATATTTTCTGAATGACCTGAGTGTTGGTCCCATGACATGGTGGGGACGCAGGTATTCTGTTCAATGATGCTCAACTAATTTTAATTGCTCGGTTGATTTTCTTTCCCCGAGTCTCCTGGGTACGGCTGCCTGATAGGTATATCATCAATCGAGCCATAATAGTCGTGGTCAAAGTTGTCTTTCATCAGAGTGCCTCCCTCTAATGAGTTTGGTGGAGCACGACATCCTTTAGGATCACAGTCTCCGTATATCGTTTTGACGTCTGACCTGGGTATAAATCTCAGACTCTGTACGGGATAGCAAAATGGCATAGGCATCTCTTCCTGAGACATATAACCATCCTCGTTAAGATAGGACTTCCATTCTTCATTTGTATTAGAGGAATCTCCCTCGTTGATGGTATGTACTTCTTGAGACACTGGGTGAAGGAAACCTCCACTACGGAAGAAGTTCTGAAGAGGATGAAAACTTTCATCGTTAGTAGTAGTCTGGGTATAGTTTGAAGAAAAACCAAGACCTTTCTTTGCTTTGTTATCAGTAGGAATGACAAGCTGTCCCCATCCTTTTGCATTGTTATTTTTGATCACCTCGAGAGCATCTTTGTACGAGCAAATCGACGTTCCTTTTTCTGATTGATTCTCATTGCTCACCGACAGTGCCTGGAACTGAGTTCCAACAACCTCCTCGGGTTCTACATAAGTGGATAATGAAAGGTTACTCACGATCAAGACTTGTTCTCCGCAGACCGTGACGAGTTGATCGTTCTTGACGAACTTCAGTTTCTGGTGAAGTGTCGAAGTGACTGTCCCAACCTGGTGTATCCACGATCTTCCTAACAAACAGCTGTATGCTGCCCGAACATCCATGACCTGGAAAGTAACTAGGAAAGTGTGAGGACTGATGGTTATGAGAAGATCGACTTCGCCAATAACTGCTTTTCGAGACCCGTCAAATGCTTTGATGATGACCTCACTGTCCCTCATTGGGGATCCTTTGAATGATAGTCGCATTAAGGTGGACTTCGGCATAACGTTGAAAGCCGATCCGGTATCTACCAGTACGCTGGCTAAGGCATCGTCCTGGCAGTTAACTGTGATATTAAGCACCATGTTGTGACCTTTTCCTTCTTCTGGCAATTCCTCATCACTAAACCCCAAGTTGTTGTAGGAAGTGATGTTAGAGATGATACTATCGAACTGTCTTATTGTTACATCCTGTTCCACAAAGGCTTGCTCTAAGATTTTCTACAGAGCCTCCATGTGAACCTCAGAACCGAGTAAAAGAGATAACACAGAGATCTTTGAAGGAGTTTGTAACAGCTGATCAACAATGTTGTATTCACTCCTTTGGACGAGCTTCAGCATCTCATCATTGTTCTTTGAAAGGTCGGGATCATTGGACTGACCGACCGATTGATCAGGAACTTCTGTTTGAGGTTCCTTTTCTCTATTAGGTTCTCCAACTCCTCGGTTGAAGATTCGACCACTCTGTGTTACTCGACTGATGTCTGCAATATTCACGACGGAGGGTAATGGAATTTCCTTTCCATTCTCAATTATTGTTGCACCGTATTTGTAAGGGATCGCCTTATCAGATTTGTACGGCACTGGTCCCGGTAGATAGATAACTACATGATCCTTCTGATTTTTCTGACTATCGTAGGTAACTTCAATCAGTTCTTGGTTAAGAACCTTTGATTCGTCCAGTAGAGACATGATGGTATAAACATCCTTGGTCCCCTTATGATCAGAGATTACAACCACATCTTTGAGCTGGTCAGTGAAATAGTCTGGCGTCCAGTTAATGGACCCCGAAACTGAATATTGTTGAATCTCTTTGCGGTCCAACTGACTCTGAAGAGCTGCTCGGACGAGGTAACTTCCTTGATTATTTTCCGAGCAGACTCTACATCGCTCGTAGTTATGTGGTGGCACATGGCCACGTCCGCTTTGAATGCAGTGTAACCTCGCTAGTTATGTTTCCATTAATCGAACATCCTGACTTTGATGCCTAGTAGGGTTCTGTCTCTCCCGAAAGATTTGCATCCAACGGTACAAACGCGAGAGTGGCGTAGAAAACACAGAGTCGCCAGCAATGTGTATTTATCCCGGGAGAGGGAAAGGAAACACTGCATAAACCTGAAGAGAAAGGGGGAAAGACATGGTCATCACAACCATAGTCCAGGTTCGGGAGTCGGTTATGCGAGGGGAAGGTGTTAGCACCCCACGCATCCATCGTACTCGATGGGATCCACGCTTGTTGTCTAAACGGAGGGTGAGCTGTCCTACTATCTATGGCTGTGCGAAAGAAAATGGGGATGGGGGTGACTAAGACGGACTCGGTAGGACATATTCGATGCCCTAGGCCTACGTACTCCCTTAGTGCAATGGGAAAGTCAGAGTCAACGTAGTTCGGACGGGAACTATGGGGGAAGGTTGCTCGCCAAGACAATCGCTGTCTTGTGCCTACATATCCTCAATCGGACGAGAGAAAGGAATCAGAGCTAATGTAGTTCATGGGTACGACCACAGATGGGTAAGTGTTTTTTACGTGAGGGACGAGCTCTTTTCTGAAAATGAAATTTGAAACCCAACAATCCCGAAGGATAAAAAGATTTGAATTTGTTTTTGTGTCTTTTAGATAGAAGTGTTTTCTTTTTAAGTTAGTTCATAACTTGTATTGCACCAAAGTCTAGGGCACAGGGAAGAATACTTAACGAATCGTCCCAAGACAGGACGCCCGCTAAGCACTCTAGAAAGATGAGAGGAAACCCCTCATTTCTCATTCCCCACGCTTAAGGCTCGTGCGCAATACACTTTATCTTTATTAAGTGTTTTCAAGAAGTTTTGAGATGAGAAGAGAGAAGACCCGAAGGAAACTCTAAAGGGAAACTAAGAGTCCTAATGTTATCATGCATGGGTGACCTATGGTTAGTGAGGCTTAGGAGGGACAACTACCTAAAACCTAATGCTAATCCTACTCCAAGCTTAATAAAAAATTAAGTTGGACTAGGTAGTTCTAAAGGGAGAGAATCCAAGACTTAAACAAATCTTGAGATTCATGGGAGAAAGAGAGTGAAAGAGAAGAATGAGAAAGCGAAGGATGAGATAAGAAAAAAGATAGGGCAGTAAGCACATCATATAAAGTATATCCAACTTACATCAATAAACAAGTCTCAAAGATTATGCAAAACATCTCAAGTAAGCATGCAAAGGTAATCATGAAAGAATGCAAGCATACTTATATGAAATGCACAATCAAGCACCAATGAACTTCATATCAAGATGAAATGAGAAAAATAAGATGAAGATGAAAGCAAGTCAGAATCAAGATCATACCATCATCAACAATTCTCATGTGCAAGAGAAGATCAAAACATGAAACATTATGCACCAAAGAAAGTCCACAAAAGGAAGTCAAAGTACAAGCAATTAAAGCATACTCAAACATGATCCACAAATTGAAAAATTTGGTCATAAGGGACCTCAACCAGGGGTAAACATCATATCAAATTCTCATGCAAAGAATCCAGAAGAAATTCAAACAATTAGGCATGGCAAAACAATTAGGGTTAAGAGATGTCAATAGGTGATCATGCATAATTCACTTAAGCACAAATAATCAAACATATATCAAATGACATTAAAAAATTGTGTAATTAAAACCTAAGTGATCTAAGTTAGAGGGTAGCAACATACCAATATATCACATAAAAATTCACAGGTTAAGTACCTCAAACAATGCTTCAAAGTTGCATAAGAACAAAGATGAACAATGCAAAAATAGAGGGACTAAAATGCAATATTAAATGAGTTTAAATATACGAGAAAAATTATTTTAGGAACCTCAAGATGTCTTCTAAAATATGCAAAAAGAATGGGATGCAAACTATGTACCAATGATGAGAAATAAAATCAACAAGATCAAGTGTGCACAAGTGAAGAAATTCACAAAGAAATTCATCAAACAATTAATTCAGGTGCGAAAAATAGAAGAAAAATGGAAAATAAAATTTGAAATTTTTTTATAAAATCCTAAAGATGATCCATGAATTTTTTCATAATTTTATGATGCATTAAACTAATTTTAAAAATTAAAATGCAAAATGTACAAAGAAAATAAAAAATGCAAAAAGATGATGCCAGGGGGTGCAAACAGCAAGATAATCATGTTGGAAAATCAAATGGGCTCAAGGAGGGGGTGCAGACAGCAACCCAGGCCATAACAAAAAACAAGCACAGTCCAACAAAAATAAGGATCCAGTCAAACAACTTGACTCAACATCAACCATTGGATCAGATCTACGCATGATATCAAGTCAACAAGTCCACTCAGTGTACAAGATGAAAGGCCAGGATCAAGAGTTCATGATAACAATGGTACACGCGCGGACATCCACATCATTCAGAAATTAAAAGCAGAGCACGTGAATAGCACATGTTATTTTAATGTGTTGGCAGAATCACCATCATCAGATTAATCAAACGTGCCAGATCAAGTAAACAGATCACAAAATCATGCAAGATCAAGGGTCCAGATCCGTGTGTGCACAATAAGAAGCATGGATTATAAACACATAATTAATAAAATATGTGAAGGTTTTAAATGATCTGGCAACACAAGAGCCATCAGATCTGGACCACCAACGGTCCAGATTTCATCTTCTTCCTCTAAACCCTCACCTGCCTGAAAACAAACCAGACGTCGGAGCCTTAGCTCCGGTCGTCTTCTCCGGCGACCTCAACATCAAAATTTCTCAGAAATCACAAACAAGTTCTAGGATCATGAATTTCACACTAAACTGAAACTTGTAGAACTCAGAATACACCAAGAAAACCTTCTGAAAGCTGCAGATCTACTCCTTGGAACTTCTGATTGCAAAATAAATGCAATATGAGGCTTGTATCAGGCTGGATCTTGAAGTTTGAAAGTGAGCAACTCAAATTCGAATCTGATGAAAACCTTGCTTAGAGCTTCAAACAATGGTTGATTCTTGTTCTATGGAGTATGTGGATCAAGAATATGGAAAAAGTTCTTCAGAAACCCTTGTGAGGAGTGAGTTTCGAAGAAGGAAAGTTTTGAGTGAAAAATGAAATTCAGAGCAAATGAGAGTGCATGAGGTGTGAATGAATGTGTGAACCTTTTTATATACACTTGGTTAACACTTTAATCATAATCTCGGTTTTGCTAAACCCTTGGTTAAGGCTAATGGAAGTGTTTTGCAAATTTGCAAGTTGAATGGTACCTCTTAATCCACACGTGCATTGGTCATATGAAAAGCATGATTCATCTCCATTTCCCTTACTGATCACAACTGAATTGGGTTTGGGCTTTGTAGTGGCTTGATTTATGAGATTCAATCCATCTTGCAATTTGGCCATTTGAAAAATACATGAGGTACATGACACGGATTCACTTGATTCAAGGGTCAAAAATGGTCCTTAGGATGTGTACTTGGATGTTGCAATATGACTTGAAGCATTAGAGTTCAGTACAAGTCATTTTGAATCAAAATGCAAAAGGTAGAAAAATGGATACATGAGAAAACCCTAAAAACACTTTGCCTTCTTTTGATCATAACTTGAGTTTCACAAATGGTATGGAGATAATCTAGTACTTTTTGGAAAGGGGAGAGAGAGATCTTAAACTTTCATGTTTGAGGAAAATTCATTTGAAGCTTCTTTGATGATGAAAAGTCAAGTTGAAGATGGTTTGAAAAGTTGCTAAAAATGGAAGTTTCACATTATAGGTCATTTTCCAAAAATAGTAACTTTTGTCCTACCTCTTGATTCTTGATGAATGACATTAATCTTGACATTTGAGGACCATATGAGGGCATAAGACTTTAAAAATCATGAAGAGGACCTCAAAATTCCATGGTTGACTTTCCTCCTTACAGTTGACTTTTCTTGGTTCACAAGCAACTGATCCACTGAACATCTTCCACAATGAACCACTAGCCAAGCCTTCCTCTATGAGTGTTTGTGAGCATATGGAACCCATGAGAGCATGCTTGAATCTACAAAGTTTTCTCAAGAAGCTCTTTGAACCCAAGAACCCTAATTTGGTCCCTCTGGTTAGGAGGGAAAGATTCACTTGAAATCCTTTGCCATTCTTGATCTTATGAAGATATGATGACCTCCACAAAACACCTTGAGGCTTGAGACTCCTTTGAGATGAACCAAGTACCTTGATCTCATGCTAAGGACCAATGCTATGCACAAATGCTAATGCAAGAAATGCAAAGAAACAGAAGCCAGTTAGCTTCAAAACAAAAGGGCAAATTTTGGGGTGTTATAGCTGCCCCTATTCAATCAACTTGGTCCTGAAGGTATGATAGCAACGACTGTCATGCATTCAAAGGATTCACGGAGATTGAATACCAAAAGAAACCTGAAATTTGCAATCCTCAAAGGAGGGACGACTCCACTGGGGAATAAGTAATAAATGCTGCACTGTCACAACATGGACGAGTGTTAGCTATGCTGGGGATAAACACGGACGGGTGTCAAGGAATCAAAGATATCAGATACGGACGGGTATCGAAAAGATACACGGACAGATGTAAAAGGATTCAATACGGACGGGTATCAAAAAATACATGGACGGGTGTAAAAAGGTTCAATACGGACGGGTATCGAAAAATACACGGACGGGTGTAAAAGGGTTCAATACGGACGGGTATCGAAAAAATACACGGACGGGTGTAAAGAGGTTCAATACGGACGGGTATCGAAAAGATACACGGACGGGTGTAAAAAGGTTCAATACGGACGGGTATCGAAAAATACACGGGCGGGTGTAAAAAGGTTCAATACGGACGGGTATCGGAAAGATACACGGACGGGTGTAAAAAGGTTTAATACGGACGGGTATCGAAAAAATACACAGACGGGTGTAAAGAGGTTCAATACGGACGTGTATCGAAAAAATACACGGACGGGTGTAAAGAGGTTCAATACGGACGGGTATTGAAAAAAATACACGGACGGGTGTAAAGATGTTCAATACGGACGGGTATCGGAAAGATACACGGACGAGTGTAAAAGGGTTCAATACGGACAGGTATCGAAAAGATACACGGACGGGTGTAAAAGGGTTCAATACGGACGGGTATCGAAAAATACACGGACGGGTGTAAAATGGTTAAATTTACTGGGGATTGGCCTTATTGGGGATTAAAATGATGAACTGAACACGGACGGGCGTTATTAACAGGTCAATATGGACGGGTATTGAAATCAAAGGTTCAAACACAGACGGGTGTCGAAGGAAACACGGACGAGTGTCAAGGTAAAAACCTTGAAGGGATGAATCAAAAGACCACTTGGACGAAAGGGGTGAAAAGAGATCATGGGTTCACAATCCTGGCAAAACACTCTGCCGTGGAACTGTCAAATATTGATTTGAATGACTAAACCCAACACTTGTGGAGTAAAGTCGAATGATATTTTCCTGAAATCCGGGTTTCCTGACGAAGGAAAACTCAAACCTGGCTTATGCTTCGGATGCATATGTTTGAATTTTGCCGTAATGCTCCACACGAAGTGGAAATGCTACGCATTGAGGAGGATGCCATGTAAAAAATGCTTATGCAATGAAAAAAGACCGTCCCAGCGAAATAAATGCTGAGAACAGAAGCAGCTCCACTGAGGACGACAAACTACATTGTCATCAAACCAAAGAACATGTTGAGGAAAACTTCACCCTGCTAGGAAAGATCACAATCACCAATTCTGCTGGAGATGGATGAATCTCCGAGAGAAAACCCACTCAATCGGGGAGGAACTAAAAACTGAAGATGGAAACTCCTCCGCCAGGGATGGCTAAATGTTTCAGAACCTGGATTCAAAACCTGCTGGGGATACTAACAGCAAACAAACTCTGCTTGGGGATAAAATGAAAGAAACTTTGAGGAAAATAAATTTCCCCATGCTCAGTGGGGAAACACTTTCTTTAATCAACGAGGACACTCCATCAGACTCTTGCAGGAGAGGCTGCAAAAATAACAACTTTTGGCTACCTGCTGAGGAAAGATGAGCCAAATCACAACTCTGGATGGGGGTAAACCTCTTATATCCTGCTGAGGGGGACGATCCTCAACGACTCCGCTTGGGGAATTACTTCTTTATACTCTATTGAGGAAGACGATCCTCGATACTCTGACTGGGGAGAGCAGTAAACTGCTGAGGATGGTCAGACTTCAAAGTTGGGGAGCAAATCTACTGGAGAAGTACACCTGTCATTCTGCAAAACCAACAGAAAGGTCTACGTGCAAAAATGATTACTTTGATTATCATCATAGTGACTTTCGTCTAAGCAATTGCCACTGTTTTCCAACTTGTTTCACAAAGCTCAACATTTTAGCATGTAATGTTTATTAAAAATATCGGACATTTTCACAAACAAAACAGGTAAAACAATAAACAAAAGCTCTTTGACTGAAATGCAAACTTCATTGAATGATCAGCCTGTAAATAGGTATTTAAATTTGGAAGCAATTCCTAAAAAGAGGTAATTGCGCAAAAAGTAAAAGAAAATACACATGTCGGCAATGTGGGGAACAGACATCCACCATGACTCGACTCAACTATAACCCATATGACTTGTTTATCTGCAGATGCTTTGGCCTTTGAAAATGACTGACTGGACTGATTCCTTTCCTTCGAATTTTCCAAGTGTGAATAGTGATCACAGATCGAACGCGGATCGTAGTCTTTGCTTTTAAATCCCTAACTTTTGCCTGGATCGCCCTTTTCGGGTTTTCAATCCACCGGGATACCCATTTTTGCCAAAGTTGCCTTTTCAGGTTTTCAACCTTGCGGGTTTATTTCTTCTTCCTTTTTATCCCTAATTTTTGCCCGAACCTTTTCTTTTTATGGTTCGCCAGGATGCCCCATTTTTGCCTGAACCTTCTTTTTATGTCCAGCAGGTCTTTTTTATGCAAAGTATTTTTTGACTACATCCGCGTTCACAGGGGACGTAAAATCTTCGCCATCCATAGTTGAGAGTAATAAGGCTCCACCAGAGAAAACCTGTCTTACTACATATGGCCCTTCATAATTCAGAGTCCACTTGCCCCTGTGATCTGTTTGAGGAGGAGTGATCCTTTTCAGGACTAATTCACCAGTTTGGAAACACCGAGGACGCACTTTCTGATCAAATGCTTTTTTCATCCTGCTTTGATACAACCGACCATGCACAATGGATTTCAATCTCTTCTCTTTAATGAGGTCCAGTTCATTCAGCCGGGAACGCACCCACTCAGCTTCATCAAGCTTCACGTCTGTCAGAATTCTCAAAGAAGGAATCTCAACTTCTAATGGCAGAACTGCGTCCATACCATACACCAGTGAGAAATGGGTTGCCCCAGTTGATGTGCGTACCGAAGTACGATATCCGTGCAAAGCGTAAGGCAACATCTCATGCCAGTCCTTGTATGTCACTACCATCTTCTGTACAATCTTCTTTATGTTCTTATTAACCACTTCAACAACCCCATTCATCTTTGGGTGATAGGGAGAAGAATTGTGATGTTCAATCTTAAAGCTCTGGCATAGCTCCTTCATCATCTTATTGTTCAAATTTAAACCATTGTCAGTAATGATCCTCTCCGGGACTCCATATCGGCAGATGATGTCCTTCTTAATAAACCGGGCTACCACTTGTCTAGTGACGTTGGCATACGATGCTGCTTCCACCCACTTCGTGAAATAATCAATAGCCACCAGGATAAAATGATGTCCATTCGAAGCAGTCGGCTCGATCTTCCCAATCATGTCAATGCCCCACATGGAAAAAGGCCAAGGTGACGACAAAACATTCAGAGGAGTAGGCGGTACGTGCACCTTATCAGTATAAATCTGGCATTTATGACATTTTTGGGCGTATTTAAAACAATCAGACTCCACAGTCATCCAATAATACCCCGCTCTTAACAATTTTCTTGCCATAGCATGCCCATTGGCATGAGTACCAAAGGAACCTTCATCCATTAACAGGCCTGCCTCGTGTTCATCAACACAACGTAGCAAGACCATGTCAAAGTTTCTCTTGTATAACACATCGTCTTTGTTCAAAAAGAAGTTTCCTGATAACCTCCTCAATGTCTTTTTATCCTTGGAAGATGCCCCAGCTGGGTATTCCTGACTCTTCAAAAAGACTTTGATATCATGATACCAAGGCTTGCCATCTGATACACCTTCAACCGCAAATACAAAAGCAGGTCTGTCCAAGCGCATGATTCTGATTGAAGGAGTTTCATTCCAACGATTCACTTGATACATCGATGACAACGTTGCCAACGCATCAGCCATCTGATTCTCTATCCGGGGAATGTGATGGAAGTCCACTATGTCAAAGAAAGGTAACAACCTTCTGGCATAGTTGTTATACAGAACAAGATTCGCTTGACGAGTCTCCCATTCACCTGTAATCTGATTAACCACCAACGCAGAATCACCAAAAACATCAAGGTTCTTGATTCTCAAATCAATCGCTTCTTCTAACCCCATGATGCATGCTTCATATTCTGCCTCGTTGTTGGTGCATACGAACGCCAATCAGGCAGTGAAGGGTATATGAGAGCCCTTTGGAGTCGTAATGATTACCCCGATTCCGTTACCATATGAATTAACAGCCCCATCAAAAACCAACTTCCACTAAGATCCAATCTCAGGTCCTTCATCAGGCAAAGGTTCTTCACAATCCTTCATCTTCAGATACATGATATGCTCATCCGAAAATTCAAACTTCATCGGTTGATAATCCTCAATTGGCTGTTCGGCAAGATATTCTGACAAAACACTTCCCTTAATGGCCTTTTGGGAAACATACTGAATATCGTATTCCGTCAGAACCATCTGCCAACGGGCTATTCTACCAGAAAGTGCTTGCTTCTCAAACACATACTTGACTGGATCCATCTTTGAAATTAAGAGGGTTGTGTGGTTTAACATATACTGCCTCAAATGCTTAGCGGCCCAAGCGAGTGCACAACATGTTTTCTCCAGCATCGAGTACCTTGACTCGCAATCAGTAAACTTTTTACTCAGGTAGTAGATGGCGTGCTCCTTTCTACCTGACTCGTCTTGTTGACCGAGCACACAACCCATTGAATTCTCAAGAACCGTGAGATACATAATCAAAGGTCGTCCTGGCACTGGTGGTATAAGGACCGGAGGTTCCTGCAAGTATTCTTTAATATTTTCAAACGCCTTTTGACAATTTTCATTCCACCTGACCGCTTGATCTTTTCTTAGCAACTTGAAGATTGGTTCACACGTGGCTGTGAGATGCGAGATGAACCTAGCAATGTAGTTTAATCTCCCCAAGAAACCACGAACCTCTTTTTCTGTTCTCGGCACAAGCATTTCTTCTATGGCTTTTACCTTTGCTGGATCAACCTCGATACCTTTTTCACTGACAATAAACCCCAGCAGTTTTCCAGATCTCACCCCGAAGGTGCATTTGTTTGGATTCAACCTCAGTCTGAATTTTCTCAATCTTTCAAATAGCTTCTGAAGATTCACCAGATGTTCTTCCTCCGTCCGTGACTTCGCAATCATGTCATCAACATAGACCTCAATCTCTTTGTGAATCATATCATGAAAGAGAGTCACCATCGCCCGCTGGTAAGTAGCCCCTGCATTCTTCAATCCAAAGGGCATCACTTTGTAGAAGAATGTTCCCCACGGTGTTATGAACGTTGTTTTCTCCATGTCCTCTGGGGCCATCTTGATTTGGTTATACCCAGAGAAGCCATCCATGAAGGAAAACACCGAATACTGAGCAGTATTATCAACTAACACATCAATGTGAGGGAGCGGGAAATCATCCTTTGGGCTTGCTCTGTTAAAATCCCTATAATCAACACACATCCTGACCTTCCTATCCTTCTTAGGTACAGGCACGATGTTAGCAACCCATGGAGGATAATTTGTTACGGCAATAAAACTGGCATCTAGCTGTTTCTGAACCTCTTCCTTGATTTTGACAGACATCTCCGGTTTAGTTCTTCTCAACTTTTGTTTGACCGGAGCACAACCTTCTTTAAGTGGTAGCCGGTGTACAACAATATCAGTATCGAGCCCAGGCATGTCTTGGTAAGACTAGGCGAAGATGTCCACATACTCACGGAGTATTTCAATCAATCTTCCCTTGACACTATCTTCCAATGAAGCCCCTATCCTTACTTCCTTTCTGGCGTCCTCGGTTCCCAGATTCACAATCTCAATCTCCTCCTGATGAGGTAAAATAACCTTCTCCTCTTGCTTTAACAATCTGGCCAACTCTTCGGGCAGTTCACAATCTTCGTCAGTCTCTTCTTCAGCCTGATAGATTGGATTGTCAAAGTCATACCGAGCTATAGTTGAGTCATGATCGGTGTCATCTGAACAAAGAGACCTGCATAATTGATGAGGTATGTTTTATTATGTATGCAACAAAAGAAACACATTGCCATTTTGATGTGGGTTTTTAATGCATAAAAATAAAACAGAAAGACAGAGATCAAAATATTTGAGTGTGAAAAGTCCTTTATTGATGATAAAGCAAAACATGCAACAAGTAAAAGCCCTACAAATAAAATCACTACGTCTTGGGCAGAACGCATGATTAACATAGCAGGAAAACATAACAATTACTCGAAGCTAGTCACTTGAATGACTTTTTCAGAAGACCAGTTGCACAGACTTTCTCCTGGGATGCAAGGGCGGATCCAACTATCCATATCACAATCACTGTCCCCTTATTCCTCAATGGCATTAACTCTGTCGAAGAAAACACCGGCACTGGTGAAACGGAATAGGCCATAGAATTTGGGAGGATCCCTGGCTCTCCTGGATGGCTTGTATCCCAATCCATAAGTATTCCCTTTCAGCTGAACTTTAATAACTTGGCCCCACCTCTGTGAGAACGAAGACATAGAAACCTCAGGATGATCGGCCACTGCGGGCTGCTCTGTGGTCTCAGACTGATCCTTAAACTGAATAACCTCTTCAAACACCTTCACTTTTTCAAACCCCTGACACATCGTCTCATGGATTTCCCCATCCACTTCCACATATTTAAAGGTTGACAACTGACTAATCATTATGTCCTCCTCTCCGCACACTGTCACCACGTGACCATCTACCATGTATTTGAGCTTTTGATGCAAAGTGGAGGTTACAGCGCCTGCACCATGGATCCAAGGACGACCCAACAGACAGCTGTATGCTGGCTGAATATCCATTATATAAAATGTTGCATCAAAGATTTCCGGCCCAACCTTGATCGGAAGCACAATCTCACCAAAGACAGATCTCTTCGAGCCATCAAAAGCTCTTACCACCAAGTCGCTTGGTGTACAAATAAGTCCCCTGGTATCTAACTTCATTAATGCTTTCTTTGGCAATACATTCAACGATGATCCAGTATCAACCAACACATGTGACATCAGTGAACCACGACACTCAATCGAAATATGCAGGGCATTGTTATGATTCCTCCCAACGGGAGTCAAATCAAGATCCGTAAAGCCCAAGCCATTACCCGCATTCACATGCGCTACAACCCCTTCAAGTTGATTAACAGAAATCTCTTGAGGAACATAGGCCGCATTCAAGACCTTCAGAAGCGCATTTTTGTGAGCTTCAGAACATAACAGCAAAGACAGAATGGAAATCTTCGACGGGGTTTGATGTAGTTGGTCCACGATCTTGTAATCACTCTTTCGGATGAGCCTCATAAACTCCTCTACATTTTTAGAAAAAAGCATCATCAACCGCCTTTACTGTAGAATCAATAATCACTGGAGGCTGCACAGAACCATCAGCTACCTGTTTTTCCCTATCTTACCTAGAAGTATCGGGTTGATCATTAGTAGGGGCAAGGACTCTACCACTTCTTGTTATAGCATCGGTTTCAACCTTAACCTCAGGACTAGAACTCACTGATGAAGTTGCCATTAATTCTTGCTTTTGCCCATTGACAAACACCTCTGCGCCATAATTCCAGGGAATAGCCTTAGTACTTTCATACGGAATGGGTCCAGCCCTTGTGATAATAACTGGTGGTGGTCTTGCCGGACCTGAAATAGTAATCGTCTTGAAAGGAATGGTGATGGTAGCAACCTTCTCACTGACGACTCTTCTTGTTGATTACCTCTATCAAACTGTAAGCAGCCCTCATTAATCATATTCTGGATACCCATCTTCAACGAATCACAACCATTATCCTTCGTCAAACAATCTGAACAGTTCTCATCACAACCCGGATAGATGCCACCCTTTAGTAACCTGTTTTTAACCACAGCCAGTGGAGTCTTCAGCTCCTCAACATCCATGATCAAATTCAAAGCTTCACATTCCTCAATTATCGCATTCACCCTCGGCCCATTGTGATCAGGCATCGGGTTTTGAATAACATTGGGCCCATCATTCGAGAAATTGATAGCCTTAGAGTCTACAAGGTCTTGCACCTTGTGATGAAACGCCCTACATTTCTCCACAGTATGCCCCGGAGCACCAGAGTGAAAATCGCAGTGTGCGTTAGCATCGTAGCCTCGTGGGAGTTCCCCTGTTGGTGGAGCCAGGGTACGGAGCTCAACTAGACGCAACTGTAGCAAATGTTGCAACAACTGTGAATATGACATCGGTGGTTGCTCAAAATGCCTCTCTGCATTTCTTTGTCTATTCTGATACTGGCCCTGCTGCTTGTTCTGATTAACATTATTCCTTTGTTGCTGTGGTAGAGGTAACGTTGCTGGGATAGTTACCGATGCTACTTGTTGATTATTGTTCTGGCACTGTTTCCCTTTTCCCTTGTAAGATGATACAGCATTGGCCTCTCCTTTCTTCTTATAGCCATCAAATGGCTTCTTTCCATGCCCGGAGGACGATCCGTCACCACTAGAAACTTTTCCAGTCTTAATTCCAACCTCTACCTTCTGTCCGATCGCAATCACATATGCAAACTTGCCTAGCAAACAAGGCAATAGCTTTTCATAATAGTGCTTAGGCAGTGTGTCCATAAACATATCCAACATCTCCTTCTCCAGCATTGGTGGATGTACCCTAGCCGCCAATTCACGCCACCTTTGCGCGTATTCTTTGAAACTTTCATCATTTTTCTGGGACATGCTCAACAGCTGAGTTCTGTTGGGAGCCATGTATGTGTTGTATTGGTAATGCTTGATAAAAGCCGTAGCTAACTCTCTCCAAGTATGAACATCTCTACTTTCCAGCGCCATATACCATTCCAAAGACGCGCCGGACAGGCTGTCTTGGAAAAAGTGCATCATTAGCTTTTCGTCCTTGGCATGGGCAACCATCTCCTGGTATACGCCTTTACATGAGTTCTCGGGCAGGTAAAACCATTATACTTCTCCAGTGTAGGAATCTGAATCTTGTGTGGAATGACAATATTAGGGACCAACCCTAGGTCGTCCAAATCTATTCCCAGATCATCCTGTTTCACAACCCCTTTCAGTTGCACTTCGATTAAATGGATCCTCTCATCACTGACCACAGGAGGGCCAGCGTCCAAGCTTCTGACTGAATAAACATCATCCTGTTGATCATCAAAACGATGGCCATGGATAGCTCGAATAGTGCTTCCTTCTCCAACCACTGATGGAATCCCACCCTGTCCACCAGCACCAGGGATAGGAATGTTGGTACCAGCACCACCTCCGCCCAGAGGAATAACACGATTAAGAAGACCATCGTGTAAGATACCATTTTCATCAACCTGCGCCACCAAAGGCTGAACTAGAGTTCTGAATTCATTCTGGCTTTGCACCACACCTTGCATCATCTCCATGAATTGATCGATGCGAGCTTGCATAGCTGCTATGTCTGCCTGAACTTTGTCCATCACTCTACTTTGATTAAGCCTGGTAGAATACCGATGAGTTGGTTGATTAATCCTGACTGTCAAAAAGAGAGTGAGCATAAGAAATCCAGAGAATCCGAGATAACCTTCTATGCAAAATGAGATGATTATGCAAATGCCAATGCAAACATGTATAAACATTATCAAGGCGATCTATCCCTTGATTCCAGCTTTAACAATAGAAGAGAACTGAATTCCTGATCATATAAAGAGAATAAGCATCTGTTACAACACAAGTCTGAATAAGCATAAACAAAGACCCCGACCAACAAACCTGGCGGTGATCCCGGAAATACAAAGAAAATAGCAGCAAAGAAACTAAGGCATATCATCAAGACTCAGCCGTGCTAGAATTCCCCATTCGTCATTCTTTTTGCACCAATTCTGCACTTCCTTGAGAAGCTTCTTGGTATTAGGATGCTCTGGTCTCTGAATCAACTCCTGAATCAAAAGATCCCTCCTGTGCAAGATCCCCGTTAAATAACGACTATGCAATTCCCAATCATCTTCTCCAGAAGCTCCACCTGAACTTGGACCTTCGCTTCTGGCTCTTTTCACTTCGGCTTGGATCTTCAGCTGTTCCATATCTGCCATGGTTTCCTTGAGCTTTTCCTCAATTGCTCTCCTCTCAAAGATCCCTGATAAAATCTCCTTATCCTTTTTCCGAAGCTTTGTCTTCAAACCTTCAATCTGCTCCAGATACTTGTCCTCTTTCAACCTGTTGGCAGTAATTGCTGTATTCCGACGGTCACGGAACCTGTGAATTCTTGACATAGCATAAACCAACTCTTTTTTTTCGACGAAAGGACCTTGCTAACACTTTTCAACGCTTGAGCCACTTTCTCTCTGGCTATGGCTTCTTTAGACAATTATTTCTCCTTCACAGCCAAAAGTTCTGATTTCAACCTGGCAACATGGATAGTTTCACCTTTTTCGTGCTTCAACTGACCAACCTCTCTGCCCAGCTCATGATTCTCCTCTCGGAGTTTCTCCTTCTCAGCCCATAACTTATCATACTTCTCTATATCAACAGTCGTGGGAGCCTCGATCATCAAAGGATACAAAGGTGGTTCCACTGGGAAAGGAAGAAGCTCCTCTTCTGCTCTTTTCTTAATCCACTCTTCATAGGAAGGAAAAGCCCAGTTATTACATTTCCCGAATGAAGTTTTTCCCTTCTTGGTCACCTGCTTCCAAGCATTCACAATCTTCCTTATCATCTCTTAATCCCCAGTACCATTGAAGAATAAGGACTCTCTGATATCTCGCTCTTCAGGTGAACCTCTCAAAGGATAACCAAACTGCCTGATAACAAGGGAAGAATTATAGTTAATTCCACCTTTTCTCCCTATCAAGGGTACATTAGGGAATTCTCCGCACTTGCAAATAATCTCCATCCCTAGCAAGTCATGGTTGAACCAAACAATGTTGTCAGCAGTCAAGCCCATTAACCTCTTTGACCACTTCAGAGAATCTCTCGTATCAACGAAAGCGCCAGCTTCGGGGAGATAACTCAGAAACCAAGTAGATAAGAGTGGTGCACAGCAACTCACATTTTTTCCACGCCTATTTTCATTCTTGTAGTGGACTGAGTGATACACATCACCTAGCAAGGTAGGTATATGATTCTTTGAAATAAAGATTCTGACAGCATGCATATCCACCAGATCAGGAACATTGGGAAACAGGACAATCCCATAGATGCACATAGCCAGAATAGCTTGGAGAGAAGTCCAATTCCTCTCCTTAACATGTATGCAAGCTTTATCAAACAAGAACTTCAATAAGAAACCCTTAGCTCCTTGTTTTTCCACAATATTACTGCTCAGAGCGGATTCACCAATATGAAGAGCAATGGCCATTTCTTCTATCCCGGGTAGGGGCGTGCATGGTTTATAAACCAAACCAAATTGAACCAAATATATGGTTCAGTTTGGTTTTTAAAACCACTTTAATGAAACTGGTTTATATTGGGATTGGTTTGGTTCAAAACTGGTTTATACCAAAAACTGGTTTTTGGTTGGACTATTTTTAAAACCAAATTTTCTCAAACTTGTTTTGATTAAAACTCAGTTTTCAATTCAAAAAACCTTTTTTTAATGCCATACAATCGTTTTAAATCCATTTTTGAAATCAATAATCTCTCGAGAGTGGTACATCCTAAATCTCAATTATGATATTTACGAAATATGATCAACAATAGTATGATTTTTGAAAAAATATAGAATCAATAGAAATAATAAGAAAGAGCAAAAAAAAAAAAAAACATAATATCAAACCATAACAAAACAAAAATGCATTATGACTTGAAAATCTAAATGTTTTTACTATAAAATATTTTAAAATACATAGAATGAGGTAGTAATAAAATTACATAGATCAATAGAATATTAAATTGAATTAATAACTAACAATTATGAAACAAATATATTAAAAAATTGTTAAAACATTGTGTTAGATTTCAATTGAGGAAATCAAATATGAATTACATTTTTATTTTACTTTACTCAAATACTTATTATTATTTTTATTTATATCGTTAATTTATGACCATGAATTAAAGACAAGGTAAATAATAAATTGGTTAACCATTTATGTATTGGTTTTAAAAAGTGGTTATTGGTTTTTTATGGTTTTAATGAAATGGATCTAGATTAGTTTTAATCCAAATAATATGGACATATAAAATAGGTGCACCATATTTTTAAAATTGGTTTTTGTGAACCAGTTTTTTTGCACACCCCTAATCCTGGGGCGTTCTTCAGAAAAGAATATTATGTCATGCCTGATGGGGATTCCCAAAATAAATGAGAACTCCTCCAACGTTGGAGCTAAGATATAGTCTGGGAAAGTGAAGCAACGCAAAGATGGGTCATAGAACTGAAGAAGTGTATGAATGGCATCCTTCTCATACTTGGAGATACTGTAGACAAACTTCAGAAGTCTCCCATACTCTCCACCAAGCTCTGTACGAACTCCGGGACCAGCCATACTAATCAGCTTTTGAATCAAAGTCAAGGTCGGGTCTGGGAACGAATAAGCAACAGTCTTATTTCTCTGGACATCCATGTTAAGACAACCTCAGAAAACCGGAATCAAGAGTAAGATGCAAGCCCTGAAAAATGTCAAACATGTTAGAATGCAAGAAAAATGATATGCACATGCAAGCATGGGATCAAGGCATCACTGCTGGATGTGCTGTGTTGTTAACTGAACGAGAACCATAACCCAGAAAACCAAAATTCTAGAATACCGAACCATTGAGATAACCAGAAACCCAGATAATCAAACACTGATGAGAAATCCAGAAAACCGGGTAGGTTGAAGGTTTCGGTCTCCTGCAAGCCTGTAAACACCCATCCCATCTCACATGAGGCTTCTAAAAAACTGAGGATCTTCAATATCATGGGCTCTCAGGTCGAAAAATGATGATACGTTCACCATTTATGGTTTGGCATCATTATCAATCGAGGAGGCCTCAACTGATTCCCCTAAAAAATAAGGTCATTCTATGTGATTTCCCAGCATTGGGTCCTCGGATCGACAAGTGTAATGGGTTTTCCATTTCTGGTCTGCCATTATCACATGTCGGGAGGAGAGGCGTTGCTGAGTCCTCGGAGAAACGGTCACCAGAGTCGACAGCCCTCTAGATCAACACCCTGAAATGCGCAAGACACACACGTCAGAATGCGTCCCAAGATAGCCTCGTCTGGTTGTGAATTTCGTGAACACACAAACGCACCAAGATGGCACGTAGGTCCCACTACTCTCCACTCTAGTCCTAGGGTGTACTCAAGCCTGGGTATTGGGATTATCTCTCAGAACAACCCAACCTGCCAAACAGAAACCAGCCAACACAACACAACAATATCCAGTGTGACAGTAATAAAATGAAATGCAATGCAATAAAAGCTGTAAAATAGTAATATACAACATAATAAAGCACAACAAATAAACACCCAATGAAAAAACAAACAAGCGCTAGGATTGACTCGCTAAAGGGGATGGACCAGCAAGAGGACAACCAGAGGTCCCCAGCAGAGTCGCCAGCTGTCGCTCCCGAAAGATTCGCATCCAACGGTATAAACGCGAGAGTGGCGCAGAAAACACAGAGTTGCCAGCAATGTGCATTTATCCCGGGAGAGGGAAAGGAAACACTGCATAAACTGAAGAGAAAGGGGGGAAAACATGGTCATCGCAACCATAGTCCGGGTTCGGGAGTCGGTTATGCGAGGGGAAGGTATTAGCACCCCACGCATCCATCGTACTCGATGGGATCCACACTTGTTGTCTAAACAGAGGGTGAGCTGTCCTACTATCTATGGTTGTGCAAAAGAAAAAGGGGATGGGGGTGACTAAGACGGACTCGGTAGGACATATTCGATGCCCTAGGCCTACGTACTCCCTCAGTGCAATGGAAAAGTCAGAGTCAACGTAGTTCGGACGGGAGCTGTGGGGGAAGGTTGCTCGCCAAGACAATCGCTGTCTTGTGCCTACATATCCTCAATCGGATGAGAGAGAGGAATCAGAGCTAATGTAGTTCGTGGGTACGACCACAGATGGGTAAGTGTTTTTTATGTGAGCGATGAGCTCTTTTCTGAAAATGAAATTTGAAACCCAAAAATCCTGAAGGATAAAAAGATTTGAATTTGTTTTTGTGTCTTTTAGACAAAAGTGTTTTCTTTTTAAGTTAGTTCATAACTTGCATCGCACCAAAGTCTAGGGCACAGGGACGAGTACTTAACGAATTATCCCAAGACAGGACGCCCGCTAAGCACTCTAGAAAAATGAGAGGAAGCCCCTCATTTCTCATTCCCCACGCTTAAGGCTCGTGCGCAATACACTTTATCTTTATTAAGTGTTTTTAAGAAGTTTTGAGATGAGAAGAGAGAAGACCCAAAGGAAACTCTAAAGAGAAACTAAGAGTCCTAATGTTATCATGCATGGGTGACCTATGGTTAGTGAGGCTTAGGAGGAACAACTACCTAAAACCTAATGCTAATCCTACTCCAAGCTTAATCAAAAATTAAGTTGGACTAGGTAGCTCTAAAGGAGAGAATCCAAGACTTAAACAAGTCTTGAGATTCATGGGAGAAAGAGAGTGAAAGAGAAGAATGAGAAAGAGAAGGATGAGATAAGAAACAAGATAGGGCAGCAAGCACATCATATCAAGTATATCCAACTTACATCAATAAACAAGTCTCAAAGATCATGCAAAACATCTCAAGTAAGCATGCAAAGGTAATCATGAAAGAATGCAAGCATACTTATATGAAATGCACAATTAAGCACCAATGAACTTCATATCAAGATGAAATGAGAAAAATAAGATGAAGATGAAAGCAAGTCAGAATCAAGATCATACCATCATCAACAATTCTCATGTGCAAGAGAAGATCAAAACATGAAACATTATGCACCAAAGAAAGTCCACAAAAGGAAGTCAAAGTACAAGCACTTAAACATTACTCAAACATGATCCACAAATTGTAAAATTTGGTCATAAGGGACCTCAACCAGGGGTAAACATCATATCAAATACTCATGCAAAGAATCTAGAAGAAATTCAAACAATTAGGCATGGCAAAACAATTAGGGTTAAGAGATGTCAAGAGATGATCATGCATAATTCACTTAAGCACAAATAATCAAACATATATCAAATGACATTCAAAAATTGTGGAATTAAAACCTAAGTGACTTAAGTCAGAATCTAGCAACATGCCAAAAGATCACACAAAAATTCACAGGTTAAGTACCTCAAACAATGCTTCAAATTTGCATAAGAACAAAGATGAACAATGCAAAAATAGAGGGACTAAAATGAAATATGAAATGAGTTTAAAAATATGAGAAAAATGTTTTTAGGAACCTCAAGATGTCTTCTGAAATATGCAAAAAGAATGGGATGCAAACTATGTACCAATGATGAGAAATAAAATCAACAAGATCAAGTGTGCACAAGTGAAGAAATTCACAAAGAAATTCATCAAACAATTAATTCAGGTGCGAAAAATAGAAGAAAAATGGAAAATAAAATTTTAAACTTTTTTATAAAATCCTAAAGATGATCCATGAATTTTTTCATAATTTTCTGATGTATTAAACTAATTTTAAAACTTAAAATGCAAAATGTACAAAGAAAATAAAAAATGCAAAGAGATGATGCCAGGGGGTGCAAACAGCAAGATAATCATGTTGGAAAATCAAATGGGCTCAAGGAGGGGGTACAGACAGCAACCCAGTCCATAACAAAAAACAAGCGCAGTCCAACAAAAATAAGAATCCAGTCAAACAACTTGACTCAACATCAACCATTGGATCAGATCTACGCATGATATCAAGTCAACAAGTCCACTCAGTGTACAAGATGAAAGGCCAGGATCAAGAGTTCATGATAACAAAGGTACACACGCGCACATCCACATCATTCAGAAATTAAAAACAGAGCACGTGAATAACACGTGTTATTTTAATGTGTTGGCAGAATCACCATCATCAGATTAATCAAACGTGCCAGATCAAGTCAACAGATCACAAAATCATACAAGATCAAGGGTCCAGATCCGTGTGTGCACAATAAGAAGCATAGATTATAAACACACAATTAATAAAATATGTGAAGGTTTTAAATGATCTGGCAACACAAGAGCCATCAGATCTGGACCACCAACGGTCCAGATTTCATCTTCTTCCTCTAAACCCTCACCTGCCTGAAAACAAACCAGACGCCGGAGCCTTAGCTCCGGTCGTCTTCTCCGGCGACCTCAACATCAAAATTTCTCAGAAATCACAAACAAGTACACCATTCCACTCAGATTTTAACAAGGATCAAGAATATCACCTTCATTTCAACAGATCATACATGTATAAACCAAATTGAAGGAAAAAAGTTTGGATATAAAAACTTTAGATCCACGATACAGCCATGATACACGTCCAAAATCAAAACAAATCACATCAGGATGATCAACAAAGCATGAGGAACATTATGCACACAAGAAAATCAAGTTCTAGGATCATGAATTTCACACTAACCTGAAACTTATAGAACTCAGAATACACCAAGAAAACCTTCAGAAATTCTTATTGCAAAATAAATGCAATATGAGTCTTGAATCAGGCTGGATCTTGAAGTTTGAAAGTGAGCAACTCAAATTCGAATCTGATGAAAACCTTGCTTAGAGCTTCAAACAATGGTTGATTCTTGTTCTATGGAGTATGTGGATCTAGAATATGGAAAAAGTTCTTCAGAAACCCTTTTGAGGAGTGAGTTTCGAAGAAGGAAAATTTTGAGTGAAAAATGAAATTCAGAGCAAATGAGAGTGCATGAGGTGTGAATGAACGTGTGAACCTTCTTATATACACTTGGTTAACACTTTAATCATAATCTCAGTTTTGCTAAACCCTTGGTTAAGGCTAATGGAAGTGTTTTGCAAATTTGCAAGTTGAATGGTACCTCTTAATCCACACGTGCATTGGTCATATGAAAAGCATGATTCATCTCCATTTCCCTTGCTGATCACAACTGAATTGGGTTTGGGCTTTGTAGTGGCTTGATTTATGAGATTCAATCCATCTTGCAATTTGGCCATTTGAAAAATACATGAGGTACATGACACAGATTCACTTGATTCAAGGGTAAAAAATGGTCCTTAGGATGTGTACTTGGATGTTGCAATATGACTTGAAGCATTAGAGGTCAGTACAAGTCATTTTGAATCAAAATGCAAAAGGTAGAAAAATGGATACATGAGAAAACCTTAAAAACACTTTGCCTTCTTTTGATCATAACTTGAGTTTCACAAATGGTATGGAGATAATCTAGTACTTTTTGGAAAGGGGAGAGAGAGATCTTAAACTTTCATGTTTGAGGAAAATTCATTTGAAGCTTCTTTGATGATGAAAAGTCAAGTTGAAGATGGTTTGAAAAGTTGCAAAAAATGGAAGTTTCACATTATAGGTCATTTTCCAAAAATAGTAACTTTTGTCCTACCTCTTGATTCTTGATGAATGACATGAATCTTGACATTTGAGGACCATATGAGGGCATAAGACCTTAAAAATCATGAAGAGGACCTCAAAATTCCATGGTTGACTTTCCTCCTTACAGTTGACTTTTCTTAGTTCACAAGCAACTGATCCACTGAACATCTTCCACAATGAACCACTAGCCAAGCCTTCCTCTATGAGTGTTTGTGAGCATATGGAACCCATGAGAGCATGCTTGAATCCACAAAGTTTTCTCAAGAAGCTCTTTGAACCCAAGAACCCTAATTTGGTCCCTCTGGTTAGGAGGGAAAGATTCACTTGAAATTCTTTGCCATTCTTGATCTTATGAAGATATGATGACCTCCACAAAACACCTTGAGGCTTGAGACTCCTTTGAGATGAACCAAGTACCTTGATCCCATGCTAAGAACCAATGCTATGCATAAATGCTAATGCAAGAAATGCAAAGAAACAGAAGCCAGTTAGCTTCAAAACAAAAGGGCAAATTTTGGGGTGTTATAGGTTCCCATTAACCACACTGATTTGTTGCGTGTCTTCGTCCATATAGATCAGAAGCCACCAGTGGTTTAACAAGTGTTGCAAAGTTCTTTGAAAGAGAGCACATCCCTGGCCACTCTCACAACATCCTTTACAGTTTTGATAATTATGCGAAGTCTGAAAACCGAGCTGGACTTGTGTAGCGTGTAACTCCACCAAGCCGATCTTCATCAAGAGAATATCAAAGATTTGAATCATCTTTGCATTATCATTAGTTCTTAGCATGGGATCAAGGTATATGAGCCAACTCAAGGGAAGAAGATGTTTCCCAGAACTTCAAGCAAAGATCATGCATATTGTCCAAGATGTGAAGAAGAGAAAAAATCCAGGATACTATCAATAATTGAGCCACAAGGGAGCTCAAGGTATTTTATTGATCCATCACCTCATCATGTGATCAATCTTGGCAAGAAATCTCAAGAGAATCACATTCTCATAACTAATGAAAATTTAGGGTTTTGGGAGAAAAGTCAGTGCAAGTGTGATTTTTGGTCAAAGCTTGATTTCAAGGTTTTCCATATGGTTTCAATTGTCTAAGAATGGAGTATTGACCATTGGTTCATTTCAGAAGGTTTTCAATTGATTAATTGGTTGATAATTAATCAGATTGGGGAAAAGTCAACTGTGCAGAGGAAAAAGTCAACTCCTAACTTTTTGAGGTCAAAATCTTGTTCCTCGTGTCAAATATGTCCATTGATGGAGATTTGATCAAGAAATGTCAAGAGATTCACAAGAAATCAAAAGATATGGAAAGTTGCTAAAAATAGAAATTAGGGTTTCCTAATATAGAAAGTTTTGGCAAGCCTCTTCATGATACCAGCTTCAAATTGAAAATTTCAAGAGGCCTAATTAAAGTTCACATTCTAAGCTTCAAAACCATAGCAAGAACTCCTCCATTGGATTAAAATTGAAGGAGTTATGATTGTTCAAAGTTGGAGGCTTGTAAGGCACTTTGGGCAAGGCAGGCAGGTCATGGACGAGCTGGCTCGGAGTAATTTGATCAAACACCTAATGTGCATGCAGGGTCCAAGTTCATGGCAAAATTACTCTATGATGGAGGCTTCAAATGAAAAAATGTTCAACATGAGTTTTATTCCTCTCAATCTCCTCTACAACTTTGATGTTGGGGAATTTTTCATATGATCAACCATTTGGGAGATATAAAGGGTCAAAGTAGGGGCCTCAAACTGATTCGTTTCACACACATGGCTGGGCACGAACCAAGGCAAGTTGGTCAGCCAACTCAGTTATGACCAAGCATCTTCATGATAATTTTTAGACTTCTTAAAGGATTCAATTGCAATTGTCATTGACACCGATCTTGTTCTTCTTCATTTCCTCTTTCTAAAGAGCCAAAGAACTTGTCAATCTATCCATTACTCATGGAGATTCAATTCTCCAAAGTCATCATCATGTCATCTATTTTTCTTCCACATCAAGTAAGGAAAAATACAAGGTTGTTCACTTGTTTTCTTTGCCTTTGTTGCAGCATGCGCATCATTTATTTCATGCCAGGTTCATGTCATCAAACATTGCCATATAAAGCCAAGCAACCTCTTACATACCATGCACACTATTTCCTCTTTTGTTCAAACAAAAAAAAACAAGAAACTTAGTGGACAAGTTTCTGCTGCAAGTTCAGTGATACATCACCACCTTTCATTTCCAAAATCACACCATAGGATATCATGCTCCCTCTCCACACATGAATACAAACCCGAGTTAATCTTCACCACACCTCACTCACTCTCCATTTTCAATTCACTCACTCAGTTAACCCAACCATAGTTCTAACTGTCAACCATGACAGTTAGAACTTAACTCAAGATATATAAACCACACTCTAACAGAATTGGGGGGGGGGGGGGAACTCATCATTCTTCACATTTCTCTGAAATTTTCACACTCTCTCTCTCTCTCTCTCTCTCTCTCTCAATTTGCTCATTCTTCCTCTCGAAGCTTCAGCAATCTCTCTCTACAAGTTTCTCTTTCATTCTTCTTCAAGAAGCATAAATGGAATAGAGGTAGGGAAGCTTAACACTGCTCTTCAGTTTTCTTCATCTTCTTCAACTGAATTGCAAGCACACCAAGCTCTCCCATTGCCTTTATTTGGCTGATTTAAAGCTCAATCAAACAAAAGGAACCTCCTCTCTGGTCTTCTTGTACTCAAGGATTCATCAAGCTCAGGTTTCTATTTCAAATTATGTTACCTTTGTTTTGTGAATTTAGAGCTGATTTTGTTGGTTTTGGAGCTCAATAGGAGCCATGTGACCTCTGGCTAGTTGATAGGAACCTTAGGTGCTTAGTTGAAAATTCTAGGGCAAAAATTTTGGCTTCGATTTGATCTGTGTGTACATTTTTTGTGGAATCTAATGATGGATTCGTGTTCTACTTGGAGAGAGGAAGAGAATGGTGTATGGTTTGTCTATTTCTGTGGTGTTTGGAGGCTGAGCACGGTGGCTGCTCACCGGAGAAGACGACCAGAGTCTTCTCCGGCCACCTGAACCTTCAACATGGCAGAAACCCTAGTATTTCCTCAGATTAAGTCCTGGCCGTTAATCATTTTCAATCCAACGCATGAGACAATGCTAGCGTATTAATGAAGAGCATCCCATGCACGTGCTCTCTTTTCTGAATTATTTTTTAATTCTTTGATGCCATGTGGTTGTTACATCATTGCTTATCATGAACATGCGTGCAAGTCCACATGATTTGTTTACTTTCCTGATCATCTTGATCTGACTGGATCCAATGGTTCTCAGAGAGTCAACATTTTGACTAAGCACATGATATGCTCTGCAGGCTAAAGCGCACATTGGGCCTTGCACTTTTGATATCCTCACCCCATCCTTTTGAGCCCTTATCATGCTTGAATTGTGTATTTGCTATCTATGCACCCCTGGCCATTCCTATTTGTTTTTTATTTTCTTTTCATAATTGTTTGCTTTCTAAATTTTAAAAATACTTATGCATACTTATAAATTCCAAATAAATTCATGAGACATCCTAACACAATTAACTAATTTTTGACAATTTAATTTTCCATTTTTGGTTTATTTTTCTATTTTTCATGAATTTTTCATTGTTTTGCATTTTGTTGGAGCTTTGTTCATGACACATGATGCATTGATAAATTGTTTACCATGCGCGTGAGTTGAATTTTCACCTGAAAACTGATACATGCTTTTGTGACATCTTGAGGCACTTTTTGAAATTTTTGTGGATTTTTAAAAGCATTTTTGATAGATGTTTGAATGTCACATTTGTGCATAATCCTTGTGCTATTTGAGTGAACTTGTGAAGCATGTTTGAGCATGATCCTTAATGATTTTTGATCCATTATTTTGAGACATGTTTACTTACTGTTTGTATCTTAACTCACTTGCCTCCTTCCAATTTTCTTGTCCTCTTAACATGTTCTTTGTGAATTCATAAATGCATCCTTGTTTATGTGAATGTTAAAGACCATATGCTAGGGTTTTGATATGCATTATATGCAATCCTCTTTGATACTTGTTGAGACCTCTTGATACATGTTGTGTGAACATTATAGGTCCTTTTTCTCATATTATAGGTCATTACTTGTTCATCTTGGATTGACTTGTACGCACTTATTCAAACTTGAATTGTTTTGTGGACTTGTGCTTATCTTCTTACATGTCTTTGATGACTTGTCTTTATTAATGCTTGTGTGATATTGTACATCCATAAAAACATGATTCACATGCTATTTGTGATCATTTTCAATCATATGTCATGATTTATAATTGCATCTTGCATGTCTCCTAAGTTCATAAACATGTGAATACTTGTTTTACTTTACTTGTGCATGGTTGCATATACTTTTGAACTTGCATTAACATGAGAATTATGTGTACTTTGTGTGCTCATCCTTGAATTTTAAATGTCATATCACATTGTCATATGCTACTGACTTGCATTAATTTCCAAGTATGTTCATCTTGCATCTTCATTCTTTACTTGTGTTACAAGTATGCCTAAATGTATGAACTTGTATGGTGTTTGCTTTCACTTCTTCTTGCTTAATCATTCTCCATGATTGCATTCATGATTCACATGCCATCTTAATGACATATCCATACCTTCATAAATGTTATTCAATTCTGACTTTAATGTTTGTAGTTGCATTTATTCATGTTTATGAACCATATGCTTTCATCTTGCATAGTTAGTACATAACTTGCCTTTGTATGATCTTTTGATGCATAGTTTGACATTGTTTGGTTTCATTTGGAATGTTAACCTTAGTAGGATACCTTGACATATACCTACTGCCCTTGGGTGGTCCTTAACCCTTAGGACCCTTTCCTTTCAATTCAAACTTTGTTTACTTCTTATGTTGTTTTTTTAAGACAACTAACATTGTTTGCTTTACTTTCTACCACTTGTATTCAATACTTGTGTTTATTTTGTGCTAACCTTTTGTATAGGGGCAAAGGTAAGACATATGAGTATGTGGATGCTTATCCATGCTCATTCCTCCTTTCATCTCATCTCTTTTACTTCTCTTTTATGTGTGGATTACATGATATAATGCTTGATTGTGTAGAACTTCTTCACATTCCTTTGGGATCCTAGCTCATCCTTAATTTTTGATTAAGGCGAGGTAGGGTAAGAATTAGGTAATGCAATCCCTACTTGTTCTTTAGGTAGTTTCTTTTCTTACCTTAACTATAGGGCCACCTTTGCATGATAACATTAGGATAGAATTCCCCTTAGTGTTTTCTTTTCCTTGAGTCCTCTCTTCTCTCTCTTAAAGAAAAATCTCAAAAAAAACTTAACAATTAAAAGTGTTCTTCGTGTGCCACGAGCCTTAAGTACATAGTATACTTTGTTGCGCGAGGCGTGTGACTCGTTACGCAAAGTACTTACTACGTCATAGACTTTAACACGAGGCATACCGTAAAAAAAAAATCAAAACACTTCTGTCTAAAAAACACAAAAAACAAACTCAAACCTTTTCATCCTTCGGGATTGTTAAGTTTCCAATCATTTTCAGAAAAGGGCACGTTATTTTCCGTTTTGTCAAAAACAGGCATCGACCCTAACTGCCGGACGCGAACTTAACGTCGCTCATAAAAAACACCAAGACCTTGTTAGGTCGAACTACGACTGCTCTGATTTCCTCTCTCTAATTAGATTGAGGATACATAGGCACAAGACGGCGATGTCTTGGCGAGCAACCTCCCCCCTTAGTTCGTGTCCGAACTATGTTGACTCTGACTTTCCCACTGCACGAGGGAATACGTAGGCGTAGGACGCCGATGTCCTATCGAGTCACTTCTTTTTCTTTTCTTCCTCGTTTCTTCGTTCTTTTCCATTCCTGTTCCCTTCCCTTTCCAGTAGCAGTGGAGCTCCAGATGATGACACCCTTTAATCGAGACAACAAGCGTGGATCCCACCGAGTACGATGGACGCGTGGGGTGCTAAAACCTTCCCCTCGTGTAACTGACTCCCTTACCCATTTCTCTTGGTCGCGAGACCATGCTTTTCTTTTCCCTCAGGTTTACGCAGTGTTTCCTTTCCCTCTCTTGGGATAAATACACATTGCTGGCGACTCTGTTTCCGCGCCACTTTCGCGTTTGTACCTGGATGAAAATCCCAGGAGCGACAGCTGGCGACTCTGCTGGGGACAGATTGACCTCTTGCTAGTCCATCCCTTTTGCGGGTCAATCCTAGCGTTTGTTTGTTATTGCTTTTTGGGTGTTTAATCTGTACGCTTTATATGTTTTATGTATTTGCTTTATCGCATTTTATTTACTGTTTTATTGCATTTTACTTATAGAATTCATCATAATTGCCATATGTGTATCCTGGATTGCGGTGCTGGTGTTTTCTGTTTGGTGGGATGGGAATTCTGAGTGAAAAGCCCGTTACCAAGGCTTGAGTACATACTTAGACTTTAGCGTGGACTCTGGTGGGTACGCGTGGCGTGTGACACGTGTGCTAACCTGAGCTCACAAACCATATGAGATCTTTCCGAGGTTGCTTAGTCATTACATGCGTATGTGGTGGCTAGGAGGTCCGAGGAGGATTGTCGACTCTGGTGACCATTCCCGAGGACTCAGTAATGACACTCCTCCCGAGATGTAATAATGACAGACCAGAAATGGCAAACCCATTACACTTCTCGATCCGAGGACCCAATGCTGGGAACTTGCTATAGGATATCCTTTTTGAAAGAGAATCAGTGGAGGCACTCCTCGATTGGTGATAGTACTGTACCCCAAGGGATGAATGTACTATTGCTTCTCGACCTCAGTGCCAGAAGCTGAGGACCTTTTGTTTTCTAGTACCCCCATGTGAGAGGGGCAGGTTTACAGGTTTGCAGGTGACTGTAACCTTCTACCTACCTAGTTTTCTGGATTTCTTATCAGTATGGATTTATCAGTGTGGTTATTCTGGTGTTCGGGGTATTTTGTCAGAACCTTGTGATTATTCAGTCAGTTCAGTGCAGCAGTTGTCCAGTTTGTGTGGCAACCTTGATCCCATGTGTGCATCTGCATCATCATTTTGCATTTTGACATACGTGCTCTCGTATTTCCAAGATTCTTAACTTTGAGAATAGCTGTTGAGCATTTCCATCTATTTCCTGTGGTTTTTCTGTGAAAAAAAAACTTGAATCAAAGCAGAATGATTCCTTGAAAATATTCGAGCATGCCATTTGTATTCGCATACTCATACGCATAGCAGGTGCTCAGGAGCGGATTTCTCATTCTGACTTGGTATTATCTTCAAAATTGACAGCTTGACCTGCCACCACTACTCATCCTGTGATAATCAGAGGATAGCCATGTGTAGCGAGCGATTTTTGGATGTGGTTACGAAGCACTACCGCTCTTTGGTATCTACAGCTCGATTCAATTTTTATCCTATTAAAGCTGATGAAGGAAGGGAAATAGATGTCTCAAATTAACCCTGCTTGCAAACTGAGGTTAAATAGTCAAAACTGTTGGTTTACAGATGCTACAAAGATTCGGGGTCTCTTTTAGGTTTATTTTGTTAAAAGTAGTGTTCGGTCGATTGGTGGGAGGTTCAGATGTTAGGATGGATATATGAAAGTATGGGATTTTGAGTTTTTGTTTAGTGTGCTCGCTAAGATTTTTCTTTCAATCTTATGCCTACGTATTCCCGTTTTTTCCGAAACAGGGAAATCAGAGCGATCGTAGTTCCTCATATTCTATAGGAGGAAATGGGTGTTTTTGGTGTCTTGTTCAAAGCCCAAGACGTGAAGCTAAAGGTAGTTTGTATCTTGTTCAAAGCCCAAGTTATGAAGCTGAAGAGGTTTGATTTTAGAGAGAATTTGTCGTCTCTAAAGAGGGGTTTATTTATCACAACAGTCGGGTGACTGGCTATAAATGAGGATTACTTTAACCGGGATATGTGAATCCGCCAATGCCTTAATCTCCTTTATAAGGGATTTTTAACCTGAAGGAGAAGACTTTAACTCAGTGTAGAGTAATGCCATCTTTCCTTAGGAATTTCTCATGCTAAAAGAGGGACAGTGGCGTGGATGTAAATAATCTAGAGGCTTGCCGCTTACAGCGATTAGATGAAAGAGAAGGAGTTGTTGATGTTTGTATACTGTGAACGAGGCACAACTTTGAGGCTAAAAGGTTGATTGGCTCAACCAGTGGTTTTATTATACAAAGCCTAAGAGGAAGCTATTATGTGTCTCGTACAAAGCCCGAGAGAGAAGCTAAAAGGTTTTTTGACTCAACAAGGGAATCTTTTTGTATCTCGTATAAAGCCCGAGATGGAGGCCGAAAGGGATTGACTCAACAAGAGAGAGTCTTTTGTATCTCATACGAAGCCCGAGATGGAGGCTATTTGACTCAACAAGAGAGTCTTTTTGGTATCTCGTATAAAGCCCGAGATAGAGGCTAAAATTGTTAGCTCCGCTAGGGAGAATCATTGTACAAAGCCCAAGAAGAGGCTATGGTGCTGTTTCAGTTGAGTGACAGGTCCAGTATGCTGATTTAAAGAGAAAATCAGTTCTTATGTGAGTAATGTTTGCACTCAGGGATTTGATTCGAGGATCGGGGTTATTTCCTGTTTCTTTAAGGAAATGGGAAATCCAATGGGTATTGAGACTGTCCGAGTCCACGGGGTTCCTTCCTATTCTTGAAGGGTGCTTGAGAATGTCTTGGAGACTCAAGGAAATTAGACTGTCCAAGTCTAGAATTTCATCTTTCGTACTATGCTTTGAGAAACAGTAGTAGACTCTTGGAAAGACTGTTCTATTAAGATGACTGATTTCTGTTCCTATACCTCTAGGAGGTCGTCGGGACAATTTGTACGAAGCCCAAGAGGAGGCTGGAAAACTTTTAAGAAGCCGAGTGGTCCTTGTATGAAGCCCAAGAGGAGGCTATCATTCCCGAAGGAAGAATCATTATACGAAGCCTAAGAGGAGGCTGTGAATACTTCTAAGAAGCCGACGGGTCCTTGTACTAAGCCCAAGAGGAGGCGGGGATGCTTTTAGGAAGCCTGTGGGTCCTTGAATAATGCCTAAGAGGAGGCTGCTGCTTTTAAGAAGTCGATGGGTCCCCAAACCCCGAGAAATTCAAGACAGGCTATTCACGAGGAATAGATCAAGCCAGGAAAGTTTGAGAATTTGGAAGAAACTCAAGAGATGTCATTCACGGAGAAAAGATCATCTCTGGGGAGTAGAGTTTTTTGACAAGTGCTTTTAAGAAGCCTGTGGGTCCCCAAACCCCGAGAAGTTCAAGACATGCCATTCACCGAGAATATATCAAGCCAGGAAAGTTTGAGAATTTGTAAGAAACTCAAGAGATGCCATTCACGGAGAAAAGATCATCTCTGGGGAATAAAGTTTCTTTGACAACTTCTACGAGTGACAGTCTATGAAAGGGTTCACCAAGAATGCTGCCTTTCATGTCTCCATATTGTTTAACCCCAAGAGGAGGGATGACTGTGTCCGGTAATCCTATGGGGATCTAGTTTTGACTATTTAAGAGTGATCAACGGGCTTAATGCTAGACGTAGTTGCCGGGGAAACTCTAAATATCTATACTATTATTACATGGTTGATATGACTTACAGCGAAACAGCCCCACAATACAGTTATATGTATAGGAAAACGGTAAATGAAAGCATATAAACACTTACTCGGTTGTAGAGCTTCCATGTTGTTTGGTTAGTTGTTCAACAAAGAAAGATTGAAAACAACAGTATATTTCAAAATCAAAGGAGAAAGTGCTTTGAAAAAGAAAGATTTGGGGCTTACAGCTCAAGGAGAAGCCCAAGGTTTTATTAGTGAGCGCACTGTTTAAATTTGTACAGAGGGATTTATACAAGTGACTGAGGCCCAAAAGGTTTTCTGTACAAAGGGATGGGTCTTACACTCTCTCAAGAGGCCCAAAAAGTTTGAAGAAAAAGAGTTGGGTCTTACTACTCGAGGGTAGGCCCAGATGATTTTCCGTTTTGAAATGGCGATCGCGCCAAGATTTTTGAAAACGCAGTGGGTCTTATACAATGACTGAGGCCCAAAATTGATTTGGTTTTCAAAGGGGTTGGGTCTTAAACTCTAATGGAGGCCTAAAACATTTTGAATGGGTCTTATAGCTCGAGGAGAGGCCCAGGATTTGTTTTTCAACGGATGATGATCGCGTCGAACTTTTTTGAAATACAACGGGACTTATACAATAAGTGAGGCCCAAAATAGGTTGTATTTACAAAGGGTTGGGTCTTACACTCTATTAGAGGCCCAAAATGTTTTGAAAATGATTTATGAGGGTTGAATTAATCCAAAAACCCTAATTTGTTTTCAAAATGTGTTTTAATTGAATAAAAATTCAATTAAAATGATCAAAATTGTTTAACATATGGAAAAAAAATTGTGATCTTGGATTAATGCTTCAAAAATTAAGTATTGACCTACAAAATAATTAGAAGTCATTAAAAGTTGCAAAATCAAGGTGGAAAAAATATTCAAAATGTCAAAAACAATTAAAATATTAATTCTTTGCAAAAATATCAATTATATGAAATAAATAATATTTTTGGGATTTTTTGGGAAAATAAAATATTTTAACA
Organism: Lathyrus tuberosus; assembly: GCA_022829125.1. Lineage (NCBI taxonomy): Eukaryota > Viridiplantae > Streptophyta > Magnoliopsida > Fabales > Fabaceae > Lathyrus > Lathyrus tuberosus. The sequence continues at coordinate 7,697,611 of JALAZF010000250.1, forward strand.
TTTTTGTGAATTATTAAAAAAAGAATCAACTCAAAATCATTAAAACTCAGAGAGAAATTAATTTTTGAATCAATTAAATAAAATCACAAAATTCAAATAATTGAATTTGTGAAAATAGCGCCAAGAACATGGACCAAGAACACGCGCGCTTTCTGCCTTGCCCAGATTTGCATTTTCTATCCAATCTCACTGAATACTTGATTATATCATGCAATCCACATACCAATATGCTCATCTCAACCTCACGATCATGTTCATGACAATTAATTTCATTTAAATTAAGCATAAAACAAGAAATCACAAAAAATCCTCAAGAACCCTAAATTCTGCATGAAGGCTAGGATTTTTGATACACGATTCAAACAAAGAAATTACTTGAGGGGAAACATTCCATGCATGATTATGAATATTTGGCAAAAGTATTGTGCGAGGAAATATGCATAGATTGAGAGATGACAAAGTTTAGGCTTACCTCTAGGTCGTGACAGCAAGAGCAAATTGATTTATGAGTTGGAGGTGTTACAGATGAGTTGTGATGATCTGAACAACTTCCCTACACCCTATGGAGTGTGTTTGAATGCTTGGACTTGATGGAAATTGGCTGGATCACTTCATGGTATCTCAACTGCAACTTGGTTAAAACCTTGAGCAATTGACTGGTGATTCTGAGAAATCAGTGTTCTATATGTTGTTTAAGTGTTTGATCAGCTCACATATGATGTATATGAGGTGTGTGTGTGATTGGTTTGAGTGGAATTGCTCTCTAATGAAAAACCCGATAGTGACTTGCTAAGAAAGGCATTTTTGAGAGTGAGAAGTGGTTTTTGAGAAAGGCAAGTGTTGTAGGCCTTTGGTGTACTTAAACTGATCACAATTGAGCTCTATTTATAGTAGAGCAAGTTTGTTTTGCAAGGAATAGTGAATGGCAACTACTGAGTAGGTTTGGCCAATGTTGGCAAATGAAAATCCAAGTCTCCTCTAGCCATTGACTAGAGGTTAGGGCACAGGAAGCTGGTCCCCTTGGTCTTGGATAAGTCTTGACTGAATTCAGTTTCTAAGAGCTCAGTCCATGCCACCTTGATGCTTCCATTGAATGCTCCAATCCAAAATTGGAGTCTTGTCCCTATTTTGGGCAATTCTAGGTTTAGCATGCTACTTCTTGTTCCAAGGACTTTGGAGGCTTGGCTCAGTGATTGTCCCCTTTAGATTCAATCCTCAGATGTGTCCAAAGTGATGACAAGGCTTGGAATTGGCTGATTTTGGCAAATCGACCAAAAGTGCAAAAATCTGTCTTGCCTTGGCAGATTTCAGCAAGGCAACTTGCCAATGTCATATCTCATGGCTCAAGTTGAATTTGGTGATGTTCTTGGCCATTTTGGAAAGCTCTTATATGATACAACAACTGTTTGATCATATTTGGTTTTGAGACTTTTTGAATCCAAGTGAAAAATGTCCCTACATTTGGAAAAAAGTAAGGCAAAATCAGACTTAGTGAAATTTTCACTAAGTGTTGGAACAAAGTGACTTTTCTTGATTTTGATCACTCCATAACTCAAAATCCATGAGGAATTTGGACATAGGTCAGTATGAAGCTTTTGTAGAGGGCAATGAGATCTACAAATCAAGCTTTGGATGGAAAAAAATGGCTTTGTGGTTTAGGAGTTATGATCCTCCAAAGTTGGTATCTTTGTCACTTTTTTCATAACTTAGAAATTTTTTCTAAGTTTGTATGGTTACCCCTTTTACAAGTTATCCCATTTTCTTTGATTTTTATTGATGAATGATGATTCAAATCATACATTAACATCATTTTAGGGTTAAAAAACCATTTTTATGAAAAATTTCAAAAAGTCAAAGTTGACTTTTGTGCACAGTTGACTTTTTATCCGATGAATTCCAAACTGTGCAATTCTTCAGGAAATCATGTCCTTGACCTAAATCAAACTTGATGGACATGTTCCATGGGTGGTATAGGGTATATTGAATCATGTCTTAGGGTTTGGGGGCATGTCCTGGTCAAAAGTCAAAGTTACAGTTGACTTTTCCCGCGAAACCCTAACAGTGGTTCAGATGAAATTTAAACTTGTTGCTCAAGCTTCTTGGATCAATCCATTGTTCTAAATGGATCAATATGGTATATTAGAGACCCTCAAATCATGTCTTGAGGTCTTGGTTCATGACTTGTGCCAAAAGTCAACTTAGGGGTGAATTAGGTCAAGAAACCCTAATTCCTAATTTTTGATGAATGCATCCCCTGAGGCAAAATTGACTTGATGATTGGGTTCATGAGGTTCCATGGAGCATATTAGGTTATGTTTTGGATCTTTGGCTCATGCCTAGAGGAAATTTTCCATCTGGAGGCCCTGGTCGACCAAAACCCTAATTTGGTGACACTGGCGATCTTGAGGCTTGATCCACCTAGAAGGGAGCATCCTTGTGCTTAATCCTTGAAGTGGGAGTCCTTTTTTATACTTTGTGTATGTTTGAGGGTGTAGACAAGTTGAATATCATGTCATTCCTTGATTGATCCTTTGTCTAAGAACTCTGAGAGGGCTTGAAACCCTAATTTTGATTGTAGTGAATGCTCACCCATCTTTGGGGAGACTGATGAAGCATCATGACACACCCATATTGTGATGATAATTTGAACAATGATGGGAAATCTTAGTGGTCAAAATTTGGGGTATGACAGATGCCCCTATTTAATCTTCTTGGACACGAAGGTGTGAATGACGAAGGTATTCGGGCATTTGAGGTCCAAGAGGATTAAATATCGGAATACCCGAAATTTTGATGGTGGTTATGAATGGTAGATTGCATTCATCTTCTTTTGCTAAGCAATGATGCTTAGAAAAGGTAAACTTCCCCTCGATCCTGGTTTCCTACCAAGGAACTGGTCTCAATTTTCTTTTGAGATGAACTTCCCCTCGATCCTGGTTTCCTACCAAGGACCTGGTCTTAGTTTCTGATTTAAACTTCCCCTTGATCCTGGTTTCCTACCAAGGAACTGGTCTTAGTTTCTGATTTAAACCTCCCCTCAATCCTGGTTTCCTACCAAGGAACTGGTCTTAGTTTCTTTTGTCAATAAACTTTATTGACAAGGGACGCTATTCGTAGCGGTTTTCCTCAAACTTCTCACCGAATCTTCCTGGGGAGATGCCATTTGACGGAAAAAGTTGACGTTAGACTTGCTGGGGAATCCAGTCGTCTTAGTTGTAGAGTTGCACAAACTTCTCTGTTGGAGACGCCATTTGTTTCTACCGGGGAAGACGAGTCTCCTGAAAGACTGCCTTCGTTTGGGGTCTTACATCATACTTTTCTCGGGATCTTCCCAGAGAAATGCCATGTGATGGAATCCAATTTTGAGGTGCCGATGACCTTTTCATCAGTGGTTCTTTTGGAGAAACTGCTGTAGCACCGAACCTCTAATTAGGAGGCTTTCTCTCGGGATTTTCTTTAATCCGGGAAAGCAAGGATATCATCTTCAATGGCGAAGAGTGACATTTGTTGAAAGTTTCTCTGGTTTTTAGAGGTTCAAGTTATCAAAGTGGTCCAGGACCTATCTTCAATTCAGAAATAACCTGAGGCGAGATTGTTCAGATGATTCACTTCCTGGCGAGGAAAGAACCGACAACTCGATTGAGAGGTCTTTTATCACTAGGGGATAAGACCGATTAGAGTGATAGTGATGCAATATGAATGCGAATGCAAGTAAAATGCATGATGTATGTATGTATAAGCTGACAAAACTGACGCGACATACAGACTAATGGATGAACATGACAGGATACTCGACCATAGTGGGAGATTGAGTACCGTTGGTCCAAAAGTAGCAATTCTACCTTGCTTAGGAGAAGTAGTCCTCGCGGGGAACTATGTTGGTCGGGCTTAGGAGATAAGAACTCTGACGAGGAGGTCAGATGAAATAGTCGCATCCGACACTGTTGATCCTTCATTCAGACGCGCTGGCGTAGAAGGAGTACTTTGATTATGCACTTTGAGGTTCGCTTACTTCTGGAGAAGCGGTTGATGTTCTTTTGATGTTCAACAGTCAAAAGAAATTGCCATCTTTATTTTAAAGCAGAAAAAGTTTTACAAGTAAATACATTTTTGTTTTATTTCAAGAATCGTTAATCATATTAAAATGTCGTTCTGTAAAGCTAAAATAAATGAGAATTACAAACAAAAGCACAAGGGATCAAATTTTATTGATAAGATGGAGATCAGCCAAACGCGTGATTCCAAAGAGTATTTACAAAGTTAGAAAATGGTAATTTATAGGGAAAAGGGGTACGTTGGAACATAACGACCACTATCCTTCTACCAACCTTGAATTCGGGACATCCTGGGCTTCTGTCGAAGATGACCGTGACTGGAGTTTTCCTCCGATAGATGGTGTAACTGCTGTTGAGGGACTTGCCTCTATTGAACATAGTTACTTGCCATTATCCCTAACTTTTTCCTGGATTGTACTGTGATGTTTCCAATCCACCGGGATGATTTTTTATTTATTTTGTCTCTAACTTTTGCCTGGACCGCCCTTTCAGGTTTTTCAATCCACCGAGACGTTTTTTTAGGCGAAGTATTTCTTGACTACATCAACATTTGTGGGGTAGGAAAATTCCTCTCCGTCCATGGTCGCAAGTCTCAAGGCACCGCCTGAGAAAGCTTTCTTGACCACATAGGGGCCGTCATAGTTCAGAGTCCATTTACCTCGAGAATCAGTGAGAAATGATTGTATCTTCTTGAGCACGAGGTCTCCTTTTCTGAAGACGCAAAGTCAGACCTTTTTGTCGAATGCCCTCTTCATTCTCTGTTGATACAACTGACCGTGGCATAGTGTCGTGATTCATTTTTCTTCGATCAGATTCAGTTCGTCGTGTCGACTTTGACACCATTCAACTTCTGTAAGCTTAGCTTCCATCAATACCCGGATTGATGGGATCTCTACTTCTACGGGGAGCACTGCTTCCATGCCATATACTAGAGAGAAAGGGGTATCCCCTGTTGAAGTGCGGACAGATGTTCAATAACTGTGAAGAGCAAAGGGTAGCATCTCGTGCCAATCTTTGTAGGTTACAACCATCTTTTGAACGATCTTCTTGATGTTCTTATTAGCCGCTTCTACTGCTCCGTTCATCTTGGGTCGGTAGGGAGATGAGTTATGGTGTTTAATCTTGAACTCTGTGCACAACTCTTTCATCATCTTATTGTTCAAGTTAGATCCATTATCAGTAATGATCTGGCTTGGAACACCATAACGACAAATGATATTGTTTTTGATAAATCAGACCACCACTTGTCGGGTTACATTAGCATACGACGCTGCTTCGACCCACTTGGTGAAGTAATCAATGGCTACCAGGATGAACCGATGTCCGTTCGACGCCTTGGGTTCTATCATGCCAATCATGTCGATTCCCCATATGGAAAAAGGCCACGGGGAAGAGAGAACTTTGAGATGTGATGGCGGTACATGAATTTTTTCGGAGTATATCTGACACTTATGACACCTCCTCATGTACTTGTAGTAATCGTATTCCATTGTCAACCAATAGTACCCTGCTCTCAGAATTTTTCTCGCCATCGTGTGTCCGTTGGCATGAGTGCCAAAGGATCCTTCATGAATTTCTTTCACCAGCATGTCTGCTTCTGGTCTGTCGATGCATCGGAGCAAGACCATATCAAAGTTTCGCTTATATAGAGTATCACTGCTCAGGAAGAAGTTTCCAGCCAGTCTTCTGAGGGTTTTTCTGTCCTTCTTTAATTCCCCAGGTGGGTACTCTTGTTTCTGAAGGAAGCATTTGATATCGTGATACCAAGGTTTGTCGTCTATGACTACTTCGATCGTGAAGATGTAAGCAGGCCTTTCAAGGCGCATTATGTCGATCTTAGGTAGGTCAGTCCATTGACCTACACTAATCATGGAAGAGAGAGTGGCTAATGCATCAGCCATGTGATTCTCCTCACGAGGGATGTAATGAAACTCGATTCCGTTGAAGAAGGGTAACAACCTTCTTGCATAGTATTTGTAAGGAATCAATCCTGATTGGTATGTGTTCCAATCTCCTTTTATCTGATTGATAACCAAGGCTGAGTCGTCGTATACGTCCAAGTTTTTGATCCTTAAATCAATCGCTTCTTTGAGACCCATAATACAAGCTTCATATTCGGCCTCATTGTTTGTACATTTGAACGTAAGTCGAGCGGTGAAAGGAATGTGGGTACCCTGAGGCGTAACAATTATTGCCCCAATTCCGTTTCCATAATGATTAACTGCTCCGTCAAAGATTAGTCCCCACTGGGAACCTGGTTCTTGCCCTTCACTGGGTAGCGGTTCGTCGCAGTATTTCATTTTTAAATACATGACATCTTTGTTTGGGAAGTTAAACCTGATTGATTCTTGATCGTCAATCGGTTGATGATCCAAATGATCGGCTAAAATACTTCCCTTAACGGCTTTTTGAGCATGGTACTCTATGTCATATTCTGATAGCAACATCTTCCAACGGACAATTCTTCCCGTGAGAGCAGGTTTTTCGAAGACATACTTGATTGGATCCATTTTGGAGATTAACCAAGTAGTGTGACGAATCATGTACTGACGAAGACGTTTGGCTGCCCAAGCCAAAGTGCAACAAGTTTTCTCAAGCATAGTGTACCGAGTTTCACTGTCGGTGAACTTCTTGCTTAGATAGTAAATGGCAGACTCTTTCTGTTTGGTTTCGTCTTGTTGGCCAAGTACACACCCCATTGAGTCTTCCAAGACTGTGAGGTAAATGATCAGTGGTCTTCCTTCCACTGGAGGTGATAGAATCGACGGATTCAATAGATATTCCTTAATACTGTCGAAGGCGGTTTGGCAATCTTCTTTCCAAACGCAGTCCTGGTTCTTTTTGAGTAATTTGAAAATCGGTGCACAGGTCGTATTCATAAGGAATATGAATCTGGAGATGTAATTCAAACGTCCCAGGAATCCTCTGACTTGTTTTTTCAGTTTTCGGAGAAGGCATTTCTTGAATGGCCTTGACCTTGTCAGGATCAACCTCAATTCCTTTCTGGATGACGATGAACCCTAAGAGTTTCCCTGAATGGACACCGAAGGTGCACTTGTTGGGATTCAAGCGGAGTTTGTATTTTCTCAGACGCTCGAAAAGTTTTGACAGGTGGGTCACATGCTCCTCGTCTGTCTTAGATTTTGCAATCATATCATTGACATATACCTCGATTTCCTTGTGTATCATGTCATGAAACAGAGTAGTCATGGCCCTTTGATAGGTTGCCCCAGCGCTCTTCAAACCGAACGGAATTACCTTGTAACAAAAGGTACCCCATGGGGTAATAAACGAAGTTTTCTCCATGTCTTTCAGCGCCATTTTGATCTGGTTATAGCATAAAGGAGAAAACTTTGAACTTTGCTGTACTGTCCACCAGCATATCAATGTGTGGTAAAGGAAAGTCGTCCTTTGGACTTGCCTTGTTTAGATCTCTGTAATCAACACACATTCTGACTTTTCTGTCCTTTTTTAGAACGGGTACGATATTGGCTAACCATTGAGGATATTCAGACGTAGCAAGGAAACCCACGTCGATCTGTTTCTGTACCTCCTCTTTGATTTTGATGGCCATGTCTGGGTGAGTCCGTCTCAATCTCTGCTTTACTGGCGGACATTCCGATCTTAACGGTAAGTGATGTTCCACGACGCTGGTATCCAACCCTGGCATGTCCAGATAGGACCAAGCGAATACATCGGGGAATTCTTTGAGAAGCTTTGTCAAACTCTCTTTGGCAGTTGAACTGAGCAGTGCCCCAATCCTGATTTCTTTTCTCTCTTTTTCTGAACCCAAGTTGACCGTTTCCAACGGCTCTTTGTGAGGTTCAATGGATCTTTCCTCTTGTCTGAGTAATTGGGAGATCTCTTCTGGAATTTCGTTGTCAACTTCTTCTTCAGCCCCAAATACCGGGAACTCAAAGTTGGGAGAAGGCATCGGATCGTATACTTCAACGGGGTTTAAAACAAGCAATCTGCCTGACGTTATGATTCGTGTTTAGAAGAGATAGAGAAAATGCAAGTGTGTGCAATGTATTTTTTTTATTACTGCTTGTTTTAATTTAAATTTTTTTTTAGGATTACCATTTTCTGAGAAAATCAAAAAGAGAAAATAGCAATAAATGCGAAAATTACAGAACGACGTTATTTTATTAATGAACAAGTCGATTCTTGAAACTACAGCCCTATAAAACAAAACTCTGTCGCTTTGGGCGAAGCGAAGAGGGAAAATTTACAGAAAGCGAGCCCTATCAAAACATCCGTTTCACCTGGGCAAGGTGAAAGGTTAAAGATGGCAATTACTTTGATTGGCGAACGACCTTCGGAGCATCAACTGCGACCCATTGGCGGCGAACTCCTCGGTGAATCACAAAGTCTGGTACCTTTCTTGATTTGTCTTCAGAAATAACGCTGATTTCTGGCAGAGTAGGATCATTGGAATCTGTCTCCCAGGCAGAATTGTCGTAGGAGAATTCCTCTGTTGCATTCTTCATAACATTGGTGCTCTCAGCTGTACCTCCCCATCCAGTTGGCTGGATGTCTTTGAGCCTGATACGAGAGCTTTCGGGAGCGGTGTACTTTACCATATAGTCGTATATTCCACTCGGTTGTCCCAAGGTGTCCCATACTTCTTTCGAACTGGAGGAGTCATCCCTCTCGATGACGTTGACCTCGGGAAAAGCATAGTTGATGAATTCAAGTCCTGAAAATGTTGCAAATTCATCGTCATGTTGAGTAGTTTCTGAATGACCTGAGTGTTGATCCCATGACATGGTGGGGACACAGGTATTCTGCTCAATGATGCTCAGCTGATTTTCATTACTCGGCTGACTTTCTGGCCCCAAGTCTCCTGGGTAAGGCTGCCACATTGGCAGGCCATCCATTGGGCCATAGTAATTGTGGTCAAAATTGTCCTTCATCGGAGTGTCCTCCTCTAATGAATTTGGCGGAGCACGACATCCTTCCGGATCACAATCTCCGTATATCATTTCGACATCAGACCGTGATATGAATCTCAGACTCTGTGCGGGATAGAAAAATGGCATAGGCACCTCTTCCTGAGACATATAACTGTCCTCGTTAAGATATGACTTCCATTCTTCATCTGTGTCGGAGGGATCCTCCTCATTGATAGCATGGGTTGCCTGAGGCACTGGGTGAAGGAAACCTCCACTGTGGTAAAAATCCTGAATGGGATGAAGACTTTCATCGTTAGCAACTGTCCAGGTATAGGTTGCAGAAAAACCAAGACCCTTCTTTGTTGTATTGCTAGTAGGAATGACAAGCTATCCCCATCCTGTTGTATTGGTACTCTCGACTGCTTTAATAGCATCTTTGTATGAGGAAATAGAAGTTCCTCCTCTGGATTGATCATCCTTGCATAGCGAAAGCACTTGGAACTGGTTTCCAATTATCCCTTCTGGTTCCACATAAGTGGATGACGATAAATTGCTGACGAGCAAGGCCTGTTCCCCATAGACTATGATGAGTTGGCCGTTCTGGATGAACTTTAACTTTTTGTGGAGGGTCGAGGTGACCACTCCAGCATGATGTATCCAAGGTCTTCCTAATAAACAACTGTACGTTGCCCGGATGTCCATGACCTGGAAGGTGACTTGGAAAGTGTGAGGACCAATAGTTATGGGAAGGTCAACTTCGCCGATAACCATTTTTCTGGATCCGTCGAACGCTTTGATGACGACCTCGCTGGTTCTCATCGGAGGGCCTTTGAATGATAATTGAGTCAAAGTGGACTTTGGCATAACATTCAGGGCTGACCCTGTGTCTACCAGTACGCTGGCTAAAGCATCGTCTTGGCAGTTGACTGTGATATTAAGTGCCATGTTATGACGGCGACCCTCTTTAGGTAATTCCTCATCACTAAATCCCAAATTGTTGCAAGAAGTGATGTTAGAGACAATACTATTGAACTGTCTGATGGTTACATCCTATTCTACGAAGGCTTGCTCCAAAACTTTCTGTAGAGCCTCCCTGTGCGCTTCTAAACTGAGTAACAGTGATAATACCGAGATCTTTGAAGGAGTCTGTAATAGCTGATCAATAATGTTGTATTCACTCCTTTGGATGAGCTTCAGTATCTCATCATCGTTTTTCGAAAGGTCGGGAACATTGGATCGACCGACTAGTGGATGGGGAAGTTCCGTCGAAAGTTCCTTTTCTTTGTTGGATTCTCCAACTCCTCTGTTGAAGATTCTACCACTCCGTGTTACATGAATGATGTCTACAATATTCATGACGGAGGGTAATGGAATTTCCTTTCCATTTGTAATTATCGTTGCACCGTATTTGTAAGGGATTGCCTTAGCTGATTCATACGGTAGTGGTCCCGGCAGATAGATGACTATGGGAACCTTCTGGTTTTTCTGACCATCGTAAGTAATCTCGATCTGTTCTCGATTGGGAACTTTGGATTCGTCCAGTAGAGGAATGATGGTGAAAACATCCCTAGTTCTTTGATGATCAGAGATTACAACAACGTCCTCAATTTGACTGGCAAGGTAGTTCGACGACCAATTAATGGGTCCGGAACCTGGATATGGGCGGATCTCTCCACGATCCACCTGCCCCTGGAGAGATGCTCGCACAAGGTAGAACCCTTGGTTACTTTCCGAACAGACTCCACAACGTTCATAATTATGTGGTGGCACCTGGCCACACCCACTTTAAATACAATGTAACCTCACTAGGTTAGCTTCCACGAGTCGGACATCCTGACTTTGACGCCAAGTGGGGTTTCTGTTATTGATACTAATTTGCTGAGTATCTTCATCCATGTAGATTGGCATCCACCAATGATTTAACAAGTGCTGGAGTGCTTCCTGGACAAGGGCACATCCCTGATCGTTTTCGCAACCCGCTTTACAGCTGTGATAATTATGTGATATCAAGAATCTGAGTCGGACCTGCTCAGCATGCAGCTCTACCAAGTTGGTATTCATTAAGCAAATGTCAAAGATTTGAACCATGTTGATCTGATAGGGATTCCTATCATGGTAGTCCTGGATCCATCCAAGGTCCATCTGACACTGGAGGGCCTCCTGTATGAAAGAGCATCCCTGTTTGTTTACCGAGCAAGTCAGACAAGAACTGTAATCGTGCCGCGACAGATTATGATACTGGATTTGCCTTGAGTGCATCGCCACCAGGTTGACATTCATCGCACGAATGTCATGGTTTTGAATGACATTGGAATTCGTGTAAACCATGTTAACTCCATGAACTCGGTGTTCTTGGATCCATCCGAGATCCATCTGTTCCTGTAGAGCTGCTTGTACCATAGAACATCCTTGATTGTTTTTAGAGCAGACATCACACTGGTGATAATTACGAGGTGGCACATGGCTGTACCCACTCTGTCTACAATGCATCTTGACCAGATTGGTCCTCAACAAGAGTACATCGTGAATTTGATAGAGATTGTTAAATTCTTTCTCAATCAGGTTGACTGCAGCTTTCTCATGTTAAGGCAGCGGGTTTGTGAGAACATTGGGATTTGTATCTTTGAAAGATAAGAGCCCACCCCTAACAAGCTTTTGCACGTCGGATTTGAAATTGAGACAATTCTCTATGTTATGCCCTGATCCTCCTTGATGGTAAGGGCACGTCTGATCCACCTTAAACCAAAAAGACGGATTTTCTGGTACTGTAAGAGGAGACTTAGTCTGGATGTGCCCCTTAGCTAGTAGTAACGAAAATAGTTCTGCGTACAACATGGGTATAGGATCAAACCCTGGTGGCCGTGTTGTACGGTTGTTATTGTATCGAGGACGAGCCTGCTGAAGAGGCTGTTGTGTCCTTTGCTGATTAGGTTGGCTCTACGCAACCTGAGGCTGATACGTAGGAATAGGCGCAGGATTGATAGCAGGAGTTACAACTGCTCCCGGTTGATAACGTCGCCTTTGCTTTTCGAGAAAGATATTCCCAATATCATGCTCTTTTTTCTTAGGGAGAGCACTACTGTATCGTTTTGTACTACTCGATGATCCAGTATCTTTTACCAAACGTCCTTCTCGGATGGCTTCCTCAAGACGAACTCCCATGCCTACCATCTCGGTGAAATCACTGAGCGCACTGGCAACCATTCTATCATAGTAAAATGAGCTTAAGGTCTTTAAGAAGATCTTTGTCATCTCTTTTTCCTCAAGAGGTGGACAAATTTAAGTGGCAATTTCGCGCCACCTCTGAGCGTACTCCTTAAAGGTTTCCTTGTCCTTTTGTGACATTGATCTGAGTTGATCTCTATTCGGTTCCATGTCCAAATTGTATTTGTATTGTTGGACGAAGGCAGTACCAAGATCTCTGAATGTACTAATCGTAGTACGGTTTAAACCCACTACCATTATAATGCGGCACCAGTTAAACTATCCTAAAAGTAGTGAATCAGTAGGTCCTGATTCTCTGTCTGAGCTGACATTCGCCGAGCGTACATCACCAAGTGACTCTGAGGGCAAGAGTTACCCTTGTACTTTTCAAAGTCGGGCACTTGGAACTTGTGCGGAACTTCCACATTGGGGACCAGACAAAGGTCTGCGGCGTCCTTTCCAATTAAATCCTGACCGCGAATGGCTTGCAGTTCCTTCTGCATTTCCAGGAACTGTTCCTGAAATTCATCCATTCTATCGAACATAGTTTCCTTCTTACCAGAAGGTGTCGGTGGAATCTGTCCTTCCAGGATAGTGTACACCACAGGAGGTGGGACCGTGACTACGGAAGTGAATCTTGGCGTTTCCCGAAGTTTGTAGCCTTCAGGAGGCTTCAGTATGCCCCTGGCATCTTCGCTTTCCCAAAGTTTGTAACCTTCAGGACCAGCGGCTTCTGCTATGATTCCCTGATCTTCAGTGATCGGCGGAACATATCCTTCCGGGATATAGTTAACAGGCATGCCCCAAGGACGATCTTTCGACATTCGATACCTAGGATCATACTTCTCCACTATGGGTGTTGAGGTGATCTCTGAGATCACAGTCCTTTGTAGCTGAGCTTCTGCCATGGCTTGCATGTCGTTACGAAGCTTTCTCATATCCTCTCTCAGTGCGTCGATCTCTTTTTTCAACTCTCTGTTTTCTTCCTCAAGATCATCTATCTTTTTCTGACGATTGGCCTGAGTATAGTAGGAATGAGACAGTTTGACTCTAGAACCAAGACACAAACTTGAGATTCATAGGTAAGAAGAATACGCTATGTGAGAATGATGAATGCAATGATTATATTAATTGTTTTTTGGTTTAATCAAAATAAACTTCGACAATTAGATTGCAAATATCAAACAGTGGGGAAACCCCTTTTTATTGAATTCAAAGGATTACAGAAATGGAAATACAGTAGATTACAAGGTGCAGAAACAGAAACCTAAGCTAATGGGTCCCGAGTCCTCTCTGAAGAGAAATTGGGTGCTGACTCTGGTACTTTCCTTTTCTTTGACCGGGGCTCTTGGGCCATTGTCGGTTTGTCATTCCTTTGCCAGGTGAAAGGAGCGAGAAAATTCCTTTGGTCATCTTGATTCTCTACAGCATGTTGCTCCAAAATTTCAATCAGAGCATCTTTCTCTCTCAGTAATTGCTGTATTTTGATGCACTCTACGTTGAGGGTGCAGTACTTGTTCTTCCAAGACCTCCTCTCCCGTTGAACTTTGTTGAGAGTAACCTGAAGCTTTTCAGTCTCAGTCATGAAGTACATGACAGACTCCCTCGGTGGAAGAACTCCATGACGAGGATAAGGCATCTTTAGCTTGAGAGCTCTAGTTTGTACCCAGTGGAGATAAGGCTCCACCGAGACACAGTCTGGTTTTCCTAGAGACTCCCGTCCTTTCCTATGAACATATTTCCAAGCGTGCACTATTTTCATCTTTAGTGCTCTGTCACTTTCTCCTTCCTTGAAGCAAACACCTTCCAGATGAACACTCCATGGGACGTGCCTCATTGGGTATCCAAATTGACGATGAACGAGAACTAGATGATAATTGATTCCTCCCTTAGTTCCTATAAGGGGTACGTTGGGGAAGTTTCCACAACGTTCAATTATCCTGATTCCGTCATAAATCATATTACACCAATCTATGTCAGAGTTGGTGAGGGACATGATTTTCTGCGACCAATGTAAGGCACTCTTGTGATCCCAAAAAGCAGCAGACTTGGGCAAATGGGAGATAAACTATTTGTATAGCAGAGGTACACAACACGTGATCTCCCCTCCGCTGTACAAATTTCCTAAGTGTACAGAATGATACGCATCTGTGAGCAAAGTCGGCACAGGGTTTCCAATAAGAAAAACCTTAATGGAGTTGATATCTACAAAGTTATTAATGTTGGCCAACAAAAATAACCCGTAGGTGAGCAAAACAAAGATGTTTTCAAAAGCAGTCATGTTCCCGATACTGGCGAAGTACATGGCTTTCTTTGTCAAGAACTGGGCTGGCAAACCTTGTGTGCCACCCTTAGTGGTCATGTGAGTCCTGACCTCAGACTCGTCCAAATGAATTGCTCTTGCAATGGTCTGATTCCTTGGAATTTCTTCCAGTCCAGAAAATGGAGCTTGATCGGTAATGTGTAGATTAATCAGATGAGAATATTCCTCCAGCGTTGGTGCTAGCTGGTAATCCGGGAATGTGAAACAATGATAGACCAGATCGTAGAACTGAATGAGTGCATCCATGATTCCCTCAATCACATGGACTCTTAGCAGAGATAGCAAACCTCCGTACTTGGCTCTGAAAGCCTCTTGGTTTGTGATCATCCTCGCCAAACCTCTTAAATCCGATAGTTTTGGAATCCTGAAGGTGTACTTATGAGTTCTCTTTCTACCGAAATCCATTAGCGTAATCCTTTTCTCTGATATTTGCAATCACAATCTTAGTTTATTTTGAAAAAACAGAGAGACTAGAAGAGAATTTTTTTTTAATGTTTTAATGTTTTTTTAAATGAATGCATGAATGCAGCACACAAAAACATAGAAAAAACATGGGGCCAAAGGGTCGTTGTCATGAAGTCAAGGCTCTACCCATCCCCAAAGGTTTATACTAGGGTGATTTTTGTACCTGTACTCAAATCATCAGCTCCTCCTAGGATAACAAATAGCAAGCGGATCACCAGCGAGTTGTATGAAATCTTAGAGTAAATGCTATTCACCGAGAATAGATCATCAGCCTCAAATGAGGGTAGTATTGCGTGACAACTATTTCCGATAGCTTCCGCACTACAAAAGGGTTGGCTCCTCAGCTTCTCAGACGTCACAATCGGCCCATTGCCTATGAGAGGGAATGGGTTGCATTGGGAAGCCTCCACTGAGGTTGATGGTCGACCTCGTCACCATCACTTATCTTAAGTGTATACTCAATCTTTCCACATGCGGCATCACACGCATTCCCATTAGCAGAAAAATAAACACATATATCAATTAGGAAAAGCAGTATATATATTTGTCCTAATGTCCTAGACTTTTAAAAGCTAAGAATCTTAAGTTCCTGACAGAAAATGGTTTCCCGGCGGAGTCACCATCCAGTGGTTCCTTCCCCACTTAAAGGGTTTTGACCTAAGATCCTAGTGAATTCAACAAAGAGTCCTATCCCAGAAAGAAAGAAAGATCGGCCCCACGGGTGCCACCTTTAAAGTTTCCACCTAATAGATGGGAAGAGAACAAGATCTCGCTACAAAGGTGAGATAGATCCTAATGACACGTCCCCAACAGAGTCGCCATTTTTCTGTAGTGAGCGATTTTTGGATGTGGTTGCGAAGCACTACCGCTCTTTGGTATCTACAGCTCGATTCATTTTTTATCCTATTAAAGCTGATGAAGGAAGGGAAATAGATGTCTCAAATTAACCCTGCTTGCAAACTGAGGTTAAACAGTCAAAACTGTTGGTTTACAGATGCTACAAAGATTCGGGGTCTCTTTTAGGTTTATTTTGTTAAAAGTAGTGTTCGGTCGATTGGTGGGAGGTTTAGATGTTAGGACGGATATATGAAAGTATGGGATTTTGAGTTTTTGTTTAGTATGCTCGCTAAGATTTTTCTTTCAATCTTACGCCTACGTATTCCCGTTTTTTCTGAAACAGGGAAATCAGAGCGATCGTAGTTCCTCCTATTCTATGGGAGGAAAAGGGTGTTTTTGGTGTCTTGTTCAAAGCCCAAGACGTGAAGCTAAAGGTAGTTTGTATCTTGTTCAAAGCCCAAGATGTGAAGCTGAAGAGGTTTGACTTTAGAGAGAATTTGTCGTCTCTAAAGAGGGGTTTGTTTGTCACAATTGTCGGGTGACTGGCTATAAAGGAGGATTACTTTAATCGGGATATGTGAATCCGGCAATGCCATAATCTCCTTTATAAGGGATTTTTAACCTGAAGGAGAAGACTTTAACTCAGTGTAGAGCAATGCCATCTTTCCTTAGGAATTTCTCATGCTAAAAGAGGGACAGTGGCGTGGATGTAAATAATCCAGAGGCATGCCACTTACAGCGATTAGATGAAAGAGAATGAGTTGTTGATGTTTGTATACTATGAACGAGGCACAGCTTTGAGGCTAAAAGGTTGATTGGCTCAACCAGTGGTTTTCATATACAAAGCCTAAGAGGAAGCTATTATGTGTCTCATACAAAGCCCGAGAGAGAGGCTAAAAGGTTTTTTTGACTCAACGAGGGAATCTTTTTGTATCTCGTATAAAGCCCGAGATGGAGGCCGAAAGGGATTGAATCAACAAGAGAGAGTCTTTTGTATCTCGTACGAAGCCCGAGATGGAGGCTATTTGACTCAACAAGAGAGTCTTTTTGGTATCTCATATGAAGCCCAAGATGGAAGCTAAAATTGTTAACTCCGCTGGGGAGAATCATTGTACAAAGCCCAAGAGGAGGCTATGGTGCTACTTCAGTTGAGTGACAGGTCCAATATGCTGATTTAAAGAGAAAATCAGTTCTTATGTGAGTAATGTTTGCACTCAGGGATTTGATTCGAGGATCGGGGTTATTTCCTGTTTCTTTAAGGAAATGGGAAATCCAATGGGTATTGAGACTGTCCGAGTCCACGGGGTTCCTTCCTATTCTTGAAGGGTGCTTGAGAATGTCTTGGAGACTCAAGGAAATTAGACTGTCCAAGTCTAGAATTTCATCTTTCGTACTATGCTTTGAGAAACAGTAGTAGACTCTTGGAAAGACTGTTCTATTAAGATGACTGATTTCTGTTCCTATACCTCTAGGAGGTCGTCGGGACAATTTGTACGAAGCCCAAGAGGAGGCTGGAAAACTTTTAAGAAGCCGAGTGGTCCTTGTATGAAGCCCAAGAGGAGGCTATCATTCCCGAAGGAAGAATCATTATACGAAGCCTAAGAGGAGGCTGTGAATACTTCTAAGAAGCCGAAGGGTCCTTGTACTAAGCCCAAGAGGAGGCGGGGATGCTTTTAGGAAGCCTGTGGGTCCTTGAACAATACCCAAGAGGAGGCCACTGCTTTTAAGAAGCCGATGGGTCCCCAAACCCCGAGAAATTCAAGACAGGCTATTCACAAGGAATAGATCAAGCCAGGAAAGTTCGAGAATTTGGAAGAAACTCAAGAGATGCCATTCACAGAGAAAAGATCATCTCTGGGGAGTAGAGTTTCTTGACAAGTGCTTTTAAGAAGCCTGTGGGTCCCCAAACCCCGAGAAGTTCAAGACATGCCATTCACCGAGAATAGATCAAGCCAGGAAAGTTCGAGAATTTGTAAGAAACTCAAGAGATGCCATTCACGGAGAAAAGATCATCTCTGGGGAATAGAGTTTCTTTGACAACTTCTACGAGTGACAGTCTATGAAAGGGTTCACCGAGAATGCTGCCTTTCATGTCTCCATATTGTTTAACCCCAAGAGGAGGGAAGACTGTGTCTGGTAATCCTATGGGGATCTAGTTTTGACTATTTAAGAGTGATCAACGGGCTTAATTCTAGACGTAGTTGCCGAGGAAACTCTAAATATGTATACTATTATTACACGGTTGATATGAGTTTATGAAAGAAGACTTACAGCGAAACAACCCCACAATACAGTTATATGTATAGGAAAGCGGTAAATGAAAGCATATAAACACTTACTCGGTTGTAGAGCTTCCATGCTGTTTGGTTAGTTGTTCAATAAAGAAAGATTGAAAACAACAGTATATTTCAAAATCAAAGGAGAAAGTGCTTTGAAAAACAAAGATTTGGGGCTTACAGCTCAAGGAGAGGCCCAAGGTTTTATCAGTGAGCGCACTGTTTGAATTTGTACAGAGGGACTTATACAAGTGACTAAGGCCCAAAAGGTTTTCTGTACAAAGGGATGGGTCTTACACTCTCTCAAGAGGCCCAAAAAGTTTGAAGAAAAAGAGTTGGGTCTTACTACTCGAGGGTAGGCCCAGATGATTTTCCGTTTTGAAATGGCGACCGCGCCGAGATTTTTGAAAACACAGTGGGTCTTATACAATGACTGAGGCCCAAAATTGATTTGGTTTTCAAAGGGGTTGGGTCTTACACTCTAATAGAGGCCCAAAACATTTTGAATGGGTCTTATAGCTCGAGGAGAGGCCCAGGATTTGTTTTTCAACGGATGATGATCGCGTCGAACTTTTTTGAAATACAACGGGACTTATACAATAAGTGAGGCCCAAAATAGGTTGTATTTACAAAGGGTTGGGTCTTACACTCTATTAGAGGCCCAAAATGTCTTGAAAATGATTTATGAGGGTTGAATTAATCCAAAAACCCTAATTTGTTTTAAAAATGTGTTTTAATTGAATAAAAATTCAATTAAAATGATCAAAATTGTTTAACATATGGAAAACAAATTGTGATCTTGGATTAATGCTTCAAAAATAAAGTAATGACCTACAAAATAATTAGAAGTCATTAAAAGTTGCAAAACCAAGGTGGAAAAAATATTCAAAATGTCAAAAACAATTAAAATATTAATTCTTTGCAAAAATATAAATTATATGAAATAAATAATATTTTTGGGATTTTTTGGGAAAATAAAATATTTTAACATTTTTGGTAATTATTAAAAAAAGAATCAACTCAAAATCATTAAAACTCAGAGAGAAATTAATTTTTGAATCAATTAAATAAAATCATAAAATTCAAATATTTGAATTTGTGAAAATGGCGCCAAGAACATGGACCAAGAAAAATCGCGCGTTTTCTGCCTTGCCCAGATTTGCATTTTCTATCCAATCTCACTGAATACTTAATTATATCATGCAATCCACATGTCAATATGCTCGTCTCAACCTCACGATCATGTTTATGACAATTAATTTCATTTAAATTAAGCATAAAACAAGAAATCACGAAAAATCCTCAAGAACCCTAAATTCTGCATGAAGGCTGGGATTTTTGATACACGATTCAAATAAAGCAATTACTTGAGGGGAAACATCCATGCATGATTATGAACATTTGGCAAAAGTATTGTGCGAAGAAATATGCATAGATTGAGAGATGACAAAGTTTAGGCTTACCTCTAGGTCGTGACAGCAAGAGCAAATTGATTTCTGAGTTGGAGGTGTTACAAATGAGTTGTGATGATCTGAACAGCTTCCCTACACCCTATGGAGTGTGTTTGAATGCTTGGACTTGATGGAAATTGGCTGGATCACTTCATGGTATCTCAATTGCAACTTGGTTAAAACCTTGAGCAATTGACTGGTGATTCTGAGAAATCAGTGTTCCAGATGTTGTTTAAGTGTTTGATAAGCTCACATATGATGTATATGAGGTGTGTGTGTGATTGGTTTGAGTGGAATCGCTCTCTAATGAAAAATCCGATAGTGACTTGCTAAGAAAGACATTTTTGAGAGTGAGAAGTGATTTTTGAGAAAGGCAAGTGTTGTAGGCCTTTGGTGTACTTAAACTGATCACAATTGAGCTCTATTTATAGTAGAGCAAGTTTGTTTTGCAAGGAATAGTGAATGGCAACTGCTGAGTAGGTTTGGCCAATGTTGGCAAATGAAAATCCAAGTCTCCTCTAGCCATTGACTAGAGGTTAGGGCACAGGCTACTGGTCCCCTTGGTCTTGGATAAGTCTTGACTGAATTCAGTTGCTAAGAGCTCAGTCCATGCCACCTTGATGCTTCCATTGAATGCTCCAATCTAAAATTGGAGTCTTGTCCCTATTTTGGGCAATTCTAGGTTTAGCATGCTACTTCTTGTTCCAAGGACTTTGGAGGCTTGGCTCAGTGATTGTCCCCTTTAGATTCAATCCTTAGATGTATCCAAAGTGATGACAAAGCTTGGAATTGGCTGATTTTGGCAAATTGACCAAAAGTGCAAAAATCTGCCTTGCCTTGGCAGATTTCAGCAAGGCAACTTGCCAATGTCGTATCTCATGGCTCAAGTTGAATTTGGTGATGTTCTTGGCCATTTTGGAAATATCTTATATGATACAACAACTATTTGATCATACTTGGTTTTGACACTTTTTGAATCCAAGTGAAAAATGTCCCTACATTTGGAAAAATATAAGGCAAAATCTGACTTAGTGAAATTTTCACTAAGTGTTGGAACAAAGTGACTTTTCTTGATTTTGATCACTCTATAACTCAAAATCCATGAGGAATTTGGACATAGGTCAGTATGAAGCTTTTGTAGAGGGAAATGAGATCTACAAATCAAG
Source organism: Lathyrus tuberosus (assembly GCA_022829125.1). Taxonomy (NCBI): domain Eukaryota; kingdom Viridiplantae; phylum Streptophyta; class Magnoliopsida; order Fabales; family Fabaceae; genus Lathyrus; species Lathyrus tuberosus. Next base: position 7,718,283 of record JALAZF010000250.1, read on the forward strand.
CTTTGGATGGAAAAAAATGGCTTTGTGGTTTAGGAGTTATGATCCTCCAAAGTTGGTACCTTTGTCACTTTTTTTCATAACTTAGAAATTTTTTCTAAGTTTTTATGGTTACCCCTTTTACAAGTTATCCCATTTTCTTTGATTTTTCTTGATGAATGATGATTCAAATCATACATTAACATCATTTTAGGGTTAAAAAAACATTTTTATGAAAAATCTCAAAAAGTCAAAGTTGACTTTTGTGCACAGTTGACTTTTTATCCGATGAATTCCAAACTGTGCAATTCTTCAGGAAATCATGTCCTTGACCTAAATCAAACTTGATGGACATGTTCCATGGGTGGTATAGGGTATATTGAATCATGTCTTAGGGTTTGGGGGCATGTCCTGGTCAAAAGCCAAGTTACAGTTGACTTTTCCCGCGAAACCCTAACTGTGGTTCAGATGAAATTGAAACTTGTTGCTCAAGCTTCTTGGACCAATCCATTGTTCCAAATGGATCAATATGGTATATTAGAGATCCTAAAATCATGTCTTGAGGTCTTGGTTCATGACTTGTCCCAAAAGTCAACTTAGGGGTGAATTTGGTCAAGAAACCCTAATTCTTGATTTTTGATGAATGCATCCCCTGAGGAAAAATTGACTTGATGATTGGGTTCATGAGGTTCCATGGAGCATATTAGGTTATGTTTTGGATCTTTGGCTCATGCCCAGAGGAAATTTTCCATCTGGAGGCCCTGGTTGACCAAAACCCTAATTTGGTGACACTGGCGATCTTGAGGCTTGATCCACCTAGAAGGGAGCATCCTTGTGCTTAATCCTTGAAGTGGGAGTCCTTTTTGATCATTTGTGTATGTTTGAGGGTGTAGACAAGTTGAAGATCATGTCATTCCTTGATTGATCCTTTGTCTAAGAACTCTGAGAGGGCTTGAAACCCTAATTTTGATTGTAGCGAATGCTCACCCATCTTTGGGGAGACTGTTGAAGCATCATGACACACCCATATTGTGAAGATAATTTGCACAATGATGGGAAATCTTAGTGGTCAAAATTTGGGGTATGACACCATGGAACAACTCCGTGCAGAAGTGACTGAAATGAAGATTCAGATGAGGTAATTCGGGGAAGATATGCAGGCCATGTCCCAAGGTCAGAAACTGCTAAGAGAGGAAGTCAACCAGATGAAGACTCAGATGGGCCTGGTCATGGAAATCTTGAATACGGTGTTAAAGAAGGAAGACAATCATGTGCTCGCTTCTGCAATAGAAGTTCTTAATCCGCCAGTAGCGAGCGATTTTGGACGTGGTTCTTAAGCACTGTCGCTCTGGGGTACTACAGGTCGATTCATTTTTTATCCTATTGAAGCTGATGAACGAAGGGAAATAGATGTCTCCAACTAACACTGCTTGCAAACTGAGGTTAAACAGTCCAAACTGTTGGTTTATAGATGCGGTTTTAGTTAGTGGGCCTCTCTCTGCTTATTTTGTTCAGAACGAAATACCGGGACTGTTCATGGGGAATTTGTTGAGATCCTGCGCCAGATTGGATGGAGGTAGGGGACTTTGGGGTTTTTTTTTTATTAGTGTGCTCGCTAAGATTCTTTTGCAATCTTATGCCTATGTATTTCCGGGATAGGGAAATCAGGGCGATCGTAGTTCCTCCTATTCATTGGGAGGAAATGGTGTTTTGGTGTCTTGTTCAAAGCCCAAGACATGAAGCTAAAGGTGGTTTATATCTTGTTTAAGGCCCAAGATGTGAAGCTGAAGGGTCTATTTGTATCTTGTTCGAAGCCCAAGATGTGAAGCTAAAAGGGTGTTGACTTTAGAGAGAATTTGTCATCTCTAAAGGGGAATATTTGGTCTGTTTGGCACAACTGTTGGGTGACTGATTATAAAGGAGAATTACTTTAACTGGGATATGCGAATCCAGCAATGCCATAATTTCCTTTATAGGGGATTTTCAACCTGAAGGAGAAGACTTTAACTCAGTTTAGAGCAATGCCATCTTTCCTTAGGAATTTCTCATGCTAAAAGATAGACAGTGGCGTGGATGTAAATAATCCAGAGGCTTGCCGCTTACAGCAATTAGACGAGGGAAAAGGAGTTGTTGATGTTTGTATGCTGTGACCAAAGCATGATTTGATGCTAAAAGGTTGATTGAATCAAACGGGGATTTATTTATACAAAGCCTAAGAGGAGGCTATTGACCCAACAAGAGGATGCTTTTGTGTCTCGTACGAAGCCCGAGATAGAGGCTAAAAAGGGTTGACTCAACAAGAAAGTATTTTTATATGTGTCTTGTACGAAGTCCAAGACGGAGGCTAAAAGGGTTTGACTCAACAAGAGAGTCTTTTATACTCACCAAGAGAGTGATTTGTATCTCGTACGAAGCCCGAGATGGAGGCTAAAGGTGATCGACTCAACAAGAGAGTCTTTTTATACTTAACAAGAGAGTGTTTTGTATCTCGTACAAAGCCTGAGATGAAGGCTAAAAATGTTTGACTCAACAAGAGAGTCTTTTATACTCAACAAGAGAGTGATTTTGTATCTCGTACGAAGCCCGAGATGGAGGCTGTAAAGGTTAACTCTGTTGGGGAGAATCATTGTACAAAGCCCAAGAGGAGGCTATGGTTACTGTTTTAGTTGAGTGACAGGTCCAGTATGTTGGTTAAAAGAGAAAATTAGTTCTTATATGGGTAATGTTGTACTCATGGATTTGATCTGAGGACCGGGATTATTTCCTGTTCTTTAAGGAAACGGGGAATCCGAAGGGTATTGAGACTGCCCAAGTCTACGGGCGTTTTTTCCTATTTTTGAAAGGAACTTGAGAATGTCTTCGAGACTCAAGGAGATTAGACTGTCCAAGTCTAGGGTTTTATCTTTTGTACTATGCTTAAGAGAGATCAAGAGACAGTACGTTCGCCGTAGGAAGATCTAGACTCTTTGAAAGACTGTTCTATTAAGATGACTAATTTCTGTTCCTATACCTTTAAGAGGTCATCGGGAAAATTTGTACGAAGCCCAAGAGGAGGAGAGAAAAACTTTTAAGAAGCCGAAGGGACAATTTGTACAAATCCCAAGAGGAGGCTATCTTCCCGGAGGAAGAATCATTATACGAAGCCTAAGAGGAGGCTGTGAAAACTTATAAGAAGCCGTAGGGTCCTTGTACAACACCCAAGAGGAAGCGAGGATGCTTTTAGGAAGCATGTGGGTCCTTGCACTAAGCCCAAGAGGAGGCTGATGAACAATTCCAGAAGGGGTTTCACTTGGAACATTGGCCTTCTGTATATGAACTGTTCAAGGGGGAGATTTCTTAGATCTTAGATCTAGTTATCAAAAATTGTTGTAAAAGAAAATTCTCATGGTTTAGGTTATGTTTGAAATATTCGGGAGAACGTCGTATGTAAGAAGACGAGGTTTTGTCTAGTTCTAGACGTAGTTGCCAAGGAAACTCTAAATATCTATACTAGTATTACACAGTCGATATGAGTTTATGAAAGAAGACTTACAGTGAAACAGTCCTACAATACAGTTATATACATATGAAAGCGGTAAATGAAAGCGGGTAAACACTTACTTGGTTGTAGAGCTTCCATACTGTATTGTTAGTTGTTCAACAAAGAAATTAAAAATAACAGTATGTTACAAATCAAAGGAGAAAATACTTTTTGAAAGGAAAATTGGGGCTTACAGCTCAAGGAGAAGCCCAGGATTTTATCAGTGATCACACTGTCATTTTGTACAAGGACTTATGCAAGTGACTGAAAGTGAACAAAGATGGGTCTTATAGCTCAAGGAGAAGCCCATGGTTTATTTTGAAAAGGGTGACGATCGCGCCGAGGTTTTGAAAACGCCGTGGGTCTTATACAATGACTAAGGCCCAAAAGTTTTTGGTTTCAAAAGGGGATTGGGTCTTACACTCTATTAGAGGTCCAAAAATGCTTTTGAATGGATCTTATAGCTCGAGGAGAGGCCCAGATGGTTTGTTTTAAATGGGCGATGATCGCGCCGAACTTTTGAAATACAACGGGACTTATACAACATTTGAGGCCCAAAATAGGTTTGTATTTACAAAGGATTGAGTCTTACAAATGATAAAAATTCCAAATAAGTTTGAATAAACAAATTTTGATTTTGGTTTTAGGTTTGAAAAATGAGGCTTTCATCATAATATGAATTAAAACCTACTTGGTTTTGATTTTCCAAAATGGATATTTATTTTTAAAAGGTTTAAAAACAAATAAAAGACATTTATTCACAAAAATACTAATTATATTAAATAAATAATATAAATCTAATTTTTTTGTGAAATAAAATATTTCAACATTTTTGTGATTTTTTACAAAAAGAACCAATAAAAAATAATTAAAATTGAAGGAGTTATTAATTTTTCAAACTATTAAAAATAATATGGAAAATAACAAAAAGTGGGAAAAATAGCAAAAAGAGGATCTGGGGCGAGGGGATTCGAACCCCAGACCTCTTGTGTATAGGGCGCGCGCCTTACCACTGGGGTGGTGATACATCCGTTGATTGAAACACAACCATAAATATACAAGGCTTACCTTGCTTTTGGCCTGGCCCAAGGCAAGGCAAGGTAAGTTTTGATAAGAAACGGGAAGGTCCATAACTTTCTCATTTCTCCATGGTTGGGGACAAAATTTATATGCATCTGGCCTAGAATTTCACAAGGAATCCAATGGTGGTGGTATTTCTTCAGATCATGATCCCTCCTCAAAATCCGATAGTGGTTTTGAAATAGACCATATTTTGCATTTTCTGTGCTACATCTTGGTACAGGTATGAATCACATGATAATTTGATGCAGACACAACACATATAACATGTAGAAGAGATGCATGATCAGTGGACTTCAAAGCAATGCATATTTTGGAAAGTTCAAGTCATGATGCTTACCTCTTTTTGAGCTTTTGGAGTTTTTTGTGCAATCTGCCAATTTCTTGTTCCAGAAATGGTTTGATGCTTTGGACACTCTCAAATGATCCCTTAGAAGCTTTTAGGATGATTGGAATCAACTGGAACCTGCAAAAACAAAAATTGGCCCTTTCTTGCAAAAGGGGTTAAAATGGCCAAAATAACAACTCTCTCAAATGGTGTTCCAGATGTTGGGAGCCATTTGGGATAGTTCAAGGATGATATTTGGAGTGTGTTTGAGGTTTTATCTGGTTTGGAAAGTGACTGAATCACGACATGGCTTGAAAAATGCAAAAAAGCCTATTTTGAGGTTTTGAGAGGTGACTTTGAGATTTAAGGATTACAAGTCACTTGTGTGAGTTTGGACAGCTTAGATATGACATATTGGATGTGTTTGAATCATGAGCTATGATGGAAATGCTCTCTAACTCAAAAACTCAGAGTTACCTTGCTAAAGAAGGTATTTTTGCCTAAAGAAAGTGATTTTGAGGAAAGCATCTGTTTGATGGCTTTGGCGTACTCAAACTGAGCACAAATGAGCTATATTTATAGTAGAGAAAGTTTGTTTTGGGATCAATAGTGAATGGCAACTGCAGCAAAGGTTTGGCCAATGTTGATCAATAGGAATCCAAGTCTCCTCTAGCCATTGACTAGAGGTTAGAGCACAGAGTTGTGGTTCCCTAGTTGTTGGATCATTCCTGACTGAATTCAGTTGCAAATGTGCCATTCCATGCCACCTTGGTGGATCCATTAAATGCTACAATCTAAAATTGAAGTATTGTCCCTCTTTTAGGGATTTCTAGGTTTGGCATGCTACTTCTTGTTCCAAAGACTTTGGAGGCTTTGATCAGTGTTTGTTCCCTTTAGATTTGATCCTTGAATGTGTCGAAAGTGATGACAAGGCTTGGAATTATCTGATTTTGCCAAATCGAGCAAAAGTGCAAAATTCTGCCTAGCCTTGGCAGTTTTCAGCAAGGCATATTGCCATTGTCATATCTCATGGCTCAAGTGGAATTTGATGGAGTTCTTGGCCATTTTAGAAAGCCCTTAGATACAATAACTGTTTGATCATAATTGGTTTTGATACTTTTTGGATCCAAGTGAAAAATGCCCCTACATTTGGAAAAAAGTGAAGGCAGATTCTGACTTAGTGAAAATTTCACTAAGTGTTGGAAAAAAGTGACATTTTAACTTTTCTTGATTTTGATCATTCCATAACTTGAAATCCATTGGGAATTGGAATGAGTGGTAGTTGAAGCTTTTGTAGAGGGTAATGAGAGCTACAAATCCATCTTTGGATGGGAAAAAATGGCCTTGTGGTTTAGGAGTTATGATCCTCCAAAGTTGGTACCCTAGCCACTTTGTTCCATAACTTAGAAAATTTTCTAAGTTTTTTATGGTTACCCCTTTTACAAGTTATCCTACTTTTCTTGATTTTTCTTGATGAATGATGATTCCAATCATACATTAACATCATTTTGGGGTCAAAGAACCATAATTGTGAAAAATCTCAAAAAGTCAAAGTTTGACTTTTGTGCACAATTGACTTTTTATTAGATGAATTCCAAACTGTGCGATCCTTTATGAAATCAAGTCCTTGACCTAAATCAAACTTGATGGATTGATTTCATAGGTATTATAGGGTGTATTGAATCATGTCCTAGGGTTTGGGAGCATGTCCTAGTCAAAAGTCAAAGATACAGTTGACTTTTCTCGCGAAACCCTAATTGTGGTTCAGATGAAATTGAAACTTGTTGCTCAAGCTTCTTTGATCAATCCATTGTTGCAAATGGATCAATGTGGCGTGTTAGAGACCCTAAAATCATGTCTTGAGGTCTTGGCTCATGTTTTGTCCCCAAAGTCAACTTAGGGGTGAATTAGGTCAAGAAACCCTAATTCCTGATTTTTTGATGAATGCATCCCCTGAGGCTAAATTGACTTGATGATTGGGTTCATGAGATCCCTTGGAGCATCATAAGTTATGCTTTGAAGCATTGGCTCATGTCCATAGGAAAATTTCCATCTGGAGGCCCTGGTCGACCAAACCCTAATTTGGTGACATTGGCGATCTTAAGGCTTGATCCACCTAGAAGGGAGAAGCCTTGTGCTTAATCCTTGAAGTGAGAGTCCTATTGATCCTTTGTGGATGTTTGAGAGGCTAGACAAGTTGAAGATCAAGTCATTTCTTGATTGATCCTTTGTCTAAGAGCTCTGAGAGGGCTTGAAACCCTAAGTCTGATTGTAGTGGATGCTCACCCATCTTTGGGGAGACTAATGGTTCTTCCATATTGTGATGATGATTTGCACAATGATGGGAAATCTTAGTGGTCAAAATTTGGGGTATGACAGATGCCCCTATTTAATCTTCTTGGACCTGAAGGTGTGAATGGCGAAGGTATTCGGGCATTCGGGGTGCAAGAGGATTAAATATCGCAATACCCGAAATTTTGATGGTGGTTATGAATGGCAATTCATGCATCCTTCCTCTTTTGCTAAGCAATGATGTTTAGAAAAGGTAAAATTCCCCTCGATTCTGGTTTCCTACCAAGGAACTGGTCTCAGTTTCTGATTTAAACTTCTCCTCGATCCTGGTTTCCCGCCAAGGAACTGGTCTCAATTTCTGAAATAAACTTCCCCTCGATCCTGGTTTCCTACCAAGGAACTGGTCTCAGTTTTCGATATAAACCTCCCCTCGATCCTGGTTTCCTACCAAGGAACTGGTCTAAGTTTCCGATGTAAACTTCCCCTCGATCTTGGTTTCCTACCAAGGAACTGGTCTAAGTTTCTGATGTAAACTTCCCCTCGATCCAGATTTCCTACCAAGGAACTGGTCTAAGTTTCTGAAATAAACTTCCCCTCGATCCTGGTTTCCTACCAAGGAACTGGTCTCAGTTTCTTTTGTCAATAAACTTTATTGACAAGGGACGCTATGTGTAGCGGTTTTCCTCAAACTTCTCGCCAAATTTTCTTTGGGAGATGCCATTTGACGGAAAAAAATTTGATGTCAGACTTGTTGGGGAACCCAGTGGTCTGAGTTATAGAGGTGTACAAACTTCTCTGTTGGAGACACCATTTGTTGATTCTACTGGGGAAAACGAGTCTCTTGAGAGACTGCTCCCTATTCGGGGATGTTACATCATACTTTTCTCGGGATCTTCTCGGAGAAATGCCATATGATGTGACCCAATTTTGAGGTGCTGATGACCTTTTTGTCAGCAGTTTTTTCGGAGAAAAAGTGTTGTATTGCCGAATATCTGATTAAGAGACTTTCTCTGGGGATTTTCCTTAATCCGGGAAAGCGAAAACATCATCTTCAATGGCGAAGAGTGACGTTTGTTAGAAGCTCTCTGGTTTTTCAGAGGTTCAAGTTATCAAAGTGGTCAAGGGCCAGCTTCACTCCAGAAATAAACTGGAGGCGAGGTCATTTAGATGAGTCGTTTCCTGACGAGGAAAAAACTGACAACTCGATTGAGAGAACTTTTATCACTAGGGAACAAGATCGACTAGAGTGATAGTGGTGCAATATGAATATGAATGTAAATCAATAATGCATGATGTATGTATGTTTATGCTGACAAAACTGGTGCAACATACAGACTGATAGATGAACATGACTGGATACTCGGCCACCGCGGGGGACGAAGAGGTACCACTGGTTCAGGATAGCAATTCCGCCTTGCTTAAGAGATAAGAACTTTGCCGGGGGGTGTCAGATGAAACAGGGTTTCTGACACAGTTGATCCTTCATTCAGGCGCACTGGCTTAGAAGGAGTACTTTGATTCTGCACTTTGAGGTTCGATTACTTCTGGAGAAGCGACCGATGTTCTTTCGATGTTCAACAGTCAAAAGAAATTGCCATCTTTATTTTAAAAGCAGAAAAAAGTTTAATAAGTAAATTCATTTTTGTTTTATTTCAAGAATCGTTAATCATATTAAAACGTCGTTCTGTAAAGCTAAAACAAATAAGAATTGCAAACAAAAGCACAAGGGCTTAAATTTTATAGATAGGATGGAAATCAGCCAAACGCGTGATTCCATAGAGTATTTACAAAGTTAGAAAATGGTAATTTAAGAGAAAAGGGCTACATTTAAAATATAACGACCATTATCCTTCTACCAACTTTGAATTCGGGATATCCTGACCTTCTGTCTAAGATGACCTTGACTGGAGTTTTTCTGATGGTGAAACTGCTGTTGAGGATTTACCCCTGTTGAACATAGTTACTTGCCATTAATCCCTAACTTTTTCCTGGATAGTACTTTGAAATTTCCAATCCACCGGGATGATTTTTGATCATGTCTCTAATTTTTGCCTGGACCGCCCTTTCGGTTTTTCAATCCATCGAGACGTTTTTTTTTATTATTATTTTTATTTAGGAGAAGTATTTCTTGACTACGTAAACGTTTGTGGGGTAGGAAAATTCCTCTCCGTCCATGGTTGCAAGTCTTAGGGCACCGCCTGAGAAAGCTTTCTTGACCACATAGGGGCCGTCATAATTTAGAGTCCACTTGACCCGAGAATCGGTGATAAATGATTGTATCTTCTTGAGCACGAGGTCTCCTTTCCTGAAGACGTGAGGTCGAACCTTTTTATCGAATGCCCTCTTCATTCTTTGCTGATACAACTGACCATGGCATAGTGCCGTGATTCTCTTTTCTTTGATCAGATTCAGTTCGTCGTGTCGACTTTGACACCATTCAGCTTCTGTTAGCTTAGCTTCCATCAATACCCGGATTGATGGGATCTCTACTTCGATGGGGAGCACTGCTTCCATGCCATATACTAGAGAGAAAGGGGTTGCCCCTGTTGCAGTGCGGACCGATGTGCGATAACCGTGAAGAGCAAAGGGCAGCATTTTGTGCCAGTCTTTGTAGGTTACAACCATCTTTTGAACGATCTTATTGATGTTCTTGTTAGCCGCTTCTACCGCTCCGTTCATCTTGGGTCGGTAGGGAGATGAGTTATGGTGTTCGATCTTGAACTCTGCACACAACTCTTTCATCATCTTATTGTTCAAGTTGGATCCATTATCGGTAATGATCTGGCTCGAAACACCATAACGACAGATGATATTGTTTTTGATAAATCGGACCACCACTTGTTGGGTTACATTGGCGTATGAAGCTGCTTTGACCCACTTGGTGAAGTAGTCAATGGCAACCAGAATGAACCGATGTCCGTTCGAAGCCTTGGGTTCGATCATGCCAATCATGTCGATTCCCCATATGGAAAAAGGCCATGGGGAAGAGAGAACTTTGAGATGTGTTGGCGGTACATGGATTTTGTTGGAGTATATCTGACACTTGTTACACTTCCTCATGTACTTGTAGCAGTCAAACTCCATGGTCAACCAGTAGTACCCTGCTCTCAGAATTTTTCTCGCCATTGTATGTCCATTGGCATGAGTGCCAAAGGACCCTTCGTGAATTTCTTTTATCAGCATGTCTGCTTCTGGTCTGTCGACGCATAAAGCAAGACCATGTCAAACTCGCTAGCCTTATGAGGGTTTTTCTATCTTTCCTGGATGCCCCAGGTGGGTACTCTTGTTTCTGAAGGAAGCATTTGATATCGTGATACCAAGGTTTGTCGTCTATGACTGCTTCAATCGTGAAGATGTAAGCGGGCCGTTCAAGGCGCATTATGTCGATCTTAGGTAAGTCATTCCATTGACCTACACTAATCATGGAAGAGAGAGTGGCTAATGCATCAGCCATGTGATTCTCCTCACGAGGGATATGATGAAACTCGACTCTGTTGAAGAAGGGTAACAACCTTCTTGCGTAATCTTTTTACGGAATCAATCCTGATTGGTATGTGTTCCAATCTCCTTTGATCTGATTGACGACCAAAGCTGAGTCGCCATATACATCCAAGTTCTTGATCCTTAAATCAATCGCTTCCTCGAGACCCATGATACAAGCTTCGTATTTGGCCTCATTGTTTGTGCACTTGAACGTAAGTCTAGCGGTGAAAGGAATGTGGGTACCCTGAGGTGTTATGATAATTGCCCCAATTCCATTTCCATAATGATTGACAGCTCCGTAAAAGATAAGTCCCCATTGGGAATCTGGTTCTGGCCTTCACTGGGTAGCGGTTCATCGCAGTCTTTCATTTTTAGATACATGACATGTTCGTCTGAGAAGTCAAATCCGACTGATTCGTGATCGTCAATCGGTTGATGAGCCAAATGATCGGCTAAAATAATTCCTTTAATGGCTTTCTGAGCGTGGTACTCTATGTCATATTCTGATAACAACATCTGCCAACGGGCAATCCTTCCCATGAGAGCAGGCTTTTCAAAGACATACTTGATTGGATCCATTTCAGAGATTAACCAAGTGGTGTGACGAATCATGTACTGGCGAAGACGTTTGGCTGCCCAAGCCAGAGCGCAGTAAGTTTTCTCGAGCATAGTGTACCGAGTCTCGCAATCGGTGAATTTCTTGCTCAAATAGTAGATGGCAGACTCTTTTCTTTTTGTTTCGTCTTGTTGGCCAAGTACACAACCCATTGAGTCCTCCAGGACTGTGAGGTAGATAATCAGCGGTCTTCCTTCCACTGGAGGTGATAGAATCGGTGGGTTCAACAGGTATTCCTTAATACTGTCGAAGGCGATTTGACAGTCTTCTGTCCAAACGCAATCCTGATTCTTTTTTAGTAATTTGAAAATCGGCACACATGTCACGGTCATGAGGAATATGAATCTGGAAATATAGTTCAAACGTCCCAGGAATCCCCTGACTTGTTTTTCAGTCTTTGGAGAAGGAATTTCTTGAATGGCCTTGACCTTGTCAGGATCAACCTCAATTCCTTTTTGGCTGATGATGAACCCTAAAAGTTTCCCTGAACGGACACCGAATGTGAACTTGCTAGGATTTAAGCAGAGTTTGTACTTTTTAGGCCCTCGAATAGTTTTGACAGGTGGGTCACATGCTCCTCTTCTATTTTAGATTTGGCAATCATGTCATCGACATACACTTCGATTTCTTTGTGTATCATGTCATGAAACAGAGTAGTCATAGCCCTTTGATAGGTTGCCCCAGCGTTCTTCAAGCCGAACGGCATTACCTTGTAACAAAAAGTACCCCATGGGGTAATGAAAGAATTTTTCTCCATGTCTTTCGGCGCCATTTTGATTTGATTATAGCCCTAGAATCCATCCATGAAGGAGAAAACTTTGAACTTTGTTGTATTGTCTACCAGCATGTCAATGTGTGGTAAGGGAAAGTCTTCCTTTGGACTAGCCTTGTTTAGATCTCTGTAGTCGACACACATTCTGACTTTTTCGTCCTTTTTCGGAACTGTTACAATGTTGGCTAACCATTGAGGATATTTTGACGTAGCGAGGAAACCCGCGTCAATCTGTTTCTGTAGCTCCTCTTTGATTTTGACAGCCATGTCTGGATGAGTCCGTCTCAACCTTTGTTTTATCGGCGGACATTCTGATCTTAAAGGTAGATGATGTTCCATGATGCTGGTATCCAACCCTGGCATGTCCTGATAGGACCAAGCAAACACATCGGGAAATTCTCTGAGAAGCTTTGTCAAATTCTCTTTGGCAGTTGGACTGAGCAGTGCCCCAACCCTGATTTCTTTTCTCTCTTTTTCTGAACCCAAGTTGACCGTTTCCAACGGCTCTTTGTGAGGCTCAATGGACCTTTCCTCTTGTCTGAGTAGTCGGGAGATCTCCTTTGGAATTTCATCGTCATTTTCTTCTTCAGCCTCAAATACCGGGAACTCAAAGTTGGGAGAAGACATTGGATCGTATGTTTCAACGGGCTTTAAAACAAGCAATCTGCATGACGTGATGATTTGTGTTTAGAAGAGATAGAGAGAATGCAAGAGTGTGTGCAGTGTTTTTCTTTGAAAACTGCTTGTTTTTATTATTGAGTTGTTTTTTAGGATTACCATTTTCTGAAAAACGAAAAGAGAAAACAACAATTAATGCGGAAATTATAGAACGGCGTTATTTTATTTATGAACAAGTCAATTCTTGAAACTACAACCCTATAAAACAAAACTCTGTCACTTTGGGCAAAACGAAGAGGGATATTTACAGAAAGTGAGCCCTATCAAAACATCCGTTTCACCTGGGCAAGGTGAAAGGTTAAAGTAAACATGGCAATTAATTAGACTTATGAACAATCTTCGGGACATTAATAGCAACCCATTGGCGGCGAACTCCTCGGTGAATCACAAAGTCTGGTACCTTCCTTGATTTGTCTTCAGAAATGACGCTGATTTCTGGTGGAGCAGGATCATTGGAATCTGTCTCCCAGGCAGAGTTGTCGTAGGAGGATTCCTCAGTTGTATTTTGCGTAGTATTTGTACTCTCAGCTGTATCTCCCCATCCAGTTGGCTGGATGTCTTCGAGCCTCATACGAGAGCTTTCAGGGCAGTGTATTTGACCTTGAAGTCGTATTTTCCACTCGGCTGTCCTAAGGTATCCCACACATCTTTGAAACTGGAAGAGTCACCTCTCTCGATGACGTTGACCTCGGGAAAAGCATAGTTGATGAATTCTAGTCCGACAAGCTTTGCCAATTCATCATCGTACTGGATAAGTTTGGAATGACCTGAGTGTTGATCCTATGACATGGCGGGGACACAGGTATTCTGTTCAATGATGCTCAGCTAATTTTCATTGTTCGGCTGATTTTCTTGCCCCAAGTCTCCAGGATACGGCTGCCAGATAGGCAAACCATCCATTGGGCCATAATAGTCGTGGTCAAAGTTGTATTTCATCGGAGTGTCTTCCTCTAATGAATTTGGCGGAGCACGGCATCCTTCAGGATCATAATCTCCGTATATCATTTCGACATCTGACCTTGGTATAAATCTCGGACTCTGTGCGGGATAGCAAAAGGGAGTCTGCGTTTTGCCCTGAGACGTATAACCGTCCTCGTTGAGATAGGACTTCCATTCTTCCTCCCTATCGGAGGAATCATCTTTATCGATGGTATGCACATCTTGAGTCACTGGTTGAAGGAAACCTCCACTGTGGAAGAAGTCCTGAATGGGATGAAAACTTTCATTGTTAGTAGTAGTCTGGGTATAGGTTGAGGAAAAGCCAAGACCTTTCTTTTTCTTATTGTCAGTAGGAATGACAAGTTGCCCCCGTCCTGTTGTATTGGTATTCTTGACCGCTTTGATAGCATCTTTGTACGAGGAAATCAAAGTTCCCCCTTCGGATTGATTGTCCTTGTGTAGAGAAAGCGTTTGGAACTGGGTTCCGATTACCCCCTCCGGTTCTACATAAGTGGATGACGATAAGTTGCTTACGAGCAAGGCCTGTTCCCCACAGACTGTGACGAGTTGGCCGTTCTGGACGAACTTTAGCTTTTGGTGGAGGGTTGAAGTGACTACCCCAGCCTGATGTATCCAAGGTCTTCCTAATAAAAACCTGTATGTTGCCCGGATGTCCATGACCTGGAAAGTGACTTAGAAAGTGTGAGGACCGATAGTTATGGGAAGGCCGACTTCGCCGATAACCGTTTTTCTGGATCCGTCAAATGCTTTGACGGTGACCTCGCTGGTTCTCATTGGAGGTCCTTTGAATGATAATTGCATCAAAGTGGACTTCGGCATAACATTAAGGGATGACCTTGTGTCTACCAGTACGCTGGCTAAAGCATCGTCCTGACAGTTAACTGTAATGTTGAGCGCCATGTTATGACGGCGACCTTCTTCAAGTAATTCCTCATCACTAAATCCCAAGTTATTGCAGGAAGTGATGTTAGAGACAATGCTAAGGAACTGTCTAATTGTTACATCCTGTTCCACAAAGGCTTGCTCAAAAACTTTCTGTAGAGCCTCCCTGAGTAGCAGTGATAATACCGAGATCTTTGAAGGAGTTTGTAACAGCTGATCAACAATGTTGTATTCACTCCTTTGGATGAGCTTTAGCATCTCATCATCGTTTTTTGAAAGGTCGGGATTACTGGATTGACCGACTGGTGGATTGGGAACTTCTGTCTGAGGTTCCTTTTCTTTGATGGGTTCTCCAACTCCTCTGTTGAAGATTCTACCACTCCGTGTTACTCGACTGATGTCTACAATATTCACGATGGAGGGTAATGGAATTTCCTTTTCATTCTTAATTGTTGTTGCACCATATTTGTAAGGGATAGCCTTACTTGATTCATACGGTAGTGGTCCCGGTAGATAGATGACTATGGGAGCCTTCTGATTTTTCCCACCATCGTAAGTAATTTCGATCCATTCCTGGTTGGGAACTCTCGATTCGTCAAGTAGAGGGATGATGGCACAAACATCCCTAGCCCTCTGATGATCAGAGATTGTGACAACGTCCTCAATTTGATCAGCGAAGTAGTTGACTGATCCAGAACTTGACCATGGTTGAATCTCTTTGCGGTCCAACTGACTTTGAAGGGCTGCTCGCACGAGGTAGCATCCTTGATTATCCACTGAGCAAAATCCACACCACTCATAGTTGTGTAGTGGCACCTGGTGGCCACGTCCGCTTTGAATACAGTGTAACCTTACTAGATCTGTTTCCATTGACCGAACATCCTGACTTTGATATCTAGTAGGATTCCCGTTAGTGATACTAATTTGCTGGGTGTCTTCATCCATATAGATTGGAAGCCACCAGT
The DNA here is from genome assembly GCA_022829125.1 of Lathyrus tuberosus. Lineage (NCBI taxonomy): Eukaryota > Viridiplantae > Streptophyta > Magnoliopsida > Fabales > Fabaceae > Lathyrus > Lathyrus tuberosus. The sequence continues at coordinate 7,733,835 of JALAZF010000250.1, forward strand.
GGTTCAACAAGTGCTGAAGTGTTTCCTGGACAAGGGCACAACCCTGATCGTCTTCGCAACCCGCTTTACAGCCCTGATAATCATGTGATACCACGAACCCGAGCCGGACCTGTTTAGCATGTAACTCCACTAGGCTGGTATTCATCAAGCGAATATCAAAGATTTAAATCATGTTGATTTGATAATGATTCCTATCATGGTAGTCCTGAATCCATCCAAGATCCATCTGACGCTGGAGGGCCTCTTGTACAAATGAGCATCCCTGTTTGTTTACCGAGCAAGTCAGGCAGGAATTGTAATCGTGACGCGGCAGATTATGATACTGGCTTTACCTTGAGTGTATTGCCACGAGGTCGACATTCATCGCACCGATATCGTGGTTTTGAATGATGTTGGAATTCATATAAACCATGTTAACTCCATGAACTCGGTGCTCTTGGATCCATCCGAGATCCATCTGTTCCTGTAGAGCTGATTGCACCACAGAACATCCTCAATTGCTTTTAGAGCAGATATCTCACTGGTGATAATTATGAGGTGGCACATGGCCATATCCACTATGTCTGCAATGCATCTTGACCAAGTTGGCCCTTAACAAGAGTACATCATGAATTTGATAGATTTTGTTAGACTCTCCCTCTATCAAATTGAATGTAGCCTTCTCGTGTTGAGGCAACGGGTTCGTGAGAACATTCGGATTCGTATCTTTGAAAGATAAGACCCCGCTCCTAACAAGCTTTTGCACGTCGGATTTGAAACTAAGACAGTTTTCTATGTTATGCCCTAGTCCTCTTTGATGGTAAGGGCAAGTTTGATCCACCTTAAACCAAAAAGGCGGATTTTCCGGTACTGTAAGAGGAGACTTAGTCAGGACATGCCCCTTGGCCAGTAGTAACGGAAATAGTTCTACGTACATTATGGGTATAGGATAAAATCCTGGTGGCCGCGTTGTACGGTTGTTGTTGTATTGAGGACGAGCCTGCTGAAGAGGCTGTTGTGTCCTTTGCCGAAATTGCTGCGACTGCGGTTGTCTTTGAGCAACCTGAGGTTGATACATAGAAATATGCGCAGGGTTGATAGCAGGAGTTACAGCTGCTACTGGTTGGTATCGTCGCCTTTGCTTTTCGAGAGAGATATTCCCAATATCTTGCTCCTTTTTCTTAGGGAGAGCACTACCGTATCGTTTTGTACTACTTGATGATCCAGCATCTTTAACTAGGCACCCTTCTCGGACCACTTCCTCAAGACAAACTCCCATGCCTACCATCTCAGTGAAGTCACTAGGCGCACTGGCGACCATTCTGTCGTAGTAAAATGAGCTCAAGGTCTTTAAGAAAATCTTTGTCATCTCTTTTTCCTCAAGAGGTGGACAAATTTGAGCGGAAATTTCACGCCATCTCTGAGCGTATTCCTTAAAGGTTTCCTTGTCTTTTTGCGACATTGATCTGAGTTGATCTCTTTCTGGTGCCATGTCCAAATTGTATTTATATTGTTGGATGAAGCCAGTGCCAAGATCTCTGAAAGTGCTAATCGTAGCGCGGTTTAAACCCATGTACCATTTTAATGCGACACTGGTTAAACTATCCTGAAAGTAGTGAATCAGTAGATCCTGGTTCTCTGTCTGAGTTGACATTCTCTGAGCGTACATCACCAAATGGCTTTGAGGGAAGGAGTTACCCTTGTACTTTTCAAAATTGGGTACTTGGAATTTGTGCGGGACTTTCACATTGGGGACAAAACAAAGGTCTACGGCGTCCTTTCCAAATATATCCTGACTGCGAGTAGCCTACAGTTCCTTCTGCATTTCCAGGAACTGCTCCTGGAATTCATCCATTCTATCGAACATACTTTCCTTTCTACCAGAAGGTATCTGTGGAATCTCTCCTTCCGGGACAGTGTGCACCACAGGGGGTGGTACCGTTACTACGACAGTGAATCTTGGCGTTTCCTGAAGTTTGTAACCTTCAGGAGTACTCATTATGCCTCTGGCATCCTTGCTTTCCTGAAGTTTTTAACCTTCAGGCCCATCGGCTTCTGCTATGATTCCCTGATCCTCACTGATCAGTGGAACATGTCCTTCCGGGATATAGTTAACAGGCATGCCCCAGGGACGATCTTTCGGCATTTGATACCTAGGATCATACTTCTCCACTATGGGCGTTGAGGTGATCTCTGAGATCACAGTTCTTTGTAGCTGAGCTTTTGCCATGGCTTGCATGTCATTACGAAACTTTCTCATATCCTCTCTTAGAGCGTCGATCTCTTCTTTCAACTCTCTGTTCTCTTCCTCGAGATCATCCATCTTTTTCTGACGATTGGCCCGAGTATTGTACGAATGAGACAGTTTGACTCTAGAACCGAGACATAAATGTGAGATTCGTAGGTAAGAAGAATATGTGACGTGAGAATGATGAATGCAATGATTGTATTAATTTTTTTTTTGGTTTAATTAAAATAAACTTCGACAATTAGATTGCAAATATCAAACAGTGGGGACACCCCGGTTTTATTGAATTCAAAGGACTGCGGAAATGGAAATATAGTAAATTAAAAGGTGCGGAAACAGAAACCTAAGCTAATGGGTCCTGAGTCCTCTCTGAGGAGAACTCGGGTGCTGATTCTGGTACTTTCCTTTTCTTGGACCAGGGCTCTTGGACCGTTGTCGGGTTGTCATTCCTTTGCCAAGTGAAAGGAGTGAGCAAATTCCTTTGGTCATCCTGATTTTCTACAGCATGTTGCTCCAAAATCTCAATTAGAGCATCCTTATCTTTCAGCAGTTGCTGTATTTTGGTACACTCCACATTGAGAATGCGGTACTTGTTCTTCCAAGACCTCCTCTCCTGTTGAATTTGTTGAGAGTAACCTGAAGTAATTCCGTTTCAGTCATGAAGTACATGACATATTCCCTTGGCGGAAGAACTCCATGACGAGGATAAGGTATCTTTAGCTTGAGAGCTCTAGTTTGTACCCAGTGGAGATAAGGCTCCACCGAGACATATTCCGGTTTTCCTAGAGACTCCCGTCCTTTCTTATGAACATGTTTCCAAGCGTGCACTATTTCCATCTTTAGTGCCATGTCATTTTCTCCTTCCTTGAAGAAAAGACCTTCCAGATGAGCATTACGCGGGACATGCCTCATCGGGTATCCAAATTGACGACGAACTAAGACTGGATGGTAATTGATTCCTCTCTTAGTTCCTATGAGAGGTACGTTGGGGAAGTTTCCACAACGGTCAATGATTCTGATCCCGTCATAAATCCTATTGTACCAATCTATATCAGAGTTGGTAAGAGACATGATTTTCTGCGACCAACGTAAGGCACTCTTATGATCCCAAAAAGTGGCAGACTTAGGCAAATGGGAGATAAGCCATTTATATAGCAGGGGTACACAACACGTGATCATTCCTCCGCTGTATAAATTCCTTAAGTGTACAGAATGATACGCATCTGCGAGCAAGGTTGGTACGGCGTTTCCAATGAGAAAAACATTAATGGCGTTGATATCGACGAAGTTATCAATGTTGGGAAACAGAAATAACCCGTAGGTGAGTAAAACAAAGATGCTTTCAAAAGCAGTCACGTTCCCTATATTAGCAAAGTATAGAGCCTTCTTTACCAGAAACTTGGCTGATAAACCTGGGATTCCTCCCTTGGTGGTCATGTGAGTCTTGATTTCTGACGCATCCAAATAGATTGCTCTTGCAATGATTTGATCCTTTGGAATTTCTTTCAGTCCAGAAAAGGGAGCTTGATCAGTAATGGGTAGATCAATCAGATGAGAATACTCCTCCAGCATTGGTGCGAGCTGGTAATCCGGGAATGTGAAACAGTGATAGACCGAATCTTAAAACTGAATGAGTGCCTTCAGGATTCCTTCAATTACATAGACCCTTAACAGAGGTAGCAGATCTCCGTACTTGGCTCTAAAAGCATCAGGGTTAGTGATCACCTTTGCTGATCCTCTCAAATTCTCTAGTTTTGGAACCTTGAAGGTATACTTGTGAGTTTTTCGTCTACCGAAATCCATGAGCGCAATCCTTTTCTCTTTGAAATTTGAAATCATTGTCTTAGTTTAATTTGAAAAAGAGAGACTAGAAGAGAAAATTTTTCTTTGCTTAATGTTTTTAAAATGAATGCATGAGTGCAGCACACAAAAACATAGAAAAAACATGGGGTCAAAGGGTCGGTGTCATGAAGTCAAGGCTCTACCCATCCCAACGGTTTATACTAGTGATTTTTGTACCTGTCCCTCAAAATCATTGATTCTTGTCGAGATAACATCAGTGGGCCGGGAACCGTGCTAGGTGATGTATTTCGAAGAATCTCAGAAGAGGGTAGTATCGCGTGACAACTATTTCCGATAGCTTCCGCACTACTGAAAGAGGTTTTTCCTAGGTGTATACTCAATCTTTCCACATGCGGCATCACACGCATTCCCATTAGCAGAAAAATAAACACAGATATCAATTAGGAAAAGCAGTATATATATTTGTCCTAATGTCCTAGAATTTTTAAGAGCTATGAATCCTATGATCCTAACAGAAAATGGCTCCCCGGCGGAGTCGCCATTCTGTGGTACCTTCCCAACTTAAAGGTTTTGACCTAAGATCCTAGTGAGGGCCGATCCTAGCAATAATGACATTCCCCGATGGAACCGTCATTCGGTGATACCTTGTGAACCCAAGGACTCGTCCTAAGAGAAGGTTTCAACCAGAGGGATAAGAGAGACAAGATTCCTTTGTAGAGCCCCACGGTGGGCGCCATTTTTTCTGTAGCGAACGATTTTGGACGTGGTTCTTAAGCAATGTCGCTCTGGGATACTACAGGTCGATTCATTTTTTATCCTATTGAAGCTGATGAAGGAAGGGAAATAGATGTCTCCAACTAACCCTGCTTGCAAACTGAGGTTAAACAGTCAAAACTGTTGGTTTACAGATGCGGTTTTAGTTCGTGGGCCTCTCTCTACTTATTTTGTTCAGAACGAAATACCAGGACTGTTCATGGGGAATTTGTTGGGATCCTGCGCCAGATTGGATGGAGGGAGGGGACTTTGGGGTTTTTTTTATTAGTGTGCTCGCTAAGATTCTTTTGCAATCTTATGCTTACGTATTCCCGGGATAGGGAAATCAGAGCGATCGTAGTTCCTCCTATTCTATGGGAGGAAATGGTGTTTTGGTGTCTTGTTCAAAGCCCAAGACATGAAGCTAAAGGTGGTTTATATCTTGTTCAAATCCCAAGATGTGAAGCTGAAGGGTCTATATGTATCTTTTTCGAAGCCCAAGATGTGAAGCTAAATGGGTGTTGACTTTAGAGAGAATCTGTCATCTTTAAAGGGGAATATTTGGTCTATTTGGCACAACTGTTGGGTGACTGATTATAAAGGAGAATTACTTTAACTGGGATATGTGAATCCAGCAATGCTATAATTTCCTTTATAGGGGATTTTCAACCTGAAGGAGAAGACTTTAACTCATTTTAGAGCAATGCCATCTTTCCTTAGGAATTTCTCATGCTAAAAGAGGGACAGTGGCGTGGATGTAAATAATCCAGAGGCTTGCCACTTACAACAATTAGACGAGGGAAAAGGAGTTGTTGATGTTTGTATGTTGTGACCAAAGCATGATTTGATGCTAAAAGGTTGATTGAATCAAGCAGGGATTTCTTTATACAAAGCCTAAGAGGAGGCTATTGACCCAACAAGAGGATGCTTTTGTGTCTCGTACGAAGCCCGAGATAGAGGCTAAAAAGGGTTGACTCAACAAGAGAGTGTTTTCATATGGGTCTTGTACGAAGCCCAAGACAGAGGCTAAAAGGGTTTGACTCAACAAGAGAGTCTTTTATACTCACCAAGAGAGTGATTTGTATCTTGTACGAAGCCCGAGATGGAGGCTAAAGGTGATCGACTCAACAAGAGAGTCTTTTTATACTCAACAAGAGAGTGTTTTGTATCTCGTACAAAGCCCGAGATGAAGGCTAAAAATGTTTGACTCAACAAGAGAGTCTTTTATACTCAACAAGAGAGTGATTTTGTATCTCGTACGAAGCCCGAGATGGAGGCTGCAAAGGTTTGACTCAACAAGAGAGTCTTTTATACTCAACAAGAGAGTTTTTTTGTATCTCGTACGAAGCCCGAGATAGAGGCTAAAAATGTTTGACTCAACAAGAGAGTCTTTTATACTCAACAAGAGAGTGATTTTGTATCTCGTACGAAGCCCGAGATGGAGGCTGCAAAGGTTAACTCTGCAGGGGAGAATCATTGTACAAAGCCCAAGAGGAGGCTAGGGTTACTATTTCAGTTGAGTGACAGGTCCAGTATGTTGGTTAAAATAGAAAATCAGTTCTTAAAGGAAACGGGGAATGTTGTACTCATGGATTTGATCTGAGGACCGGGATTATTTCCTGTTCTTTAAGGAAACGCGGAATCCGAAGGGTATTGAGACTGCCTAAGTCTACGGGCTTTTTTTCCTATTTTTGAAAGGAACTTGAGAATGTCTTCGAGACTCAAGGAGATTAGACTGTCCAAGTCTATGGTTTTATCTTTTGTACTATGCTTAAGAGAGATCAAGAGACAGTACGTTCGCCGTAGGAAGATCTAGACTCTTTGAAGGACTGTTCTATTAAAATGACTAATTTTTGTTCCTATACCATTAAGAGGTCGTCGGGACAATTTGTATGAAGCCCAAGAGGAGGCGAGAAAAACTTTTAAGAAGCCGAAGGGATAATTTGTACGAATCCCAAGAGGAGGCTATCTTCCCGGAGGAAGAATCATTATACGAAGCCTAAGAGGAGGCTGTGAAAACTTCTAAGAAGCCGACGGGTCCTTGTACAACGCCCAAGAGGAGGCGAGGATGCTTTTAGGAAGCCTGTGGGTCCTTGGACTTAGCCCAAGTGGAGGCTGATGAATAATTCCATAAGGGGTTTCGCTTGGAACATTGGCCTTCTGTATATGAACTATTCAAGGGGGAGATTTCTAAGATCTAGTTATCTAAAATTGTTGTAAAAGAAAATTCTCACGGTTTAGGTTATGTTTGAAATATTCGGGAGAACATCGGATGTAAGGAGATGAGGTTTTGTCTAGTTCTAGACGTAGTTTCCGGGGAAACTCTAAATATCTATACTAGTATTACACAGTCGATATGAGTTTATGAAAGAAGACTTACAGTGAAACAGCCCCACAATACAGTTATATACATATGAAAGCGGTAAATGAAAGCGGGTAAACACTTACTCGGTTGTAGAGCTTCCATACTGTATTGTTAGTTGCTCAACAAAGAAATTGAAAATAACAGTATGTTACAAAATCAAAGGAGAAAGTGCTTTTTGAAAGGAAAATTAGGGCTTACAGCTCAAGGAGAGGCCCAGGGTTTTATCAGTGATCTCACTGTCGTTTTGTACAGGGATTTATACAAGTGACTGAGGCCCAAGAAAGGTTTTATGCACAAAGGGATGGGTCTTACACTCTCTCAAGAGGCCCAAAATGATTGAAAGTGAACAAAGATGGGTCTTATAGCTCAAGGAGAAGCCCAGGGTTTATTTTGAAAAGGGCGACAATCGCGCAGAGGTTTTGAAAACGCCGTGGGTCTTATACAATAACTGAGGCTCAAACATTTTTGGTTTCAAAAAGGGATTGGGTCTTACACTCTATTAGAGGCCCAAAAATGGTTTTGAATGGGTCTTATAGCTCGAGGAGAGGCCCAGATGGTTTGTTTAAAACGGGCAATGATCGCGCCGAACTTTTGAAATACAACAGGACTTATACAAAATTTGAGGCCCAAAATAGGTTTGTATTTACAAAGGATTGGGTCTTACACTCTATTAGAGGCCCATGAGTGTTCGGAAAAGTTTGTTAGGGTGAAAATCAATAAAACCCTAATTTCATCATTTTTTAATATAATTATTCTAAGAAAATTAATACAAATGATAAAAATTCCAAATAAGTTTGAATAAACAACTTGTGATTTTGGTTTTAGGTTTGAAAAACGAGGCTTTCATCACAAGATGAATTAAAACCTACTTGGTTTTGATTTTCCAAAATGAATATTTATTTTTAAAAGGTTTAAAAACAAATAAAAGACATTTATTCACAAAAATACTAATTATATTAAATAAATAATATAAATCTAATTTTTTTTGTGGAATAAAATATTTCAACATTTTTGTGATTTTTTGCAAAAAGAACCAATAAAAAATAATTAAAATTGAAGGAGTTATTAATTTTTCAAACTATTAAATATAATATGGAAAATAACAAAAATTGGGAAAAATAGCAAAAAGAGGATCTGGGGCGAGGGGGATTCGAACCCCAAACCTCTTGTGTATAGGGCGCGCGCCTTGCCACTGGGGTGGTGATACATCCGTTGATTGAAACACAACCATAAATATACAAGGCTTGCCTTGCTTTTGGCCTGGCCCAAGGCAAGGCAAGGCAAGTTTTGACAAGAAACCGGAAGGTCCATAACTTTCTCATTTCTCCATGGTTGGGGATAAAATTTATATGCATCTGGCCTAGAATTTCACAAGGAATCCAATGGTGGTGGTATTTTTTTCAGATCATGATCCCTCCTCAAAATTCGATAGTGGTTTTGAAATATACCATATTTTGCATTTTCTGTGCTACATCTTGTTACAGGTATGAATAACATGATAAATTGATGCAAACACAACATATATGACATGTAGAAGAGATGCATGATTAGTGGACTTCAAAGCAATGCATATTTTGGAAAGTTCAAGTCATCATGCGTACCTCTTTTTGAGCTTTTGGAGTTTTTTGTGCAATCTGCCAAGTTTCTTGTTCCAGAAATGGGTTGATGCTTTGGACACTCTCAAATGATCCCTTAGAAGCTTTTAGGATGATTGGAATCAGCTGGAACCTGCAAAAACAAAAACTGGCCCTTTCTTGCAAAAGGGGTTAAAATGGCCAAAATAGCAACTCTCTCAAATGGTGTTCTAGATGTTGGGAGCCATTTGGGACAGTTCAAGGATGATATTTGGAGTGTGTTTGAGGTTTTATCTAGTTTGGAAAGTGACTGAATCAAGACATGGCTTGAAAAATGCAAAAAAACCTATTTTAAAGTTTTGAGAGGTAACTTTGAGATTTAAGGATTACAGATCACTTGTGTGAGTTTGGACAGCTTAGATATGACATATTGGAAGTGTTTGGATCACGAGATGTGATGGAAATGCTCTCTAACTCAAAAACTCAGAGTTACCTTGCTAAAGAAGGTTTTTTTGCCTAAAGAAAGTGATTTTAAGGAAAGCATCTGTTTGATGGCTTTGGTGTACTCAAACTGAGTACAAATGAGCTCTATTTATAGTAGAGCAAGTTTGTTTTGGGATCAATAGTGAATGGAAACTGCAGCAGAGGTTTGGCCAATGTTGATAAATAGGAATCCAAGTCTCCTCTAGCCATTGACTAGAGGTTAGAGCACAGAGTCGTGGTTACCTAGTTGTTGGATCATTCTTGACTGAATTCAGTTAGAAATGTGTCAGTCCATGCCACCTTGGTGCACCTATTAAATGCTCCAATCCAAAATTGGAGTCTTGTCCCTCTTTTAGGGATTTCTAGGTTTGGCATGCTACTTCTTGTTCCAAAGACTTTGTAGGCTTGGATCAGTGTTTGTTCCCTTTAGATTTGATCATCGGATGTGTCCAAAGTGATGACAAGGCTTGGAATTATCTGATTTTTCCAAATCGAGTAAAAGTGCAAAATTCTGCCTAGCCTTGGCAGTTTTCAGCAAGGCATATTGCCATTGTCATATCTCATGGCTCAAGTGGAATTTGATGGAGTTCTTAGCCATTTTGGAAAGCCCTCATATGATACAATAACTGTTTGATCATAATTGGTTTTGATACTTTTTGGATCCAAGTGAAAAATGCCCCTACATTTGGAAAAAAGTGAAGGCAGATTCTGACTTAGTGAAAATTTCACTAAGTGTTGGAAAAAAGTGACATTTTCACTTTTCTTGATTTTGATCATTCCATAACTTGAAATCCATGGGGAATTGGAATGAGTGGTATTTGAAGCTTTTGTAGAGGGTAATGTGAGCTACAAATCCAGCTTTGGATGGGAAAAAATGGACTTGTGGTTTAGGAGTTATGATCCTCCAAAGTTGGTACCCTAGCCACTTTGTTCCATAACTTAGAAAATTTTCTAAGTTTTTTATGGTTACCCCTTGTACAAGTTATCCTACTTTTCTTGATTTTTCTTGATGAATGATGATTCCAATCATACATTAACATCATTTTGGGGTCAAAGAACCATAATTGTGAAAAATCTCAAAAAGTCAAAGTTTGACTTTTGTGCACAGTTGACTTTTTATTAGATGAATTCCAAACTGTGCGATCCTCTATAAAATCAAGTCCTTGACCTAAATCAAACTTGATGGATTGATTTCATAGGTATTATAGGGTGTATTGAATCATGTCCTAGGGTTTGGGAGCATGTCATGGTCAAAAGTCAACGATACAGTTGACTTTTCTCGCGAAACCCTAATTGTGGTTCAGATGAAATTGAAACTTGTTGCTCAAGCTTCTTGGATCAATCCATTGTTGCAAATGGATCAATGTGGTGTGTTAGAGACCCTCAAATCATGTCTTGAGGTCTTGACTCAGTTTTGTCCCAAAAGTCAACCTAGGGGTGAATTAGGTCAAGAAACCCTAATTCCTGATTTTTTGATGAATGCTTCCCCTGAGGCTAAATTGACTTGATGATTGGGTTCATGAGATCCCTTGGAGCATCATAGGTTATGCTTTGAAGCATTGGCTCATGCCTAGAGGAAAATTTCCATCTGGAGGCCCTGGTCGACCAAACCCTAATTTGGTGACACTGGCGATCTTAAGGCTTGATCCACCTAGAAGGGAGAAGCCTTGTGCTTAATCCTTGAAGTGGGAGTCCTCTTAATCCTTTGTGGATGTTTGAGAGTCTAGACAAGTTGAAGATCATGTCATTTCTTGATTGATCCTTTGTCTAAGATCTCTGAGAGGGCTTGAAACCCTAAGTCTGATTGTACAATGATGTGAAATATTAGTGGTAAAAATTTGGGGTATGACACCGCTCATCTCTTTGGGGTCTTCTCTAGATCATGGATTTACTCGTGATTTCCCTCCACAATCTGAAGTTTCAGTGTTTTCCCATCAGCAATCACTTCTTGCTCCCCAAGTGGATCCTAGGCCAGAGAGGCCTAAGAAGAAGTTTGATCCTATTCCAATGCCGTGTGCGCAATTGCTTTCTTATTTGCTCGAGCTCAAACTGGTTGAAAGTGTTATTTTGGGACCTCTTCACACAAAGCTTCCTCTGGGATATAATGCTAATGCTAGATGTGAGTTTCACTCTGGGGCACCTGGTCATAATGTTGAAAATTGTACAAGGTTCAAATATAAAGTCCAAGAGCTCATTGACTCAGGGGAAATCAAGTTTACGTCAGTTGGCACTGGTAAACAAGGTGATTTTACTCCCATTGTTGCAAAGGAAGTGGGGACTCCTTCCCTTTCTGTAGGATCCACCTCATGTTATGGATCTCTTCCATAACCTTATGCTTCAGAAGTTCTACGTCAGCAACCCTTGTTTGTGCCTCAGCCGAATGCGGAAAGGAAAGTGCAGGGGCAGATTGGGTGCCCGAATCAGCATTGGTAGCATTACTATCAGCTGCATGGGCAACTCAAACCCAGATGACCCAAGAGGATATTTGATCCTATTCCTATTTCTTATGGTCAGTTGTTTGCTCGCCTGCTCAAAAGCTCTCTGATTCAGTTGAGGAGTACCACGCTAGTGTCGTACCCTATTCCTCCGTACTATGACATGAATGCTAGGTGCAAGTTCCACTCAGGAACGTTTGGGCACACAATTGACGACTGTAATGCGTTCCAACACAAGGTGCAAGATTTGATCGATTCAAAGGTCATCACCTCAGATGGTAACCTCATGAGGTGAAGCCTTTTTATCAGAGTAAGCACCAGATCACAAGAGTGTCATCAGAAGCAATAAGTCTAGATGAAGTCAAGCCTCCTCAATGGCAATCATTAGCTTCCTTTACTGCGTTTTCATATGTAGCTTTCATTTGTTTGTTTAAGCATTGTCTGCATGTAAAAACTTGTTTATGTTTTGAATGATGATTTTAATGCAATAAATTTGTTTTCTTGAAGTGTTTTATTCGTGTTCACTCATTTTAATGTTTGCATGCACTACAATACCCAATTTCTTGCCTAAACTCTTGGAGGGAGGATGATGAAGTGAAAAACGCAAAAATCTCTGGTTGTATATTGTTGGATAGAACTCTGTTGAGGATGTACAGGCATTGTTTCAAATCCCTAAACACTGGAGATATAAGGGAGATAGACCCTCGTTAACCCCTTTTGAGCATTGAAGTAGGAGTTTCTTTCGTACGAAAAAACCCTCACACTTAACCCAGGGGCAGGGTAGGCGTCAGTTAGTTTGACCAAGCGTTCAAATTTTAAAAGGAGTGTGCATCTGAGGATCCATTACCTTCTATTCCACCATCAAGAGGTCAAGAGATGTGAAACCACAATGGTTATCCATCAACAATCAAGGAGTGAGGCAGTCGCAACCCTTTCAAGCAAGTCAGACAAAACGATGTCACACGATTGGTTTAAAAAAGAAGAATCAAAAGAAAAAGAAAAGAAAGAAAGCCCGCTAAGTCAAACTTGAAAACAAGCGACTTAGGCAAAAGTTAGGGCATCCTGCTGGACTTCAAAATCGAAAAACTCAAAAGAGTCAGTCCAGGCAAAAATTAGGGATCAAAAAGCAAAAGAATGAAAAGCAAAAAGCGAAAAGGATTACAAAAGAAAAATCCTCAAACAAGAACAAATTCGTGTGATTACAGACACAAAAGACAAGAGGGGTGATTGTTACTCCAAAACCTCATTAGGTCTCAAACCATCAGTGCATGGATTCCTAAAAGATCATGAAATCTTTTTGAGAGATGAGCGCTGGCACCAAATTAGCTGAACGTAGGACTGGAGAACATCACGAAGAGTGGGTGGGCACTGATAAACTTTGAGCCTTAAATCCTTTTTTCTCAAAACCATGAACCAGGCCACAGTACAAACCTCAAAAGTCCTAATTGAAACAGGGTTTATTCCGAAGGCGTACTTCACCGAGATAGCGTTCCTGACTCCCATGAGTTGTTCTAATAAGATTTTTGTTGGTATTGCATGTGCGTATTGTTTTCCATTCAAAAATCAATGTCGTATTCTAAGCAGTGATTCGCTCACGTGGCCTTGCAACATCTTTTCAATAAAAACTTCGAGATTAATATGCATGTTACATTAGATTTCTCATTCTTAGAATGAACATTTTCTGCTTGTATACATGTGCTTAAGCATCAGGGAAGCTTACATAATGAACGCCAGTCGAGAGGCTCGATCCTGCCAAGTTGAGATACTTGAAAACTCCGAAGGACAGCCATGTCAAGGGGCATGTGGCCAAGAGGTTGTGCATAGCCCAGGCGTTCCCGGTGAATGGTGATAAGATACAGTCAATCTGGAATAGTCACATTGAAAATTTTCCCTGAAGCAGCTAAAAGGGAGCAATCACGTCGAGATTCGACAAATCTCTCGAAGACCAGTCGGTTAGGGGCAAATTCACTTCAAGGCTCGTACTGGGGCAGACCACCTCAAGAGCACGAGAAGTTATCCAATCCTGAGGACGATCAGTTGAAAGCATCTCGTCAAGGTACGAGATACCGGGGAAGAATATTTCCAGTCATTGCAAACCCTTTCGAGGCAAGTTACTTTGTAGATATGCAGTCTGGGGTAGTTATGTCGAGATTTGATAAATCTCTCTAAGAGTTTGAAGACCCTGGGGCAGTGTGAATGCCCGGTCTTCTATAAAATCCTCTTGAGATGATTTCTTCCATTAGACCCTGTGGTCTGGGGCAAGTGGAAAGTTCAAGGGACCGTTGGTCGGGTATGGAGGCCAGTATGTAGTTGATCAGAGGAGGCGTGAAACACCCAATATTGTTTCTCCCCAGTAGAGCTACTCTCCTCAGCGTTGAAATTTCATCATCCCCAGCAGATTATTGCTCTCCACAACCAGAGTATAGAGAATTATTTCCACAGCTAGAGTTGTGGTTGATTTATTACTCCCCCACCAAGCGTTCAGGAGTTGATGTTGTTGCATCCCCAGCAGGAGACTCATGGAATATTTTCCTTCTTTGGACAAAGATATTATTTCCCTACAGAGTCTAAACACCCATTCTCCTCAGCCAGTCAGGAAATTTTTTTCTCATTAGTAACTGTATGATCAGATCTCCAACATATGAGTAAGCTTGATGTTATCCCCTAGCAGAGTTGATGTCGTCAACCACCGTTCCCCAAGCAGATTTGTTGGCAGTGACTGGTGTTTCCCAACAGGGTGAAGGTAAGGGCATCACCCAGCAGCAGGTTAAGTTTAGTAATATCCCTAAGCAGGTTCGCAATTATTGACTTGTCTCCCCAAGCAGAGTTTGGTGGTGATCTTCGCAGTGGTTTGTTCAACAGCGGTTGATATCCCCAGCAGGTTTTAAGTCCAATTGTTATTGGCATCTTTCAGATCCAGGTTTTGAGTTATATCTTCGGTAGAAGTCATTGGTAATCCCCAGGAAGAAAATTATCTTTGGGTTCCACCTTCAATATTCATTTTTTATCCATCTCCAACAGAGTGGAATTTCTCTCGGAGTTTTCATCTCCAGCAGAGTTGGAGATCAGGAAGTCGTTCAGTGAAATCTTCCTCAGCATGGTCTTTTAATTCAGAGGACAATTTAGTTTTCATCCGCGGTGGAGTTGCCTTCGTCTTCAGCATTTATTTTGTTGGAGCGCCTCTTTTACATTGCATAAGCATTTGTACATGGCATCCTCCTAAACGCGTAGCATTTCCATTTCGCATGGAGCATTACGCCATAGAAAAATTCAAACATATGCATTTGAAGCATAAGCCATGTTTGATATCTTTTACCAGATTATTTTCCCGGCAGAAAGTGATGTGACTCGGGAGATGTTGTTTAACATTATACCGCAGCCTGTGGATTCGTCCTTCTTACTGTTGTTCCTTCCTATACTCCCCTACAGAGTTGTCTGTTTAGATTTCTCTTTCCCCAGCAGAGTCATCTTTGTAGATCTGTTGATTCTACTTATCTTGGGTTTGAAATTCCACCTTCGGCTTGGTCTTTCTTTTCGAGTTCGCCTTCGGCCGTCCTCGTGTTACCCTATGTTTGAAAGTCCACCTTCGGCTTGGTCTTTCTTTTTTGAGTTCGCGTTCGGCCTTCCTCGTATTATCTTGGGTTTGAAAGTCCACCTTTGGCTTAGTCTTTCTTTTCGAGTTCGCCTTCGGCCATCCTCGTGTTACCCTTTGTTTGAAAGTCCACCTTCGGCTTGGTCTTTCTCTTTTCGAGTTCGCCTTCGGCCGTACTCGTATTATGTTGTTTGAAAGTCTACCTTCGGCTTAGTCTTTCTTTGAAATTCCACCTTCGGCTTGGTCTTTCTTTTCGAGTTCGCCTTCGGTCGTCCTCGTGTTACCCTTTGTTTGAAAGTCCACCTTCGGCTTGGTCTTTCTTTTTTCGAGTTCGCCTTCGGCCGTACTCGTATTATGTTGTTTGAAAGTCTACCTTCAGCTTAGTCTTTCTTTGAAATTCCACCTTCAACTTGGTCTTTCTTTTCGATTTCGCCTTCGGCCATACTCGTATTATGTTGTTTGAAAGTCTACCTTCGGCTTAGTCTTTCTTTGAAAGTCCACCTTCGGCTTGGTCTTTCTTTTTTCGAGTTCGCCTTCGGCCGTACTCGTATTATGTTGTTGAAAGTATACCTTCGGCTTAGTCTTTCTTTAAAATTCCTGCTTCGGCTTGGTCTTTATTTTCGAGTTCGCCTTCGCTCGTACTCATATTATGTTGTTTGAAAGTCTACCTTCGGCTTAGCCTTTCTTTGAAAGTCCACCTTCGGCTTGGTCTTTCTTTTTTCGAGTTCGCCTTCGGCCGTACTCGTATTATGTTGTTTGAAAGTCTACCTTCGGCTTAGTCTTTCTTTGAAAGTCCACCTTCGGCTTGGTATTTCTTTTCGAGTTCGCCTTCGGCCGTACTCGTATTAAGTTGTTTGAAAGTCTACCTTCGGCTTAGTCTTTCTTTGAAAGTCCACCTTAGGCTTGGTCTTTCTTTTCGAGTTTGCCTTCGGCCGTACTCGTATTATGTTGTTTGAAAGTCTACCTTCGTCTTGGTCTTTCTTTGAAAGGCCACCTTCGGCTTGGTCTTTCTTTTTCGAGTTCGCCTTCGGCCGTCCTCGTACCCTTTGTTGTTGAAAGTCCACCTTCGGCTTGGTCTTTCTTTTTCGATTTCTCCTTTGGCCATCCTCGTATTATCTTGGGTTTGAAGGTTTACCTTCGGCTTAGTCTTTCTTTTCGAGTTCGCCTTCGGCCGTCCTCATACCCTTTGTTGTTGAAAGTCCACCTTCGGCTTGGTCTTTCTTTTCGAGTTCGCCTTCGGCCATTCTTGTATCCTTCGGGTTTGAAAGTCCACCTTCGGCTTGGTCTTTCTTTTCGAGTTCGCCTTTGGCCGTCCTCGTACCCTTTGTTTGAAAGTCTACCTTCGGCTTAATCTTTCTTTGAAAGTCCACCTTTGGCTAGGTCTTTCTTTTTCGAGTTCGTCTTCGGCTGTCCTCATATTATGTTGTTTGTAAGTCTACCTTCGGCTTAGTCTTTCTTTGAAAGTCCACCTTTGTCTTGGTTTTTCTTTTTCGAGTTCGCCTTCGGCCGTCCTCATACTCTTTGTTTGAAAGTCCACCTTCGACTTGGTCTTTCTTTTCGAGTTCGCCTTCGGCCGTCTTCGTATCCTTATTTTGAAAGTCCACCCTCGGCTTGGTCTTTCTTTTCGAGTTCGCCTTCGGCCGTTCTCGTTTCTTTTATTGGTTAGCCCGCCTTCGGCCGGTCTTGTCTTCCCAGCATAGTTCGCCTTCGGCCGGTATTTCTTTTTAGATATCGCCTTTGGCCTTCCTCGTGAACATTCTATTTCATAATACCCACAGGTTGCAAATTTCCAGGTTATTTTGGTATTCAATCTCCGTGTATCCCGATTGTCTGGAAGCCTTTGCTCCCATACCCTCGGATCCAAGAAGTTTGAATAGGGGCAGCTGTAACACCTCAAAATTTTCCCTCATGGTTTTAACTTTAATTGGCTTATGTTTCATTTCATTCTTTGCATTATCATCTTTGCATATCATTGGTTCTTAGCATGGGATCAAGGTATATGAGCCAACTCAAGGGAAGAAGATGTTTCCCAGAACTTCAAGCAAAGATCTTGCATATTGTCCAAGATGTGAAGAAGAGAAAAAATCCATGATACTATCAATAATTGGGCCACAAGGGAACTCAAGGTATTTTATTGATCCATCACCTCATCATGTGATCAATATTGGCAAGAAATCTCAAGAGAATCACATTCTCCTAACCAATGCAAAATTAGGGTTTAGGGAGAAAAGTCAGTGCAAGTGTGATTTTTGGTCAAAGCTTGATTTTAAGGTTTACCATATGGTTTCAATTGTCTAAGGATGGAGTATTGACCATTGGTTCATTTCAGAAGGTTTTCAATTGATCAATTGGTTGAGAATTAATCATATTGGGGAAAAGTCAACTGTGCAGAGGAAAAAGTCAACTCCTAACTTTTTGAGGTCAAAATCTTGTTTCTCATGTCAAATATGTCCATTTATGGAGATTTAACCAAGAAATATCAAGAGATTCACAAGAAATCAAAAGATATGGAAAGTTGCTAAAAATAGAAATTAGGATTTCCTAATATAGCAAGTTTTGGCAAGCTGAACCATCATCTTTGGAGCTCTCTTTCTTCATGATACCAGTTTTAAGTTGAAAATTTCAAGAGGCCTAATTAAAGTTCACATTCTAACCTTCAAAACCATAGCAAGAACTCCTCCATTGGATTAAAATTGAAGGAGTTATGATTGTTCAAAGTTGGAGGCTTGTAAGGCATTTTGGGCAAGGCAGGCAGGTCATGGACGAGCTGGCTCGGAGTAATTTGATCAAACACCTTATGTGCATGCAGGGTCCAAGTTCATGGAAAAAATACTCTATGATGGAGGCTTCAAATGAAAAAATGTTCAACATAAGTTTTGTTGCTCTCAATCTCCTTTACAACTTTGATGTTGGGGAATTTTTCATATGATCAACCATTTGGGAGATATGGAGGGTTAAAGTAAGGGTCTCAAACTGATTCGTTTCACACACATGGCTGGGCACAAACCAAGGCAAGTTGGTCAACCAACTCAGTTATGACCAAGCATCTCCATGATCATTTTTAGACTTCTTGAAGGATTCAATTGCAATTGTCATTGACACCAATCTTGTTCTTCTTCATTTCCTCTTTCCAAAGAGCCAAAGAACTTGTCAATCTATCCACTACTCATGGAGATTCAATGCTCCAAAGTCATCATCATGTCATCTGTTTTTCTTCCACATCAAGTAAGGAAAAATACAAGGTTGTTCACTTGTTTTGCTTGCCTTTATTGCATCATGCGCATCATTTATTTCATGCCAGGTTCATGTCATCAAACATTGCCATATAAAGCCAAGCAACCTCTTACATACCATGCACACTCATGTACACTATTTCCTCTTTTGTTCAAACCAAAAAAAAGAAGAAACTTAGTGGATAAGTTGCTGCTGCAAGTTCAGTGATACATCACCACCTTTCATTTCCAAAATCACACCATATGATATCATGCTCCCTCTCCACACATGAATACAAACCCAAGTTAATCTTCACCACACCTCACTCACTCTCCATTTTCAATTCTTTTCAATTCACTCACTCAGTTAACCCAACCATAGTTCTAACTATCAACCATGACAGTTAGAACTTAACTCAAGATATATAAACCACACTCTAATAGAATTAGGGGGAACTCATCATTCTTCACATTTCTCTGAAATTTTCACACACACACACACTCTCTCTCTCTCTCTCTCTCTCTCTCTCTCTCTCTCTCTCAATTTGCTCTTTCTTCCTCTCGAAGCTTCAACAATCTCTCTCTGTAAGTTTCTCTTTCATTCTTCTTCAAGAAGCATCAATGGAATAGAGGCAGTGAAGCTTAGCACTGCACTTCAGTTTTCTTCATCTTCTTCAACTGAATTTCAAGCACAACAAGCTCTCCCATAGCCTTTATTTGGCTGATTTGAAGCTCAAGCAAACAAAAGGAACCTCCTCTCTGGTCTTCTTGTACTCAAGGATTCATCAAGCTCAGGTTTCTATTTCAAATTTTGTTACCTTTGTTTTGTGAATTTAGAGCTGATTTTGTTGGTTTTGGAGCTCAATAGGAGCCATGTGACCTCTGGCTAGTTGATAGGCACCTTAGGTGCTTAGTTTAAAATTCTAGGGAAAAATGTTTGGCTTCGATTTGATCTGTGTGTACATTGTTTGTGGAATCTAATGATGGATTTGTGTTCTACTTGGAGAGAGGAAGAGAATGGTGTATGGTTTGTCTATTTTTGTGGTGTTTGGAGGTTGGGCACGGTGGCTGCTATCCGGAGAAGACGACCGGAGTCTTCTCCGGCCACCTGAACCTTCAACACGGCAGGAGCCCTAGTATTTCCTCAGATTAAGTCCTGGTCGTTGATCATCTTCAATCCAACGCATGAGACAATGCCAGTGCATTAATGAAGAGCATCCCATGCACGTGCTCTCTTTTCTAAATTATTTTTGAGTTCTTTGATGCCATGTGGTTGTTACATCATTGTTTATCATGAACATGCGTGCAAGTCCACATGATTTGTTCACTTTCCTGATCATCTTGATCTGACTGGATCCAATGGTTCTCAGAGAGTCAACATTTTGACTAAGCACATGATATGCTCTGCAGGCTAAAGCGCGCACTGGGCCTTACACTTTTGATATTCTCGCCCCCTCCTTTTGAGCCCATATCAAGCTTGAACTGTGTATTTGCTATCTATGCACCCCCTGGCCATTTCTATTTGTTTTTTATTTTCTTTTCATAATTGTTTTCTTTTTAATTTTTAAAAATACTTATGCATACTTATAAATTCCAAATAAATTCATGAGACATCCTAACACAATTAACTAATTTTTGACAATTTAATTTTCCATTTTTGGTTTAATTTTCTATTTTTCATGAATTTTTCATTGTTTTGCATTTTGTTGGAGCTTTGTTCATGACACATGATGCATTGATGAATTATTTGCCATATGGGTGAGTTGAATTTTCACCTGAAAATTGATACATACTTTTGTGACATCTTGAGGCACTTTTTGAAATTTTTTTGGTTTTTTAAAATCATTTTTGATTGATTTTTGAATGTCACATTTGTGCATAATCGTTGTGCTATTTGAGTGAACTTGTGAAGCATGTTTGAGCATGATCCTTAATGATTTTTGATCCATTATTTTGAGACATGTTTACTTTCTGTTTGTATCTTAACTCACTTCCCTCCTTCCAATTTTCTTGTCCTCTTAACATGTTCTTTGTGAATTCATAAATGCATCCTTGTTTATGTGAATGTTAAAGACCATATGCTAGGGTTTTGATATGCATTGTATGCAATCCACTTTGATACTTGTTGAGACCTCTTGATACATGTTGTGTGAACATTATAGGTCCTTTTTATCATATTATAGGTCATTACTTGTTCATCTTGGATTGACTTGTACGCACTTATTCAAACTTGAATTGTTTTGTGGACTTGTGCTTATCTTCTTACATGTCTTTGATGACTTGTCTTTATTAATGCTTGTGTGATATTGTACATCCATGAAAACATGATTCACATGCTTTTTGTGATCATTTTCAATCATATGTCATGATTTCTAATTGCATCTTGCATGTCTCCTAAGTTCATAAACATGTGAATACTTGTTTTACTTTACTTGTGCATGTTTGCATATACTTTTGAACTAGCATTAACATGAGACTTATGTGTACTTTGTGTGCTCATCCTTGAATTTTAAATGTCATCTCACATGTCATATGCTACTGACTTGCATTCATTTCCATGTATGTTCATCTTGCATCTTCATTCTTTACTTGTGTTACAAGTATGCCTAAATGTATGAACTTGTATGATGTTTGCTTTCACTTCTTCTTGCTTAATCATTCTCCTTGCTTGCATTCATGATTCACATGCCATCTTAATGACATCTCCATACCTTCATAAATATCATTCAATTCTGACTTTAATGTTTGTAGTTGCATTTATTCATGTTTATGAACCATATGCTTTCATCTTGCATAGTTAGTACATAACTTGCCTTTGTATGATCTTTTGATACATAGTTTGACATTGCTTGGTTTCATTTGGCATGTTAACCTTAGTAGGATACCTTGACATATACCTACTGCCCTTGGGTGGTCCTTAACCCTTATGACCCTTTCCTTTTAATTCAAACTTTGTTTACTTCTTATGTTGTTTTTTTAAGACAACTAACATTGTTTGCTTTACTTTCTACCACTTGTATTCAATACTTGTGTTTATTTTGTGCTAACCTTTTGTATAGGGGCAGAGGTAAGACATATGAGTATGTGGATGCTTATCCATGCTCATTCCTCCTTTCATCTCATCTCTTTTACTTCTCTTTTATGTGTGGATTACATGATATAATGCTTGATTGTGTAGAACTTCTTCACATTCCTTTGGCATCCTAGCTCATCCTTAATTTTTGATTAAGGTGAGGTAGGATAAGCATTAGGTAATGCAATCCCTACTTGTTCTTTAGGTAGTTTCTTTTCTTACCTTAACTATAGGGCCACCTTTGCATGATAACATTAGGATAGAACTCCCCTTAGTGTTTTCTTTTCCTTGAGTCCTCTCTTCTCTCTCTTAAAGAAAAATCTCAAAAAACACTTAACAATTAAAAGTGTGCTTCGTGTGCCACGAGCCTTAAGTACATAGTATACTTTGTTGCGCGAGGCATGTGACTCGTTACGCAAAGTACTTACTACGTCATAGACTTTAACACGAGGCATACCGCAAACAAAAAATCAAAACACTTCTGTCTAAAAAACACAAAAACAAACTCAAACCTTTTCATCCTTGGAATTTTTAAGTTTCCAATCATTTTCAGAAAAGGGCACTTTATTTTCCATTTTGTCGCAAATAGGCATCGAACCTAACTGTCGGACACGAACTTAACGTCGCTCATAAAAACACTAAGACCTTGTTAGGTCGAACTACGACTGCTCTGATTTCCTCTCTCTAGTTAGATTGAGGATACATAGGCACAAGACGGCGATGTCTTGGCGAGCAACCTCCCCCCTTAGTTCGTGTCTGAACTACTTTGACTCTGACTTTCCCACTACACAAGGGAATACGTAGGCGTAGGATGCCGATGTCCTATCGAGTCACGTATTTTTCTTTTCTTCCTCGTTTCTTCGTTCTTTTTCGTTCTTGTTCCCATCCCTTTCCAGTAGCAGTGGAGCTCCAAATGACGACGCCCTTTGATCGAGACAACATGCGTGGATCCCACCGAGTACGATGGACGCGTGGGGTGCTAATACCTTCCCCTCGCGTAACCAACTCCCTTACCCGTTTCTCTTGGTCACGAGACCATGCTTTTCTTTTCCCTCAGGTTTACGCAGTGTTTCCTTTCCCTCTCTTGGGATAAATACACATTGCTGGCGACTCTGTTTCCGCGCCACTTTCACGTTTGTACCTAGATGAAAATCCCAAGAGCGACAGTAGTCCTGGATCCATCCAAGATCCATATGACGCTGGAGGGCCTCTTGTACAAAAGAGCATCCCTGTTTATTTACCGAGCAAATCAGACAGAAATTGTAATCGTGTCGTCGCAGATTATGATACTGGCTTTGCCTTGAGTGCATTACTGCCAAGTTGATATTCATCGCACGGATGTCGTGGTTCTGAATGATGTTGGAATTTACATAAGTCATGTTGACCCCACGAATTCTGTGCTCTTGGATCCATCCGAGATCCAATTGTTCCTGTAGAGCTGATTGCACCACAGAACATCCTTGGTTGTCTTTAGAGAAGATATTACACTGATGATAATTATGAGGTGGTATATGGCCATACCCACTCTGTCTGCAATGCATCTTGACTAGATTGGTCCTCAATAAGAGTACATCATGAATCTGATAGCTGTCGTTAGACTCCCCCTCTATCAAATTGACTGCAGATTTCTCGTGTTGAGGCAACGGGTTCGTGAGAACATTTGGATTTGTATCTTTGAACGATAAGACCCCTATCCTAATAAGCTTTTGTACGTCGGACTTGAAACTGAGACAGTTTTCTATGTTATGCCCTGGTCCTCCTTGATGGTAAGGGCAAGTCTGATCCGCCTTGAACCAAAAAGGCAGATTTTTTGGTACTGTAAGAGGAGACTTGGTTTGACATGCCCCTTGACCAGTAAGAGTGGAAACAGTTCTGCGTACAACATGGGTATAGGGACGATCCCTGGTGGTCGCATTGTATTGTTGTTGTTGTACTGAGGACGAGCCTATTGAAGAGGCTGTTGTGCCCTTTGCTGATATTATTGTTGATTCGGTTGGCTCTACGCAACCTGAGGTTTATAGCATGAGTTACAGCTGCTACTGGTTGGTATCATCGCCTTTGCTTTCCGAGAGATATATTCCCAATATCCTGCTCTTTTTTCTTAGGGAGAGCATTACCGTATCGTTTTGTACTACTTGATGGTCCAACGTCTTTAACTAAACGTCCTTCTCGGACGACTTCCTCAAGACGAACTCCCATGCCCACCATATCGGTGAAGTCACTGGGCGCACTGGCAACCATTCCGTCGTAGTAAAATGAGCTTAAGGTTTTCAAGAAGATCTTTGTCATCTATTTTTCCTTAAGAGGTGGACAAATCTGGGCGGCGACTTCACGCCATCTCTGAGCGTACTCCTTAAAGGTTTCCTTGTCCTTCTGCGACATGGCTCTGAGTTAATCTCTGTCCGGTGCCATGTCCAGGTTATACTTATACTGCTGAACGAAAGCAGCGCCAAGATCTCTGAAAGTAGCAATCTTAGTGCGGTTTAAACCCATGTACCATTTGAGTGTGTCACCGGTTAAACTATCCTGAAAGTAGTGAATCAGTAGCTCCTAGTTCTTTGTCTGAGTTGACATTCGCCGAGCGTACATCACCAAATGGCTTTAAGGGCAAGAGTTACCCTTGTACTTTTCGAATTCGGGCACTTTAAACTTGTACGGAACTTTCACATTGGGGACCAAGCAAAGGTGTGCGGCGTCTTTTCCTAATAGATCCTGATTGCGAATGGCTAGCATTTCTTTATGCATTTCCAGGAACTGTTCCTGGAACTCATTCATTCTGTCGAACATACTTTCGTTTCCACCAGAAGGTATCTGTGGAATCTGTCCTTCTAGGACAGTGTGTACCACGGGTGGTGGTACAGTCATTACGGCAGAGACTCTTGGTTCCTCCTGAAGTATGTAACCTTCAGGAGTTACTGTCATGCCCCTGGCATCTTCGCCTTCCCAAAGTTTGTAACCTTCAGGCCCAGCGGTTCCTGCTACAGTTTTCGGATCTTCAATGATCAGGGGAATATATCCTTCTGGTACATAGTTGAGTGGCATGCCCCAAGGACGATCTTTCGGCATTTTATACCTAGGATCATACATCTCCACTATGGGCGTAGATGTGATCTCTGAGATCACAATCCGTTGTTGTTGCATCTGAGCTTCTACTAGAGCTTTCATGTTGTTATGAAGATTTCTCAGATCTTCTTTTAGAGTGTAGATCTCTTATCTCAACTTTCTGTTCTCTTCCTCGAGATCATCCATCTTTTTCTGTCGATTGGCCCGAGTATTGTATGAATGAGACACTTTGACTCTAGAATCGAGACACAAACGTGAGATTCGCAGGAAAGAAGAATGCATTTATGCGAGAATGATGAATGATATGCAATGATTAATATTAATTATTTTTGTTATTTAATTAAAAGAAACTTCGACAATAGGATTGCAAATATCAAACAGAGGGGAAACCCCGTTTTATTGAATTCAAAGATTGCGGAAATGGAAATACAGTAGATTACAAAGTGTTGTAAAAGGAAATGCCTAAACTAAAGGGTCCCGAGTCCTCTCTGAGGAGAGCTCAGGTGCTGGTTCGGTGCTTTCCTTTTCTTTGACCGGGGCTCTTGAGCCTTTGTCGGGTTGTCATTCCTTTGCCAAGTGAAAGGAGCAAGCAAATTCCTCTGGTCATCCTGATTTTCTACAGCATGTTGCTCTAAAATCTCAATCAGAGCATCTTTTTCTTTCAATAGCAGCTGTATTTTCTTACACTCCACATTGAGAATGCGGTACTTGTTCCTCCAAGACCTCTTCTCCTGCTGAACTTTGTTGAGAGTAACTTGAAGTTTTTCTGTATCAGACATAAAATAAAGGACAGAGTCCCTTAACGGAAGAACTTCCTGACGAGGGTAAGGCATCCTCAGCTTAAGAGCCCTAATTTGTACCCAGTGGAGATAAGGCTCCACCGAGACACAATCTGGTTTTCCTAGAGACTCTTTTCCTTTCTTATGAACGTGTTTCCAAGCGTGCACTATTTCTATCTTTAGTGCCCTGTCATTTTCTCCTTCCTTGAAGAAAAGACCTTCCAGATGAGCATTACGGGGGACATGCCTCATTGGGTATCCAAATTGACGACGAACTAACACCGGATGATTATTGATTCCCCCCCTTAGTTCCTATAAGGGGTACATTTGGGAAGTTTCCACAACGGTCAATGATCCTAATCCCGTCATAGATTCGATTGTACCAATCAATGTAAGAGTTGGTAAGAGACATGATTCTCTACAACCAACGTAAAGTACTTTTTTGATCCCAAAATGCAGCAGACTTGGGCAAATGGGAAATGAACCATTTGTAAAGCAGGGGTACACAGCATGTAATCATTCTTCCGTTGTATAAATTCCTTAAGTGTACAGAATGATACGCATCTGCGAGTAAGGTTGGTACGGGATTTCCAATCAGACATATCTTAATGGCATTGATATCTACAAAGTTATCGATGTTGGGAAACAAAAATAACCCGTAGGTGAGAAAAACAAAGATGCTCTCGAAAGCAGGCACATTCCCTATACTGGCAAAGTACATGGATTTCTTTATCAAAAACTGGGCTGGAAAACCCTGGATACCACCCTTAGTGGTCATGTGAGTCCTGACCTCTGACTCGTCCAAATAAATTGCTCTTCCAATGGTTTGATCTTTTGGAATTTCTTCCAGTCCAGAAAAGGGAGCTTGATCAGTACTATGTAAATCATTCAGGTGAGAATACTCCTCCAGTGTTGGTGCTAGCTGATAATCCGGGAATGTGAAACAGTGATAAACTGAATCGTAGAACTGGATTAGTGTGGACAGGATTCCTTCAATTACATGGACCCTTAATAGGGACAACAGTCCTCCATAATTGGCTCTGAAAGCCACATGGTTGGTGATCATTCTCGCCAAACCTCTTAAATCATCTAATTTTGGAACCTTGAAGGTATACTTGTGAGTTTTCCTTCTACCAAAATCCATTAGCAATCTCCTTATCTGACATTTGCAATCATTGTCTTAGTTTAATTTAAAAAAGAGAGACTAGAAGAGAAATTTTTCTTTGTTTAAATGTTTTTTAAATGAATTTATGAATACAACACACAAAAACATAGAAAAACATGGGGTCAAAGGGTCGGTGTCATGAAGTCAAGGCTCTACCCATCCCCAAAGGTTTATACTGGTGATTTTTTGTACCTGTCCGCAAAATCATTGACCCCTCTTGGGATAACAACAACAAGCGGATCGCCAGCGAGCTGATGTATCTTAGAGTGATCTCAAATGAGGGTAGTTTCGCATGACAACTATTCTCGATAGCTTCCGCACTATAAAATGGTTCCAGTCTACTAAAACCCCAGCTTCTCAGATAACCCAATCGACCACACTACTTTCAACAACCGAAGTCGTATAGGTAATGCATATGCAAAGGGAGTCTCCACTGAGTTTGATGGTCGACCGAGAACTCTTAACTGGGATTCACTCCCCGTAAGATTACCCGTATAATGCCATCCCCTATCTTAGGTGTATACTCAATCTTTCCACATGCGACATCACACGCATTACCATTAGCAGAAAAATAAACACTAATATCAATTAGGAAAAGCAGTATATATATTGGTCTTAATATCCTAGACCTCTAATCTTATGATCCTATACAGACAATGACTCCCCAACAGAGTCGTCATTTCTGTAGTGTTTGGTGAATTTAAGGCCTTCACCTTAAAAGAGGCTAGAAAGAATGCCTCCCACTGTGGTCGCTATTTTTCTGTAGCGCGATTTTTATGGTTTTGAATAACTATCACTTTGGTACTACAGTTTGATTCATTTTTTATCCTGTTGAGCTGATTAAGGAAGGGAAATAGATGTCTCCAATTAACCCTGCTCGCAAACTGAGATTAAACAGTCAAAACTGTTAGTTTAGAGATGCTATCAAAATAAGGGGTTCGCTTTTTAGGGTTATTTGCTTAAAAACAGTGTCTAGACTAGGTTTCTGGTAAGGTATTAGGTCTGATGCTTTTGATGGATATATGAAGGTACTGAATTTTGGGTTTTTTTTGTTAGTATGCTCGCTAAGATTTTTGCAATCTTATGCTTACGTATTCCCGAAACAGGGAAATCAGAGCGATCGTAGTTCCTCCTATTCTATGGGAGGAAAAAGGTTGTTTTGGTGTCTTATTCAAAGCCCAAGACATGAAGCTAAAGGTGGTTTGTATCTTGTTCAAAGCCCAAGATGTGAAGCTAAAGGGTTTTGGATGAGAGAGAATTTGTCATCTCTAAAGAGGAGTTGTTGATGCTTGTATGCTGTGAGCAAGGCAAAAATTTGATGCTAAAAGGTTGATTGACTCAACTGAGGTTTCCATATACAAATCCTAAGAGGAGGCGGGTGACCCAGCAAGAGGGTGTTTTTATCTGTCCTATATAAAGCCCAAGACGGAGGCTAAAAAGGTGGACTCAACAAGAGAGTCTGTTTGACAGGTGATTGACTCAACAAGAGAGTCTTTTATACTCAACAAGAGAGTGTTTTGTTGTCTCGTACGAAGCCCGAGATAGAGGCTAAAAGGAGATTGACTCAACAAGAGAGTCTTTTATACTCAACAAAAGAGTGTTTTGCTGTCTCGTACGAAGCCCGAGATGAAGGCTAAAAGGAGATTGACTCAACAAGAGACTTTTTTATACTCAACAAGAGAGTGTTTTATA
Organism: Lathyrus tuberosus; assembly: GCA_022829125.1. NCBI lineage: Eukaryota > Viridiplantae > Streptophyta > Magnoliopsida > Fabales > Fabaceae > Lathyrus > Lathyrus tuberosus. The sequence goes on from JALAZF010000250.1 coordinate 7,762,051, forward strand.
TGTGTCTTGTATGAAGCCCAAGACGGAGGCTAAAAGTTGACTCAACAAGAGAATCTTTTATACTCAACAAGAGAGTGGGTTTTTATATGTCTTGTACCAAACCCAAGACGGAGGCTAAAAGGGAGACTGACTCAACAAGAGAGTCTGAAAAGGTTAGCTCCACTAGGGAGAGTCATTGTACAAAGCCCAAGAGGAGGCTATGTTACTGCTGAGGATCAGATCCATAGGCAGGCCCAAGGGCGGGGAACTCTCATGAGAGAGACTGGGTTTCAGAGTGATCCGTGTTTTTTCCTATGTTTGAAAGGAACTTGAGAATGTCTTTGAGACTCAAGGGGGTTTAGACTGTCCAAGTCTAGAGTTTTATCTATTATACAATGCCTAAGAGGAGGCACGGGCATTAAGGGATGAGTATCAACCCTAAAGTGGCCAGAGGTTTGACACTGGAAAGACTGTTCTAGCAAAGGATGACTAAGTTCTTGTCTTATACCTCTAAGAGGTTGTTAGGGTCCTTGTATTAAGCCCAAGAGAAGGCATGAGAACTTCTAAGAAGCCGAAGGGTCCTTGTACAATGCCCAAGAGGAGGCGGGGATGCTTTTAGGAAGCCTGTGGGTCCCCAAACCAAGAGAAGTTCAAGAAATGTACTTCACAGAGAAGAGATCATTCTAGGAAAGTTCGAGAATTTGGAAGAAACTCAAGAGATGCTATTCACGAAGAATAGATCAACTCTGGGGAGTAGAGTTTCTTTGACAATTTCTAAGAGTGACAGTCTGAGAAAAGGTTCACCGAGAATACTGCCTTTCTCTTTGTTCCATATTATTTAACCCTAAGAGAAGGGAATACTGTATCTGGAATCCTACGGGGGATCTAGTTTTGTTTGTATTTAAGAGTGGTCAACAGGGCTTTACCTAGTTCTAGACGTAGTTGTCGGGGAAAACTCTAAATAACTATACTAGTATTACATAGTGGATATGTGACAAGTATATAAAAGGATGTGAAATGAGACTTACAGTGAAACAACCCCACAATACAGTTATATACATATGAAAGCGGATAAACGCTTACCCGTTGTAGAGCTTCCATGTTGTTTTGTTAGTTATTCAACAAAGAAAGTTTTGATAACAACAAATATTTGAATTCAAAATCAAAGGAGAAAGTACTTTGAAAAGATTGTTAGGGCTTACAGCTCAAGGAGAGGCCCAAGTTTTAACGATGATTGCACCGTTTTTTTGAAAATCGTACAGAGGGACTTATACAATATGTGAGGCCCAAAAGTTTTTATGTACAAGGGATGGGACTTAAAACTCAAGGAAAAGCCCAGGGTTATTTTGTTTTAAACTGGCGATCGCGCCGAGATTTTGAAAACACAGTGGGTCTTATACAATACCTGAGGCCCAAATCATTTTGGTTTCAAAAAAAGGGGTTGGGTCTTACACTCTATTAGAGGCCCAAAGAAATTTAAAGAAAAGAAATGGGGCTTATAACACGAGGGTAGGCCCAGATGATTTGATTTTGAACTGGCGATTGCGCCGAGATTTTTCTTTTAACACAGAGGGACTTATACAATATCTGAGGCCCAAAATTGTTTTGGTTAAAAGGGGATTGGGTCTTACACTCTATTAGAGGCCCAAAGAGTTATTTTTATACAAGAGATGGGACGTACAACTCAAGGAGAGGCCCAGGGTTTTTGTTAAAAAGGCGACGATTGTGCCGAACTTTTTGAGGGTATCGGGACTTATACAATACACTGAGGCCCAAAATGGTTTTATTTACTAAGGGATTGGGTCTTACACTCTATTAGAGGCCCATGAGTGTTTGAAAATGCTTGATGAGGGTGGAATCAATCAAAACCCTAATTTCATCATTTTTAAAAGTAAATTCTCCAAGAAAATCAATAAAAAATTATAAAACACCATTTAAGCTTGAATAAACAACTTGTGATTTTTGTTTAAGGTTTGAAAAATGAGGTCTTAATCACAAGATGAATTAAAACTCATTTGGTTTTGATTTTTCAAGGTGAATATTCACTTTTAAAATGTTTAAAACAATTAAAAATGAATTTATTCATAGAAATACCAACTATATTAAATAAATAATATTAATTTTATTTTTTTGTGGATAACATATTTCAATATTTTTGTGATTTTTTGCAAAAAGAACCAATAAAAAATAATTAAAATTGATGAAGTTATTAATTTTCAAATCATTAAAAATAATAAGAAAAATAATAAAATATGAAAAAGTGGTAAAAAAGAGGATCTGGGGCGAGGGGGATTCGAACCCCAGACCTCTTGTGTGCAGTGTGCACGCCCTACCACTGGGGTGGTGATACATTCGTGTATCAAACCCCAGCCACAAATATATAAGGCTTGCCTTGTTTTTGGTCTGGCCAAGGCAAGGCAAGACAAGATTTTGGCCAAAAACGTGAAGCTTGTAAATTTTCTCATTTCTCCATGGATTGGGACAAAATTTAGGTCTATCCTGCCTAGAATTTCCCAAGGAATCCAATGGTGGTGGTGGTTTTTTTCAGATGAGGTCCCCATTTTAAAACCCGATTGTGATTTTGAAATAGGGCTCCCTTTGCATTTTCTGTGCTACCTCATGGTACAAACATGAATCACATGATGAATTAGTCCAAACACAACATATATAACATGTATAAGATGTGCATGATCAGTGGACCTCAAAGCAAGGCATATTTTAAAGAGTTCAAGTTGAGATGCTTACCTCTTTAGGAGCTTTTTGGGCAACCTGTCAAGTGCCTTGTTTCAGAAATGTTTTGATGCTTTGAACACTCTCAAATGATCCCTTAGAAACTTTTAGGATGATTGGAATCAGCTGGAAACCTCAGGAATGGAAATTGGCCCTTTCTTGCAAAAGGGGCAAAAGTGGCCAAAATATCAACTCTCTCAAATGGTGTTCCAGATGTGTGGAACCATTTGGGACAGTTCAAGGATGATATTTGGAGTGTGTTTGAGGTTTTATCTGGTTTTAAAAGTGACCGAATCAAGACATGCCTTGAAAAATGCAAAAAAGTCCAATTTTGAGGTTTTGAGATGGGACTTTGTGATTTTGGTGTTACAGGTCACTTGTGAGAGTTTGGACAACTTACATATGACATATTGGATGTGTTTTGATCGTGAGCTGTGATGAAATTGCTCTCTAACTCAAAAACTCATAGTTACCTTGCTAAAGAAGGCATTTTTGCCTAGAGAAAGAGATTTTGAGGAAAGCAAGTGTTGTAGTGCTTTGGTGTACTTAAAGTGAGCACAAATGAGCTCTATTTATAGTAGAGCAAGTTTGTTTTGGCTGTAATAGTGAATGGCAACTGCAGCAGAGGTTTGGAAAATGTTGATCAATAGGAATCCAAGTCTCCTCTAGCCATTGACTAGAGGTTAGAGCACATGCCTATTGTCCCTTGGTTCAGAGATCATCCTTGACTCATTCAGTTGGAAAAGGCTCAGTTCATGCCACCTTGGTGCATCCATTGAATGCTCCAAAACAAAATTGGAGTCTTGTCCCCTCTTTAGGGTTTTTTAGGTTTGGCATGCTATTTTTAGTTCCAAAGACTTGGGAGGCTTATGGATCAGTGTTTGTCCCTCCTTGGTCCCTCCCTGAGGTGTTTAGATGGATAAACTTGTTTGTCATTTGCACAAATTGTTCAAATCGAGCAAAATGCACAAATCTGCCTAGTTATGACAGTTGCAACAAGGCATCTTGCCACTGTCATAACTCTTAGCTCAAATGGAAATTCATGGGGTTCTTGGCCATTTTGGAAAGCTCTCATATAATACAACATATGTGTGATCATAATTTGTCTTGACACTTTTTGTATCCAAGTTAAAAATGCCCTTACATTTTGGAAAAAGTGAAACAGATTCTGACTTAGTGAAAATTTCACTAAGTGTTGGAAAAAGTGACATTTCATGTTTTCAGCCATTTTGGTCCAACCATAACTCAAAATCCATGATGAATTGGAATGAGGTGTAGTTGACACTATTAAAGTATTCCATGAGAGCTACAAATCCATCTTTGTATCAGCCCAAATGGTTGCTTGGATCTCAAGTTATGATCCTTGGAAGTTGGCACCCTAGCCACTTTGTTCCATAACTTAGAAAATTTCTATGTTTTTTTATGGTTACCCCTTTTACAAGTTATCCCACTTTTCTTGATTTTTCTTGATGAATGATGATTCAAATCACACATTAACATCATTTTAGGGTTAAGGAACCATAATTGATCAAAAAATCAAAAAGTCAAACTTTGACTTTTGGGCACAGTTGACTTTTTATCAGATGAACTCCAAACTGTGCGATCCTCTATAAAATCAAGTCCTTGACCTAAATCAAACTTGATGGATTGATTTCATAGGTGTTATAGGGTGTATTGAATCATGTCCCAAGGTTTGGGAGCATATCTTGGTCAAAAGTCAAAGGCATAGTTGACTTTTTTTCCGCAAAACCATAATTGTGGTTCTGATGAACTTGAAACTTGGGAATCAAGCTTCTTGGATTAATCTATTGTTGCAAATGGATCAATGTGGTGTATTAGAGACCCTCAAATCATGTCTTGAGGTCTTGGCTCATGTTTTTTCCCAAAAGTCAACTTAGGGGTGAATTAGGTAAATAAACCCTAACTCCTGATTTTTAGTGAATGCATCCCCTGAGGCTAAATTGACTTGATGATTGGCTCCATAAGGTCCCATGGAGTATTTTGGGTTATGATTTGAAGCATTGGCTCATGCCCAGAGGAAAATTTCCATCTGGAGGCCTTGGTCGGCCAAAACCCTAATTTGGTGACACTGGCGATCTTGAGGCTTGATCCACCTGGAATACTGCAACATTGTGCTTGATCCTTGATGTGGGAGTCCTCTTGATCCTTTGTGGATGTTTGATAGGTTTAGACAAGTTGAAGATCATGTCATTCCTTGATTGACCCTTTGTCTAAGAGCTCTGAGAGGGCTTGAAACCCTAATCTTTGATAGTGGTGAATGTTCAACAATTCCTTGAGGAGATTGATGAGGCATAAAGGTACATCCATATTGTGATGATAATTTGTACAATGATGGGAGATCTTAGTGGTCAAAGTTTGGGGTATGACACCTAGGTCATAAGTTTAAACATGCATTCAATACTTAAAAATATCTCAATTTGTCATAAGAGTTCATGCCAAACACATTCTTAAAGTTAAGGCAAGCATGGAACAAAACAATGTCTAAACATTTCCATAAAAGCATGTTAATTGTCAAGCAAGTATAAGATGATTCAAGCCAAGTCAAATGGGTATCCAAGCACACATGGCAGTATCAAATGACATGTAATATTCCACATTTGAACCATATAATCATCAACCAAAGAATGGCACACAAAAGCACTCAAAGGAATTGTCAAAGTTAACAAATAAGCATGCATCAATGTAACTTCAATTAGGAGCATGTAAAAGTCCTATAAATAGTATGAGAAGACTTTAAGTCAAGTCTAAACCAATGTACACATGTGGTTAACATTTAAAATGAACATTAAGACCTCACAAAGTTAGCATGGTAACACATTTCCAAAGTTTAGTGCAAGTAGGGAACAAAACTATCTTAAGTATCCCCAGAAAGCATATGAATTTCAATCATGTAAAAGAGGGAGCAAAGACATGTCAAGTAAGTTTCCAACCATATAAGGCAGTACCAAATGACCTCTAATATGTCACAATTAGGTCACAAAAACATTGAGCAAAAATGTTATACAAAGTTCAAGCAAAAAGTGGGCAAAGTAGACAAGTTAACATGTACAAGTTCACTCAAAAAGTAACATCAATTAGAGGTCATCCAAAGGACCTATAAAGTAGAATGGAAGAGCTTTACATAATTTCATAACAAGTATCAATCAATGACTAAAATATCTCAAGTGAATGGCATAAATGCATCACTAAACATTCTAAAGATTCACACAAAAAATCAAGTAAGAAAGGCATGTAATTAGGACTCAAAACAAGCATCTAAATTATGATCAAAAACCAATGTAAAATCATCACAAAGGTGTATAAAATCTCATCATGAATCTTCTTAAACAAGTTAAGAAATTTAGCTCAAGAGAGGTCACACATGGTCATTAAGTTTGACCCTAATTCTGGCATGCGTCAAAATGTTAAGCATGAAATGGAATACTCATGAAAAATGGATGAAGGCTTTGTAAAATTATGGAAAATTAGTCATGTCATTTTAAGGTCAGTAGTTAATCATGCTCAAAATATTGTCTAAAAAATATGCACCAAAGGTGCTCAAATAATTGTAAACATTAGGCATGTTATCCAACAATTATCATTCAAAACAAGCATAAAAAAGGCTTCCAAAGATGAACCCAAAATCATGGAAAAAATCCAAAATGATTATAAATATGTAATAAAATCATGTGATTAATAGCATACAAAAATTCAGATCAAGATCCATTGGAAAAAATTAGTTTTGAGTTATTATGTGAGAACTAGGTACATTTGAATACATCTACATAAAAATTCCAAAAAAAAAATATCAAGGATATCGGAAAATGGAATTAAAAATTACCAAAAATTAATTAGAGTTCCAAGGAATGTCCATGAATTAATTTAGAATTTTTAGATTATTTTAACTATTTTTAAAATTAAAAGAGCAAACAAAAATCAAAATAGAAAAAAATGAAATGCTAGGAAAACAGGGGGTGTGGACTAAGCAAACTCTAAGTTTGGTACTGATGATTGGCCGCAAGAGGGGGTGCAGCTAGCATTTCGCTGGGCCCATGTCACAAGTCAAACAACAACAAAAAAAACCAATTGATTTATTATTATTTGTAGCCAATGTTGAAAGAAGAACACATGGCATGCATGCTATGCACTTCATCTGGTGGGGCCCGTGTGTGATTGTCATCACTTAAATGCTCTTCTTATTATTATTACTAGTAAAGGACCCGTGCATTTGCACGGGATCAGACAATGTTGTAACTATACTATGAAAAGTAGAACATTATATATACATAAGTTACGTATATCAATATAACTAATACATGCTTAATTAAAATTCAATTAGGTGATGTAATGCATTTGTATTATATATAATTATAATAAATTAGTAACAAATAAATATAAAAATTTATTTTATAAAGTATGCTCGAACTATTAAAATATACAAAATAGAAAAAAAAAAAAGTAATAACAAAGAATTGTTATCCCATTAATAATAGAAATAAGTTAAAACAAATAAGATTAACAATATATGTTTCCCCATTAAACCTAATAAATGTTTCCCCAAAACATAGGTATTTTTTAACCTACACCTGTTTAGGAAATTGATTCCCTGCAGTCACCCATCTCTATGTCTCTCTACAACTCTCTACAAATGTTTTTTATTTTATTTTTTCAAATAAAGCTATCCAAGGGTGAAAAATTGATTGAAAACAGATCCAAGGGTGGTTGAATCATTGACAGTAGTGACTGCACCAATTATTCAACTGCAGCGGATCATTGTCCACCTGTATAATAGCTCGGTTTGCAGTTCTTCAAGAAACACTAAGCAACTCCTTCTCTCGTCTGCGTCTGAATCACGGTTCTCACAATGGAGAATCCGAAGAAATCTGGTGCCATAGGACACGAATCGGAATCCGATTCCGATAACATGAGGTAAGGAACGCTAAACTCCTATCGTTTTGTGAATCGTTTTTGCAATATTCATCATAATAGGTAATCCTAAGTTCATATCGTTTTGCATGTCACAGATAAATGTGAGAACCGCAAATTGATTTTGGTTGAAGGATATTGTTTTTAATGATATAGCCTATAACTAATTCCATAGATAAAATATGCTTAAGCGATTTCACAGATTATTAGGAACTTTTCATTCTATGCACGATATATGCTCATACAAATCATTAATGACATATATATATATATATATACTTTCTGATTTAATAGTTGTATTGAGTCATTCAAGGCTTTGTTATACTATGTTATATAGATTTATATAGGTTGTAATGTTGATTTATTGTTCTTTATTTTTGTTTTCAGCCATGAAACTGCTTTGAAAATCATAGAGGGGATGTTGAATGAGTTTGGAGAGAGTTCATCCTCTAAGAAAAAATGTAAGTCGCATCGTCGTTCTAATACAGTGGTTAAGAAGCCTGTTGACGTAGTTCAAGATCGAGGAAATGTTGAGGTAATAGATCTTACTTTGGAAAGTGGATCAGTTCTTTTGAATGTTGTGAAGGAAGAAAATGTTGTTGCCACTGGTGACAACATTAAGGTTACTTCAAAACAGAAACAAAACTTGAGGAAGAAACGTAAGGTTAATAAGGATGTTTGTGTTGAGAAGAATAATGTTGTATTTCCAAACATGTTCCTAAAAATGAAAATAAGAAGTCACCATTGAAAACTGGGAAGCAGAGAAAGAATCCATACAATGTTAGATCAGAAATTATTAAGGGGAAGAAAATATATTGCTGGGATATCACAGTGCAGAATGTCAAAACAAAGGCAACAAATGTTCAGGTAAGTCAATATAAGTAGTTCTGTTACATTATAGAATGTTGTTTTACAAAACTAATGCATTATCATGTTTGTATTGTTGCAGCATTTTCCTTGTGAAATATCAAAAAAATGCTTAAGAAGGAATCAAAAGGAGATAACAATTGCTGATGTTGACCAGCATAAAACTTTCAAGTGCAAGATTAATTGTGCAACACGAAATAACATTCGAAGCATCTATGAGAAGTACATGACTGAAGGATGGTATGACTTCATCAAAACAAAAGATCTTAGAAATGGAGACACATTGCTCTGTCAAATGGGTCGTTTTACTCCTCGTATGTATGTTGCATTGCAGAAGAAGTGATCGAAAACATGAAGTGTTGGAAATGGACTGAAGTTTATAAGCTTTGTGGAATTAGTTTTAATGTATTTTGTTTAGAACTTGTTTACAACATAATTTTGTGATGTTATTATTTGTTTAAGGGTTATGTCTATTGACAATGACAAAATACCTTCTCCCATGTAAACTTTGTTATAAGGTTAATTAGTTATCTAATATAAGGTTTATGGTCTCTGCATCTAACATGGGAGTGTTCATGATCAATTAATACTTCTATATTCATTCTATTATAGTTTTCTAATATGATGTCCAAATTGTTTGACCCTTGTGTATAGTGCACCTATTTTGCTGCGTCTGCATATGTTTGTGTACGCCGATTTCGTTGTCTGCATCACGATACTTCATGTTCTGCCTGCAAGATTTGTATTGTTTTCCGACTTGTTGTACCATGGTTCAGGTGCTGAGATGGTGGGTGGTTTGTATGCAGATTTCAGGGATGCTGTTTTATTGACCTGTGGTGAGAATCTAAGATAATATGGCATGCAGTGGTGGTTTGTATGCAGGTTTTATGGATGTTGTTTTAGGGAGGATGTGTATTCTTTTTGCTGTTATAATTCATATAAAATATGTTTTACTACATATTTGTATATAAAACAACAGTAATTTATACATAATTTATTTATTTACATTCTACTATTATTGGATCAAATGAGTTAGAGGTCCAAAACTAAATGGGCCTACACAATATCCATATAGTTTACTGACTTATATATATATATATATATATATATATATATATATATATATATATATATATATATATATATATATATATATATATATATGCTTATTGTGTCCTTTTCATATTGCATAGCAATACACACTTTCAATTAAACTAAGAAGATGGTAAAGTTTGGGGTACCCTTTGTTCCTTCTCCTTCTAGCAGGTATGTCATTCATGTAAGCAAGTGGTTTTTTAAAACTTTATAAAAAACTTATCTGTTATGATATTCTTCATGCATGCAATTTATTTTTTTAAACTTCATAATAAAAAACAAATGTGAGACAGAGATTCTAATAAACTTCAGATCTTGGATTTAAATTTTTATCAACACTATATAAGATATATTATTCTACATGCATGCAAGTGAATAAAAAGATTTAACAGATCTGGGAAAGAGATGCTTATAATCACTAATTAGTTTTTAACCACAATGATTATTTTATTACTGCTATTTCAGTGATCCTGAGAGAGATATGCTTGAATTTGCAAGAAATACCACAACCGAATTCGAGGAAGATCAACAACAGATCTATGAAACTCTCATAAGAGATGGGTTTCTTACTCAAACTGACAGAACAATAGCATGTGACGATGAGGTGTCGTGGAAATTGAATGTAACCAACGCAGAGATGCTCGAGGAAAATGACTTGGTATCTATATAAAACACTTGAAAACTCAGTTATCATTTTATAGATAATTATGTTTTAAAAATAATGAATTAATGAGTTGTATAACAATTTGCAGTGTATTCCGTTTGAGATATCCAAGACGTGTTTTGATAAAGAGCATACGGCAATAAGGATGGTAGATTTTACTGATGCAAGAGGATATTATTGTGCGATTAAAAGAGTTCGCAAGGATGATGACTATGAGATACATGTTGTGCAAGGATGGAAAAAATTTGTGAAAGACAAAAAACTTCAAGAAGGAGATGCGCTGCTGTTTTCCATGATTCCTTTTTCATATCTCATTTATGTTAATCTACTAAACCGTTGATGTTGCAGCTGATAAGAGGGATATTAGCATGTAATCAAGTTGTTGTTTGTATTGAAATTTGTATTGATGTTGTATTTGTCGAAGTACGATTCCGTAGTTAGTTTAAGCGCTTTGTAATATCGAACTTGCTTGATGCATGTGTACTTTTGCATACAATGAATGCATATGTATTGTTATGTTGAATGTATCTTGTTAACATATATGAGATGATTGTATAATAACCTATTTTGTCTAATACAACAGCATATAAGTCTGCATTTTATATCAGTTTAACATGCAGGACCATCAAAAACAAACTGATAATGTATACAATGAATGCATATGTATTGTTATGTTGAATGTATCTTGTTAACATATATGAGATGGTTGTATAATAACCTATTTTGTCTAATACAATAGCATATACGTCCGCATTTTATATCAGTTGAACATGCAGGACCATAAAAAACAAACTGAGATGGTAAACAAATTATGAAACTAAAATGCAGCTGTATCGTGACAGTCAATCATGATGATGTATGTTTAAGTCGAAACTGAATAGTAACTGCTATGTTGAACATATCAGTTTGTTGAAAATTTCAGAATTCTTATACCTAATGTAAAAATACAAATCTTCCAATGTAAAAGTACAAACCTTCAAAATTCTGAGTGTGTTTCTAAGAAGCATACATATCATAAAATGCAGACCAAAAGTTACATATCAATGCATGTTTAAAACCTTCGAAATCTAGCGCCAGACGTAACCTGTGCACCTGAGTCTAACTGAAATTAACAAAAAAACAACAAAATGATCAAATCAAATTTGTAACTGAATGTGTATAAAGGTTGTAACCGGGAATAATCGTGCTCAAAATGTATGAAACCTTAAAATGAATAAAACTCACATTCTATAGGTTTTCAAAAACCTCTTTAAAAACAACATTTGTTGTACTCGTCAATGGTTTGTTATCTTTGTCGTGGATTAATATCTTGAGACCTTTTTTGCTTTTACCCTTGATACTGCAACATAAAATTGACCATGGCTAAAGACGCTCCTGGGCAAATAGATACCGACATAATCCAATGACTGACCTTGAGACTTGTTAATCGTCATAGCATAACATACAGTTATAGGAAATTGCCTTCTAGTCATTTTGAAGGGCCATGGGGACTGAGTAGGAGTAATATCCATTCTTGTGATATAGACAACACCTCCAATATTTTTCCCAAAAATAATTTTTGCTTCGATTACGTGATCTTCCAATCTTGTAACAATGAGTCGTGTTCCATTGCACAAACCTTCTGATTGATCAATATTTCTAAGAAGCATTACTGGCGTTCTAATCTTCAATGTAATTTTGTGATTGGGAAGACCAGAAGTTCTAAGTGTATTCAAAAATTCAGGAGTTAAACCAGCAAAGGATTCATTGCCGTCACCCTCAAGTGTATTAACAGAATCAAATGATAAATATTCTTTTTGTTCACCTGAAATTTGTTAAGTGTTTCATTATAAGTTGCATAAAAATAATGTAAATGACTAACAAAGTTTATACTTTCTGAACTTCAATTACCTGGAACAAAGTCCAATACATACTAGTTTATTAGATCAACAGTCTCAATGGTTCCAGCCAATATTTCCCTTGATTGGAAGAATGTTTCATTGTTGTAATTAGCAGCAAACTTTGGATACGTGCTTTGAAACATGGCTTCAACTGGATCAGCATAATCTGTTATCAACAATTCGGAAGGAATATCAATCTCTGCATAACCATCATTAGGTTCCGCTAACTTTCCATCTCCGACTTTCAAAATCCAGTTCGAAAACTCTTCCAACTCAGAAGGACTTGTGTTCATCCCAGACTGTTGAAGTCTCATATTCTTTGTAAGTCTCAAAATGACACAATGATCCCATATGTATGATGAATTAATTGTGGCATGAATTATATCTGAACGACTTCCTCTTGGAATAACTGGTAGAATCTGTCGGAAATCGCTGCCAAAAACAATTACCTTACCTCCAAAAATTATGTCAGATGATTTGGATTCACTCATGATGTCTCTGAGGGTTTTATCCAATGCTTCGAAACAAAATTTGCTAGCCATTGGAGCCTCATCCCAAATTATCAATTTTGATAATTTTAATAGGTCACCGCGGTCACTTCCTTTGCTGATATCGCAGGTGGATTACTCGAGTGTGGGAATTGGAATCTTGAATTTCGAATGTGTCATTCAACCACCAGGAAGTAAAAGTGATGCAATACCAGATGAAGCAATAGTCAGACATATTTGTTTACGTGATCTGATGTAAGATGCTAAAGTTCTCCACATATACGTTTTGCCCGTGCCGCCATATCCATACAAAAAAAAATACCCCTCCTTTCTGGCTGTTAACTGCTTCCATGATCTGCTTGAACACATCACTTTGCTCATCTATAAGGTATTTAACATCAATATAGACACAAACATAGTTATACAATATAAAATCAAAAAATGTAAAACTAACCTTGCTTAAAAGAAATGATTTAAATTAGCTACAATCATAAAACGGTTATGACCTGTGAGATTTTGATATAGCATGTTGAATTCTTGAAGCTGCTCAGCTACATTGTAGTTGCGCTCTTCATAAATAAGCTTGTTTCCTAGCTCCTCGACGACATAACCATGTGGTTTAGGCATACCAGTAAAGTCAGCTAAACTCTTGCGGTTTCGTTGTAGGAGTTTTTCAATTTCAATCAATGTTAAATTCATAATTTCTTGATCAGATAACCGCAAACCTATTTTAAAACAAATGATTACTAACTCGTACAATTAAAGGAAAGTTGTGAACTATACGAATTCGAAGAAATAATAAATCATATAAGGATTACCTCTGTTGTTTGCAATAATCTGCTGAGAATAAAGAATGCCATCAGACAAAAGATGTCGTGTCTTACTCCACACATGCTTTGGCCTATTAATACTACTTGACAATAACATATGAACAAAAAGTAACCTTAAATAATGACCAGAACCCCAATGATACGCCTCTGAAATAGCAGATATGAATTCTCGATCATCGCTAAGAAACCCCATAGCAAAACATGCATCCCGAAATGTATCATATTTGACATTATTCACAATCTTTATTTCCTCATAACTACGTGGACCTTTCACACAAGTTAGCATCATTCAAAGAAAGTACAATTCACCGGTTGTTGGAGGAACCCATATTAGCCTGCCAATTGTATAACCTTTTTTACGGTGTTTCCACTATCTTTTCTTTTTAACGTAGACAAACTTCGAAACAAAATTGCTGTATGTTAGCTGTCGTGCTTCTTCATACTTCTGATTTGCTTCAAACCATGATGTAAACATCGACTCAGTGACACTCGATTTTTCAAGAACGGAGGTAATACGATCGATGTCGGTGTAGAAAAATGAATTTTCACCTTCATAGTGAAAATGAAGTCTTTATACTGCCGGTTTCCTTCCATTAATTGGGAAAGCATAAATTCTCCAAGATTCCTCACTCGGAGAAACATACCTACAGTCAATGTACTGCTTGATCTCATCAATATTTTGATGTTCAACCGATGTTCCATCTTGAGAATTTACAATGTCAGCAGTTATTCTATCATATCCTTTGTTGATGTACTTGAACAAATATTTAATTGATGAACTTTGATTACACCATTCCATGTTAATATGAGCTCTATACTTCAGCAACAACTTTGAATTGTATGGAACAATAAATCTATTATCAATCTCCATTCCATTCTTAATGATTGTGTGACCATGATCTCTTCTTCTATAAACCGGATATCCATCTTGGTCAACAATTATTTCACTCTGAAAGTCTTTAGGGAAGTATTTAGAACACTTACCCTCCTTCATACATGGTGAAGACCGATTTAATCTTCCGCAAGGACTGTGAATCATGTGATTTTTGACCAAGTTATATAAGTCTTCATCAGTGTCCTTGTTTGGTATTTCAGTTGATATTATCTGATCAATGTCATTTGGAGTTGGATATTTATTGGATGGATGAAGGAAAATTAATATGTGAGCATGGGGTAGGCCTCTCTTCTGAAACTCAATGTTATACATATCTACACAATTTACATGTTACATATAACAATTAGTTAAGTACAAACCAATAATAACTAATTACACAGAATGTATAACATTATATTTGGTACAATGTTATGAAAAATTACTTACATGCAAGAACTTTGCCCATCAAACTTTTTTTCGTCAAATCATATATTAATTCATCACATTTCAGCTTAAAAACTCTTGATATCAGGTATGGACGATCAACTGCTTTTAAATTCAAAGAACCAAGTAAACGTTGTAGTTCAGGCCAGTTTGGGTTACATGTGAACGTGATGAACAGATCAGGAAAACCAACATAACTATAAATCGCCATTCCGTCAAAGTACAATTGATCCATGTATCTATGACTACCAACATATGAGGAAGGGAAGACAACCCTCTTTCCTGTATTTGAACCTTGAGTCTGGCCATTTGTTCTAGCATCGGTGAGATGATGATATTTTCCAACTCTGAGTTTTGACTGATTCTTTCGGAGCCACCGAAGTCTCTCTGACTCCATCATGGTGAAACCATCAACTAAAAATTGTTGGAAAAGCCTACGTGATCTGAGAATTATCTGTGCTTCATTTTTTCTTGCTTGTATCCTGAAGGCGACCCACTCTCTAATGGTTAGTCTATTCCTTTTTGTAGCTTGCTCCCATGGTATATCTTCAGCTACCACATCTGAATGTGTTTGTTCCAAATTAGTATCCTTATAAGAACTTTTATTCCTATGCCTAACATTAAGTCTGTAACCATCCTCACAATAAGGGAAAAGAAGTGGATATTGATATCCCAAATATGATGTATGATATTCATCTATTCTTTGAAGCTCTCCACATTGTTTATGCATTATAATATCTCTCTTCTCGGCAGTATCAACATCTCCAACAATAAGAGCGGCTACTTCGGAAACAGTTGGCTGGTTATATATCCTTCCATCTGTATTTCTCTAAGAAATTAAACGGAGTTTCAGGTCAGAAACATTTCCTTCAGAAAGTCTATCCCTTGCCATTCTAAAAGACTGAGCATGAACATTATGTTTGTATAACATCTCAGATAGTTTTCTTACTATATTAACGTCAACTCCATTTTTTATCCTACAGTGTAAAGAAAATTGATGTATAATTATTTATAATATGCTACATATCAAAGAAATATTAATAGATGCAAAATAAAGTTTCAGACCTGATTCCATCCACTCTGTTCTGAATCTCATGTTCGGTATCAAATATATATAGTTGTGCAAAACGGGGGTTTTGCCCTGGCAACGGTAACATGCTACCTATACGATGACATGATTGACCTTGAATTCGATAATTTGGAGGTCCTCTACCGCTGTTAAATCGATTGTCCATTTTAGCTCCTGGAGATGTAAATGCGAACATCATGTTGTAAAGACGTATTTGTTGTTGAAAATGCTTTGATTCACTTGAGTTCTGATCAAACAAGAATTTTTGTAATACTGGCGGCGGTGCCTTTAACAAAGGAATTTGAACCTTTCCTTCTCCGCAACACATCAAAAATTTAGGATTAGATGAATTTCGGTATTTCGACTTCCTCTCATAATACCACATGCATGCACCACAGTATTAACACTCCATTAATGTATCTCCTATATCATAATACTCTCCTAAATGCAAACAGAAAATTAAGATAAAAATACATATGATACTATTTTTTTCATTTGTGTCAATTGGTTAGAAAATGTACCTGAAGTAAGTACATCCATATGAATATCTTCACAGTCAGAAATATCCTCATCCACGCCCATATTAGATAGGGTATCTGAACTATAACCTACGAAGACAAATATTATAACTTAATATATTAGGAACTTGACGTTCATAAGCGTTTTATAAATACTATTGAACAAAGTAACATACCTTCACATTTTGAATTCGTAATATCGTCGCCACTGTCGTCTTGAAAAAGTTGATTCATTTGTGTATCTTGGTGTGGTGGAGGGTTTGAAGATGCATAAGCTACTTGACTAAAAACACTATCAAATCTCCTTGCCAAATTCACCCCTAACTTACTAATGTTGGCGCGAGACACCCCTTTTGACCTGAGAATATTTCTGGTTTTTGGCAAGCTAGTCAACACTGAGGTAGGAAGAGTTCTCTAACTTGAACTACCTGTAGTTAACATGGAAGCTAGGATATTTGGAGAAATTATGGATAGTGGACATCGGATACGCGAAACATCATCCTGAGTTGTTACATGAGTTTGTTCAATATTCTCTTTATTCATATACCTCAATATCTTAGCTCTTTTCTGATCAAGTACAGCCTTCCTATGATTTCTAGCATTTGCTGATCTTTTCTTTCTTAGCTGCACAATAAAAAAATCATTTTCAGATTCCTTTTGTTTATTCATTGCCTCTCACAAATTCATATGGTTACTTGTTAATGGAAGTAATATTTAAAGGAAACATTATATATAAATTTAAAATGAGCCGTACATATTCTTTACTACATGTTTAGTAATGATTGAATAGGTGCAGTTATCAAAGAGTGTGAAAAGCTATAAAATGCATGCAAACCTACTCTTATGGATAGGTGGAGAATTCAAAGAGTTAAATAGTAATTGAGCTTATGTGGTAAATCGTGATATAATCAATGCTTTTATAAACCACATATTTATCAATAGTTCATTACTGTGAGATCTATTTAATAAATATACAGTCTTTGGAAACTGCGATAAATAATGTTAACATGCTGCAATTATATTGTTTTTAACAAAATGATATATTAACTTGTGTCATTTTCACATGCTGGTGTATAATTGGTTTTGGTTTTACAAATAATCTATAACTAATAGTAGATGTTTTATGAAATAAGGTATTAAGTTTTGTTGAGTATTATTAAATAAGGTAGTTATGAAATAACTCCGTTTTTAAATAAGATAGTGAACACAACTTCTACATCCTTTACTGGTATATAATGTTTGGTTGAGTATTATGAAAAAAAGGTAGTCATGAAATGATGTAGTTTTGAAATAAGGTATTGAACATAACTTTCTAGAATATGCTGGTATATAATGTTTGGTTGATATATTATGAAATTATGTAGTTAACATAACTTATTAAAATATGGATACCCATTTAATGAATAGATTTTAAAAGTTGCAAAACAGTAATCGATAAATGAAAATTCATGTAAACATTGCAAACAGAATAATTCATTCATAACCAACTGGTGAATAATTAAGTGCTTACACTGCAATAATTTTTGTTAACAATTAAAAAGGTAATACGAAGTTTCCAAAATATAAATTAAATTGTTGATCCTTTGATAGCCAAATCAAGCTTTAGGTTCCATTTTCACTTTCTTCAACGGCTTTGTTCCAGAAAACTGCGTATCCACATAAGCTTCACAGCCAACAGCTTCAACATTACGATCGACAGAGCCATCCTTTGATGGGGTATTTGCACAGAGCTTATTTGGATCATTTTCTCTGAATGCAGATGTTGATTGCTTCAAATATAGGAAATTATAGTTAGAACGTTTCAGAGAAATCACAATCAATTTATTGACTATGTAAATATGAATCAACATACCACAGAGGCTTCGTCAGGATTTTGAACTTTATTATCCGTTACAGGTACACTTTCAGCCTGCATATTGCAACTTTACATTAATAAAATCATTTTAGCAAATAATACATAAAGTTTCATGAGATGACACAACATATTTATACCTCATCGGGAATGAAATCTTTTTGAATCTGCTTGACAAATTCTTCGTCATAACATAGTTTCCACACAGAACCCTGTCCAAATGATGGCTGAACTTTTACTCTGAAAGCCATTTTTTTACCCAATAACAAATCAAGGTCATCAGGATACACCATAGGGTCATCTTCACCTTCCTGAACATAACATATTAGAATACAAAACAATTAATCAAACATCAATTAAGTATAATTGAAATTGGTAAATTAAAAGTAAATACCTGCATCATAGACATATACATATCTTCAGCAGATTTTCCAATTATCTCAGCACAATCAGTATCCCAAAAGACAAAGCGAAACTTGGAATCACCATCAACGACATATATATAAACTTTGTACCTTTTTTATGTCAATGAAATGCAAAACAATAAGTAAAAATCAAGAATCAGAATATTAGAAACAACTTTTGGCACAAATTTAGATGTCGTAAAAATAAACAATCAGAATATGAGAATAAACCTTAGTATTGCTTTTTGAACTTTTTCTCCACATGAACACTGATATGGATTGTTAACATCAGATGCCTTTAAAGAACATTTTGTATATCTATAATAGAACCAACCATTCTTTGATACAGAAAATTTCAGGGTTGTCACTACAGTGACACATAGTATCTCCTAAAGATAATTGTTTTAATATATCAAATATGTCAGATTATTTTAAGTTAAATTATTTGGTTTAGGAATTACAGTTTGGGGTATACCTTTTTGAGTTTGCATAGCTCACTTAAAGATATACACTTGGTCTTACTGACAAATTTAGCCACAGTTGAGAACTGCAATATTCCAGACCAAAGAGACATAGACTTTGATGATTGAGTGGGCTTTTTAGTCTGCTCATTAGCAGGTAACCTAAAACCATTTTCATCCATTAGTTTTAATAAGCTACAAATGTAAAGAAGTAAAATTCAAATGTCAGAAAAAATAACTCTATTACTTAGACAAATATTCTGTAATCTCTAGAATTTCCTCATTGATTAGCAACTTAGAACCACTCCATCCATTTGAAACTGCAAATGACAAACAACTAAATCCAATCAACATTGAAGTTTTCCAATTTATATAGACATGTAAAAAAATGTACGATCACAAACCTTGTGAATCCCTAATCATTGCATGAGTGAGAATAATGACAATAGCATCACTTTTTTGGCATCACTGTAGTATTCCAAGAACTTAGTTGCAAAGCTTTCCCATAAAGTGCAATTTATAAATTTACCACTGATATGTATAGTGAAAATAATCATTCTGCATAACATATAACAACATCATTTAACTGAAACAAATGTAAAATATGTAATGAGGGCATTTTTTACCTCAGGTCTTTCAGACTTAGCGACACAAAAGTCCTTTTCCCTGGTGTGTTACACTGGAAATTGTTGATCTCATGAACAACACCAATAATATCTAACATATAGTAACAAAAAAAAAATTAATACTACAATATATATTGTAACTTCAAATGATTACTTTATAAAACAATCTTAAAATTAAACTATCCATTTAAAGAAAAGATACCTTCAAGTCTGTTAAGCTGACATTTGCCTCCAAGGACATCACCAAAATCTTTGAAGTAATACTTTTTTGGAGGAGTGTTTTGAACATCAACAACTTTCAAAGTGGTACCACCAAGGAAGACAAATTTCTTTGCATGATCACATAGCTTCCACTGGAAATCATTATCATAAACAGAGCCATTGTTGATTATGCAGGTCATGTTCTCCTGAATTCGCTCTTTCCATTTAGGTGTATGGTCAACATGAATCAAAACTTGTATTCTGTCACCCTAAAAGACATTTGGAAATGTTTATATTATTTTGTAATATTTTGATAAAAATAAACTTGAAAATTTATACGAATGAAAACATTACCGATGCATCCATTAAAACCATCTCCATATGCTCAATTCCCTTACTGTTAATAACGATCCAAGAATCAACGATCCGAACCGCCAATCTCCATGTTTCCTTACCGTCGTTAATGTCCTTGATGCAATCAGTCCTACGACTCATGATTTATCCTACATTAAAAAAATAAAACGTTAAAAATTACATGAATAACATAAACAACAGCTAAAACTATGATCGGCTTTGGAAATGATGGAAATATAGAGTATTTTTTAGGGGGAGAGGAAAATGAAACCTTTAGGGTTCGCAAAAGATGAAGAATGGTAAATGATTTCTCATATTTGATCATGAGGGTTTTTAATAAGAGAAGATGAAGAAGAAATTTTGAATGATGGAAGTGGAAAAGTTTGTTCATTGTTTTGAGGAAACTATTTGGAAGAGATACAAAGTTAAACATTGGAAACTGGTGGAAACAGTTAGAATTGAATGTATTACGTATGAATTGGTTTATTTTGGTGTATAATGATTAGGGTTACGAAATGACGTTTAGGGGCATGAAATTAAGCCCTTAATTTGATTTAATTAGGTTAATAAAGTATTTTTGGTAGTGTTTTACTTTCTTATATTAGTAATAGATTTGGTAGCCAATATTGAAAGGAGAACACATAGCCTGCATGCTATGCACTTCATCTGGTGGGCCCGGATCCAATAATGATTCATTAAATGCCATCTTATTTGCAGTAAAAAAAAAGAAAAAAAAAACCATTGCTCGCCTGTGATGTATCCTTGCATGGGGCCCAGTTCCTCATCCTAATTATTACTATTATTATTATTTCATTGCAGCAAAAGGTGAAAAGAAAAAAAACATAGCATTCATGAATTAATTCACCACGTGGGTCCCATATCGTGAAGTACATTTACTAGGGTGTTGGTTTCCTTTACAGTAAATTAAAGAAAAGGGAAAAAGTTACTATGCTTAGTGGTGGCACTCCGCGTGGGGCCCGCATCTCCAAGCATGTTCACTAGTTATTATTTCACTTGCAGTAGTTAATCTTTAAAGAAAGAGAAAAAAAAGAACGTAGCATGCATGTCAATGTAATATCAATAGGTCAATGGTTCACTTAAGTGGAGATAAGACAAAAAACATTTTGCAGCTGCTCAGAAGACAACACGTGTCGTCTTCTTCCCCACCCCCATGCAAAACGCGGAACCCTAGTACCATGAAGAGGAAGAAAACACAACAACCAAAAGGGAGGATTAGGCACACTTTATCCTCATTTTTCAACACCAATTCTTGATCAATTTTAGCGAAATAATATACCAAATTGAATCCCCAAATGCGTAGAACAACAATACGCCATTAATTTTTACAAACAAGCATTTAATCACAGAGAAAAATAGCCATGAACATGAAGATCCAAGTATGTAAAACAACACACCTTCAAAATTAACATGAAATATTTGAGCCTAGCTCCAATGCCTTCTTGTAAAGGACTTCAGATGCAAGATGTGGATGCTTCTATCATACATTTAAACCCTAAAATGAGAGAGATAAAATTGAAGCAACTTACCAAATGGAAACTTGTTCACATCCTTTTGTGGTGCTTAAAGATTAAGAAACCCATAAAACTTCAATGCAATGTCTTGAAATCTTCCTTTAAGTAAAATAAATGTTTAACCTCTTCAAATCTTGAATGAATTGCAAATTGGTGATGGAAGGAGATAAACTTGTAGGTGATGGTACAATGGTTCCAGTTGAAAATAGATGCAAACAGTAGCTTCTACTCCATGAGGTGATGAAGATGATGAAAGAATTCCAGAGAAAAGCCCCAAGATGAGAGAGATTTTGATGCTTGAAGTGGTGGGTGTGAAATTTATTTTTTTGGATCTATCTTTCTCTAATGGTGTAACTAGCTTCAGTTAGAGAGAGAATGAAACTTTATATGGTGGGTTAGAGTGTGGTTAAGAGCTAATCCTAGTTAAAAAGTTAGTTAGAGGTGGATTAGTGAAAGTTGAAAAAACGAGGGTTTATGGTGGTGTACGAATTTCACTATGTGAGTGGTGTATTATTGTTAATATGGAGTGTATTATGATGATAGTAATGGTGTATGATGATGGTTAGTACAGCCAAAACAACTTGCTCACCAAGTTTTCAATTTTTCTTTTTTTGACATAAGAGGAAAATGTATTTAAAATGGGTGTGTGGGAAAGAAATTGTGTGGCTTGAAAGGGTAATTGTGATGTGTGTGTGCAGTGTATAACATGCTGCAACAACAAATAATGCAAGACTCTTGCAAAATAAAAATGAAGTTTTATACTTTATGACATGAAAAAATGTCCATGGAGGTGACTTTTGGAAGCTTATAATTTGGTGGTTAATGGACCATTTGGTGTGGTTTTTGTTGCTTTGGAATGATGGCATTACATACAACATGTTTGATGTGAAAAAGAATTGGATTTAAGGTCTGGAACACCATGGAAAATGGAATTGAAGTTGCTATATCACAAGCTGAGTTTTGGGACTTAGAAAAAATTCTATGTTTTTTCATTGAACAACTTATTAATCCCAACTTTGATTGATCATAACTTTTGATCTAGAAATTCAAATGGAGAATTCTTTATATGGATGGAAAGCTTGGAATCCATACTACAACTTTCATGTTTAACAAAAGTTGAAATGAAGCTTGTATCATGCTGAAAAATGGCTTGGAAGATGGCTACATGGCATAGAGAAAACTTTCCCAAAATGGAAAGTTCTAAAACCCTAGTGTTTTCCAAAATTGGTAACTTTCCATAGTTCTTGATTTTTCATGATTTCTTTGATATTTTTTGATCAAATCTCTCCCATTGGCCATATTTGACATGATGAACATGGGTTTAACCTAAAAAATTAAATGTTGACATTTTCCTCGATTAGTTGACTTTATTCACAATTTGTCTGATTTTCACCCATCTGCCCAATTGAAATCCTTCTGAATGAACTTGATGGATCGAATGAGATGTCATGAGTCTCGAGGAGCCTTTGTGGCTTGAGTGATTGAACATATCCCATTCTTCTTGCTTTGCACAACCAGAGATAAAACCTCCTATCCCATGCCTTGGGAAAACCAATGATGCATGTGTAATGCTTATGACCTAAATGCACATGAAAGGTGAAGCATTAGCCACTTATTGGGTATAAAAAAGAGGGAAAATTTTGGGGTGTTACAATGGGCATGTAATCTCCCAAGTTAGCAAGTTGTAAAACCTTATGAATACGAGTAAGGAATGCTGATGTGATAGCTTTGGGCAAAAACGCATTTTTATGGAAATCCTGCACGAAAGAAATAATATCCTTCTTCAAAGTCAACCAATAATTCTTAATGAAAACAAAATTATACCCGTCAGGACCCGGACTTTTGTCTCCGTCACATCTCCAAACCGCCCTCTTAATTTCCTCCTCTAAGAAAGGTTCCTCCAAGGACTGCACTTCCTATACAGATAAAGATTTGAACTGAATTCCTTCCAATGGAGGTCTATTCAATTCGACTTCCTTAAACTTATGATAGAAAAACTCCCTGACCATTTCCTTCACTTCAACAATAGAATCCACCCTACCATTTTCCATCTCAACCTCACCAATGAACTTTCTTCTATTTCTCCCATTTATAAGATTATGAAAGGATTTAAATTTGATGTCTCCCTTTTGATTCCAATTCACCCTGGCCTTTTGAAGCATATATTGTCTTTAAGATATAGCTTCCTCCACATGGATTTACAAGCTAAGGATCTCCTCTGCACCAACTCTTCCACCTCACTGCCATCAATAGAGAATAGGTTGTTGTCCATCTCATTAATCAAATCCACCTGCTCATCTATCTTAAGATCAAACCAACCAAATTTCTCATTATTCCACTTCTTAAGTTTCCTTCAACATCTTCAATTTTTCTTTAATTATGTAATCACTTCTACCTTCCATATTAAACTACTTCCATTCCGATTCCACAAACTTCAAAAATCCTTTATTCGCGAACCAAAATTCATTGGATTAAAAAGGTTTAGGTACCCAGTCCAAAGAACACAACTTCAGCCAAATTGGACAATGGTCTGAAATGTCTCTCTTACCAATGAATTGACCAACCACACCCCACCTTTCAATAATAGCTTATGCCACCAAGAAACGATTGATCTTACTCATCGAACTATCATCTCCACTAAACCAAGAAAATCAGTTTCCAGTAGAAGGAAGATCCACCAGATCCAAATCTTTGATAAAATCATTGAGTTCTCTTAGTTAAACATTCCTTGACACCGACGCGATTCCCTTTCTTTCAGTTGGATAAGAAATTGCGTTAAAGTCACCACCTATGATCCAAGGACCATCATACATCTTACTCTTAAGGTTCACAAGCTTCCTCCATAAACTTCTTTTCGCTCTTATGCTACAGCCTGGATACTCATTAACCACATAATAGATTTCCCTCTTCCAAAATAATTTTAGACCCTGATACACATTAACCACATAATAGATTTCTCTTTGAGAAATTCCTCCTCCTCTGATATTCAGAGAAATGATAATCATAGTTTACCTATCTTGAGCGCCTTCTTGCCATTGAGTCTGGCTTTATCTTTAGCTTCCATCTCTGTGATCTTCTTCGAATAATCTTTCTCAACATCCTTCGAAACCACCCCCATCTTGGAGATGATATTCCACACTTTATCGCCCACATTTGAATCTAAGTGGTCCCAAAATTTGTATTTACAAAATTGAACATCCGAATCAGAGATTACATCACAACAAAGGATTGCACCAGTTGAGTAACTGTTTGAGCTCTCCATTTGAGAAGATTGTTGGGACTGAGTAGCAGAAGTCACTTTACCTCATTTGTTTCTATTATTTAGTAAACCAAAGTAAGTGGTTGGGAATAGGATTCAATAGAGTCCACGGTACAAACAAGCCCAACTTCGTCCATTAGACCCAACACTCTCCTATTAGGCTTCGCTGGTTTTTTCCCTATAGGCCCACATAAATCAACCAATCTTCTTAATTTAAACTTATTCAAATTCTTCTTATTCCCTGATCCACTAAGTCTAGTTACGTCTTCCAACAACCTAGGAGAACTTGACAAGTCATGTGTAACAAACAAATTTCCTGAAACAACTCTGTTGCCCACGTCTAATGGGGAAATTTTTGCAGCAGACGCCTCCTTAGACGCCTGAACTGCTGCATCAAAGTCAATCGCATTACCCACCTAAACCTCCTTAGTTTGCAACACCAGATAATCCACAAGGCTATCTTTCTCAAAATAATCTTCTTCCTTCACAACATTAGGGTTTATCTCCTCTCTAACCGTTGACAGATTGAGAGATAAACCAACTTCCTTATTCTCCTATATAGGTCTCTCTTTCCATACATCGTCCTCCTCCCAACATTGCTTACTCCACATACTTTCCAAATCAATCGACGAACTCTGAACGCCTGCTTCCAAATTCTGAGTTTTTGCTGAGATACGAAGAGGACCATGATAATCCTCCGTCATTTTAATGCTAAACACTTCCTCATTGACCTGCACTTTAAACGGTTCTCTTAAGACCACAACATAAGATGTACACACCATAATTCTGGCAACATGCATGAATTCACCCTTCAAAGTATTTTCATATACACAAACATACTTTCCCACAGTTTTGGCAAGAATTTCAAAGACATTCAAGTTCCATGCATAACAAGGGATCCCAAAACACCTCAGCCATATGACACGTTCCTTATCAATATCGTCCTCCTTCCATTTTCAAATCTCTGAAAACCATTGCCGCCACCAAGATTCTGCTTTTCTAATGATATCATTAATCTCTCCCTCCTCACATTCCTCTAGCAAACATAAGTTGGCTCCCAACGGCGTAACCTTGATAAAAAATATCCATCGTTCTCGAAGCTAGTTTGGATGATATATGTCATACCGGGATTGATCACCACACCCACGTAAGCCTTCATGAACGTCCCCAAATCTATCTCCTTGGGTCAAAATTTGAAATGCACCTTATCTTCTCTCAACATGGAGCAATTATTTCTACTATACTCCACAAAGGATCTTTCACCAACCTTGCCACCCTATTCTGCGCTCCTTCTATAAGCGTTACCCTCCCCTCCCACTCTATCCGACACACAAGTCCCCATTTTGCCCCCTCCAGACACAACATTAAACATCCTTTGAAATCTTGGAATGTTAACATGCATCTTCACATTATCGATTAATAAGTTATCCAGTTTGACAACAAGCAATATCTTATCCTCCACCCCTACAATCCTTGCGAAACAAAAGCGTTTCCCCGACCTATTCCTCTTTGGTGGAATCACCAATTCTTTAAGATCTTCAAAGCTAACAAATAGATAAAAGATGTCTTTTGCCTTCACTCTGTCCGGAATCTCCAAAAAATATTACAGACAAACTTCCATTTTGTCCGTGTTAAAATGATCTCTCTCTTGAGGAAATGAATCCCATCTGGCTTTACCCGAGTTGAGTACTCTTCTGTTGACTACTGTATTCCACTCCATTAAAGAAAACTAAAAACGCACGTTCAGGTTAGAGAGAGATGAGAGCTTCTCTCTCTAACGTTGCATTGAAAAAATATTACGTTTTATTAATTTTATAACACATTTATCAGTGTGAAACTTCTTCATTCTCTTTTATAAGTAAATTTTGACTTTTAAATTCATTGAATCATTGATGTATCTGATCTATATATATTACAAATATATTATTTAATCAATGAGCCTAAAAGTCAAAGTTTGCTTGTAAAAAAGAATGGAGGGAGTGATTCTCTAAGAGGTTATACGAATAATTTAATAACAAAACTCTAATCATCAGAAATAATATTGACTCTTCTTTTACTTCTTTCTTTTACATTACTTGTTTTATTTTTTTATATCATATCATATCTTATTAAATAACCAAATATCCTTAAAGGATTACAAAACAATGAGTATGTTATATAGTTCCTAAAGAACTCATCAAACATATATGAAGGATAACAAAATAAATAGAATTTATCAAGCATCCATGAAGGATAAAAAAGTAGTTTCTAAAGAACTTATCAAGCGCCCCTGATGGATAGCAGGGACATCCCTGAGATTTTGAGTGCCCAGTTGAAATTATGAATTTGGTACCCTTTTTCTTAATTTATAATAATTTTACCAGCTTTATATGTCATATAATTATAAGTATATAATTGTAAAAAATGTGAAAAATTACATTCATATTATATATATGTGTATGTGTGTGTGTGTGTGTGTGCGCGCGCGCGCATGCGCGAGCGTGCGCCACCTCTCCTCCCCTAAAAAGCTGGTGCCCTGTGCCACTGCTCCTCCGAACACCCTCCTGGACCCCCTGATGGATAGAAAAATAATAATTTGTTATATAGTTCCTGAAGAACTTATAAAGCATCTCGGAGGATTGCACAAAATTTTTTCATCTTTATCATTGTTTGAAGATCTACGATCTAACTCTAAAAAAAGTATATATATATATATATATATATATATATATATATATATATATATATATATATTATAAAGGTTCCCTAGAGGATTGCTCAAAGAATGATTTATTTTTATGCATTGATTAAAAAATGATTATCTCTTGAGGATTGATAAAAAAAATGATTATTCTGTCTCTATTTTCGATTCAAATGGACAACACTAAGGATGAAGGTTCAGTCAATAGGCCATCTGTCTTGGATGGCACAAATTATGACTATTGCAAAGCAATGAGGGTTGCTTTTCTCAAATCCATTGATAACAAAACTTGGAAGGTTGTGGTTAAAGGTTGGAAACATCCCGTGATCACTTTTCAAAATGGTTCAATAAGATTAAAACTTGAAGTTGATTGGTTCAAAGATGAAGATGATGAAACTCTTGAAAACAACAAAGTTTTGAATGATATATTCAATGGTGTTGATAAGAACATGTTCAGACTAATCATCACTTATACTGAAGCTAACAAAGCTAAGGAGATTCTAAGATTGCTCATGAAGGCACATCCATGATTAGGATGTCAATGTTGCAAATCCTCACAACTAAGTTTGAAAGTCTGAGAATGAATGATGAAGAATCCATATCTAATTTAAACATTAGACTCAGTGAAATAGGCAACAATTCTTTTTTATGGGAGAAAATATGTCTAAAGAAAAGCTAGTTAGAAAGATATTCTGATCTTTGCCTTAGAAATTTGACATGAAGGTAACAACCATTGAAGAAGCTCAAGACTTAAGCACCTTGAAGGTTGATGAACTCATTTGCTCTCTTCAAACCTTTGAAGTTTCTATAAATGGAAGATCAGAAGAAAAAAAAAGAGCAAAGGTGTTGCTTTTATATTAAATAATCAAGAAAAGGAAGATCAACGTGATAAGGATAATGAAGAAAGTTTTTCGAAGGATATAACTTTTGTTGGAAGAAAGTTCAACAAATCTTTGAGATGGCAGGATAGAAGATGAACAAATGTTCAAGACAAGATGCAGACATCTGTCCTTAAAGTAAGAACAAAGATGAAGACATTTCTAACAAAAGAAAATGACCAAAATTCTTTGAATGTGAAGGATTTGGTCACATCAAAGTTGAATGCTCTAACTTTCTAAAGAAATAGAAAAAAGTATTTTCAATCATTTGGTCTGATTCTAATGATGATAGTGAAGGAGAAACAACTAACTGAATAATGGCTTTGATTGGGAAACATGTGTCTGAGAATGAGTCAAATGATGAAAACATGATTGAAGAAGAATTAGCTGCAACATATATGCTTCTAGACACAAAGTGGAGGAAGCTTGATTAACGGTGTAGAATCAGAAGAAAATCATAGGTGTATTTCAGAAGAAAAAGAGAAGCTTGTCTCAGCCATCACACGTATGGAATAAGAAGTAGCTTTACTACATTGCAAAATTGAAAATATGACAAAATTTGTGTGTTGAAGCTAGCAGGATTATACCCGAGTGAATCACACACTCGAAGATACACAGAGTCGCCACCGAACTTTATTTAGTCCCAAAGGACATGGAAAATATCGATAAAAACCAAGGGAAAGAGAAACAGTCTAGGGAGTCAGTTATGCGAGAGGAAGGTACTAGCACCTAACGCGTTTGTCGTACTCGACGGGAACCATTCTGCTTGCTTCTAGGCTCAGATAGGTTATTTATCTAAAGGTTACTCGCTAAAGAGGGAAGGAAAAAAAGAAAAGAAAGTGCTTGCGGAGGATTGGGGCCCTCGTGCCTATGTATCCTCATAGTGCAATGAAGAATTGAGAGCTCCATAGTTCATAGAACCAAGGAAAAGAAAGGGAATAGTGGCTCGCCAAGATTTCACAATCTTGTGCCTACGTATCCTCATAGTGAAATGAGGAATTCAGAGCCTACGTAGTTCGGAGAACAAAGACATGAAAAGAAAGGGAAACAATGTCAAAACCAGGAGCGAAAAGCAAAGAAATGGTGTCGAAACCGAGAGATGGATATGAGATATGAACAGAAGAATGTGAAATAAACAAGAGCATGTGTGTCATATCGAATAACCAAGATAGAAAAGGGTGCTTTAACCAAAGAGGTGATTAACCCAACAAAGGTTCGGTGTTTACTAGACGGACTATAATTAACCGAGAAAAAAGGGTAATTGGTCTTTTAATTGACAGGCAGTGATTAACCAACGAAAAAAGGTGAGAACTAAGAGAAGGTTGCTAACTCTGTAGGGGATTCGGTATATTAACAGATGGACTGTGGTTAACCGAAAAAAGATTGTGATTGTATTGGGGATTCAGTATTTTAACTGAGGGACAATGGTTAACCAAAAGAAGGAAAATTTGCAACTTTGTTGGGGAAAAGAATATTAGGGTTTTAACCGACGGACAGTGGTCAACCAAAAGAACGGGTGTTGAACCAATAAAAGGTTGTTAACCCAAGAAAGAAAATTGATTCTAACTGATAGACAGTGATTAACCAAGGGAGTGGGTGATGAACCAAGAGAAATTTATAACCCAAGAAAAGAAGAGAGATTGATAGGGGACAAGAATGAGTGACCAAGGATCGACTCCGGAGACACTACAGTCTAAAGATCGAGGCGACTATTCCAAGCACAGGGTCATTCGTCCCCTAACCAAAATAGTTAGGATCAGTGTAGGAATTCTCCATTCTTATCCCTTCTCTATCACTCAGAATGCAGTGCAGAAATTAAAACCAACGGAGTAACGAAGCAATTTGTACAGTGATCTAATTGTCGTGCAGACGACTGGCTCTGCGGGGGATCAAGAAAGAAAGGCTCTAAAGAAGAGAGCGGGCAGCGATCAATCAGTAGAAACATGATTTCGACCAATCGATCAAAGGCACGAAATAAGTAAATAATCTTTCAAGCGAGTCAAAAGATCATCAAAACAAGTGTGAGAAATAACGTTGAACAAGATTAAATTTGTTCAAGAGAAAAAATCTAATGCAACAAGTTGAAATATCAAAGCATTAACTAGGACAAGTTATCATGAATTACTAAGCGAAATCATGTTAACACATAATCAAGAATGTGCAAAAAGTGCTTCAAACATGTGATTAAATTGCAAAATAATCAAGGAAAATTAAGCTATTAATCAAGCAAAAGTCATTTCAAGTAAATTCTGACCTAAAACAGTAGCATTAACATGAATACAAGTAAGAATGGGAAGACACACAAGAAAACTGTGCAAAACAGCCCTAGAAACAATGATTTTTTGGAAAGGTGTAATCGACTAACATCCTGAGGTTAATTGATTACACAATGTAACAACTGTATTTTCTGGTGCAGGAAAGGCTGTAATCGATTAACCTCCAGGTGTTAATCGATTAACACTATAGAAACAACAAAAACAAAATTACGAAAAGCACTTTTTAGAATCACTTATCGCATGAAATTGTAGAGGATCATAGCATAGACGTAAAAGAAAAATTCATGTTAATTCTAAGCAATTGAAATCTAAAAGAATCAATCATGTAAAGCTAGAATTCAAGTAGCAAAGCATCAATTAAGAACTACATTGTGAAAACGCAAAATCGATCGAAAATGATAAATCAAATGAGATTAACCAACCTACAAGACTGAGATTTGCCTTTGTAATTGTCGCAATCACAATGTGATGGAGAGAAGCTTAGAAAACCAGAAAATACCGAGATCTCTAGCAATCCATAGCGAGAAAACTGAAGATAATGCGATAAGAGTTTCGGATCCGAATTTGAAGAATTTAGAGATGTAACGGATATGAATGGAGGTCTAGCTCAAATAATAGCAAGCTTCAATGCAAAATTTACTATGCTTTAATCGAGATTGAGCTTTGGTGAGGTTTGGGGAAGAAGATGGTTGTTGAGAAAGAGAGAGAGAGAGAGAGAGAGTTGCATAAAATTTAGAGAGTGAGAGTGAAAATTGAGAGTGAAAGTGAAGGTGAATGAAGGTCCCTTGCAAGAATGTGAAGGTTTTCTTATATAGAGCATATGCTTGGAGTGAGTGGAGGTTTGGAGTTTGGTTTGGAGGTTGTTAATGAGGTTTGGCATTTTCTTTGGAGTTAGTTAGACTCAACTCACTGAGTTGAGGTCTAACTTAGTTAGTTATTGGTTAACTTGTAGCGGGCGATTTTTTTCGGTGACGCGACCACCTTATCGCTGAAGTTTGGGTTTTCCTCCTCGAGGAGAAAGGGGTGCTACTTTCTGATTTCTTATTTATCCCATGAAGCTGGAAGGGAAAGGGAAGGTATCTAAAACTAACCTTGCACGCGAATGTTTAACTGAACAAACGCTTAAAGAGATAGGGGTCCGCGGTCACATTATACAATGGGTAGTTGTCAATTACACATCCTATATGTGGTTATCCACAAGATATTAGCTTTAGGTTTTGCTTTGTACTTAATGGTGTTTATCTATTAATGGCTTGGGAAAGTTTATTGGGAAATGTGACAGGGAGAATGAGTTTTTTGTTGATGTTTTTTGGGTAAGGTGTTGGACCTAAGTTTTTTATTAGTATGTGAAGGTATTGGACCTAGAGTTTTTTATTAGTATGCTCGCTAAGATTTCGCAATCTTACGCCTACGTATTCCCGTTTAAATGAAACAGGGAAATCAGAGCAATCGTAGTTCCTCCTATTTTAAGGGAGGAAAAAGATGTTTTGGTGTCTTGTTCAAAGCCTAAGACAGATGCTAAAAGGAGTCTTTGTGTCTTGTTCAAAGGCCAAGATTGAGTTAAAAGGTTGACTGTAAGAGAATTTGTCATCTCTAAAGAGGAACTGTGGATTTTTGTGTGCCTTGATCAAAGCCTAAGGTTGAAGCTAAGAGTTTGATTGACTCCACTGGGGAAGTCCTTATACAAAGCCTAAGAGGAGGTTGTATGAGACCGACTCAACAAGAGAATGGATACATTGGTGTCTTGTACAAAGCCCAAGACAGAGGCTAAAAGAGACTGACTCTTTGAGGATATCCTTATATGAAGCCTAAGAGGAGGCTAACAGTTTCACTTTTCAAGGGAAAGTGTTCTATTTGTCTTGTACAAAGCCCAAGATTGAGGCTAAAAGGGTTTGACTCAACAAGAGAGTCATCTTATATGTCTCGTACAAAGCCCGAGATTGAGGCTAAAAGGGGTTGACTCAACAAGAGAGTGCAAAAAAAAGTGATTGACTCAACAAGAGAGTCTATGAGAGTGATTGACTCAAAAAGAGAGTCTGAAAAGGTGATCGACTCAACAAGAGAGACTGAAAAGTAATTAACTCAACAAGAGAGTATGAAAAGTGGTTGACTCAACAAGAGAGTCCGAAAAGGTGATTGACTCAATAAGAGAGTCTGAAAAGGTTAGCTCCGTTGGGGAGAATCATTGTACAAATCCTACTAGGAGGCTGACTTTCCTGAGGAAGTGATCATTATACAATGCCTAAGAGGAGGCTAACTTATGCTGGGGATTCTTGAGATCCCGAGGCATGTCTAAATGGGTAATCAACTCCTGCTGAGGATTACAGAAGAGTTGAGGTATCAGATGCCTTGAGGTTCTGATGATAGTGCTATACTAGTGATAGACTGACCCTAGCTGGGGGATTTTAGGAGAGAGATGGGGTTTTCGAACCCGCAAGTTTTAACTCTTGCTGGAGATTAATCCATAATCTGGGGTTTCTTCCTATATTTGTAGGGAACTTGAGAATGTCTTGGAGACTCAATAGGGGATTTAGACTGTCCAAGTATATTAGCGTGGTCTATCTTTGTACAATGCCCAAGAGGAGGCCGACTCGTTTAAGGGATGAGTATCAAACCTAAAATTGATTAGAGGGCTTTTGTGACTCCTTTTAGAAAGACAACTCTAGCAAAGGATGACTAAGTTTTGTCCTATACCTCTAAGAGGTCGTGAGGGTCCTTGTATGAATCCCAAGAGAAGGCATGAAAACTTTTAAGAAGCCGATGGGTCCTTGTACAAAGCCCAAGAGGAGGCGGGGATGCTTTTAGGAAGCCTGTGGGTCCCAAACCAAGAAAAGTTCAAGAAATGCTATTCACTGATAATAGATCATTTAGTGAAAATTCTGAGGTTTGAAGAAGCTCAAGAGATGCTATTCACCGAGAATAGATCAACTCTGGGGAGTAGAACTTCTTTGACAATTTCTAGGGGTGACAGTCTGAGAAAAGGTTCATGAGGAATACTGCCTTTCTCTTTGTTCCATATTGTTTAACCCCAAGAGAAGGAAAGACTGTATCTGGAAATCCTATGGGGA
The DNA here is from genome assembly GCA_022829125.1 of Lathyrus tuberosus. Classification (NCBI taxonomy): domain Eukaryota; kingdom Viridiplantae; phylum Streptophyta; class Magnoliopsida; order Fabales; family Fabaceae; genus Lathyrus; species Lathyrus tuberosus. Next base: position 7,796,006 of record JALAZF010000250.1, read on the forward strand.
TCTAGTTTTGACTGTATTTAAGAGTGACCAACATGACTTTACCTAGTTCTAGACCTAATTGTCGGGGAAAACTCTAAATAACTATACTAGTATATATACAGTTGATATATGACAAGTATGTAAAAGGGTATGAAAGAAGAGTAACCATGTGCATCTTCCCACAATACAGTTATATATATTTGACATGTATTAAAAGAATGAAAGAAGACTAACCATGCACAGCTTCCCATAATACAGTTATATATATTATAGCGAGTAAATGAAAGCGGATAAAACTTACAGGCGAGCAAGCTTCCATGCTGTATTGTTAGTTGTTCAAAGAAATTATAGAAAGTTTTGATAACAACTGTATATTTGAATCTAAATCAAAAGGGGAGTTGTTTTGAAAAGATTGTAATGGGACTTATACAACGTCTGAGGCCCAAAAGGTTTTATGTACAAAGGAATGGGTCTTACAACTCAAGGAGAGGCCCAAGGTTATTTTGAAATAGAAAGATGGAACTTACAACACGAGGGTAGGCCCAGATGGTTTGTTTGAAAATGGCGATCGCACCGAGGTTTTTGAAAACATAGTGGGTCTTATACAATATCTGACACCCAACAAGGTATCTTATTTACAAGGAATGGGTCTTACACTCTATTAAACGCCCAAAGAGTTGAAAAATGAATAGAGATGGGTCTTATTGCTCAAGGAGAAGCCCAATTGGTTTTATTACAAAGGCGACGATCGCGCCGTTGTTTTGAAAATATACAGAGGGACTTAAATAATGTGTGAGGCCAAAAATGTTTTATTTACAAATGGGTGAGACTTACACTCTATCAAGAGGCCCATGAGTGTTTGAAAAAGATTTGTTAGGGTGAAATCAATCAAAACCCTAATTTCATCATTTTTTAAAAGTAAATTCTTAAAGAAAATCAATAAAAAATGATAAAACACCAAATAAGCTTGAATAAACAACTTGTGATTTTTGGTTAAGATTTGAAAAATGATTATTTAATCACAAGATGAATTAAAACTCATTTGGTTTTGATTTTCAAGATAAAAATACACTTCTAAAAGTATTTAAAACAATTAATAATGAATATATTTACAAAAATATCAACTATATTAAATAATTAATATAAATATGATTTTTTTGTGGAATAAAATATTTTATTATTTTTGTGATTTTTTGCAAAAAGAACCAATAAAAATCATTAAAATTGAAGGAGAAATTAATTTTCCAAATCATTAACAAAAATAATATGAAAAAATATTAAAATAGGACAAGTGATAAAAAAGAGGTCTGGGGCGAGGGGGATTCAAACCCCAGACCTCTCGCTCACTCAATACACACAAACCAGCTGATCAACCACTGGGGCACAATGCCAATTCATTAAACATATGGCAAGGGAAAATATAAGGCAAGTTTGGTTTGAAAACCTGAAGAATGGCACCATGGCCATCTTCTTCCTCGAGCTCGTTCAAGAAGCACCGTATCTCACTCATCTCTCAACCATTTGACATGATTCAAACACCAAATTCATGCGTTTTTTTAACAAGGAACATGATGGCAATATTTGATTTCATTTATTTTTAGTGTGCAGCAACTTATATTAACATGAATGTATGAACCCTAACTTTGCAAAAGCCATCATGCAAACATGTTTGTGAATCCTATGGTCAAATTTTTTGAGGGAAAACACTTAAAACATGATGATAAACATTTGGCAAAAGTATCATGCGAGGAAATATGCATGGATCATGTTATGAGAGTTTGAGGCTTACCTTGCTGCAAGAAGAATTGGAACTATGCACAAAGTGTACTCCATAAGTAATTTGAGGACCTCTACAGCTTCAATGGATGTTGTTGAGTGGATTGCAAGCCTTAGAACACTTTGAAACTCCTTAGATCAGATTAGGATATCCCAACTGCATAATGGCTAGGTTGAAGAGTGAAATTTTGATGGAGGTGTTTTAGAAGTGGTTTAGGTGTTTTGACAGCTTCTATACATCATATGTGATGTGTTAGAAGTGGTGGTTTGAGTTGCTTGGCTCTGCAACTCAAAACCCGATAGTGACTTGCACAACTATGGAGTTTTTGTGCTTGGAGAGTGAAAGAAAGAAAGCAAAGAATTCTTGTGCTTTGGTGTGATTTGAAGAAGGAAATGTGCACTCTATTTATAGGCAAAGATGTTGCCCTGAAGTTGCCAGCTCGAGCTCAAGAGATATGCTCTGAGTTTTCTTGGTCAATGCTTGGCAAATATCTTCATTCACAAGGAATATAGGAGTCTCCAAATAGCTCAGCAATGGTCTGACAAATTCCACATTCTGGAGCCTTCTTATTGGTGGATTATGAAGGCAGCTTGACTGATCATAAAGGGAATGTTGAATATTCACTATTTGCTCATAAATGCACATTGGATTCCAAGCATATTCTCTTATGTTCATGCTCCCATTGGCTGGCCTTGAACTGAATTGGCAGGTGGTGCAGAGCTTGTAGTCATCAAACTGAGTGCAGCAGGTCTTGTGATTAATTCTCTTAGGATAAGAATCGAGTTCATTAAGTTATGCAAAAAAATTTGTTGTAAAACAGCTGTAGCAAGTCATGTTTGGTCATGGATTTCTCTTGGCTTAAGTTGAATCAATTCATGCTAATAAGTCCTTTGAATTCTTAGCAACATTTTCAATAACATTAATGTTTACAGTTGGAATTGATTTCACTTGCAACTATGTGAAAAAACCTCACAAGTTTTGGTGTTTTCAACAAAATCTGTCTTGGGCAGAAATTTGTCTAAGTGTTGAAAAAATGCCACTTTCATATTTTCAGCCATTTTGATCACTCCATCGTTTAAAATCCATGATGAATTGGAATGAGGCGTAGTTGACACTTTTAAAGTATGCCATGATATCTACAAATCCATCTTTGGATCATCCAAAATGGTTGCTTGGATCTCAAGTTATGATCCTTGGAAGTTGGTACCCTAGCCATTTTGTTTCATAACTTAGAAAAATTCTGAGTTTTTTTATGGTTACCCCTTTTACAAGTTAACTCACTTTCTTTGGTTTTTCTTGATGAATGATGATTCAAATCACACATTAACATCATTTTAGGGTTAAGGAACTTTGGTTGACCAAAAAGCACATAGATTTCCTTGTGTATCATGTCATGAAAGAGAGTAGTCATGGTCCTTTGATAGGTTGCCCCGACGTTCTTCAAACCGAACGGAATTACCTTGTAACAAAAGGTACCCCATGGGGTGATGAACGAAGTTTTCTCCATGTCTTTCGGCGCCATTTTTATCTGATTATAGCCCGAGAATCCATCCACGAAGGAGAATACTTTAAACTTTGTTGTATTGTTAACTAGCATGTCAATGTGTGGTAAAGGAAAGTCGTCCTTTGGACTGGCCTCGTTTAGATCTCTGTAATCCACACACATTCTGACCTTTCCGTCCTTTTTTGGAACTGGTACGATGTTGGCTAGCCATTGAGGATATTCTGACGTGGCGAGGAAACCCGCGTCAATCTGTTTCTGTACTTCCTCTTTGATTTTGATGGTCATGTCTGGATGAGTCTGTCTCAACCTTTTTTTCACTGGCGGACATTCTGATCTTAACGGTAGATGATGTTCCACGATGCTAGTATCCAACCCTGGCATGTCCTGATAGGACCAAGCAAACACATCGTGAAATTATTTGAGAAGCTTTATCAAACCTTCTTTGATAGTTGGACTGAGCAGTGCCCCAATCCTGACTTCTTTTCTCTCTTCTTCTGAACCCAAGTTGACCGTTTCCAACAGCTCTTTGTGAGGTTCAATGGACCTTTCCTCTTGTCTGAGTAATCGTGAGATTTCTTCTGGAATTTCTTCGTCATTTTCTTCTTCAGCCTCAAATACCGGGAACTCAAAGTTGGGAGAAAGCATTGGATCGTACGTTTCAATGGAGTTTAAAACAAGTAATCTGCATGACGTGATGATTTGTTTTTAGAAGAGATAGAGAGAATGCAAGAGTGTGTGCAGTGTATTTTCTTTGGAAAACTGCTTGTTTTTATTATGGAGTTATTTTTTAGGATTACCATTTTCTGAAAAAGCGAAAAGAGAAAATAGCAATAACTGCAGAAATTACAGAACGACGTTATTTTATTTATGATTTTGTCGATTCTTGAAACTACAACCTTATAAAACAAAACTCTGTCGCTTTAGCCAAAGCGAAGAGGTATATTTACAGAAAACGAGCCCTATCAAAGCATCCATTTCACCTGGGCAAGGTGAAAGGTTAAGATAAAGACGGTAATTACTTAGACTTATGAATAACTTTTGGGACATCGACATCAACTCATTGGCGGCGAACTCCTCGATGAATCACAAAGTTTGGTACCTTATTTCTTGGATGGTCTTCAGAAATAACGCTGATTTCTGGTGGAGCAGGATCATTGGAATCTGTTTCCCAGGCAGAGTTGTCGTAGCCGAACTCTTCTGTTGTATCTTGCACAGTGTTTGTACTCTCAGGCAGATCTCCCCATCCAGTTGGCTGGATGTCTTCGATCCTGATACGAGAGCTTTCGGGAGCGGCGTATTTGACCAAGTAGTCAAATTTTCCACTCGGTTGTCCTAAGGTGTCCCACACTTCTTTGGAACTGGAGGAGTCATCCCTCTCGATGACGTTGACCTTAGGAAAAGCATAGTTGATGAATTCTAGTCCTGCAAGCTTTGCAAATTCATCGTCGTGCTGGATATTTTCTGAATGCCCTGAGTAATGATCCCATGATGTGATGGGGACGCAGGTATTCTTTTCGATAATGCTCAGTTGATATGCATCGTTTGGCTGACTCTTTTGCCCTGAGTCTCTGGGGTACGGCTGCCAGATAGGAAGGCCATCCATTGGGCCATAATAGTCATGGTCAAAGTTGTATTTCATCAGAGTGTCTTCCTCGAATGAGTTTGGTGGAGCACGACATCCTTCTGGATCACAATCTCCGTATATCATTTTGACATCTGACCTCGGTATAAATCTCAGACTCTGTGCAAGATAGCAAAATGGCGTAGGCACCTCTTCCTGAGGCATATAACCGTCCTCGTTAAGATAGGATTTCCACTCTTCATCTGAATGGGATGAAGACTTTTATCGTGGTCTAGGTACAGGTTGAAGAAAAACCAAGACCCTTCTTTATTTTGTTATTAGTAGGAATGACAACCTGTCCTCATCCCTTTGCATTGTTATTTTTTATTAATTCGAGAGTATCTCTCAAGGAAATTGACGTTCCTTTTTCTGATTTGTCATTTCTCACCGAAATTACCTGGAACTGGGTTCCAATAACCTCCTCTGGTTCTACACAAGTGGATGACGATAAGTTGCTCACGATCAAGGCTTGCTCTTCGCAGATTATGACTAGTTTGTCATCCTTGACGAACTTCAGTTTCTGGTGCAGTATCGAAGTGACTGCCCCAGCATGGTGTATCCAAGGTCTTCCTAATAAACAGCTGTATGCTGCCCGGACGTCCATGACCTTGAAAGTGACTTGGAAATAGTGAGGACCGATAGTTATGGGAAGACGACTTTGCCGATAAATACTTTTCAAGATCCATCAAATGCTTTGATGATGACCTCACTGCCCCTCATCGGGGGTCCTTTGAATGATAGTCGCATTAACGTGGACTTTGGCATAACATTCAGAGCCGGTCCGGTGTCGACCAGTATGCTGGCTAAAGCATCGTCCTGGCAGTTATCTGTAATATTGAGCGCCATGTTGTGATTTTTACCTTCTTCTGGCAATTCCTCATCACTAAACCCCAAATTGTTGCAGGAAGTGATGTTGGAGATGATGCTGTCGAATTTTCCTATTGTTACATCTTGTTCCACAAAGGCTTACTCTAAGACTTTCTGTAGAGCTTCCCTGTGAGCTTCGGAACTGAGTAAAAGAGATAACACATAGATTTTTGAAGGAGTTTGCAACAGTTGATCTACAATGTTGTACTAACTCTTTTGGATGAGCTTCAGCATCTCATCGTGGTTTTAGGAAAGGTCGAGGCCAATGAACTGACCGACTGGTTGATCGGGAACTTCTGTTTGAGGTTCCTTTTCTTTGGTGGGTTCTCCAAATCCATGGTTGAAGATTCAACCACTCCGTGTTACTCGACCGATGTCTACAATATTCACGATGGAGGGTAATGGAACTTATTTTCCATTCTCAATTGTTGTTGCATCGTACTTGTAAGGGATCGCCTTATCGGATTTGTACGGTATTGGTCCCGGAAGATACATAACTACAGGAGCCTTCTAATTTTTCTGACCATCATAACTGGCCTCAATTGGTTCGAGATTGCAAACCTTTCCACAATCAAGAGGGACTCTTGATTCACGGAGTAAAGGGATTATGGCGCTCACATCTTTGGCCACTTATCGCTTAGGGATCAAGACAACATCCCCGCTTTGATCAGGATGATAGTTTGACATTGAACCCGAGCTTGACCATGGTTGAACCTCCTTATGGTCTAGCTGACTTTGAAGGGCTGCTCGCACGAGGTAGCATCCTTGATTATTCTCCGAGAAAACTCTACAGCGCTCGTAGTTGTGTGGTGGCACCCGACCACGTCTGCTTTGAATGCAGTGTAACCTCACTAGGTCAGTTTCCATTGATCGAACATCCTGATTATGATGCCTAGTAGGGTTCCCATCGATCATACTGACTTGTTGTGTGTCTTCATCTAGATAGATCGGGAGCCACCAGTGGTTTAACAAGTGTTGAAGTGTCCTTTGAACGAGTGCACAACCTTGCTTACTCTCACGACACACTTTACAGTTCTGATACTCATGCGAAGTCAGAAAACCAAGCTGGACTTTTTAGCGTGTAACTCCACCAAGCTGGTATTCATCAGGCGAATATCAAAAATTTGAATCATGTTGATCTGATAGGGATTTCTATCACGGTAATCCTGGATCCATCCAAGATCCATCTGACGCTGGAGGGTCTCTCGTACAAAAGAGCATCCCTGATTATTTACCGAGCAAATCAGACAGGAATCATAATCGTGTCGTGGCAAGTTATGATGTTGGCTTTGCCTTGAGTGCATTGCCACCAAGTTGACATTCATCGCACGGATGTCGTGGTTTTGAATGATGTTGGAATTCGTATAAGTCATGTTGACCCCACGAATTCGGTGATCCTGGATCCAAATGAGATCCAACTATTCCTGTAGAGCTGATTGCACCACAGAACATCCCTGATTATCTTTCGAGCAAATATCACATTGGTGATAGTTATGGGGTGGTACATGCCCATATCAGCTATGTCTGCAATGCATCTTGACCAGGTTAGCCCTTTATAAGAGTACATCATGAATTTGATAGTTGTGGTTAGACTCTCCCTCTATCAAATTGACTGCAGCTTTCTCGTGTTGAGGCAGCGGGTTTGTCTGAACATTTGTATTTGTATCCTTGACGGATAAGACCCCCGCTCCTGATAAGCTTCTGTACATCAGATTTGAAGCTGAAACAGTTTTCTATGTTATACCCTGGTCCTCCTTGATGGTAAGGACAAGTATAATACATTTTGAACCAAAAAGGCGAATTTTCCGAAATTGTAAGAGGAGACCTGGTTTGGACGTGCCCCTTGACCAGTAATAGTGGAAACAATTCTACGTACAACATTGGTATAGGGTAAAACCCTGGTGGTCACGTTGTACGGTTGTTGTTGTACTGAGGACGGGCATGCTGAAGAGGTTGTTGTGTCCTTTGCTGATATTGTTGTTGATTCGGTTGGCTCTGAGCAACCTGAGGTCGATACGTTGGAACAGGTGCAGGGTTAATAGCAGGAGTTACAGGTGCTACTGGTTGGTACCGTCGCCTTTGCTTTCCGAGAGAGATATTACCAATATCCTGCTCTTTTTTCTTAGGGAAAACACTACTGTATTTTTTGGTACTGCTCGATGGTCCATCATCTTTAACTAAACGTCCTTCTTGGACTGCTTCCTCAAGACGAACTCCCATGACTACCATCTCGGTGAAGTCACTGGGCGCACTGGCGACCATTCGGTCGTAGTAAAATGAGCTCAAGGTTTTTAAAAAGATCTTTGTCATCTCTTTTTCCTCAAGAGATGGACAAATTTGAGCGGCAATTTCACGCCATCTCTGAGCATATTCCTTAAAGGTTTCCTTATCCTTCTGCGACATGGCTCTGAGTTGACCTCTGTCTGGTGCCATGTCCAGATTATACTTACATTGTTGAACAAAGACGATGCTAAGATCTCTGAAAGTGATGACCTTAGTGCGGTTTAGTCCCATATACCATTTGAGTGCGGTACCGGTTAAACTATCCTGGAAGTAATGGATCAGTAGCTGGTGGTTCTCTGTCTGAGTTGACATTCTCCGAGCGTACATCACCAAGTGACTTTGAGGGCAAGAGTTACCCTTGTATTTTTCAAATTCAGGCACCTTGAATTTGCGCGGAACTTTCACATTGGGGACCAAACAAAATTCTGCGGCGTCCTTTCCAAATAGATCCTGACTGCGAATGGCTTGTAGTTCTTTTTGCATCTCTAGGAACTGCTCCTGGAATTCCTTCATTTTATCGTTCATACTTTCATTTCCACCAGAAGATATCTGTGGAATTTGTCCTTCCGGTACAGTGTGTACCACAGGTGGTGGTATAGTCATTACGACAGTGACTCTTGGTGCTTCCCTCTCCCGAAGTTTGTAACCTTCAGGAGTTGCTGTCATGCCCCATGTATCTTTGCTTTCCCAAAGTTTGTAACCTTCAGGCCCAGCGGCTCCTGCTGCAGTTTTCGGATCTTCCATGATCGGCAAAATATATCCTTCTGGGATATAGTTGGGTGGCATACCCCAGAGACGATCCTTTGGCATGTTATACCAAGGATCATACTTTTCCACTATGGGCGTCGATGTGATCTCAGAGATCACAGTCCTTTGTTGTTGTATCTGGGCAGCTGCTAGAGCTTGCATGTCATTGTGAAGTTTCCTCAAATCTTCTTTCAGAGTGTCGATTTCTTCTCTCAACTCTTTGTTCTCTTCCTCTAGATCATCCATTTTCTTTTGTCAATTGGCCCGAGTATTGTACGAATGAGACAGTTTAACTCTAGAATCGAGACACATATGTGAGATTCGTAGGGAAGAAGAATGTGTTACGTGCGAATGATGAATGATATGCAATGATTGATTAATTAATAATTTTAATTTAATTTTTTTTTGTTATTTAATGCAAAGAAACTTCGACAATTGGATTGCAAATATCATACAATGGGGAAACCCCATTTTATTGAATTCAAAGATTGCGGAAATGGAAATACAGTAATTTACAAAGTGATGTAAAAGGAAATGTCTAAACTAATGGATCCTAAGTACTCTCTGAGGAAAGCTCAGGTGTTGGTTCTGGTATTTTCCTTTTCTTTGACCGGGGCTCTTGAGCCATTGTCGGGTTGTCATTCCTTTGCCAAGTGAAAGGAGCGAGAAAATTCCTTTGGTCTTCTTGATTCTCTACAGCATGTTGCTCTAAAATCTCAATAAGAGCATCTTTATCTTTTAACAGTTACTGTATTTTGTTACACTCCACGTTGAGAATGCGATATTTGTTCCTCCAAGACATCTTCTCTTGTTGAACTTTATTGAGAGTAACTTGAAGTTTTTCCGTATCAGACATAAAATAAAGGACAGATTCCCTTAACGGAAGAACTTCTTGACGAGGGTAAGGCATCCTCAGCTTGAGAGCTCTAGTTTGTACCCAGCGGAGATAAGGCTCTACAGAGATATAGTTCGGTTTTCCTATAGACTCTCTTCCTTTCCTGTGAACATGTTTCTTAGCGTGCACTATTTCTGTCTTTAGTGCCCTGTCGTTTTCTCCTTCCTTGAAGAAAAGACCTTCTAGATGAGCATTACGCGGGACATGTCTTAACGGGTATCCAAATTGACGACGAACTAAAACTGGATGATAATTGATTCCTCCTTTAATTCCTATGAGGGGTACATTAGGGAAGCTTCCACAACGATAAATGATCCTGATCCCCTCATAGATTCGATTGTACCAGTCTATGTCAGAGTTGGTAAGAGACATGATTCTCTGTGACCAACGCAGAGTGCTCTTATGATCCCAGAAAGCAGCAGACTTAGACAAATGGGAAGTGAACCATTTGTATAGCAGGGGTACACAGCATGTGATCATTCTTCCGATGTACAAATTCCTTAAGTGTACAGAATGATAAGCATCTGCGAGCAAGGTTGGTACAGGGTTTTCAATCAGAAAAATCTTAATGGCATTGATATCAACGAAGCTATCAATGTTGGGAAATAGAAATAACCCGTGGGAGAGCAAAGCAAAGATTCTTTCGAAAGCAGGCACATTTCCTATACTATCAAAGTACAGGGCTTTCTTTATCAAAAACTGGGCCGGCAAACCTTGGGTTCCACCCTTAGTGGTCATGTGAGTCCTAACTTCTGACTCATCCAAATAAATTGCTCTTGCAATGGTTTGATCCTTTGGAATTTCTTCTAGTCCAAAAAAGGGAGCTTGGTCAGTGATAGGTAAATCAGTCAGGTGAGAGTACTCCTTCAGCGTTGGTGCTAGCTGATAATTCGGGAATGTGAAACAGTGATAAACCGGATCGTAGAACTGGATGAGCGTAGCTAGGATTCCTTCAAATACATGGACCCTTAACAGAGACAGCAGTCCTCCATACTTAGCTCTGAAAGCATCAGGGTTGGTGATCATCCTCGACAATCCTCTTAAATCCTCTAGTTTTGGAACCTTGAAGGTGTACTTGTGAGTCCTCCTTCTACCGAAATCCATAACGCAATCTTTCTCTCTGATATTTGCAATCATTGTCTCAGTTTAATTTGAAAAAGAGAGAGTAGAAGAGAAAAATTTCTTTGTTTAAATGTTTTTTAATGAAATGAATGCATGAATACAGCACATAAAAACATAGAAAAAACATGGGGTCAAAGGTTCGGTGTCATGAAGTCAAGGCTCTACCCATCCCTAAAGGTTATACTGGTGATTTTTTGTACTTGTCTGCAAAATCATTGACCCCTCTTGGGATAACAACAGCAGACTGGTTCACCCGAGTGAGCTGCAGTATCTTAGAGTGGTCTCAAATGAGGGTAGTATCGCGTGACAACTATTTCCGATAGCTTTTATACTACAAAATAGTAACATGGTCTTAGTCTACTAAAATCTTCAGTTTCATGGACAGCCCAATCGAACAATCTGCTTTCAACAACTGAAGTTGTATAGGCATTGAATCCGCAAAGGGTATCTCCACTGATTCGATGGTCTACCGGGACCTCTAATTTGGGAGTCACTCCCCATAAGATTACCCGTCTCGTGCCATCACCTATCTTAGGTGTATACTCAATCTTTCCAGATACAGCATCACCCACAGTCCCATTAGCTGAAAAATAAACACGAATATCAATTAGGAAAAACAATATATATATATATATATATATATATATATATATATATATTCATTCCTAAAACTAACATCCTAGACCTCTTAGGAGCTATAATAATCCTAGTCCTAAACAATAAAATGAGTCCCCAGCAGAGTCGCCATTTTTCTGTAGCGAGCGATTTTTATCGGTGACGCGACCACCTTATCGCTGAAGTTTGGGTTTTCCTCCTCGAGGAGAAAGGGGTGCTACTTTCTGATTTCTTATTTATCCCATGAAGCTGGAAGGTAAAGGGAAGGTATCTAAAACTAACCTTGCACGCGAATGTTTAACTGAACAAACTCATAAAGAGATTGGGGGGTCTGGGGTCAGGTTATACAATGGGGAGTTATCAATTACCCATCCTATATGTGGTTATCCACAGGATATTAGCTTTAGGTTTCGCTTTGTACTTGATGGTGTTTATCTATTAATGGGTTGGGAAAGTTTCTTGGGAAATATGACAGGGAGAGTGAGTTTTTTGTTGATGTTTTTTGGGTAAGGTGCTGGACCTAAGTTTTTTATTAGTATGTGAAGGTATAGGACCTAGAGTTTTTGATTAGTATGCTCGCTAAGATTTCGCAATCTTATGCCTACGTATTCTCATTTAAATGAAACAGGGAAATCAGAGCAATCGTAGTTCCTCCTATTATAAGAGAGGAAAAAGATGTTTTGGTGTCTTGTTCAAATCCCAAGACAGAGGCTAAAAGGAGTATTTGTGTCTTGTTCAAAGCCCAAGATTGAAGGTAAAAGGTTGACTGTAAGAGAATTTGTCATCTCTAAAGAGGCATTGTGGATTTTTGTGTGCCTTGATCAAAGCCCAAGGTTGAAGCTAAGAGTTTGATTGACTCCACTGGGGAAGTCCTTATACAAAGCCTAAGAGGAGGCTGTATGAGACCGACTCAACAAGAGAGTGGATACATTGGTGTCTTGTACAAAGCCCAAGACGAAGGCTAAAAGAGACTGACTCTTTGAGGATATCCTAATATGAAGCCTAAGAGGAGGCTAACAGTTTGACTTTTCCAGGGAAAGTGTTCTATCTGTCTTGTACAAAGCCCAAGATTGAGGCTAAAAGGTTTTAACTCAACAAGAGAGTGATCTTATCTGTCTCGTACAAAGCCTGAGATTGAGGCTAAAAGGGGTTGACTCAACAACAGAGTGCACAAAAAAAAGTGATTGACTCAACAAGAGAGTCTATGAGAGTGATTGACTCAACAAGAGAGTTTGAAAAGGTGATTGACTCAACAAGAGAGTCTGAAAAGTAATTGACACAACAAGAGAGTCTGAAAAGTGGTTGACTCAACAAGAGAGTCCGAAAAGGTGATTTACTCAACAAGAGAGTCTGAAAAGGTTAGCTCCGTTGGGGAGAATCATTGTACAAAGCCCAAGAGGAGGCTGACTTTCCTGAGGAAAAGATCATTATACAAAGCCTAAGAGGAGGCTAACTTATGCTGGGGATTCTTGAGATCCCAAGGCATGTCCAAATGGGGAATCAACTCCTGCTGAGGATTACAGAAGAGTTGAGGAATCAGATGCCTTGAGGTTCTGATGATAGTGCTATACTAGTGATAGACTGACCCTGGTTGAGGGATTTTAGGAGAGAGACGGGGTTTTAGAACCCACAAGTTTTAACTCTTGCTGGAGATTAATCCAGAATCCGGGGTTTCTTCCTATATTTGTAGGGAACTTGAGAATGTCTTGGAGACTCAAGAGGGAATTTAGACTGTCCAAGTCTATTAGTGTGGTCTATCTTTGTACAATGCCCAAGAGGAGGCCGACTCATTTAAGGGATGAATATCAACCCTAAAATTGGTCTAAGGGCTTTTGTGACTCCTTTTAGAAAGACAACTCTAGCAAAGGATGACTAAGTTCTATCCTATACCTTTAAGAGATCGTGAGGGTCCTTGTATGAATCCTAAGAGAAGGCATGAGAACTTTTAAGAAGCCGATGGGTCCTTGTACAAAGCCCAAGAGGAGGCGGAGATGCTTTTAGGAAGCCTGTGGGTCCCAAACCAAGAAAACTTCAAGAAATGCTATTCACTGATAATAGATCATTTAGTGAAAATTATGAGGTTTGAAGAAGCTCAAGAGATGCTATTCACCGAGAATAGATCAACTCTGGGGAGTAGAACTTCTTTGACTATTTCTAGGGGTGACAATCTGAGAAAAGGTTCATGAGGAATACTGCCTTTCTCTTTGTTCCATATTCTTTAACCCCAAGAGAAGGAAAGACTGTATCTGGAAATCCTATGGGGATCTATTTTTGACTGTATTTAGGAGTGACCAACATGACTTTACCTAGTTCTAGACCTAGTTGTCGGGGAAAACTCTAAATAACTATACTAGTATATATACAATTGATATATGACAAGTATGTAAAAGGGTATGAAAGAAGAGTAACCATGCGCATCTTCCCACAATACAGTTATATATATTTGACATGTATTAAAAGAATGAAAGAAGACTAACCATGCGCAGCTTCCCACAATACAGTTATATATATTATAGCTAGTAAATGAAAGCAGATAAAACTTACAGGCGAGCAAGCTTCCATGCTGTATTGTTAGTTGTTCAACGAAATTATAGAAAGTTTTGATAACAACTGTATATTTGAATCTAAATCAAAAGGGAAGTTGTTTTGAAAAGATTGTAATGGGACTTATACAACGACTGAGGCCTAAAAGGTTTTATGTACAAAGGAATGGGTCTTACAACTCAAGGAGAGGCCCAAGGTTATTTTGAAAAAGAAAGATGGGACTAACAACACGAGGGTAGGCCCAGATGGTTTGTTTGAAAACGGCGATCGCGCCGAGGTTTTTGAAAACACAGTGGGTCTTATACAATATCTGAGGCCCAACAAGGTATCTTATTTACAAGGAATGGGTCTTACACTCTATTAGAGGCCCAAAGAGTTGAAAAATGAATAGAGATGGGTCTTATTGCTCAAGGAGAAGCCCAATTGGTTTTATTACAAAGGCGACGATCGCGCCATTGTTTTGAAAATATACAGAGGGACTTATACAATGTGTGAGGCCCAAAATGTTTTATTTACAAAGGGATGGGACTTACAATCTATCAAGAGGCCCATGAGTGTTTGAAAAAGATTTGTTAGGGTGAAATCAATCAAAACCCTAATTTCATCATTTTTTTAAAGTAAATTCTTAAAGAAAATCAATAAAAAATGATAAAACACCAAATAAGCTTGAATAAACAACTTGTGATTTTTGGTTAAGATTTGAAAAATGATGTTTTAATCACAAGATGAATTAAAACTCATTTGGTTTTGATTTTCAAGATAAAAATCCACTTCTAAAAGTATTTAAAACAATTAATAATGAATTTATTTACAAAAATATCAACTATATTAAATAATTAATATAAAACTGATTTTTTTGTGGAATAAAATATTTTATTATTTTTGTGATTTTTTTGCAAAAAGAACCAATCAAAAATCATTAAAATTGAAGGAGAAATTAATTTTCCAAATCATTAACAAAAATAATTTGAAAAAATATTAAAATAGGACAAGTGATAAAAAAGAGGCCTGGGGCGAGGGGGATTCAAACCCCAGACCTCTCGCTCGCTCAATACTCACAAACCAGCTGATCAACCACTAGGGCGCAACGCCAATTCATTAAACATATGGCAAGGGAAAAATATAAGGCAAGTTTGGTTTGAAAACCTGAAGAATGACGCCATGGCCATCTTCTTCCTCGAGCTCGTTCAAGAAGCACCCTATCTCACTCATCTCTCAACCATTTGACATGATTCAAACACCAAATTCATGCGTTTTTTTAACAAGGAACATGATGGCAATATTTGATTTCATTTATTTTTAGTGTGCAACAACTTATATTAACATGAATGTATGAACCCTAACTTTGCAAAATCCATCATGCAAACATGTTTGTGAGTCCTATGGTCAAATTTTCTGAGGGAAAACACTTAAAACATAATGATAAACATTTGGCCAAAGTATCATGCGAGGAAATATACATGGATCATGTTATGAGAGTTTGAGGCTTACCTTGCTGCAAGAAGAATTGGAACTCTGCACAAAGTGTGTTCCAGAAGTAATTTGAGGACCTCTGCAGCTTCAATGGATGTTGTTGAGTGGATTGCAAGCCTTAGAACACTCTGAAACTCCTTAGATCATATCAGGGTATCCCAACTGCATAATGGCTAGGTTGAAGAGTGAAATTTTGATAGAGGTGTTTTAGAAGTGGTTTAGGTGTTTTGACAGCTTCTATACATCATATGTGATGTGTTAGAAGTGGTGGTTTGAGTTGCTTGGCTCTGCAACTCAAAACCCGATAGTGACTTGCACAACTATGGAGTTTTTGTGCTTGGAGAGTGAAAGAAAGAAAGCAAAGAATTCTTGTGCTTTGGTGTGATTTGAAGAATGAAATGTGCACTCTATTTATAGGCAAAGATGTTGCCCTGAAGTTGCCAGCTCGAGCTCAAGAGATATGCTCTGAGTTTTCTTGGTCAATGCTTGGCAAATATCTTCATTCACAAGGAATATAGGAGTCTCCAAATAGCTCAGCTATGGTCTGACAAATTCCACATTCTGGAGCCTTCTTATTGCTGGATTATGAAGGCAGCTTGACTGATCATAAAGGGAATGTTGAATATTCACTATTCGCTCATAAATGCACATTGGATTCCAAGCATATTCTCTTATGTTCATGCTCCAATTGGCTGGCCTTGAACTGAATTGGCAGGTGGTGTAGAGCTTGTAGTCATCAAAGTGAGTGCAACAGGTCTTATGATTAATTCTCTTTGGATAAGAATCAAGTTCATTAAGTTATGCAACAAAATTTGTTGCAAAACAGCTGTAGCAAGTCATGTTTGGTCATGGATTTCTCTTGGCTCAAGTTGAATCAATTCATGCTAATAAGTCATTTGAATTCTTAGCAACATTTGCAATAACATTGATGTTTATAGTTGGAATTGATTTCACTTGCAACAATGTGAAAAAACCTCACAAGTTTTGGTGTTTTCAACAAAATCTGTCTTGGGCAGAAATTTGTCCAAGTGTTGAAAAAATGCCACTTTCATATTTTCAGCCATTTTGATCACTCCATCGTTTAAAATCCATGATGAATTGGATTGAGGCATAGTTGACACTTTTAAATTATGCCATGATAGCTACAAATCCATCTTTGGATCATCCAAAATGGTTGCTTGGATCTCAAGTTATGATCCTTGGAAGTTGATACCCTAGCCATTTTGTTTTATAACTTAGAAAAATTCTGAGTTTTTTTTATGGTTATCACTTTTAGAAGTTAACTCACTTTCTTTGGTTTTTCTTGATGAATGATTATTCAAATCACACATTAACATCATTTTAGGGTTAAGGAACCTTGGTTGACCAAAAAATCAAAAAGTTAAACTTTGACTTTTTGCACAGTTGACTTTTTTATCAGATGAACTTTAAATTGTGCGATCCCCTATGAAATCAAGTCCTTGACCTAAATCAAACTTAATAGATGGATTCCATAGGTGATATAGGGTGTATTAAATCATGTCCCAAGGTTTGGCAGCAAGCCTTGGTCAAAAAGTCAAAGGTATAGTTGACTTTTTCTTCAAAACCCTAATTGTGGTTCAGATGAAATTAAAACTTGTGATTCAAGTTTCCTGGGTTAATCCATTGTTGTAAATGGATCAATATGGTGTATTGGAGACCCTCAAATCATTTCTTGAGGTCTTGGATCATGTTTTGTCCCAAAAGCCAACTTAGGTGTGAACTAGGTCAAAAAACCCTAATTCCTGATTTTTTGTGAATGCAACCCCTGAGGCTAAATTGACTTGATAATTGGGTTCATGAGGTCCCTTGGAGTATCTTAGGTTATTATTTGAAGCATTGGCTCATGCCCAGATGAAAATTTCCACATGGAGGCCCTGTTCGACCAAAACCCTAATTTGCTGACACTGGCGATCTTGAGGCTTAATCCACTTGGAATGTAGCAACTTTGTGCTTGGTTCTTTGATGTGGGAGTCCTCTTGATCCTTTATGGGTGTTGAAGAGTTTAGAAAAGTTGAAAATCATGTCAATTCTTGATTGATCCTTTGTCTAAGTGCTCTGATAGGGCTCAAAACCCTGATTCTTGTTTGTGGTGGATGCTCAAACATCTTCGAGGAGATTGATGAGGCATGATAGTTCACCCATATTGTGATGATGATTTACACAATGATGGGAAATATTAGTGGTCAAAATTTGGGGTATGACATAACCCAGTTGGAGAATCCCAATGCAACTCCATTAATCATGTGGTTCACATAATTGGAAATGAAGGTGCATGGTGATCATTAAAGATAGTGAGGTAGTGTAGCAAATGTACTTGACATTTTCTGGTTTAATCACATGTCTAGAACCTTCCACAAGATGCTAGAATGATGTAGACCAAAGGAGAAGAGTGTAGATGCTGTAGTGCTGTGAAATGCTGAAATTCTGCAAAACTTATAGGTGTTAATCGATTAATAATATAGTGTTAATTGATTAACACAGACAAATGTTCCCCATTTTGGCTTGAAATAAGGTGTAATGACCGTGGATCAGTGATTCGACCCCTTGCCTTGATAAATAGGCATGGAAATCCTCTTGTTTAGTCTATATTGATGTTGTGATGACTTAGTGGGGAACATATTCATAGCCTTGAGATTCTGTGGGGATTTGATTATATACCTACAATGAATTCACAAATAAAAGAAATGCTGACGCGTATGTGGAAATGCGAGTGCAAATGCTTATGCAAAAAGGTAAAAAAGGAGGTCAAATTTTGGGTTACAACATGTGTATGTTGAATAATGGTTCAAATATGTTAGATGTTATATTGTAAGTTGGAAATATGTCAAAAACTCTGAAGGGAATATGTTTTGAATCCAGCATGAACAAGAAAAGCAAACTCCCCTATAAGAAGTTTGTCCTTCCTAAGAAGATTGAGTTTCTTATGGTGGACTTCATGTCCCAGCATCGTGTTCAACATGTGTTCCCTCGTCATAGAAGTCACAAGAACTTTCCTTGGAGATGTCATCGCTATGGTAGATATGGGCATATAAGGCTTCACTATTACAAATTGTATGGTTATCCTCAGTTTTATAATCAACCAAGACTTATGAGAATAGACGGCAATAAGGTTTATGCAAAGAAAGAGTGGAAACCCAAAGTAGTTGCCAATAGCTTCATATCTTATACATCTCTTACAACTTCCTAAAGAGAATATTGTTATTTTGATAGTGGGTGTTCTAGGCACATGACTGGAGAAAAGAAATATATTGAGGAAATGAAATCTTACTCCAATAGTTATGTCACCTTTGCTGATGGAGCAAAGGAAAAAATAAAGGGCATATACAAAATTGTTAGTCCTTGTCTTCATTGACTTAATGATGTGTTACTGGTTGAAGCTATAACTGCTAAATTGATCAGCATAAGCCAACTGCGTGATCAAGGCTTAAATGTAAAATTTAGCAAATATGAATGTACTATCATCAGCAAAGATCAAGAAGTTCTCATGAAGGGGTTAAGGGCCAAAGACAATTGTTGTATGTGGATATCTCAACTCTAATCTTGCATGTTATCCAAAGTTAATGAGACCAAGATTTGGCACCAAAGACTTGGTCACCTCAATCTCAAAGGCATGAAGAAGGTTATATTTGTTAAAGCCATCAAATGTTTTTCAAATCTGAAGATTGATGAAGGCAAAATCCATGGAGATTACCAAATAGGTAAGCAGACCAAGATGTCGTACAAGAAGCTTTAACATATGGCCACCTTAAAAGTTCTTGAGTTACTTTATATGGACCTCATGGGGCATATGCAAGTGGAAATTCTTAGTGAAAAGAGATACATGTTTGTATGTGTGGATGATTTTTCAAGATATACCTTGGTTAACTTCATTAGAGAAAAATATGATATTTTTGATATGTTCAAGGAATTAAATTATGCATTCTTATCTAAAAGGATAAGGGAAGTGAAATTGTAAAGATAAGAAGTGACCATGGAAAGGGGTTTGAGAACTCCAAGTTCTTTGATTTTTGACTTGCTGAAGGGATTAGTCATGAATTCTCAGCACCTATCACACCTCAGCAAAATGGAGTGGTAGAATGCTAGAAAGAACCTTACGAGTCATGTTGCATGCTAAGAATCTGCCTTATCATTTTTGGGTTGAAGCCATGAACAATACTTGCTACATTCACAATTGAGTGACTATCATATATGGAACTAAAGCTACACTATACGAGCTTTGAAAAGGAAGAAAACCAAATGTTAAATAGTTCCATGACTTTGGGAGTAAGTGATACATCTTGGTTGATCGTGAAAAAGGGAGAAAGATGGATCCAAAGAGTGAAGTAGGGATATTCCTTGGATAATTTGTCAATAGTAGGTCCTACAGGGTCTACAAAACTCATACCAAGAAAATGATGGAATCCATAAATGTTATTATTGATGATAATCCTAAAGAGAAAAATATGGTTAAGGATGAAGATGATGTTTCCCCTCTACGAATAGATGTCTCAACAGATATCCCAAACAAGGGGTCTAACATTAATACTGAAAGTAAAAATTATAAATAAACCTCTAAAAAAAGGACCATACATTAGAATTTAAAAGGATCATCATATTGATAATGTCATAGGAAATATGAATGAAGGAGTCATCACCAAATCCAGAAATATGATTGCCAACTCATGCTTCATCTCCAAGACTGAACCTAAGAATGTCAATAAGCACCAATTGATTAATTATGGATAAATCTTATGCAAGAGTAACTATATCAATTCAGAAGGAATAAGGTATGAGAGTTAGTTCCTAGATTTGAAAATATGAATGTCATTGGTACCAAGTGGATTTTCAAGAATAAATCTGATGAAAATGGTAATGTGACAAGAAACAAGACAAGGTTAGTGGCTCAAGGGTACACTCTGTTATTTCTGTGCTTTTGTGGTTGGCATTTATTTTGCTAAAACTATTATAGCAGCAAGATGTCGAATCTTAATGTTCTAAGTGGCTGCTTTCAACATGTCGAATGAAGATGTTCCATGCCTGCTCATAGGACATCGCGTTGTGGATTTAGTTTTAATGCAGATTCTGTTACTATGAATTGTTACTGAGTATTTTGTGAATATTTGGTTATCCTATGTGGCATCCAAAGCATTTTTGGATTGTGGTTATTTGTTGGTTTTTGGATATGCTATTGTTTCTAATTATGGAGACATAATAGGAAACTTTGGATTGAAGACCTATTTTGTTGGAGTTAATTTTACAGATTTGTGAGCAGTCTATTTGCTGCGTTTTTTAAGACCAATTCAGTCCAGATTAATTGTTATATATTGACTAATGTAAACCTAGTTTTATGTGTGGAACTTACTTGTGTTTTTAGGGTTTGGAGTGTATTTTGTGAGCCTAACTGGTATCATTCTGATAACAGTATAAGGACTGATTTTTGTGTTGTAAGTTCTGTCAAGTTACTCATAAGCCTTTAAGCATTGAGTTTCTTGTGTGTCAATTCTCATAAGCTGTGAAGTATTGAGAATTGTGTGTTTTGAAAGTGTGACTTTCAGTTTGTTTCTTGTGTGGAAAGGTACCAATCATGGGTTGTGGTTGTAGAGGGACTTGAGGAGGGCCTCATACCTAGGTGAGTCTTAGGTAGAAGTCATAGGAAGGGTAGTGATTAAGTGAGCAGATTATTCAGTGTTTGTATGATCTATGAATTGATACTATCGTATATTGGTTTCGTCCCTAGCTTGGTAGCCCCCAGAGTAGGATTGTTGATCCGAACTGGGTAAACATATCACTGTGTTATTTACTTTCTGCACTGCTATTTTTATTGTTATCTTGTTCATTGTGTTGGATATCAGTGTCTCAACATCTGTGTAGGACATCTGATATCTGTGCCTGAATTTCAATTGGCATCAAGAGCTTGCACCCTTATTTGGTTCTGGGTGAGATTCAGGGAAGGTACTTTCTGGTACAATGGACAAGGATGGAGGATTTCTGAACAAACCACCTCTGCTTGATGGTTCCAACTATGACTATTGGAAATGATAGCTTTCATCAAATCCATGGATGATCAAGCATGGAAAGCTGTTATAAAAGGATGGGAGCCCCCTAAGGTTAAAGATGAAAAAGGTACCCCTACTGATGTGGTGAAGGAAGATGAAGACTGGGATGATGCAGATTACAAAGGATCCGTAGGGAATTCCAAAGCCATGAATGCATTGTTCAATGGTGTTAACAAGAATATCTTCAGGTTGATTGAACACTGCACCATTGCTAAAGAGGCATAGGAGGTCTTGAAGGTTGCTCATGAAGGGACTTCAAAGGTGAAGATGTCAAAACTTCAGATTCTCACTAGAAAGTTTGAGAGTTTGAAGATGAAAGAGGATGAGAGCATTCATGATTTTCATATGAACATTATTGAGATAGCTAATGCCTCTAGTGCCCTAGGTGAAAAGATGTCTGACAGCAAACTGGTCAGAAAGATCCTCAGATCTCTACCAAAGAGATTTGACATGAAAGTGACTGCTATAGAGGAGGCTCAGGATATAGACAAGATGAAAGTGGATGAACTGGTGGAATCTATTCAAACATTCGAATTAGGGATCAGTGAAAAGTCTGAAAAGAAGAAGAGCATAGCTTTTGTGTCAAATACTGGTGACTCAGAAGATGAAGGTGACCTGGTCAGAGATGAAGGGGTGTCTAAAGATCTTGTATTACTTGAAAAACAATTTAACAAAGTGTTGAAAAGGATTGACTGGAAGTCGAGAGCAAATGCTCAGAACAAGTCACTCGACATCAGTAAGAACCAGGATGGAGGCAGAAGATCCAGAACTGAAGAACACTACAATCAAGGGAAGAGAGTTCAGTGCTTTGAATGTGAGGGATATGGGCACATAAAGACTGAGTGTCCCACGTATCTCAAAAGGTAGAAGAAGGGCATATCAGTGTCTTGGTCAGAAGGAGAGTCTGAGAATGATGTTGAAGAAAAATCATCAAAATTGGTGACAGCGTTGACTGGAATCTGTAAGGCTGATGGAGAAACTACTTGTGAATCTGACTCTGACAAAGAATCCTATGTTGGAGAACTCACTAAGGAAGAACTATTCACAGGGTTTTCAGAACTGTGTATCAAGAATGAAGAAAGGTGCCAGATAATATTGGAACAGAAGATTCTGATAGCTCAACTAGAAGCTAAGAAGGAAGAACATCTATCAACCATTGCTGATCTGAAGGAGGAGGTTGAATGGAAAAAGTCAAAACTTGACAATATGACCAAATCATAAGAATGCTGAACAATGGTACCACGCATCTGGATGAGATCCTTCAGAATGGGAAAGAAGCTGGAAATGTGCAAGGCCTTGGTTTTAACAATCAAGCAGAGACTTCCAAGAAGCCTGTATTGAAGTTTGTTCCTCAGAAAATAAAGCAAGAAGTGGGGATGTCAAATCACATGTTTCAACATCAGATGAAGCATCAGAAAAGAGTTTGTAGATCAAAGTATAAACCATGGAGATGCCATTACTATGGAAAGATTGGTCACTTAAAGTCCTTTTGCTACAAGCTGCACGGCTATCCCAAAACTGCTCAGCAACAAAATAAAGGACAGAGTTGGGGTAAAGTGAAGAGAAGATGGATTCCTAGACAAATGATGGCTAGTCTCATAGCACATACCTCTCTTAGAGCATCTGCAAGAGAAGATTGGTACTTTGACAGTGGTTGTTCAAGACACATAACTGGTGTGAAGAAGTTCTTGTCAGATATCAGGCCTCACTCCACCAATTATGTCACCTTTGGGGATGGATCAAAGGGGGAAAAAAGGGATTGGAAAGCTGGACTACACAAGACAACCAAATCTGGATCGTGTTCTATTTGTCAAAGGGCTGACCACAAATTTAATCAGTATAAGCCAACTGTGTGATGTAGGCCTCAAAGTAAATTTCACCAAATCTGAATATCTAGTAACCAATGAGAAAGATGAAGTTGTTATGAAGGAAACCAGGTCTAAGGATAACTGCTATCTGTGGAATCCTCAAGAACCTGAAAGTCTATCTACTTGTTTGATGTCAAAGGAAGATGAAACCAAACCGTGGCATCAGAAATTGGGTCACTTACACCTAAAAGGGATGAAGAAAGTTATGTCAAGTGAAGTTGTTAGAGGTATTCCCAAGCTGAAGATTGATGAGGATAAAATATGTGGTGAATGTCAAGTTGGGAAGCAAACAAGGGTGTCACACAAGAGGCTTCAACATCTTACCACAACTTCTAGAGTTCTGGAACTTCTTCACATGGACTTAATGGGACCTATGCAGGTTGAAAGTCTTGGTGGGAAGAAGTATGCCTATGTTGTAGTAGATGATTACTCCAGGTTCACTTGGATAAGTTTCAACAGAGAAAAGTCTGAAGTATTTGCAACCTTCAAAGAGTTGTGTCAAAGGATTCAACGGGAAAAGGATTGTGGTGTTGTTTGAATCAGAAGTAACCATGGGAAAGAGTTCAAAAATAGCAGGTTTAAAGAGTTCTACTTATCTGAGGGAATCACTCATGAATTCTCATCACCAATCACTCCTCAGCAGAATGGTGTGGTGGAACGCAAGAATAGGACTATACAAGAGTGTGCAAGAGTCATGATTCATGCCAAAAAGCTTCCATATCATTTTTGGGCTGAAGCCATGAATACTGCTTGCTATATACACAATAGGGTGACTATCAGATCAGGTACTTCTGTCACTCTTTATGAGCTATGGAAAGGTAGAAAGCCAAATGTGAAGTATTTTCATGTGTTTGGTAGTAAGTGCTATATCTTAGCGGATCGTGAGCAAAGGCGAAAGATGGATCCTAAGAGTGAGGAAGGAATATTTTTGGGATACTCTACAAACAGTAAAGCAAATAGGGTATTTAATTACAGAACTCAGGTGATGATGGAATCCATAAATGTGGTGGTTGATGACTCTGGCAAAGATGAAGATGTCCCAGATGATGTTTGAGCATGTCTGCCCATGAACAATGAAATCTCTCAAGACATTGATTCTGTAGAAGATAGTGCTCAAGAAACCAACACTAGACCTGAGAATGAAGAGGTAGAGGATGCTAACCGGGGACCCTCTATAAGGATTCAGAAGGATCACCCTAAGGAATTGATTATTGGTGATCTGAATAAAGGTGTAAGAACCAGAACGAGGGAGACTGTGTCAAATGCATGCTTTGTTTCAAAGATTGAACCAAAGAATGTCAAAGAAGCATTGACAGATGAGTTCTGGATAAGTGCTATGCAAGATGAACTTTGTCAGTTCAAGAGGAATGAAGTCTGGGAACTAGTACCACGACCAGCAGGAACAAATGTGATTGGAACAAAATGGGTTTATAAGAATAAGTCTGATGAGCAAGGAGTTGTTACCAGGAACAAAGCCAGATTAGTTGCTCAAGGATACACACAGATTGAAGGAGTAGACTTCGATGAAACATTTCGCCTGTGGCTCGATTGGAATCCATCAGATTGTTGCTAGGAGTGGCATGTTTGTTGAAATTCAGATTGTTTCAAATGGATGTCAAGAGTGCCTTTCTGAATGGCTATCTTAATGAGGAAATCTATGTTGAGCAGCCTAAAGGGTTTGTGGATCCAAACTTTCCTAATCATGTTTACAAGCTGAAGAAGGCTTTGTATGGGCTGAAACAAGCTCCACGAGATTGGTATGAAAGACTGACTGAGTTCGTAGTTAACAATGGGTACAGGAAGGGTGGTATTGATAAAACTCTTTTTGTCAAGGAGAAGGATGGGAAACTAATGATTGCTCAGATTTATGTAGATGATATTGTGTTTGGCGGGATGTCGGATGAAATGGTCCAACATTTTGTCACTCAAATGCAGTCTGAATTTGAGATGAGCTTGGTGGGTGAATTGACCTACTTCCTTGGATTACAAGTCAAGCAGATGGAAGACTCCATTTTTATTTGTCAGAGCAATTATGCGAGGAACATTGTGAAGAAGTTTGGACTGGATAATGCCAAGCATAAGAGGACTCCTGCTCCTACTCACTTAAAGTTATCCAAAGATGAAAAGGGAGTGAATGTTGAACAAAGTCTGTATAGAAGTATGATTGGCAGTCTGCTGTATCTTACAGCAAGTAGGCCAGACATAACTTTTGCTGTTGGTGTGTGTGCAAGATATCAAGCAGAACCCAAGGTCAGTCACATCAATCAAGTGAAGAGAATTCTGAAGTATGTGAGTGGTACATGTGATTATGGGTTGCTTTACTCCCATGACTCAAGTCCCATTTTATTAGGTTACTTTGATGCTGATTGGGCTGGAAGTGCTGATGATAGTAAGAGTACCTCTGGAGGATGTTTCTTTTTGGGAAATAATATTATTTCATGGTTTAGCAAGAAGCAAAATTCAGTATCCCTTTCTACTGCTGAAGCTGAGTACATAGCAGCTGGTAGTAGTTGTGCTCAACTGGTATGGATGAAGCAGATGTTATCTGAGTATAATGTCACACAAGATGTCATGACACTATTTTGTGACAACCTGAGTGCTATTAATATTTCCAAAACTCCCATTCAACATAGCAGGACTAAGCACATTGATATCAGGCATCACTTCATCAGAGAACTTGTGGAGGACAAAGTCATAACTCTTGAGCATGTGAGCACATAAAATCAGCTTGCTGACATATTTACCAAGGCTCTGGATGCAGTTCAGTTTGAAAACTTGAGGAGCAGACTTGGGGTGTGCATTCATGAAGAACTATAGCAATCAATGTTCCTTCTGGCTGCCAGATTGAAAAGACTAAAGGAGGTTCTGGTAGTGCAGTGTGTGAATGAAGGGAAAATGCTGAAGTTTGTGCATGACATTTGGGCATGTGATGTGGTGTGCATCTACTCTCTGATGCAGTTTACTCTGGTTTATTTTTACCTTAACTTGTTCTACTTGCCTTTGTCATATTTATGGCTAAAAAGGGGGAGTAGTATGTTGTGTGGATGTTTGTGTGAGGAGTGCTTCTGTGCTTGTGCTGCTGCAGTAGTTGAGGGGGAGAATGTGGAATGTTGCTGCTGTTGAGGGGGAGTTTTGTCAGGCTGCTATGATGAGTTGTTTGATGTACTGAGTGTTGTATGCAGCTAAAGGGGAGTGCTGATATGCTGGATGTATTTTTGCTGTGTGCTGTTGGTGTTTTCGCTGCTGTCTGATATATGGATTTTTTTTGCTGTTTGTGCTTCTTTACAAGTTTGTTTGTGTGTGTGTAGTTTTAGCCAAAATAAGCCAAAGGGGGAGATTGTTATTTCTGTGCTTTTGTGGTTGGCATTTATTTTGCTAAAACTATAATAGCAACAAGATGTTGAATCTTAATGTTCTAAGTGGCTGCTTTCAACATGTCGAATGAAGATGTTCCATGCCTGCTCATAGGACATCGCGTTGTGGATTCAGTTTTAATGCAGATTCTGTTACTATGAATTGTTATTGAATATTCTGTGAATATTTGGTTATCCTATGTGGCATCCAAAGCATTTTTGGATTGTGGTTATTTGTTGGTTTTCGGATTTGCTGATGTTTCTAATTATGGAGACATAATAAGAAACTTTGGATTGAAGACCTATTTTGTTGGAGTTAATTTTACAGATTTGTGAGCAGTCTATTTGCTGCGTTTTTGAAGCCCAATTCAGTCCAGATTAATTGCTATATATTGACTGATGTAAACCTAGTTTTATGTGTGGAACTTACTTGTGTTTTTAGGGTTTGGAGTGTATTTTGTGAGCCTAACTGGTATCATTCTGATAACAGTATAAGGACTAATTTTTGTGTTGTAAGTTATGTCAAGTTACTCATAAGCCTTTAGGCATTGAGTTTCTTGTGTGTCAATTCTCATAAGCTGTGAAGTATTGAGAATTGTGTGTTTTGAAAGTGTGACTTTCAGTTTGTTTCTTGTGTGGAAAGGTACCAATCACGGGTTGTGGTTGTAGAGGGACTTGAGGAGGGCCTCATACCTAGGTGAGTCTTAGGTAGAAGTCATAGGAAGGGTAGTGATTAACTGAGCAGATTATTCGGTGTTTGAATGATCTATGAATTGATACTATCATATATTGGTTTCGTCCCTAGCTTGGTAGCCCCCAGAGTAGGATTGTTGATCCGAACTGGGTAAACATATCACTGTGTTATTTACTTTCTGCACTGCTATTTTTATTGTTATCTTGTTCATTGTGTTGGATATCAGTGTCTCAACATCTGCGTAGGACATCTGATATCTGTGCCAGAATTTCACACTCAAATATTAGGAGTGGATTTTTATGAGACTTTTGCTCCAGTTTCTAGACCTGAGTCCATTACATTACTGCTTAGAATTTCATGCATGAGAAAATTCAAATTGTATCAAATCGGTGTTAAAATTGCTTTTCTGAATGATTATCTTAATGAGGAAGTCTATGTAGATCAACCAAAAGGGTTCATTGATACTAGTTTTCTAGACCACGTGTACAAGTTAAAGAATGATCTTTATGGTCTAAAGGAAGCTCCAAGAGCATGGTATGAAAGATTAACATAATTTTTGGTCAAAAATGTCTACAAAAGAGGAGGAATAGATAAAAGTCTATTTGTGAAGATAGTTGGAGGAAAACTCATGGTAGCATGAAGTTATGTTGATGACATTATATTTGGTGGGATGTCAGACTCGATGGTGGAACATTTTTTTCCAACAAATGAAGTCTAAATTTGAGATTAGTCTTGTAGGATAATTCAATTATTTTCTTGGTCTTCAAGTTAAACAAATGGAAGGCATCATTTTTGTATCTCAAAGCAAGTATTTTAAGAGTATAGTGAAGAAGTTTGGCCTTGACAAGGCTAGCCATAAAAGAACTCCTGCTACTACTCATGTGAAAGTGATAAAAGATGAAAATAGAGTTTATGTAGATTAAAGCTTATACAGAAGCATAATTGAAAGTCTGATCTACCTTACAACAAGCAGACTTGACATCATATTTTTTGTAGGTGTGTGTGCTATATATCAAGCAAACCCCAAGACCAATCATCTTTATTAAGTGAAAATAACCTTGAGGTATTTAATGGGACACGTGACTATGGTATTTTCTACTCACATGACACTAACCCAATTCTAGTAGGGTATTATGACATTGATTAGGCTGGAAGTGTAGATGATATAAAGAGCACATCTAGTGGATACTTCTTCCTTGGAAAAAACTTAATATCTTGGTTCAACAAGAAGAAATTTTTTATCTCATTATCTACTGCTAAAGGTGAATATATTGTTGCATGGAGCAGTTACACTCAATTGCTCTAGATGAAACAAATGTTGAAGGAGTACAATGTGGGACAAGATGTCATGACATTGTTCTGTGAAAACTTGAGTGTTATCAATATTTCAAAGAATCATGTTTAACATAGTAGAACTAAGCACATTGACATTCATCATCATTTCATTAGGAAGCTTATTGAAGATAAATTTGTAGCTCTTGAGCAAGTGGCAACTGAAAAACAGTTGGATTACATTTTTACTAGGGCATTATATTCAGTTCAGTTTGAAAACTTAAGGGGTGCCCTTGGTATTTTCATTCGTGAGAGTCAATAGCAATCAAATCTAGGGAGGCGTGTAGGGGAATTTATCTCTATTTTGGCCTATGTTTCACATGAAACAAAGCAGACTTTACTTGTTTTAAAACCTCCTTTTATTTGGACCTTAATTACAAACAAGAACAGCTTTCACTTTTCTTATCCCTCAAGTGCTTAGTTTGTTCATCATGAGTCAAAATTGAGAGAATTAAAAGACGTGTTCCTCTAACAAGGGAATTAGTATCAACAAGGCTATTGATAGATTTCTTAAGTCAGAGAAAAACAAGACCAAAGTAGTTAGTTCCACTTTTTATGGAAATGTTGTATAGACACATGCTGGATCATCGGGTGGAGCACCTGTGACAGGAAAGAAATTTGTGACCAAGATGAAGTCTTTGAAGAATAAACACGTTCAAGCACATGATCTAATTCAAAGGCTGATGAAAATTAGGTTATCTTCATGAATTCAAGAGGATGGACTAAAAACCAAATCTGGAGGGGCATTAAGACTTGATTCCAAGTGTTTTTGCTTAATTTGTTTGGCCCTTGTATTTGGGCATATTTTGTTTCCTTATGTTAGATTTATACTGGCTTTGTTTCTAATGACTATGTCTGATGCTTTAGCATCATGCTCAACATCTCACTTAATCATTGTTGATGTTTGTCTACTCCTGATCTGATGTGTGTATGTGCTAACGTACTAACCTTAGTGTTGCCTGAATGACTTTTTTTAGGAACACCTTTGCCAAATTATGGCATAATTGGGGAGTAATGATGTGCAATGGAGTGGTGTGAATACTAACTTGACTACCGCCTTTGTGGTGTATGAGGTTCAACTGATATATCATGTTGTGCTTAGTAGTGGCTGATGTTCTGATTAGTGTTAAATGATGTTCTGTGTGCAGACATGCTGAAGCATCTAGACCGTAACCTTGTGTAAGTGTGTGTGCTGATATCTTTGTTTGTCAGTATAGCTTTTGACCTTTGACTACTAACTAATAACTCTATGTGTATACATGACTAACCTATCATGAATGATTGCATGTTAACTATTCATGGGAGCATCATTGTGTGTCAACTGACTGATGTGTAGCAACTGCTATGCGACTAATATATGTTGTTGTTGCTCTGACTTTTGTTGTTGATGTATTCTCTATTGGATGCTCTTCTATTATTGCTGATGTTTGTTCTCAGTATGGGATTCCTTTAATACTCAACTATGTTTCTACTTGAAGAGTTTTTTTTTGCCAAAATTTGCCAAAAGGGGAAATTTTCATTCCTTTTGAATTGGCTGCATCTGTTAGACGAAGGCGAATTATCTAGAGGTGGGGTGAATAGATCCTAATTTTAAAAAAAAAACTTTACAAAAAATTGTTTTGAAAAAATTAACGGCTAGCAAAAGTGACCCAAATCAAATCGTCTAAATCAAACTGCTATCGAAAAGCCCGGATATGCGTAGATAGAATCAAGTTATGATAATGATAACAAATTGATCAATATACTTATAACAACAATCACTTGAATGCTATAATAAAAGTGAAGTCTATTTCCAATGACAAAATACACAAAAACGCAATTAAGCAAATTATCGAACACCATGTGTGGAATCAATTTTGTTTAGAATTTTGAATGGTTTTATTAATTTGAAAATCAAACCATAATCTAATTGATTATGATTAACTCAACAAAACCTTTTTCAAAGGGTTATCAAAAATTTTAACAAAACGTATTGATCGCACAGTCGATGAATTCAACAATTTGCAAATGACAAGTAAAAGAGAGAGAGAGAGAGAGAGAGAGAGAGAGAGAGAGAGAAAGTGAGAGAGAAAGTGAGGGAGAGAGAGAGAGAGAGAGAGAGAGAGAGAGAGAGAGAGAGAGATAGTACAAGGATTTGATTGGGCAGTTCCCTAATCGGCCTCGCTATGGGTACGTCTTCCCTCAATTAGAACTCGAATTGAGATAATAAATCTTACTTTGTAAATGTAGTTTTACAAGAGAAATGTAGCAATGCAACCTCACAAACCCTATGTTTGATGTTGATTCTAACACTTTCTCTTCCCTTGATCAAAGCTTGATCAATTCACCCAACAATACCAATTTGATCCACCTCCTCACGCTACTCCTTTGCAAGAAACCCCGTTCTTCAAAGCTTTCACACGCTCGAATCCAAATTGTAAATTATTGTCACCCAAGATTTACCAATTTGATCCGCCATCTCACGCTACACCTTTGCAAGAAACCTCGTTCTTCAAAGCTTTCACTCGATCGAATCCCAATTGCGTAATATTGTCCAAAAGCTTCAAATCCCCAATTGATCTTGAAGGAAAACCTTATCTTGGTTTTCTTATTTGAAAGCCCCAAAGATTCTTAATCAAATTTACAATTCAACAACCTATATTGGATGTTATCAACTATGATTCTAGATGGCACCTAAACAAAAAATGATTATGTGTAATTTTGTGTGTGTATGCATAGAACATAGGTTGAAGATGAAAAGAACTCTTTGTATATTCTTGGTTTCGTATATGGGTTTTCAACAACCACACTTGAAATGATGCATGTATGAAGTATTTATAAGTATGCAAGTTAGAGGCAAAAGGAATGGAAAATATTTGGAAAAATCATGAATATTTTAAAAAATGCATCGTATGTGTCGACCTATATAAGTCATACGTCGACACATTTGAAGCATGCATCGACCTATATAGGTCATGTGTCGACATATCAAACAGAAGCTACAGACTTTAAAATTGAACTACATGTGTCGACTCATAGCATGTATATATCGATGCATAGACCCATTTTTCACATAAAAACCTGTTTTTAATGCATGAAACCTTTTCTAAATCATTTCCAAAATATTTTTATGCTTCCTAATGCTAAGATGCACATTAAGACTTAGAGGGTATCATCCAACATACATAAACGCTAAAGTATCTTAGTTTTGACATCATACAAAATACATCTAACGAGAAGTTGCACTCACATCATCATGCAAAACAAAATGGAGTATGTTCAAGTTGTTCTGGTGCAGAAGGGACACATGTGGAACACAATGTTCCAACATGTGTGTAGTGCAAAATCTAACCCTAGTTAGTAGACCATGATAGATGTTGTTAGGTGCACATTTTCTGATTGAGATTCAATCATATTTGTTGCAGATCGTTTAATAATATTTGTGTTATTTGTTTGACAAATGTTAAAGGTCAAATCAGATTTAAATGCAGTTTTAAATTTAAATTTGAAATATAACAAATCATATCTTTTTTTGGAGATATTTATGGAGAAAATAAAATCCAACATATTCAGTTATTATTTTGAATGAAATTAAATCAGAAATCTAAATGAGAAAAGCCCAAAATGCATTGCTATTTAAGGAGACTCAAATCTAATGTTTGAGAACAAGTTTTGTGCATTGGGATTAAGTTCTTTGTGTTAGGGATCTTGAGTCTTTCTTGGGTAGAATGCCCTCTAGACGTAGGTGTTGTTTGCATCGAACTAAGTTACCAATCTATTGTGTTATTTTATTGTTTTCTACATTGTGTTAGTGTTTCTATTATATTATTGTCATAGTGGTTTAACAAGTTAGACCAGTTGTCCCAACATCGTGTCCAACATCTGTCCCCTTAAGAACAGAATTTCAGTATGAGTTCATGTTCCTCTAATTTTCTGTTGTTATGGTCCTCATTGTCTGAAATTTATTATTTGAAATAGTTTTTGTTGTGTGTTTTTATTAACATGTGGTCCCTAATGTCCGTTGGAACAAGTTTGGTTCTACAACTATCCTTGATCTTGGAGTAAAAACCTTGAAGGTTTTATCCTTGAAACTCCCAAAGAAAACCTCAATCCAATTTTGATTACAGAACCTAGATTGGACCTTATCAATCTTAACTTGCCAACAAACAATCAAAAATGATTAAAATAGATTTTTAGACAAAATGTAATTTTAAAATTTGGTACAGAATGTATTGACCCTAAAGTGGACTGAGTCAATACATCAGCTGAATGAGTCACTACGAGACCAAATGCAGTCAATACATTCAAGAAAGTAGAAAAAATTAAAAGAAATTTGTTTCAGGATGAGTCGACTCTAAACACAGGTGAGTCGACCCATCCACTTAATGTATTGACCCATCTTCCTTTTATATCGACTCATTTGAGGTAGTGGCAAAACTTTCGAAAACAAGTTTCAAATTGAGTCGACCCAAACAAGAATGAGTCAATCCATTGCTTCTTTGTGTAGACCCATTCAAGGCATAATCAAATTCTTTAAAATTTAATTCAGTATGTATTGACCCATCCTCAACTTGTATCGACCCATGCATGTCATTTTGTGGAAAAAAAACTCATATTTTGGCATGTGATGGCTCATGTAATTTAGTCTTACACGTTTTATGATAATGATGCCATTTTGACAAATATTGTAAGGTCCAAATACACAAAGATCTAAGCTACCTAGTTTTGACATCATTAAAAAATACATTTTAGCATATTACACTCACAATGTTGTTTATTCCCTAATATGCGACATGTGTATGAATATTGTTCATGCATTGTTTCTTTTAATATTTGTTTGATGGTGTGCATAATGGCTGGAAGAAACAATCACACTATTTTTGAAGCTTTTGAGTCAGTGGCTCGGGTGGTACAGGGTCAGCAGAATCAGGCTGGTGATGATTTTTGTGGCTTAGGTAAATTTCAGAGAAACAATCTGCCAACGTTTAAAGGCAGGTATGATCTGGAGGGTGCTCAGTTATGGCTCAAAGAAATCAAGAAGATTTTTCGAATGATTTCCTATACAAAGGAACAAAAAGAATTTTTGTGTGCTCACATGTTGTCTGAGGAAGTTGAGGACTGGTGGGATAACGCGCGCTAGAGACTAGAGGTTGCTGATGCTGAGATCACTTGGGTTGTGTTTAGATTTCAATTCCTAGAGAAGTACTTTCCTGGGGATGAGCGTGGCAAGAAGGAGATTGAATTTCTTGAGCTTAAACAAGGAAACATGACAGTTGATGGGTATGTTGCCAAGTTTGAAGAACTGGTGAAGTTTTGTCCATACTACAATGGTGCGGCTGTGGAGGGGTCGAAGTGCATTAAGTTTGAAAATAGATTGCATCCTGAGATTTAGCAAGGCATCAGTTATCAGGAGATTCACAGGTTTCCTACACTAATGAAAAAGTGTAGGATATATTATGAAGACAACAAGGCTCATTCTGCTCACTATAAGAGCATTAGTGAGAAGAAGGGAAATAATTAGTATTGTGGGAAGTCGTATAGTGCTCTAGCTATAAAAGGGAAGCAGAGAGCTTCTGAGGAGAAAAAACCAAGTGGCGGAGAGATTGTCGCTTCTGTCAAGTGCTTCAAGTGTGGAGAGTTAGGGTACCGTGATAATGAATGCAAGAATAACGTTATGAGATGCTTCAACTGTGGAAAGACAAGTCACCATATTGAAGATTGTAAGAGTGTCGGGCCAACCTATTATAACTACGGAAAATAGGGTTACATCACTACCATTTGTCGAAAACCAATGAGGGCACAGTCTAGAGGGAAGGTCTTTGCTTCGAGGTACATATTTTATTAATAGTATTCAGCTGATTGCTATTATTGACACTGGTGCAACACATTCATTTTTTCACTTCATTGTGCTGAAAGGTTGGGTTTGAAATTGTCTTCTATGGGAGTATGATTGTTGATACCATAACTTTAGGTCCGGTGACCATTTCGTGGGTTTGTTTGAAATGTCCACTTAATATTTTGAGTAAGAGTTTTAGGATGGATTTAGTATGTCTACCTTTGATAAATCACGATGTTATCCTTGGAATGAATTAGTTAGAGTTCAACCATGTTCATATCAACATCTATGACAAGACGGTGGCATTTCTGGAGTTTGATGCAAGTGATGAGTTATTTGTATCAACTAAGCAAGTGGATGAGTTCGTGAAGGATGAGGCAGATGTGTTTATGATACTAGCTTCTATGAAGACTGAGAGCAAAGCTATGATCGGTGAGTTCCTGTGGTGTGTGATTTTTTGGAGGATTTTCCAGATGAAATCAGTTATTTTCTGGTGAAGCGTGAAGTTGAGTTTGCCATAGACTTTGTTCCTGGTACTAGTTCTATGTCGATGGCTCCTTATAGAATGTATGCTTCAAAGTTGAGTGAGCTAAAGAAGTAATTGGAGGAGTTACTTGAAAAAAAGTTTGTCCGACCGAGTCTTTTATCATGGGGTGCACCAGTGTTGCTTGTCAAGAAGAAAGATGGTAGCATGAGACTGTGTGTTGACTATCGACAAGTGAACAAGATTACGATCAAGAACAATTATCCATTTCTGAGGATTGGTGATTTGATGGATCAGTTGGGTCATGGTTGTGTTCATCAGTGACATTTTGATATATTCTAAGTCTGATGAAGAGCATTTAGAGTATCTGAGAGTTGTGTTGTATACCTTGAAAGAGAAGAAGTTGTATGCGAAGTTCTCCAAGTGTGATTTGTGGTTACGAGAAGTGAGTTTCCTTGGTCACGTGATTTATAGTGGTGGTATTATTGTTGATCCATCAAAGATAAATGTTGTGTTGTAATGGGAGACTCTAAAGTCTATTATAGACATTAGAAGTTTTCTTGGATTGGTCGGTTACTACAGGAAGTTTATCGAAGGCTTTTCGAAGTTAGAATTTCCTTTGACTCAGTTAACTTAAAAGCGTCAAACTTATGTTTGTGATGTGCATTACAAAGAGAGTTTTCAAGAACTCAAGAGGAAGTTGACGTCTGCTCCAATTTTGATTTTGTCGAATTCAAGTGAGTCATTTATTGTGTATTGTGATGCTTCGAAGATGGGACTACATGGTGGGTTGATGCAGAATGGTCAAGTTGTGGCTTACTCTTATAAATGGTTGAGGGTTCATGAAAGGAATTATCCTATACATGATCTACAATTGGCAATTGTGGTGTTTGTGTTAAAGATTTGGAGACACTATCTATTTGGCTCCAGATTTGAGGTGTTTAGTGATCATAAGTGTTTGAAGTATCTATTCGATCAGAAGGAGTTGAATATGAGACAAAGGAGATGGCTCAAATTTTTAAAGGATTATGATTTTGGATTGAGTTACCATCCTGGTAAAGCCAATGTCTTAGCTGATGCATTGAGTAAGAAGTCACTGCATATGTCGATGTTGATAGTTCGAGAGTTGGAGTTGATCGAGCAATTCAGAGACATGAGTTTGGTATGTGAAGAAACTCTTAATACTGTGAAGTTGGGCATGTTAAATCTGACCGGTGGTATCCTTGAAGAGATAAAAGAATGTCAGAAAATCGATGTGGGATTGGTTGACTGGCTAGTGCTAATCAATCAAGGTAAAGGAGGCGATTTCATAATTGACGAGAATGGTGTGATGAGCTTCAGAGACATGGTTTATGTACCTGGTGTACCTTAACTTAAGAAGAATATTCTTGAGGAAGGCCATACAAGTGATCTGAGTATTCATCCCAGTGCCACTAAAGTGTATCAAGACTTGAAGAAAATATTTCGGTGGCCAGGAATGAATAAGAAATTAACGGAGTTTGTTTATGCTTGTTTGACTTGTCAGAAGTCAAAGATTAAACATTAGAAGTCGTTGGGCCTGATGCAACAATTGAGTATTCCTGAGTGGAACTGGGATAACATTTACATGGATTTCGTGACAAGTTTGCCAAAGACAATGAGGTATGTGATTCCATTTAGGTTATCATTGATAGACTGACTACAACTGCTTGATTCATACCGATTAAGATCAGTTACACTTTGCAAAAATTATCCAAGTTATATTTTGAAAAGATTGTTAGCCTCTATGGTATTTTATCGAGCATCGTTTCAGATAGAGATCCGAGATTTGTGTTAAGGTTTTGATAGAGTTTGCAAGAAGCATTGGGTACTAAGCTGAAGTTGAGTTCTGCTTATCATTTGTAGACAGACGGTCAGACGGGGAGGACTATTTAACCCTTAGAGGATTTGTTGAGGGCTTGTGTGGTAGAACAAGAACGTGCTTGGGATAGCTACTTATCGCTATTTAAGTTTACTTATAATGACAGTTTCCATTCAATTATTGAAATGGCCCTGTTTGAGGCATTGTATGGATGGAGGTGTACGACACCTCTGCGTTAGTATGATTCAGGTAAGAGTGTGGTCATTGGACCAAATATTATTCAGCAAACATCTGAGAAGATCTAGATGATCCAAGAGAAGATGAAAGCTTCGCATAGTCTCCAAAAGAGTTACCATGATAAGAGGAGGAAGGCGCTTGAGTTCCGAGAGGGGGGTCATGTGTTTTTGAGAGTTACTCTAGTAACTAGAGTTGGTCGAACTTTGAAGTCTCGAAAGCTCATGCCACATTTTGTTGGTGCATACCAGATCTTATAGAGGATAGAAGATGTGGCCTATCAGATTTATTTTCCACCGCCGCTTGCTAATCTTCATGATGTGTTTCATATGTCTCAGTTGAGGATATACATTATGGATCCATCTCACGTGATCCAAGTGAATGGTGTACAGGTGAGAGAGAACCTTATTGTTGAGGCATCTCCCATGCAGATAGAGGATCGGGAAGTGAAACAGTTGAGTAGTAAAGAGATTTCCTTGGTGAAGGTAGTGTGGGCAAGACCAGCTGGTGGAAGAATAACTTGGGAGCTGGAGATCCAGATGAGAGAGTCGTATCCGACTTTGTTTCCTTCAGGTAATTTTCGAGGGTAAAAATTATTAAAGTAAAAGAGAGTTGTAACACCCCGTTTTTATAATTTTTTTATTTAATTAGAATTTCGTGTATTTAATTATTTAAAATCAATTTATACGTGTATTAGGTGGTGGTTGGATGAATAGTATTCGTTTATGAAGTCTTGGGGTGGTAGATATAATTCTATTTATTTAATTAAAATAATAGAATTATAATATTAGAAGAAATAGTGAGGAATATATTATAAGTAATATTTAAATAAAATTAGAGTTAAGGATGGTATTGTGGTGAATAGAGGAATAAGTGGGGGCATAGTGTGAAGTATAATTTTAAGGAGAATTCGGTTACTAGTAAAAAGGTTAGTAAAGAGGTTTGGGGATTATTCTGCGAAAAACATAATTTTAGAGAAGGAAGAGGCTAGGGCTAGGTGAACCTCCATTGTTAGAGCTTGAAGGTCTTTTGCAGGAAATCTAAGGTAAGGGGGGATTACTTCTAATATGGTGTAGATTGCATGAATTGGGTAGTGGGAAGTCCTTAACCCCTTTAGGTTTACATATATTTTTCCCTTTTATTGAATGAATGATGAACATGATGTAAATCTTGTGATGGCATGACTTGTATGACGTATGATGTGAAATTTGTGTACTATTTTACCGTAGAATTTAAGTGTTCTTATGGATAATGTTGGTATGAATTGTTGTTCCTATGTTGTTGTGAATTAATTAACAAAATAGTTGAAATCCATGATTAAGTGAGTAAATTTCATAATAGTTGATAGATAATTGATGAGGTATGTTAGAACAATATTTTTTCATTTCCTTAAAAGGTTTTGATGATAACAAAGTATTGAAAGAACAATAGGGTTTACTAATGGTTATTCGAGTGTGCAGGATCAAAAGACATTAACCTTGATGTGAATCAAGTTAATCACTTAGAAGAACCATTAAATAGAACAAAGATGTTCTAAATTTAAAGGATCAGAACCAGGCTTTCAGACTCTAAAGAGACAACTCAAGTCATTTAGATGTTGAACCTAAGCTTACAAGGAATACAAAGATAATATCAGCTCTGAAGACTGGAATCATTTGAAGCAAGCAAAATCTATTACAAGGAACGTCTCTGCATCTTATGAACAAGCTACATCAACAATTGTGAAGACATTTCTTCAAAGGAATTTTTCTACATCAAGTCATCAACTGTGAAAGAATACATCTAGACTAGTTCTGATCAAGACTCTGGTGAAGGTAAGACTCAGAACCTGTGAACTCAAGACTCTGAAGTATCATTCCAACCAGGTTATGAAGACATACTTTATCTTATGATCATGATTTAACTAATTCTATAAAAAGCCCTTGATTTAGAAAGCAAAGTATAAGGATAACATCGACTCTGAGCAAGCCTCAATAAACGTCTACAAGAAGACTTTGTTCAGAAGTTATCCAAGGAAGATCATGTGACAACGGTACACTAATTTATGTCAAATCTGGTGATAGTGACAGTGTCATGATCTTCTCTATCCAACTATTCAAAAACCTGTTCTTCTACTCTCAATGTCTTTATGCTAACTAAGTTTTTAGCTCACTCTATTGTCCATCAGCTAAAGACCTTCAACGACTACTTGTACCATGATAGCTTCAATGACTATCTGTACCATGGTAGTTTCAATCTTCAACAGATATATTCTTAGTATCTATTTAAGGACGAAGATTAAAAACATTCAGACATTGACAAGAAGAAGAAAGCTTCTTGGAACATCTCTCTGAGCTTAACCTCTACCTCTCAAGAGAATGAGTGTGAGTTGAAGATTTCGTGATTGTGTTCACATGGGTGTGTTACCAGTTCACTGAAATGAGTTGAGAGAATCTGTGTTTTATAGATAACATAGATGAAAAACACATTTCAAGATTAAGAAAAAGAAGCAAACTTTTCACTGCAGATACTCTCTCTGCTATCAGACTCTAAACGTGGTTCAGAATCTGATGTATCAGAACTAGAAGTGAAAATTTCATATTTTGACATACACAATTCAACCTCCCTTCTTGTGTATATTTCTCACCTTTAAGGTATTGTTAATTTATATGTTAAAAGAGGATAAAATTCATATGTTTTCATGTACAATGATGTATGTTTTGTTTGAGGACTATTAGAAGTCAAAAATCAAGGTTTGGGATCTGATGCAGGGTTCAAAAACAACAGCGGTTGTACAAAATTGCAAAATAATCTTTAGGATTTCTGGGCACTGCTACGGGTGACCATATCACCCCTCTAGTTTTTGTACCAGAGGCATTTCCAAAGGGGGAAATAGACGGGGGAGTGCTACAGGCTGTAGCAACTCCCTGGATTTTGTACCAAGTGAGACATTTTTTAGCGTAACTCGAGTTTTGTGACAATGTTTGAGGCGCAGTTCGAAGCGTTGGATAGCTGACGCGTAACCCTACCGTATAATAATGGTTTAAAGAGTAAACTTGTACATGAAAATATGAATTATGTATTTTTCTTGTAATGGTACTGATATGTGTGTTGTTATTGTGCTTATAACATTATGCATAAATGATGTTATGCAATGATGAATTGATGTAGTAAAATATTGATGAATGTTGTGGTTTTCATGCATGTATATATTATGAAATGGAGAGTCATAATTTAGCATGATCATGTATGTTGTGTTGATGGCCTTATTGGGCGTATAATTGCATGTGTTATGCATCATGGTGTATGGACTTCAGTTCAGTTTTTGGTGTGCTCTGGTATGATGGTGTGGATTCAGGAGTGAGTAGCTGGTTCCATATGGGAATAGGTGAAGCGTTACTTCTGGTGATAATAGCGATTTGGTGTGCTCTAGTCCTATGCTGGGGATTCAGAAGCGAGATGGACATGTGTTGTCCATAATGGTACCGCATGTATTGTTGAGTCATGGTGTTGAGTACATTTGCATTCATTATTTTCTATATGTGTTGAATGATTATGTTGATGTTGCTGATTAAGAATGATTTGGTGATGTATGTAATTGAGTTATGTTGAATAATTGATGATGTTTGTTAAGGCTACCCTTGCATATTTTTGCACCATTATTTATTATGAGAGTATTTTCACCTCTTTGTTGTTTGCGTGGTTTTGTGCTTCTTCTTGGGGTACAGACGGGCAGGTAATTGAGTAGATTATTTGAAGCTGAAGGATGGCATTAAGGTTGTTCTTTTTTTTCCTCTTTTATGTGGTTATGTATATTTCATGCTTTGAACCGTAACACTGGGCTGGTGAATAATTTGTT
Organism: Lathyrus tuberosus; assembly: GCA_022829125.1. Classification (NCBI taxonomy): domain Eukaryota; kingdom Viridiplantae; phylum Streptophyta; class Magnoliopsida; order Fabales; family Fabaceae; genus Lathyrus; species Lathyrus tuberosus. Next base: position 7,836,947 of record JALAZF010000250.1, read on the forward strand.
TTGCTATTTGTTATTGTTTCGATGTTAAAGGCAATTGCCATAACTATTTTGATGATATGGATATATTTTTTGTTTAATCATTTTAATTTGATTATTCTGTTGCGATGAGCCTATGTAAAGGCGAGCATATGATTAAAAGTGTTTAATTGAATGCATGTTTTAAATAACCCGTGTTACAGAGCAGGATTCAGTTGTGTTTAAGTGACACCATATATGTGTAATTACTTTATTTTTGCATTATTTCGCATTTCGGGGTTTAGGATGTTACAGAAACCATCCAAATAGAATATGATGAAAGTTATGACTTCTAGCTTTTGAAAGTCTCAGAACCTTGTTCTCCAAAGACTCTGAATGTCTCACCAAGTTCTGAAGACAGACTCTGAACTCTACTCAAGCTTCATCAACATGTATAAGAAGCCTCTAACTAGTAGATTTAAATCAAAGATCAATGATTGATTGATGCGACAGAAGTACAAAAGCAAATCTATTTTCTATGTAAAGTATTGTACTATATACCAAAGAAATTTCTCACATCCCATCATCTTCACCAACTCTTTGCTACAAGCGTGGTCTAATGTGGCAAAATGAAGTGACCTTCATACAATGATTACATTGAGGATATTCCAACTTCACCCTCCAACAGGTCTATTTTTTCCTATATAATGATGTCTTTTGAAGATTAGAACATATATAGAATCGAATACTTATCAATGCATACACTCAAAGAGCATGCGTAAAAGAGAAAAATAAAATAAGTGTTTCTCAAACTCATACACTTAGAACATTTTCTTTGTATATCTTTGTTAAGTGTAACATTTGATTTAAACTTGTGTATCTGCTTTATTGAAGCATCTTGTAAACACAAAATATATTTATCTTAACCTTTGGTTAATTTCCTTGAGAGACTAAGTGTAATCAGAATTCTCAAGAAGTCGTTGATGGTTAGTCTTTGCGTTATAATTACTTGGGAGACTAGGGTATAGTTAAAATTTATCAAGAAGTCTTAGATTGTTTGTCTTTGAGTTTGTTGTAATTAGATTGATTATTAGATTAAGTCCTTATTGAGAAGGCAAAATACTCAGGCGGTGGACTGGACGTAGCTTATTTAACAGCAAACAAGGGTAAAAGATATTTGTGTCATTATCTTTATCATTATCTCTGTTGTTTGTGATTTTGGGATACAAAAGTTTTTAAACCCAATTCAAACCCTCTTTCTTGTGTTCTTGCACCTTCAATTGGCATCAGAGCTCATCTTCTGGTTTTTGACTCTTTGTGTCAAACACTTAACCGTGTAAGATAAATATCCATCTTCTAGAAACACAGTATGGCAAATGCAAATAATGATAAAGATCATTATTTTGCATAACCTCAAATCTTTGATGCAGAAAAGTTTGACTATTAGAAAGATAAAATCGAAAGTTTCTTCATAGGTTGTGATGTTGATTTATGGGATATGGTAATATATGGTTACACACATCGTACAAATACATATGGCACTAAGCTTGAAAGAAGAAAAATGAATGATCAACAAAAGAAGGATCACAAGAATCATCATCGATCCAGAACTATATTTTTTAATGTTATTTCCTACTCCGAGTATGAAAAGATAAAAAAAAAAATAGAGACTCTGCTAAGTTGATATTTGACTCTCTGAAAATGACTCATGAAGTAAATGAGCAAGTTAAAGAGACTAAAGCCTTGGCTTTAATCCAGAAATATGAAACTTTCAAAATGGAAGAGGATAAAATGATTGAGTAAATATTCTCAAGATTTCAAACTCTTATTATTGGATTAAAAGTCATGAACAAAGGCCATAACACTTCAGATCATGTAAAGTAAATCATCAAAAACCTGCCTAATAAAGGGAAACCAATGGTCACAACACTGAAGGTGTCAAAATATCTTAACAACAAAACTCTAGATGAACTTATAAGTTCTATGAGAAGTTATGAAATTGATCTTGAAGAAGATGAGCCTCAGAAAAAGATCAAGTATGTGGCTATAATACCCAAAGGTAAATTTGAGAATGCCAAACCTCTTCAAGCTGAAAAAGAAGAAGAGTATGAATAAATCTCAGAAAAAGAATATGAGTTATCTCTACTCTCCAAAAGGGTCAACAAACTCTAGAAGAAAAGACAAACTAATTTCATAGGCTACAAAAGAATAGGTGGTCAACCTCTATGCATAAGATGTTTGGAGTTAGCAAGGATGCTACCAGCTTTGAGTGCAAGTAACCTGGACATTACAAAAAAGAGCATCCCAAACTCACGCCTAAATAGAAATTCTTTATAGAAAAGAATAAGGTTCTTATGGCTACCTAGGATGACACATAAGCTTCAGAGGATAACTCTAAAGAAGAACAGGCGCACATGGCACTGATGTCTAGCTCAGAAGCATCTAACTTTGAATCAGAATCAGATTCAAACCCCAATGAGGTATTCTCTAATCTTATTCGTTCTGAAGTTGAGTCCTGTCTCACTGAAATTCTTGAAAAGTTTTAGAGTCTTCAGAACAGGCATAAGGATCTGAAAAGAATCCATGTAGCTGACTCTGAAGCCCTTAGAGAGCCGAAGAAAAAAATTCTATTCTGAAAGAAAAAAAATTGTTCTTGAAAAAGATAACTCTGTTCTAAAAAGAAAGAGTAAAGAACATGAAAATGAGATTCTTTTTTAAGCTCTTATCGACTATGGTAATATCTTAAAGAAATATGACATGGATTCTAAAAAACTTCTTGCACAAAACATAGATATAAGCAAAACGGCTTCCATGATCCATATGGAGTAAGCAAAAATGGTAAAAGAGGTATAGGTTATGTGCCACCCAAACACTCTAGTGTCAAACCTAATTGTCACACCTCAAAAAATGACAACAGAACACTTGCGAAATGCAATAGCACACTCGCGAGATGGATTGAACAGTGTTGCCACCGAACTTTATTTATTCCTAAAAAAGAAAGGAGAAATATCGATAAAACCCAAAAAGAACGACAATGATTATAGTTGTCGCAACCAAATCAGAGTTCGGGAGTCGATTATGCAAGGGAAAAGTATTAGCACGCCTCACGTCTTTTGTACTCAATGGGAACCATTAGGTTAGTTGTGTACGTTAGTGTTACTTAGAAATGTTAGGCTGATCGAGTTATTAAAAAGGGAAATAAATTTAACAAAAAGGTTTATTTTTTATTAGGTTGCCTGATGAGACTTTGAATCTCGCTCCAACGTATCTCTAGGTGCAATGGAGAACTAAAGGCTACGTAGTTCTGGGTAGAAAATTTTTATTTATTGGTTGATTTTAGCAAAAGCTATTTTGTCACAATCGACAGAAAAGCATTGCTTGCTACTCAAAATAGGTGAGGAGCAGGAATTTGCATCACATTGAATGGATTTCTACATATCAACATTCACAGGAAAATGTGACTTGTCTCAACTCACATGATTGTGCATGAAGCATTGTCTTGCATCGTCTCGAGACAAAATAACTTTCGTTTAAAAAAGAGTTTTAGGATAAATGCCAAAAGGCAAATTGGTTTGAATGTGTTTGATGTATTTTTGGGTTGGAAGTAGAGTATTTATGACTTCCAAGCTTTTACAACTTGGGTCTAATACTCGGGACTATACTGGATTTTACACCCAGATAGTTCTTTCCTTCCATTTTGTTATGAAAAAAGGTCAAAGTGGTTACTGGTTAGTCATTTTTTATTTGCTTGAGAAAATAAACTTGATATTGGATAAAGCTTCTTATTTGTGATGTGAATGGATTGAAAATGGTTGATAGTTGAAGTGGTTGGGGATAGTGGAATGGATTGAAGTGGTTTAATTTGAGAAAAATACTCGACGTTAGATCGAGTGTTTATTTTTGTTCTTTTTTGAAAAGGGTTCATTTTATGCGAGTCTTAAATTGACAATTAACTAACACAATCATAACAGGAATAAAGGAAAACAGTAAAATTATTACATGCCATGAGAATGGGAGTACATTTTTTGAATGGAGGATATAATAAAGCGATTAAGAGAAAACCCATCAAACAAGTAAATGTAAACAACAAGGTCTCATTGGAAGAAGGCCCAAGAGTAAGCCAGGGACCAGAAACCAACCGAAATCGGAAGCAAATTGAATTTAGCAATATGTTAAGATAACTTAAAGTGAATTCATGTAGGAATCACTCTATAAGAAGTCGGTCAACAAATTCTATGCGTCTAAACGATTTTCAAAGGTTAAATTAAATTTTAACTTCGAGATCGCAACGTAGTGAAGTCTATGCAACAATCTAATCGTAAGCATATAATTAAATGTGCGGGCACGAACATTTATGGAGTAATTACCTAACTAATTAAAACAAAACAATTAAATAATTAAGATCTACTCAACCAATAAGAATCAAAATTAATCAATTAAATAAAAATTAAATTAAGTATTTAAACAACATAAATAAATAAATAAAACATAGAACTAAGGGGTGCACATTAGCATATGGAGGTGCAAACAAAATTTTTATAAATTTAAATCAACATGTCGAAGCTAAGTCAATAACATTAAACCACTCTCTTTTCTTTTATAAAAAAATATTAAAAAGCAAAAATAGAAAATGTTTGACTTTAAAAAAAACAAGGAAGCACTTCCATTTCCAAATCTGAAGCAAAAAAGAAAACAACATTCTCTGAAAATCTCACTCTCCCTTACTCTCCGGTTTACGATGCACGACACAACACTAAAAAATGAATTCCTCCTCGGTGGCGGATGGTGGTTCAAAAGTGTTTCGGTGACTACAACGGTGATATGGTTTGTGTAGAGTGGAACAGAGAGGTTGAAAGTTGGGCCGAGGGTGGCAGCGGAGGTGTATCATGGTGGTTGAAGGTGTTGTCGGCATAAGGTGTGGTTCGTGGTTAAGAGGGAGTATTATGGTGGTTTGAAAATGACGAGACGGTGGAGGTTGGCTACTATTAGTTGTAGAAAGAGCACGGTGAGGGAAAATGGAGAGAGTCCGTATGGTGGTTTAGGGTGTTGTCCGGTGTTTCACTGACGTGTTCTTCGCTGGAAAAGGTGGTAATGGCGGAGCTATAAGTGTTTAGTAGTTTTGTGTTGTTGTTAGTGAGCCATTTCCGACGTGGGAGTTTGAAGAAAATGGAGATTTTGAAGGGTGTGTTTGTGAGTTGTTTTGATGGTGGAAGAAAGGATGGTAAGATATGAAAAGAAGGAGGAGCTTGGTTGTTCACGACGGGTAAGGTGGTAGTCGAGTTTTTTGGAGAGGGTAACAACCATGTAGTGGTATTTTAGTTGGTGAAAGTGAGAAAGTTTGTTTGTGTTGTAGCTGATGAGTTTTTGAGTGAGAAAGAGTCAGTAGGTTTGAAAATAGGTAAAGTTATCCAAATACCCCACATTTTCGAAAAAAAATTTCAAATATCTCACGTTTTAAAAAATTTTCCAAACTACCTCAGTTAGGACAAGACTTTGTACATTGTCGTCAAATAAAATGGCGACACCCCTTTAAGGCTATAACCCTGTCGTCAATTGTATTGGCGACTCCCTTTTGCTTTTGTACAAAGTCGCCAATTGTACTGACAACTTGATAAGTAAGGGAGTCGCCAATACAATTGGCGACAGGGTTGTAGCTTTAAAGGGGTGTCGTCATTTCATTTGGCGACAATGTATAACGCCTTGCCCAAACTTGGACAGTTTGAAAATTTTTTTGAAATGTGAGATATTTGGGGAATTTTTTTGAAAATGCGGGGTATTTGAATAAAAAAATTCTTGAAAATAATGCAGGAAAAAAACTATTTTCTGTTTTTTAATTATCCTTGATTTTTTGGGAGAGAGAGTCTCATGATTAGTGGTGAGGGTCTCATATTGGTGGGCTGTGCCAAGCTCTTTTATTGCATTGGCCAATGAGTTAAATAATGTCAACTAGGACTTTCTAAAAAGTCTAGAATGCCCCCTTTGATATTTATTTAGAGACAAAGATAGTTAGAAATGAATATTTCAAATATAATTTAAAACAATTCACATAGTCAAAGTAAAATCGGAACAAAATTATAGAAAATTATAATCAATTATTACGACCATTTTGACAAAGAATCATAAATAAAAGGACTCAACATGAATAAAAGTCGAGCGCAAAAATGTTTGAAAAGTTAAACTGAATGCACTAAAATGATCAGTGCGAAATAAACTTCTCGAAAACATTTAAGTTTTGATCAAATTTTGAAATAAAAAAGGATCGGATAAAAGACTTAGGCTGATCAAAATACGACTGAAAAATGAGTCAAAAAAATAAAACGAACACGCAAGGTTAAACTACACAAATTGTAAATTAATAAAATTGACATCTTAAAACTCGATTTCAAAATTTTTTGCCCACTTATTTCACGTACAGTTGAAGATTAATTCAACCAAACTGTCTGTAGATCGGAAAATTTATTTCGAGCGACATTTTAAACATTATCCGAGATGAAATTCATGTTATGATATGCAGGTGATGCTAATGACCCGATGAATGTACCTATTCAATGACTTAGGGTCACAAATTGGGGTGTAATAGCTGCCCCTATTTAAGTATCTTCAACCAGAGAATATGAAGGACGTTTTTCATATGATCGCACTGGACGACAATTAAATACTAAAAGACCCGGATTTTTTCCCTAAATGTCGATGATATGATATGTTATGCATTCAGGAAGGACTTTTCTTTTGTTTTTGTTTGCTAGGGATATGATGTGATATGGAGTGAACCCTAGCATGGTGTTTTATGATGGATGAAGAACGATAAATGAACCTGTGGGGAATAATGGAAATATATGGTAATGGTGATCCACAGGAAATGAGAGGAATAAGAAGAGTGAAGACTCACTGGAGGTAACAATCATCTCAACTCAAGGGTTGAGAAAATAAACACAATATCAACTCGGGGGTCAAGAACAAAAAAAGATATTAACTCAGGGGGTTGGAAGATATTTAAAGACAACGACATCGACTCGAGGGTCGAGAACAAAGACAGCATCGACACAGGGGTCGAGAATTATAACAAGATATCAACTCGGGGGTTGAGGAAGTAACATGATATCAACTTGGGGTTGAGGAATTAAACACAACGACATTGACTCAGGGGTCGAGAAGATATTAACTTGGGGGTTGAGAAAAGATAACGACATCGACTTGGAGGTCAAAAATAAAGACAACATCGACTCGGGGTCGAGAATTAAGATAAGATAACAAATCAACTAAGAGGTTGATAAAATTAAGACAAAAACATTGACTTGGGGGTCAATAACATATCGACTCGAGGGTTGGAAAAATAAATACAACATTGGCTCTGGGGTCGAGAATATATCACCTTGGCGGTTAATAAGCATTGATAGTTAGTTGTGAAAACATCACATAATGGACTTCCCTTCAGGAGAATATTTATTGGGGAAAGCTCTATAAAGGAAAAGTTCTAAACAAGACCCTTTTAGGGTAGCCTCTATTGAGGAGTAAAATTAGCAAACATGTTGGGGAATATCATCATCAAAAAGTCGATGGAGAATATTCACTAGAGATTTTTCCAGACGATGCTGGACTTTAAAATATAGAATGCCATATGGCTTTGGACTTTAAAAGACAGAATGGCAGACGATGTTGGACTTTTAAAATGAAATTCCAAACGAGGTTGGACTTGACCAAAGGCATCAGTAAAATATATACTGACTTCAAACAGGGTTTTCTAGACGAGGCTGGACTTTATGCCAACAAAAACCAAGATATGGTTTAAGGGCGCCAAATCAAAATTGGACTTTGGGGTTAAGGGATATAGGATCAACAACAAGTCTCGGGTCAATGCAAAAATGAGCGCGAAGTAAACTTCGACTATGCATGATTGGAATTTGCTTCTATGCATAATGTATGAATGATCATGATATGCAAATGCTGACTCTATGCAGATTGGGAGTTTACAGAGGTTGTTTATGGAGGTTTTGATTCCTCAACACCAGGGACTCAACCAAGTATTCGGGGATAGATGCATCTAAAGGAGAATTCTATCAAGCTTGACATTTATAACTAGCCAAGGGTTCTTTTGAAGGATTGGTGGATTATGCTAGCATGACTTCCCAACACTCGTTTCAAATAGTTGTAGATGTATGGCAAAGTTTGCTTGAATAACTTTAAAGTCTGGAGAGGACTTTCCCCTCTGTGGTTCATCTTGCCCCAGTCTGTTGGGTCTTTGAAGATGTTCACCTTAAAAGAAGTTTGAAAGTAACTTGCAGTAACCTTGAGGTGGCTTGCCCGAATGTTTGAATCTTCAAAGCTGTCTACCCCTAATTGAATATTCTTTGGATATTTTGACTCACTTAGCACTTGAGGTAGCATGCCCCAGTTCGAGTCTTAAAGAGATTTTCTTTTACTTAACCGACTCTTGGGGTGATTGGCTCGGATTGACCGATACTCAAAGTGATCGCCCCTGACCAGACTTCTTTCACATGATTAAGTTCCTCAACTGACTGCATATTTTTTTCTCATTGTTGGAACTTCCTTGACGCTTAGCACTGTCTTGCAAATAAAATTGTTCATTCAAATATGGTAATTTTAATGCAATGCAAATGCAAATTTTAAAATCAATCATTATTGAAATAATGGTGATATACAATGAATGATTCAATGATCAGAACACAATGTTGATCTAGCTATTCACCGAGTGAAAGATGATGTGATCAATACAAATGATCAACAAAGATCTTGGGGAGTTAGGTTAATGCAACCTTGTTGTAGTATGCTTCCAAAATAAACTCTGCCTTAATTAGGTCTTTTAAGGGTTGTAACGTGGTATGGTTAAAGGTTCTCGAACAAAAGGATATGGGGCTCAAAATTTAATTTTAATCCACCCTTTTTTCTCTTGATGATCTTCAGTCCTATGTTCAGTTAATTCGACACACACATTCAACTCCTAAGAGGGTTTTAAAGGTGTAAGAGTGAGGATCAAAGATGAGATTTTCTTGAAATGGCAGTCACCTTTTTTTTCTTTGATTTTGTTGAGGATTTGGTGACCTCTCTTGACTGATTTTTTTCTCCCTAATTTTTCCTGGACCACTTCTTTAAAGCTTTCGGTCCACTAGGATGCCCTGATGTTGCCTAAATCTTCCTTTGTGGTGTTGAACTTAACATGCCTCTTTCTTTTTTAAAGATTATGATTGTCATGTTATTGGTTACTGAGGAACAACCACTATAAACTTTTTGGCTTTTCTCAACTTCTTCGACACTTCAAGTGTGTGCAAAGGATAACATGTGGTTGAACCTCTTTTGAGGGTATACAGATGGACGAATTCTCTTGAAAATTGAATGCACGGTCAAAATATTTGAACACAACTACTCTGCCTCAGGGATTAACTCCAAATCTCATCGGTGTTTGGGGGGTTTGAAACAATGCCTTACATCATCAGCAAAGTTTCCTTTGAAAGCACACAACAACAATTATGTGTATTTGTTTTCACCATCCTTCCTCCAATCTTTGCTAAACAACAGTTTGATAAAGAAAATGAATGGGAGAAATATATATTTTTTTGTTTTTGATATAAATGGAAAAGGACTGAATACGACATGACTAATTCTGAAGATGAATTATCACTTCATTAATATTACCATTAAAAGAAAACAACAATGCATAAAAGCAAACAACGTATAACATCCAAAGAAATTACAAATGAAAAGCTTAAAAAGCCAAATGATTGTCAATGCAGAAGATGAGATTCCTTGTCTTGATTCACTGTTGGGCTAGCCTTCTTCAAAGTTGGAGGTTGTCATGCTCATTGAGACCAATATGATAATCATCTTCACACATATTCTCGACACTTTCTTCCATAGCATGAACTGATGGACCCGCATAACCAGATGAAGGATTGACTTTGATATGAAAGCCTTGAGGCGTAAATGAAATTAACTTGGAATCAATCAGATCATGCACCATATTCTTGAATGCTTTATAGTCCTCAGCTGAATGTCCTAGTGCACCAGCGTGGAAGTTGCATCGACATTGGGGTTAAAGCATGGTGGGTATGGAGGAGGCACTAGATTCAGTTCCTTTGGCTCTACCAATCCATTGTTGATCAAATATGGAAGTATGGAACTGTATGGCACTTGCAAATGATCAAACTGCCTTTTTGGCCTTTGAGTGTATTAGCGTCGCCGCTGAAGAGCGTACTTTCATTGGCATGACTGTTGTTGTAGAATCTGTTGTTGATGTTGGGAAGGACCTCAATTTGCATGAGGATATTGACTATGTGGAGGGAATGAAATTAGATATGGAGACTCATAAGGTTGTTTACTATGAACAACTGATATGTAGGGGTACTGATGATAAGGCACCGAATGTGGAGCATGCAGAGCTTGGGAATTTCCTCGATTGAACCAATTTCATCCTCCTTATCCTCTTGGGAATTTCTAAGGGATTAACTCTCAATACTCTGGTTACTCGGGGCGCCATGGAGTCTTCTATTTTTAAGGTTACTCTCGATGCGTTCTCCAACTTTCACCAGGCCAGAGAAGCCTGCTGACGCATTGCCTTTCATGCTTTCGAAGTATGGGCTCTGCATGGTATCCACAAACAAATCAACTAACTCTTTCTCTAAGAGCAGTGATTGAACACGAGTAGCCAACTCTCTCCTTCTTGAGGCGTACTCATTAAATGACTCATTACTCTTTTGAGATAGGTCTTTTAATTCAAAGCGACTGGGAGCCATGTTCAAATTATATTGGCACTAGTTCAAAAAAGCGCTAGCTAGATCCGACCATGAATGAATATGGCTTTTTTCTAATTCCATGTACCAACTCAACGATGCCCTACTCAAATAGTTTTGAAAACAATGAATAATTTTCTTATCATCAAGAGCATATGAGGTCATTTTTCGGTAGAACATCACCAAATGGTGCTTTGGGCAACTATCCCCTTTGTACTTCTAAAAATCAGGTACTTTAAATTTCGGGGGTATAACCAAGCCAGACATTAATTACATGTTTAAAACATCCAGATCAAAAGCACCATGCCCCTCTATATCTTTAAGTATTTCATCCAACACGCGGTACTTTTCAATAACCTCTGGTCTCTAGGTCTCCTCACTGGGATTTCCCCTCGGGAATTTGGCTCTGAGAATGCAAAACTATGATACTCAATAGCATTATGAGGTGAGGAATTGTCATACCCCAAATTTGTCCTACTTGTGTATAAATTTCCATCTGTGCATCCATCCACTAACAATCATTCAAAAATAAAAAAAAAATAGGTTGTTTCTAATTGCTTGAGTCCAGGTTCATTTGAGGCTCATTCAGAAAGTGTGTGTGTGGTGACGTTCTTCAATTCAAGTGGTGTATTTTAGGCTGTAGTTAGAGTTTTGTGCAATACGGTGCATATCCCGAGGCATGACATTGTCCAACAAGGTTTAAAATGAGGTTTTGGTTCATCAAAATTCAAATGGCAACAAGTTTAAGCTTGATTTATGTTTCAAGGTCTTAAGCTCGTTAAAAGTCCAAGATTAATCTATGACCAATCCTATTTCTCAAGGTTGTTTCAAGTTTCATTCAAGTTCAAAAGAATTCTCATGGTTAAAGTTACAAGTATGTTTTAAAAATTAGAGGTGAGGTGCAAATCCAAATTCCAAAAGGTTACAAACCATATCTAATTTACAATCCCATTTACACTACAGTCCGTGAAAAATTGATATAAAAAAACCTTACATTTCATTACTTCACCAAACTATGCTAATAAGTTGCAAAAGTCTAAAAAAAGGAGGGTCATCAAGATTTGCAACAATAAAAGAAGGCATATGATATATCTTCAGCCCATGACTCGTTGCGTTAATTACAAACGGAAAAAAATAGCCCATTTAAGTTTGTGTTGGCCCATGCTTCAAAATTTCATACTACATGTTGTTGACGCCAAGCCTCTCATACGAACTCCAACATGAAAACAACTTCACCCTGCTACCACTGCTCTCTATAACAGCAACGTTACAACCATAACCTACAACATTACGTAGTCAAACCTGTAGCAACAACGACTACACCATCCCATTGGTGACAAAAACCTGCATCTTGACAATGACAATACAATAAGAGCAAGACAGGATTCAATAATTCAAAAAATAATAAAAGGGGGAGACCTACAATAAAAATGGAGACCTCTGTTCTCTTTTGGGGGGGATGCAGAAACCATCATCTCCAAACACTCTTCCATAACCTCCATTCACCCTGCGACCGCGCACCACCAATACCCTCACACAACGACCCTTATCCTTTTTATATCACCTTTCCTCATCATCAAAACAGAAAACCTCCACCCCTGTTACGCGACACTCTCCAACCTCACAACAAACCTTCCGCCGCTACACACAACAACAACCAATCACAAATCAACTCTACAGCCGCAAATCAACCCACATCTCTCCTCTCAATCCTCCTTCTTCAACAACAAATTGTTCTAACCCTCAAATCCCTTAACCCAAATCTTCAATCTTCCCCACAAACTTAAACCCAACCTTCTTCTTCCATTTTCAACAAACTCACAAACCTCAAATCATGAACAGAAAACATAAATCCAGAACAGAGAGATGGAGTCAGATTTTAGAATCAAGAAAAGCCAATCGAAATTGAGGGATGGAAAACGAATCGGATGCAAACCTGGACGAACTCGAGTGGAGAGTTTGAGATCTGGAATCAAATTTATGAGATCATAGATGGCCTTATTCTCCCAGTTTGTTTTCTCATCGATTTAGCTTTTGACCTTGTGTGGTTTTTCTTTTGTTAAACAATTGTTTATGGTGACTGTTATTGTAACGCCCCAGTTTTGCCAGTTTTTATTTAATCGAGTCGTGTGATTATTTTATTATTATTTTATTTTATTTTCGACTTTTATGTGAAAATATGTTATTTTTCAATGTTGTGATATTTTATCGGGTTTTGGGAACGTTTGCGAGATATTTGAGTGTGGGGGTATTTTGGTCATTTCATGATATTTTCCTTAAGTTAGAAAGAATAGAAAATAGAAAGAGAGAAAAATAGAGAGAAAGAAAAAGAGAAGAAGGAAAAGGGAAAGAAAAGAGAAGAAGAGAAGAAAAAGTGAGAAAATCTTGGAAAATCAAGAAATCAACTTCTAGAATCGATTTAATCGGGTAAGGGTACGAAACTCGATTATTATATGCTTGTGTATGATTATGTATGTGTGTTTGTTGATTGTTATTGGATTAAAATGGAGATTATAGTAAAAATCATAATGTTTAGAAAATGGTAGAAATGGATCCAAATGTGTCTAAACTCATGTTGATTGTGTTCTTTGTTGTTTATACATGTTGGATATGTATTGTTATACCTCAAATTGGTGTTTTTTATGAATTTGGATGATGATTTGGAGGGTTTTGGGTGTGAAACCCGTAACAGCAAAAACCTGCAGAATTTCTGATTTCGCCCAGATCATACGCATATGGGGCATGTTCATACGCGAATGGGCCTTGGCGATACGCGTATCATTGGCGAGTTTTGGGGCCAATACGCGTATGAGATGTCACTTTTCCCGGCCTTCTAGTGAGATGCATATGGTACGCGTATGAGGTTTTGCCGTACGCGTATGACAAGGGGCCGTACGTGTATGGTCAGGAGAATTGTAAAATGGGACTTTTCAAAATATCGTTTTCGTTTTTCTTTCGTAACTTGTGTTCCGTTTATCCGATTTTTACATTATTGGTATCGTTGGAAAGCTATTGAGTTGTACTTTCTTATTATAATAATTTTGAGATTGTTAGCTGATTTAATTATGTCGGGAATTAGGAATAGTGTCGTTTTGTCGACTTTTTTCGTTATAGTTGTGTGTAATTGGTGTGTATCATGCAATGTGCTGTTGATATGGTTATGGTATGATTTGCGCGCTGTTGTGTGATATAAATGCATTTTTTTGGGCTTAAATTGCAAAGCATGAATTATGTTAAGTGAGATGGTTGTATATATATGTGCATTTGAATGTCATGAGTCATTGTATGCTGAGCATCATGATATGCATTGTTGTGACGTCCTGAGTGACGGATTGATTCCAGAGGGAATCCGCTATAACGTTGTGTGCCCGTGTGGGGTGTGAGTGATGATTATAGATGATTGTGTGCCTTATACAAAGAGGTGTGAGCGATCGGGTTGTGTGCCTTATACAAAGAGGTGTGAGCGATCCATAAACGTCGTGTGCCTTATACAAAGAGGTGTGAGCGACGGGAAACATCGTATGCCCGACGGGGAGTTACATTAAGTAACGAGCGATGGTTCCAATAGTTCCTGAGTGAACTGGTGTTGAGAATTGTTGGAAGTCGGTACCCGCATTTGCATATGCATAGATTCGTTGTGTTGGTCTCTTGCATTTGCATAAACATTAATGGTTTGTTTATGTGTGGAACTGTGGATAAAATTGATAAATTGATATATGGATATGTGTTGGTGATACTTGTACGGTGTATAATTGGTATACCTTGGTGATGGAAATATGAATTATACATTGTGTTGCCTTGTGTTTGAATACTGGTATGAGTTGTGGTGAGAACCGTATATATATGTGTATTTTTGTGTTATATATAATTGTATGCAATTATATGATGATTGTTTTTCTCACCCTTCTGCTGTTTTATAATGCTCTATGAGGCATTGCAGATTAGAGTTGTTGGAGGTCTTTTATGAAGCTTAGGACTTCATTCTTTTGTCAGTCGGCTCTGATATGTGACACCGGGTAGTTAGGGAGGCCGTTTGTGATTATTGTGTATTATGTATATATATCTTTTGGCTTGTGCATTTATAACTTGATGTATGACAAAATTTTCATGTGATATATATATATATATATGATATTCAGTTTTAGATTTTCCGTTTTCATTCTAAAATCTGAAATGTGGGTGTAAGGAACTGAGTTCCTCTGTTGATTGCTACCCCACTGTTGCAGGTCTTGTATGATTTGTTTCAATATAATTTGATTCTCCCCGTCTATGCCATGATAATTTAAATATACTCTGATGAAATTTTGAATTTTCTTTTACTGCTTTATTTAATTGGGGGTATAGATTGGGGTGTTACATTAAGTGGTATCAGAACCAGTCCGTGTCAGTTGTGTCAGTCCTTGTCGGTCTTGGTGTTTGGATGAGCTGTTTGTTTAACCATAGCTGCTGTTATTGGAAATGAATAGAATATGGCTGGTAGGAATGACGCTACTTTGGCTACTGCTATGTAAGCTATGGCTCGAGCTGTGCAGGGTGCACCTAATGCTGCGGGTAATGATGAGTTCAGGAAGAACAAACCGCCTGTCTTCAAAGGAAGATATGATCCTGATGGTGCTCAGATTTGGCTTAAAGAGATTGAAAGGATTTTCCGAGTGATGGATTGTGCTGAAGATCAGAAGGTGAGACTGGGTACTCACATGTTACTGGAAGAAGCTGATGATTGGTGGGTTAGTACTCGTCGTGTGTTGGAAGCTGCAGAGGAGGAGATCACTTGGGCTCTGTTTATCATTGAGTTTCTGAGGAGGTATTTTCCTGAAGATGTAAGAGGAAAGAAGGAAATTGAGTTCTTGGAATTGAAACAAGGTAATATGTCTGTTGTTGATTATACTGCTAAGTTTGTGGAACTTGTGCAGTTTTATCCTCATTATGCTGAAGCGACCGCAGAATTCTCTAAATGTGTAAAGTTTGAGAACGGATTGCGTCCTGAGATAAAACAGGCAATTGGTTATCAAAGGATTCAGAGGTTTTCTGATTTGGTGGATTGTTGTAGGATTTATGAAGAGGATAGTAAGGCTCGTTCTACTCACTATAAGAGTGTGAGCGAGAGGAAAATGAAGCTGATAAGGGTAAACAAAGGGGAAATTTTGAGAAAAGGTCAAGTGGAGGAGGAATTTCTGGTCCTCTGAGATGTTATAAATTTGGTGAGTTAGGGCATCGTCAGTTTGTGTGCAGGAAAGATTTTAGGAAGTGTTCTAACTGTGGAGGTGTAGGACACATTGCAGCTGATTGTAAGAGGAACGTGGTGAAGTGATTCAATTGTGGTGAGCCTGGACATGTTAGTACAAAGTGTCCGAAACCAAAGCAAGCTCCAGCTGGTGGGAAAGTTTTTGGCTTGGCGGGAACTCAGACTTCAAGTGCAGATCGTCTTATCAGAGGTACTTGTTTTATTAATAGTACTCCTTTAGTTGCTATTATTGATACTAGAGCGACTCATTCGTTTATTTCGTCTGAGTGTGCGAAGCGTTTGAATCTTGTGTTGTCTTCGATGGGTGGTGAAATGGTTATTGATACTCCAGCAATGGGGTCAGTAACTACTTCTTTGGTTTGTTTAAGTTGTCCTTTGACCATTTATGGTAAAGATTTTGAGATGGATTTGGTGTGTTTGCCGTTGGAGGGTTTAGATGTGGTTCTGGGAATGAATTGGTTGCAATTCAATCGAGTTCATATTGATTGTTATCATAAGCTGGTAAGGTTTCCTTCTCTTGAGGAAGATGATGACTCGAGTTTCTTATCTACCAAAGAGTTGAAGAGACTTTTGGCGGATGAAGCTCAGTTGTTTGGGTTGCTTGCATCTTTGACTGTGGATAGTCAAGTTTCACTTGATGTGTTTCCTGTTGTGTGTGAATTTCCGAAAGTGTTTCCTGAGGATATTTCAAATTTGCCGCCAGAGAGAGAGGAGGAGTTTTCTATAGATCTAGTTCCTGGTACTAGACCTGTTTCTATGGCACCTTATCGTATGTCGGCATCTGAGTTGGTTGAGTTAAAGAAGCAGTTTAATAAGTTGTTGGAAAAGAGGTTTGTGAGACCAAGCGTTTCTCCGTGGGGTGCTCCGGTTTTATTGGTGAAAAAGAAAGATGGAAGTATGAGGTTGTGTATTGATTATCGCCAGTTGAATAAGGTGACGATTAAGAATAAGTATCCTCTTCCAAGGATTGATGATCTGATGGATCAGTTGGTTGGTGCGTGTGTGTTTAGTAAGATTGACTTGAGATCGGGGTATCATCAGATTAGGGTGAAAGAGGAAGATATTCAGAAGACGGCTTTTAGGACACGTTACGGTCATTATGAATATTCTGTGATGTTGTTCGGGGTTTCTAATGCGCCAGGTGTGTTCATGGAGTACATGAATCGTATTTTTCACGAGCATTTAGATTGATTTGTTGTTGTGTTTATTGATGACATTTTGATTTATTCTAAGTCTCGGGAGGAGCACGCGGAGCATTTGCGTATTGTTTTGCAGGTTTTGAAAGAAAGGAAGCTTTTTGCCAAATTGTCCAAGTGTGAATTCTGGTTATCAGAAGTGAGTTTTCTTGGGCACGTGATTTCAGGTAATGGTACTTCTGTGGATCCATCTAAAGTAGAAGCAGTTCTACAATGGGAGGCTCCGAGATCTGTTACTGAAATTCGAAGCTTTTTGGGTTTGGCCGGTTATTATCGAAGGTTCATTGAAGGTTTTTCTAAGCTAGCACTTCCTTTGACCCAGTTGAATTGTACAGGGCAAGCGTTCATTTGGGATATTCGGTGTGAGGAAAGTTTTAATGAGCTGAAGAGAAGATTGACGGCAGCTCCGATTTTGATTTTGCCGAATCCTAATGAACCATTTGTGGTTTATTGTGATGCGTCTTTGATTGGTCTAGGTGGTGTTCTGATGCAAGAAGGTAAGGTCGTGGCTTATGCTTCAAGGCAGTTGAGAGTGCATGAGAAAAATTATCCTACTCATGATCTTGAATTAGCGGCTGTGGTTTTTGTGTTGAAGATTTGGAGGCATTATCTCTACGGTGCAAGGTTTGAAGTCTTTAGTGATCATAAAAGTTTGAAATATTTGTTTGATCAGAAAGAGCTAAATATGAGGCAACGTAGATGGTTGGAATTTTTGAAGGACTACGACTTTGGCTTGAATTACCATCCTGGTAAAGCTAATGTGGTAGCCGATGCATTGAGCCGGAAATCGTTACATATGTCCTCTTTAATGGTTAAAGAGTGGGAACTTTTGGAATCGTTTAGAGATTTGAGTTTGGTTTGTGAAGTGACGTCGGATAGCTTGAGGCTTGGAATGCTAACGATTACTAATGATTTTCTGATGACTGTTAGTGAGAAGCAGAAGCTGGATGTGAAATTTGTCGATTTGATGTTGGTTGGAGAAAAAGATGCGAATAGTGATTTTAAAGTGGATATTAATGGTGTTTTGAGATTCCGAGGTAGGATTTGTATTCCTGATGATGCGGAGATGAAAAAGATGATTTTGGAGGCAGGACACCGGAGTAATTTGAGTATACATCCGGGAGCGAATAAGATGTACCAAGATTTGAAGAAGATTTTCTGGTGGTCTGGATTGAAAAGAGATGTGGCTCAGTTTGTTTATGCTTGTTTGACTTGTCAGAAATCGAAGGTAGAACATCTGAGGCCTAGTGGTTTGTTGCAACCGTTGGATATTCCTGAGTGGAAATGGGAAAGCATTTCCATGGATTTTGAAACGGGGTTGCCGAATACTCAGCGAGGGCATAATGCTATTTGGGTGGTTGTTGATAGGCTGACTAAATTAGCTCATTTCATTCCGATTGACATCAGTTTTACTTTGGAGAGGTTTGCTGAGATTTACATCAGTGTGATTGTGAAATTGCATGGGGTTCCGTTGAGCATTGTTTCGGATCGAGATCCTAGGTTTACTTTGAGATTTTGGGAAAGTTTACAGAAGGCGTTGGGTTCTAGATTGAGATTGAGTTCGGCTTATCATCCGCAAACGGATGGTCAGACGGAGAGAACGATTCAGTCGTTGGAAGATTTGTTGAGGGCTTGTGTTCTTGAACAAGGTGGTGTGTGGGATAGTTATCTTGCATTGATTGAATTCACGTATAATAACAGTTTCCATTCTAGTATTGGAATGACACCGTTTGAAGCACTGTATGGACGAAGATGTCGAACACCTTTGTGTTGGCACAATCTCGTGAGAGTTCGGTAGTTAGACCAGAGTTGGTGCAACAGACTACGGAGAAAGTGAAGCTTATTCGTGAGAAAATGAAGGCTTCTCAGAGTAGGCAAAAGAATTATCATGATCGGAGGCGGAAAGATCTTGAGTTCTAAGAGGGTGATCATGTATTTTTTAGGGTTACGCCGGTAACGGGTGTGGGTCGCGCATTGAAATTGAAGAAACTTACTTCTCAGTTTATTGGTCCTTACCAGATATCTGCGAGAGTGGTTGCTGTGGCTTATAGGATGGCGTTTCCACCGAATCTGTCGAATTTGCACGATGTGTTCCATGTTTCACAGCTTCGGAAGTATGTTCCGGATCCGTCGCATGTGATTCCGATGGATGAGGTTGAGGTAAGGGAGAACCTTACGGTTGAGGCATTACCAATTAGGGTTTTGGATCGCGAGGTGAAGCGGTTGAGAGGCAAGGATATTGCACTTGTGAAAGTGGCGTGGGGAGGCGCTGCTGAGGGCAATTTGACTTGGGAGTTGGAGAGTCGGATGCGGGAGTCGTATCCAGAGTTGTTCGTCTCAGGTATATTTTCGAGGACGAAAATTTCTAAGTGGGGGAGAGTTGTAACGCCCCAGTTTTGCCAGTTTTTATTTAATCGAGTTGTGTGATTATTTTATTTTATTGTCGACTTTTATGTGAAAATATGTTATTTTTCAATGTTGTGATATTTTATCGGGTTTTGGGAACGTTTGCGAGATATTTGAGTGTGGGGGTATTTTGGTCATTTCATGATATTTTCCTTAAGTTAGAAAGAATAGAAAATAGAAAGAGAGAAAAATAGAGAGAAAGAAAAAGAGAAGAAGGAAAAGGGAAAGAAAAGAGAAGAAGAGAAGAAAAAGTGAGAAAATCTTGGAAAATCAAGAAATCAACTTCTAGAATCGATTTAATCGGGTAAGGGTGCGAAACTTGATTATTATATGCTTGTGTATGATTATGTATGTGTGTTTGTTGATTGTTATTGGATTAAAATGAAGATTATAGTAAAAATCATAATGTTTAGAAATTGGTAGAAATGGATCCAAATGTGTCTAAACTCATGTTGATTGTGTTCTTTGTTGTTTATACATGTTGGATATGTATTGTTATACCTCAAATTGGTGTTTTTTCTGAATTTGGATGATGATTTGGAGGGTTTTGGGTGTGAAACCCGTAACAGCAAAAACCTGCAGAATTTCTGATTTCGCTCAGATCATACGCGTATGGGGCATGTTCATACGCATATGGGCCTTGGCGATACGCGTATCATTGGCGAGTTTTGGGGCCAATACGCGTATGAGATGTCGCTTTTCCCGGCCTTTTGGTGAGATGCGTATGGTACACGTATGAGGTTTTGCCGTACGCGTATGACAAGGGGCCGTACGCGTATGGTCAGGAGAATTGTAAAATGGGACTTTTCAAAATATCGTTTTCGTTTTTCTTTCGTAACTTGTGTTCCGTTTATCCGATTTTTACATTCTTGGTATCGTTGGAAAGCTATTGAGTTGTACTTTCTTATTATAATAATTTTGAGATTGTTAGCCGATTTAATTATGTCGGGAATTGGGAATAGTTTCATTTTGTTGACTTTTGTCGTTATAGTTGTGTGTAATTGGTGTGTATCATGCATTGTGCTGTTGATATGGTTATGGTATGATTTACGTGTTGTTGTGTGATATAAATGCATTGTTTTGGGCTTAAACTGCAAAGCATGAATTATGTTAAGTGAGATGGTTGCATATATGTGTGCATTTGAATGTCATGAGTCATTGTATGCTGAGCATCATGATATGCATTGTTGTGACGTCCTGAGTGACGGATTGATTCCAGAGGGAATCCGCTATAACGTTGTGTGCCCGTGTGGGGTGTGAGCGATGATTATAGACGATCGTGTGCCTTATACAAAGAGTTGTGAGCGATCAGGTCGTGTGCCTTATACAAAGAGGTGTGAGCGGTCCATAAACGTCGTGTGCCTTATACAAAGAGGTGTGAGCGACGAGGAACATCGTATGCCCGACGGGGAGTTACATTAAGTAACGAGCGATGGTTCCAATAGTTCCTGAGTGAACTGGTGTTAAGAATTATTAGAAGTCAGTACCGTATGTGCATATGCATAGAGTCGTTGTGTCCGTCTCTTGCATTTGCATAAATCATTAATGGTTTGTTTATGTGTGGAATTGTGGATAAAATTGATAAATTGATATATGGATATGTGTTGGTGATACTTGTACGGTGTATGATTGGTATACCTTGGTGATGGAAATATGAATTATACATTGTGTTGCCTTGTGTTTGAATACTGGTATGAGTTGTGGTGAGAACCGTATATATATGTGTATTTTTATGTTATATATAATTGTATGCAATTATATGATGATTATTTTTCTCACCCTTCTGCTGTTTTATAATGCTCTATGAGGCATTGCAGATTAGAGTTGCTGGAGGTCTTTTTGTGAAGCTTAGGACTTCATTCTTTTGTCGGTCGGCTCTGATATGTGACACCGGGTAGTTAGGGAGGCCGTTTGTGATTATCGTGTATTATGTATATATATCTTTTGGCTTGTGCATGTATAACTTGATGTATGACAAACTTTTCATGTGATATATATATATATATATATATATATGATATTCAGTTTTAGATTTTCCGCTTTCATTCTAAAATCTGAAATGTGGGTGTAAGGAACTGAGTTCCTCTGTTGATTGTTATCCCGTTGTTGCATATCTTTATGAGCAGGTGTTGTGTGATTTGTTTCAATATAATGTGATTCTCCCTGTCTATGCCATGATAATTTAAATATACTCTGATGAAATTTTGAATTTTCTTTTACTGCTTTATTTAATTGGGGGTATAGATTGGGGGTGTTACAGTTATCATGACTGGTTGATGTTTAAAGGTGTTTTTCGTTTCATTTTGGTTTGGTTTTTTTTGGAAGCACACGATCTTTTGTTGTGATAGCTTACTGGGCCGTGAATCCCATTTTGTTCCTATGATCGTAACGCATACTAGGTTTTTTCCCTAGATGTTTTGGTTTTCATCAATGTTTAGGTAGTGGGCCGTGAGGCCTGTTTTGGGATTTATCTATTTTCCTTCACTACCAATTGCTACCGTGCTAAACATCATTGGGTTTCATGACTCATTCTTGTTTCTAACCTCCCTGTCTCTTGTCTTTTTTTTAATAAATTCAACTTGTTTTTTAGATTTTGTTATTTCTTATGGTCTATTTAGTCTAATTATTTTTCTCAAATTAAGTTTATTTTATTTCATTTCCATTTCATTTTTAGGGCCAATGATATCAAAAATATCATGATTAAAGTTGTTTTTCTCAAATCGATTCAAAATCTTGATTTATATGAGGCCTATTTATTTTTTATTTCAATCTCTTTCATTACATTATTTTTATTCATTTATTTTGGGTCAATGAAAACCAAACATCGACGATTTGTCGATTTCTCGACTTAATCTCGATAAAGGTGAGACCTTTATTCTTTTTCCTATACCTTTTCGATTTAATTTCATTTTTGTCATTTTCTCATTATTTTTATTCATTTTAGGTCCATGAAAACCAAAATATCAAGATTTTTCGATTTTTCGATTTTAAATCTTGATAAAGGTGAGATCTTTATTCTTTTTTGACATTTTTTATTTTACTTCATTTCTATAATTTTTATTTCACTTTTATTCATTTTTGGGTCAATGAAAATCAAATACTAAAGATTATCGATTTTTCGATTTAAATCTTAGTAAAGATGAGACCTTTCTTAGTTTTTTCCGATTTTTATGTCTATTTCGATTTATATTCTTTCATTTACACTTTTGGTCAATGAAAGTCAAAAATCGCTGACTATCGATTTTCTCGAATAAATTCCGATTAAGACGAGACCAATTTTATGTTATGTTATACCTTGTTAATATTATCTCGATTATATTATCGTTCATTCTTATTCATATCCATATCATATTCATATTCATGCTTATCTAACCATTTTCATTTGCTCAAACGCTACTTCCCGATTAAAATACTCAACACCTATTCAAATCATTTTTCAATTAAATCGCGAAAGAACTGAATTCTTGAGGTCTAGCACTTCTTGGATTCTTGAGTGACCGCTATTGAGGCGCACGCCTTAGGTGGTGATCATTCGACCTTTCGTTTCTAAGACACTCGCCTTAATTATTTGGACAAAGGAATGCCATTGTAGTCTAGCATTCCATGTGGTACTTTCGTTGTTAGTCAAACAATATTTCGTAAATCAATCGAATGAAAAAGGTGTCGTTGGGATCTAGCATCCCAATAATGCCCCGATTAATTGGTTGCAAGGCCGACGTCTCGTTTATCGAATACTCGTCATTCTCCCTAAAACACTTAACAAATCAAACCATTTCCAAACCAAATCTCGACTCGTCGTCGAGCCACTCTTCAAAACATTGTCATAAGTCGAGACCCCTAGGGACTAGTATCGATCCTCACCTCTTTTCGTAACCTATCCAATTCGATCTTTTTTCAAACCGTTTTCTTAATCAACTAACGAAAGGAGGAGATTCTTGGAATCTAGCATTCCTTGGATCTTTGATTGAATGGCTCTTGAGGCACGCCCTTGAGTTGTTATTCATTCACTCTTTCGTCTTAAAACACTTAACCATTATCAAACATTTTCGCAATCAACTCACGAAAGAACTGAGTTCTTGGAGTCTAGCATTCCTTGGATTCTTGAGTGACTGCTCTCGAGGCACGCCCCTTGGGTTGTATGTCATTCAATCTTTCGTCTCCTAATATTCAAACCCTAACCCTTATTTCGTGGGCGTACCACGAACTATGACTGCCCTGATTCTCTATTCTCGTCCGAATAAAGATACGTAGGCACAAGATTACGATGATCTTGGCGAGCTATCTTCCCTCCATCTTCAGTCTTCCCTCTATCCCTTCCCGTAGTTGAAATATGATTGCTCTGATTCCTCATTCTCGTCCGAATGAGCATACGTAGGCCCGAGGTCGCGATGATCTTGCCGAGCACCCTATCCTAAAACCACCCATTTCCCCTTAGCATCGAATCCTATTTATCGTATCGTTTCGCATTTATCGTTGAGAAGAAAACAAATAAGATTAGATAATGTTCATCATAATTCGAACTAAGAGGTTCCCGTTGAGTACAATGGACGTGAGGGGGTGCGCGTATCTTCCTCTCACGTAACTGACTCCCGAACCCAGAATGTGGCTGCGACGACCATGTTCTTATCCCCCCTTAAAGGTTTTCACGATATTTTCCTTTCCCTATTTTTGGGATAAATAAAGTTCGGTGGAGACTCTGTCGAACCGTTTTTCTGCGCCTTTCGCACGAAGGGTCGTGTCTTCGATGAATTTTCGAGGTGTGACAGCTAGCGACTCTGCTGGGGACATTTTCTCCATGCAAGAGAGAGTCAAGCCTATCTTAGAGCGATTTGTGAGGAGCGTTATCTTTGTTTGCATTTTTTTTCTCGTTTACGTGTTTGTTCTCTTATTGCTTTCTCCTATTGTTCTTATCTATTGGATCTTGGGATGATATCATGAGTAAAGCTCTACACCTGAGCTTTGGTAAAAGCAGAGAGAACACATAGTTTAGAATTGGATGTCGAGTTATGTTAGTCCCCAAGGACTCGCTCCTTGCGTGCCTAGCATGAAAGCTCCCCTAGAGTAGACCTTTTCGTAGATCCTGTTGTAACACAGCTAGCCTGTCGTACGACTTGATTCATGAAGGGTTCGTGACTCTATGTACCACTCTTAGAACCAAGTTCTATATTGGAGGTCATGTAGTTTTAGTCTCCAAGGACTCGCTCCTTGTGCGCCTAGCATGAAGACCCCACTCAGGGGAGACCTTGTCGTCATTATCGTCGTAATGCAGCTAGCCTGTTGCGTGACATTGATGCGATTTGTGTCCGTAATCCTGGGAACCTTATCCGTCAACGTAGAAACCATCCCGTGAGTGGGTTTGTGGGTAAAGAACCTAGAACTTTCCTCATAGAGCCTATATATAAGGTTTCTTTGATCAGAGACTTTAGTCATCAACCCATGAACGGCCAACCTCAGAAATGCTTGAACCTGTGATCTGCGATCCTGGATCTTGCATCTTGCATTGCATCTCATGTCATTGCATTGCATCTGTTATGCATCTTGCATTGTATTTTCAACCTCAGAATCTCACTTCAACTTCCTTCCTTCTCCAGTAAATCAAGATGATTCCTCGACACCAGTACGCAACTCGAGCCAATACTAGACGAATGATGGAACAGATCCAGCAAGAACAAGCCGCTTTCAGAGAAGAGTTAGATTCTATCAAGGGAAAGATTGACCAGATTCTCGAAGCCATCATGATGGCCAGAAGAGAAGAAGAACTGCGTGAAGCCGCTGCTGCCAACAACACTGTGCCTGTGCAAGGGTCACCCTCAAGGCTCTCAGTTCCTGTTCCAAACTTTATCAATTATGGGATACCAATGAACTTCACTCCTGCCGCTGAAGGAGCCATGTCTCAACCACTTCCAACACCTGGAGTTACTGTTGGAGCTATTCCGCAAGCCCAACCTGTTGTCACTCAAATTCCTATTCCTCATACTGAAGAAAATCTACTAGATCAGTATGATAAGGTACAGAATTATCATGCTGTTGTCCCAATTGTCAATCCTACTGCTGCTCAGGATTCTGAAGCCATCAAAATGTGTCATGATCTAGCCGAAAAACTCTGAGTCATGGAGGGGCGCAACTCAAAATCTCTGAATGCTCTAGAAATGTGCCTGGTGCCAGATGTTGTCATTCCTCCCAATTTCAAGGTACAGGAATTCTCGAAGTACAAAGGCCTCAGTTGCCCACACATTCATCTGAAAACGTACTGCCGCAAGATGGCTGCCTATGCCAAAGACGAAAAGCTGATGATCCATTGCTTCCAGGACAGCTTGTCTGGGGCATCTCTTGAGTGGTATATGCAGCTGGAGCGTAGCAATGTGCGCACTTGGGATGATCTAGCTGATGCATTTGTCAAGCAATATAAGTACAACACTGACCTTGCTCCGAATCGTACTCAGCTTCAGAGTATGGCTCAGAAGGACAACGAGTCCTTTAAAGAGTACGCGCAACATTGGAGAGAGCTAGCCGTAAGGGTGCATCCACCTCTTGTTGATCGTGAACTGATTGACATCTTCATGGGTACTTTGCAAGGCCAATACTATGAGAAGTTGATTGGTAACGTTTCTGCCGGATTCTCTGATTTGGTAATTGTCGGGGAGAGAATTGAAGAGGGTCTGAAGAGCGGAAAGATCCAAGGAGGTTCTAGCAGCCAGTCTCAAGCCAAGAAACCTTTCAATAATGGATACAAGAAAAAAGAGGGCGAAACGAATGTTGTCTCTGCTCAAAAAGGGCAAGTTCAACAAGCTCCAGCTCCAATGCCTTTTCAAATACCATACTTCCAGTATCCGTATGTTGCCGCTGTGCAATATGCTCCGATACCTTATCAGCCGACTATTCAAGCTGTTCAAGCTCCATTGCCTCAACAACAGGCTCCTCAGCAACAGTCCTATAATTAGCAAGGGTATCAATATCCTCCTCAGAATCAACAACAGAGAGTTGCTCAACAACGTTAGCCTAATCAACAGAGGACAAGGAGGTCTGATAGAGACTTTGATCGTCTGCCAACATCATATGCTCAGATCTTTGCTCAATTGATGGAGAAGAAGGCAATCGCTCTGAGGGACCTAGCTCCTCCAACTTCCATTCCCCCAGATTATGATGCTAATGCTCATTGCGAGTTTCATAAGGATGCTCCAGGGCATACGATTGAGGACTGCAGAGCTTTCAAACACAAGGTTCGGGACATGATTGACTCAAAGTTTCTCACATTCCATGGGAGGGCTCCTAAAGTCATCAAAAACCCTCTGTCGCCGCCAAACTAGTGCCAGGATCAAGCCAAGTCAAATCAAATCAAGTCAAGTTCAAGTTTCCCCGAAGAAGGCAGTCATGTTGCCATCCCATCATTTGCATTCTTGCTATTTTGCTTTTGTTTGTTTAAGTACTGTATGCTTTAAACATTGTCATTTGTATTTGGTTTTCTTAATGTAGTGATTATGCATATTTTGAATCAGTTATGTCGTATTCACTCATTTTTTCCATTTTACTGCAAAACACCGACACATTTATCCACTTCACTCTCTATATCAAACTGTCGTTTAGCAATGATTGGAGGGAGGATAATGACAACGAAATACCCATAATTGCAAATGTATGCTTTCGGATAGAATCTCGCTGATGATGTACAGGCATTATTTCAACCCCCAAACACTGGAGAGACAAGTAGTTAATCCCTAGTAAACCACTTCGAGCCTAGAAGTAGTAGTTTCCTTCGGATATTTAAACCCTTACACTTAACCTGGGGCAGGGTAGTGTTCAGTTAACCCAATTACGCGCTCAAATCACAAAGCAAAATTCCACAAGACATGACGGTTGTTCATCAAAAACCCATGACTTGGCAGTCACAATCCTCCAATAAAAAAAACCAAAAACAAAAAATCAAAAAATCAAAAGCCTGCTAAGTCGAACACCTCAAAGGAGACTTAGGCAAAAATCAAGGCAATCTCGATGAACTCGAAAAGCAAAATCAGCCCATGCAAAAGATAGGGGTCAAAAACAAAAACAAAAGAGGCCCTCAAATCCTCAACAAAAACAAAATAAAGTCCAGTGACTACCAAATCAAAACCAAAGGGCCACTGACATCCATCAAAAACAAAATAAGGTGACTGCCATTTCGAGCAAACCTTGAATTATCACGCTTACACCGTCAACCCTTTTTGGAAGACAACCATGTGCAGATTTAGCTGAACGTAGGAATGGAGTTCATCACGAAGAAGGGGTGGGTACAAACCAAGTTTTGAGCCTATTATCCTTTGTTTCATAACCGTGAACCAGACCACATTACAACCCTCAAAAGACCTAATTGAGGCGAGGTTTATTCTGAAAGCATACTATTGCAAGGTTGCGTAAACTGACTCCCCATATTTGCTAATCTTCAGCATTGGTGTCATTCTCCTTGCTATATCTTTCACACCATCAAAATCAGCACACGTTTGGGCTAACGGTCCATTCGTCTCACTATCACGACACTCCAATAAACAACTCATTTTCAAAACTTGCATGAGTATCACATTAATATTACCATTTGTGAATGTATAATTTTAACTGCAAATCAGTGCTAGACATTCAAAGCAATTCCAACAAGGGGCAGACAAAGAGAAACTTGAACTTTCAGTGGTGCCGACTGTAACACCCCAAAATTTGCCTTGTTGTTTTTAGCTAACTGACTTATGTTTCTTTGCATTCCTTGCATTTTCATTGTGCATAGCATTGGTTCTTAGCATGGGATCAAGGTACTTGGTCCATATTCTCAAATCTCAAGCCTCAAGGTGTCTCATGGGGTCCATCATATCTTCATAAAGTCAAGCATGGCAAAAGATTACAAGTGAATCTTTCCCTCATAACCAGAGGGACCAATTAGGGTTTGTGAATAAAAAGGACTTCTTGGAAGGCTTTGTGTGTTCATGCATGGTGTCATGAGGTCTTTATGATTGCATGTATTCATAGATGAGCATTTGGTTGATGGTTTATGGTGAAGAATGTTTAGTGGATCAATTGCTTGTGAACCAAGAAAAGTCAACTGTAAGGGAGAAAGTCAACTGTGGAATTTTGAGGTTCTTTTCATGGTTTTCAAGGTCTCACATCCTCATATGGTTTTCAAGGGTCAAGTTTCATATCATTCATCAAGAATCAAGAGTTTGTGCAAAAGTTACTAAATTTGGAAAATGACCTATAATGAGAACTTTCCATTTTTGACAGTTTTTCCACCACATTCAACTTGACTTTTCATCATCAAGGAAGCTTTAAATGAATTTTCCTCCAACATGAAAGTTGAAGGTCTTTCTCTCCCATTTCCTAAAAGTACTAGATGGTTTCCATATCATTTGTAGAACTCAAGTTATGGTCAAAACAATGCAAGGTTTTTTTAAGGGTTTTCACATGTACCACTTTTTCCAATTCTTGCATTTTGGTACAAATTGACTTGTAATTGGTTCTATTTCTTCAATTCAGATTTCCACATTCAAGTACACTTCATTTGGCACAAGTTTGGCCTTTGAATCAATTCATCTCGTGCCATATTCATCACTTATTTCACATTATGCAAAATGGCAAGATGTTTCAAAACTCACAAACCAAGTGATTTCAAGGCCCATTTCCAATCCAATTCTGGTAAGTACAAGATTTGTGAGTGATCCATCATGAAAAGCTTGCCAATACACGCGTGGAGGAGGGTGTACAACTCAAAGTGCAAATTTGCAAATTCATCCAAAACTCATTAATCAAGGAATTAACAAGACCTTAATCATAATCAGGGGAATAACCAAGTGTATATAAGCTAACTCACGCCCTCATTTCTAGGTCATGCACTCTATTTTGGTCAGAATCCATTTTTCACCCTAAACCTTCTCCTCTTCGAATCTCACTACTCACAAGAGCTTTTCACAAAATTCTTTCACATTCTGAATCATTGGACTCCATAGAACACAAATCTACCATCATCTGAAGCTCATAACAAGGATATCATAGGGTTCGAATTTGGAAACCTCTTCTTCAAAACTCAAGATCTAGGTCAGATCCAAGCTCTAATTGCATTTATTTTGCAATTAGAAACTTCTGAGGTGTGAACTGGAGCTTACAGACGGTTTTCTGGGAGTATTTTGAGCTCTTCAAGATCTCAGGTTAGTGGTGATTTCATGCTCTTAGAACTTAATTTGTTGATGTGCATAATGATCTATGAGGTTCACTAAGTGTGCTGATGTGTTTTGTTTTGAGTTTGGACGTGTATCATGAGAGTATTTGATGGTTGAAGTTTTTGGATCCAAACTTATTTCGTTTGATTCTCATTATTGTTGCATTGTTTGTGATTTTTAATGTGATATTCTTAATCCTTGTGAAATTCTGATCAGTTTGGTGTATTCATGATTGATTTCTGGAAAATTTTTGGTTGAGACTCACCGGAGAAGGTGACCGGAGCTAGGGCTCCGGCACCTGGTTCATGTTCAGTCCGGCGAGGGTTTTAGAGGTGGAAGATGCAATCCCACTGTTCATTGCTTTGATCCAATGGTCCATGCGTTGCCACGTTTTATTAAATATGTTTTTATTTTATTGGTTGAGTGTTATTAATCCATGCTAGTTACCATGTGCCACGAATCTGGGTCGTTGATCTTGCATGTTATGTGATCTGATGATTCATTTGTATGCGTGTGATTAATCTGACGGTTGTATGCGTGCCAACACATTAAATTTGTCATGTGCCTTTCACGTGTTTACTTTTTAAATTCTGAGTGATTTAATGTGCGCAT
Organism: Lathyrus tuberosus; assembly: GCA_022829125.1. Classification (NCBI taxonomy): domain Eukaryota; kingdom Viridiplantae; phylum Streptophyta; class Magnoliopsida; order Fabales; family Fabaceae; genus Lathyrus; species Lathyrus tuberosus. The sequence goes on from JALAZF010000250.1 coordinate 7,867,278, forward strand.
GTGTACATTGATTATCGTGTGCCTTGTGATCTGGGCCATTCATCTTGACTACATATGGTTTTGGTTGACTGAATACCATGCGTTGGATTGATCTTGTGGTATGTGTGGGTCAAAATGGTTGACTGATTTCCTTTTTTGTTGGACTGCATTTTTTTTTGTTCATTGTGGATTGGGCTGGCTATCTGCACCCCCCTGTTCAGCCCAGTTGGTGTTTTCAACGTGATTGCTTGCTGTTTGCGCCTCCCATGTTTATTTCAATTATTTTTATTTTCATTAATTGTTGCATTTCATTTTCATTTTTTAAAATTAGTTAAATGCATCAGAAAATTATGAAAAAAATCATGAATCATCCTTAGGGTTTTATAAAAATTTTCCAAATTTTATTTTCCATTTTTATTTTATTTCTAGCATCTGAATTAATTGTTGCTTTAATTTATTTTTGATTTGTTTCATATATGTACACCCTGCCTTGCTGATTTTATTTCTCATCATCTATAAAACATTTTCAACCCATTATTTTTGCATTATTTCATCAACATATTGAATTGCATAAAAACATTTTTCTCATATTTTTAAACTCTTTTCATATTGCATTTTGGTCCCTCTCTTTTGCATATTAGTTCATAATTCCTATGTGACTTTGTATGATTGATTGAAGGACTTGTCTTGTGAATTTTTGCATGAGTTTTTAATATGATGTTTACCCCTGGTTGAGGTGTTTTGATATTTAATTTGGTAATTTTTGAAGATGATTTGATAATTTTTTGATTGCTCTTTGTTTGAGGTCTTCTTTTGTGCATATCTTTGAGCATGTTTGATTACTTGTTTGAGAAGGCACTTGTGCCATTAGTTGGGATTGTTTATATGACTTCATAAACCATGTTTGAATCATTATAGGTCATGTTATTATCATTATAGGTCATTGGTGTGAGGTTGTTGCATATTTTGTGCATATGTTCAATGTTTGATTTATATGCCTCTTTTGGCTTATCTTATCACTTCTTCTCATCTATGCCTCTTCTTGACTTGTGTTTGGTTTGTGTATACCATGCCATATCTCTTCTTTGCATCTCATATGATGTATGTTTCTGACCTTGGAGCTTTGCATTCATGTCATATGCTATTCATGTTTCATTTTGCATCCTTTAACATGTTTCACTTACATGCTTCCTTCTCCTTCTTTTAATGATTCTTAATGCTTGGATACTTGCTTGTATGCCTTATGTGACACTTGTATAGCATGTTTAGGCACATGTTTAGGTCATCCACATTCTGACTTTGATCTTATTTGAAGTATTCTTGCATGATCACCTTGCATATCCACTCATTCTTCTTCTACTCCTTCTTTGATGACTTTCTTGGGTGTTTTGCCACTTGTTTGCATTCTCTTTGCTTGAGTTTGTTTGGTAAACATCATGGGTCACCTATAAGGTGTACATTCTGACTTGGATGAGTTTCATTTGGTTTGTAACCATTTCTCTTTGGGTTGTGACTTGTTTGGGTTTCATTTGTCTTATGGTTGCTTATATTTGTTTTTGCTAACCATGTAGGGGCTAATGGTAAGTGAATGGGATGTGGATGGTTATCTACATTCTAACTTCTCCTTTATCTTTTAAGCTTTCATACTTGTGTTTGCTTTAGCATTTAAGATGTTTCTTTCTTCTCCCTCACTATTTCTCATCCCATGAATCTCAAGACTTGATTAAGTCTTGGATTCTTTCCCCTTAGAGCTACCTAGTCCAACTTAATTTTTTATTAAGCTTGGAGTAGGATTAGCATTAGGCTTTAGGTAGTCGTCCCTCCTAAGCCTCACTAACCATAGGTCATCCATGCATGATAACATTAGGACTCTTAGTTTCCCTTTAGAGTTTCCTTTGGGTCTTCTCTCTTCTCATCTCAAAACTTCTTGAAAACACTTAATAAAATATAACGTATATTGCGCTCGAGCCTTAAGTGTAGGAAATGAAGAACGAGGGGTCTCCCCTCCTCTTCTAGGGTGTTTAGCATACGTCCCATTTGGGGGCGACCATGCGACTCACTCGTTCCCGCATGGTAGACTTTGGTTCAATGTAAGTTACGAACTAACTCAAAACACTTCTGTCTAAAAAACACCAAACAAATTCAAATCTTTTTATCCTTCGGGATTGTTGGGTTTCAAACTTCTTTTTTTTTCAGAAAGAGCTCGTCGTTCACGTAAAAAACACTTACCCATCCGTGGTCGTACCCAAGAACTACATCAGCTCTGATTTCTCTCTCTCTCTCTCTCGTCCGATTGAGGATATGTAGGCACAAGACAACGATTGTCTTGGCGAGCAACCTTCCCCCACAGTTCTAGTCCGAACTACATTGACTCTGACTTTCCCATTGCACTGAGGGAGTACGTAGGCCTAGGACAACGATAAAGTCCTATCGAGTCACTTTTTTTTTCTTCTTCGTTTCTCTGTTCTTTCCGTTCTCATTTCTTCTCCGGTCCAGTAGCAGTGGAGCTCCAGACGATGACACCCCTTGATGCAGACAGCAAGCGTGGATCCCATCGAGTACGATGGACGTGTTGGGTACTAACACCTTCCCTTTGCGTAACCGACTCCCGTACCCGTTTCTCTTGGTCGTGAGACCATGTTTTTTCCCTTTCTCTTCAGGTTTATGCAGTGTTTCCTTTCCCTCTCTCAAGATAAATACACATTGCTGGCGACTCTGTGTTTTTTCCGAGCCACTCTCGTGTTTGTATCGTTGGATGCGAATCTTTCGGGAGCGACAGCTGGCGACTCTGCTTAGGAATTCTAGTTGACCTCTTGCTGGTCCATCCCCTTTAGCGAGTCTATCCTAGCGCTTGTCTATTTGTGTTTCATTGGGTGTTTATTATGGTGCTTTATTTTGTTGTATATTACTGTATTACTCTTTACTGTATTGTTGTTTTACTTGTTTTACTGTATTTACCGCTTTTATTGCATTGCATTTCATTATTACTGTCATACTGGATATTGTTGTACTATTCTACTGCTGGATTTTCTGTTTGTAGGGTGGGTTGGATTCATGAGAGAAAAGCCCAATACCCAGGCTTGAACATACACCTATGATTAGCGTGGAAAGTAGTGTGACTTGTTTGGCATTTAGCCAGACTTAGTATACAAGAAAACTCCACATCCAGACGAGGTTTCCTTGGTAATGTTCTATCTTGCCCATTTGGGGCAGATGATGGAATATAACCTGGAAAACTGTCGACTCTGGCGACCGTCTCCCAAGGACTCAGCAACGCCTCTCCTCCCGAGATGTGATAGTGGCAAACCACGTTCTGTGACAAATCCACTGCACATTCTCGATCTGAGGACCCAATGCTGGGGACTTACTATAGGATGACCTTATTTTTTAGGGGAATCAGTTGAGGCCTCCTCGATTGGTGATGATGCCAAACCAGAAATGGTGAACGTATCATCATTTCTCGACCTGAGAGCCCGTGATATTGAGGATCCTTGGTTTTTTTAGAACCCACGCCTGAGAGGGGATGGGTGTTTGCAGGTTTGCAGGTAACCGAAACCTTCAACCTACTCGATTTTCTGGATTTCTCATTAGTGTACTATTATTATTCTGATATTATGGCAGTTTGATTGGGCCGTTATTCTGAATTTCTGGGTTTCTGGTATTTAGGGTCTTATTCAGTCAGCAGAACAACAGCAGTTTTGAGCATCATGGATACCTTGATCCCATGTTTGCATTTTGCATCATCATTTTGCATTCTAACATGTTTGTTCATTTGTAGGGTTGCATCCTAACTTTGATTCCGGTTGTCCGAAGACTGTCCATGATGAGTATTAGCACTGGAGAGAGAAAGAATATCACCCTGTACAAGTTCCTGGAGCTTCATTTAGATGTTGTGCACAAGATCTCGGCTATGGCAAAACCTGGGGTATTGGCAGATTTTAGAGGAGAATATGGGAGGATTCTGAGTTTCGCCCGAAATGTTACCAACTATGAGTTCAGGGCCCTGCACACTCTGGCACAATTCTATGAACCTCACCTTCGGTGTTTTCTGTTTGCGGATTATCTTTTGGCTCCGACGTTGGAAGAGTATGCTCTCATTTTGGATGTCTCAATCAAAGAAGAAGCTCCCTTCTATCCTGCTAAGGAATTTCCTGATCTGGAAAGGGTTGCTGCTGCTTTACGTTTGGATCAGTCTTTGTTGAAGAAAAATATTGCTAGTAAAGGGGGTTATCAAGGTTTTCACATGAAGTTTCTGATCGAGCAGGCTGCTACTTGTCCTAAGGCTAATTGTTGGTCGGTGTTCAATGCCATCCTGGCTATGTGTGTTTATGGAACGGCGTTGTTCCCTAATGTGAAGGATTTTGTAGACGTGCACTCCGTCCGGATATTCACCATGAAGAATCCGGTACCTACCTTGCTTGGGGATCTGTATTATTCAATGCACTATAATAATGAGAAAAGGAGAGGTGGACCTCTTTACTCTTGTGCTCCAATTTTTTATAAGTGGTTTGCTGATCTCCTTCCCAAATCTGGGGCATTCGAGGACACTAAATAAACTTTGGATTGGTCAAAGAGATTAATGGGATTAAGGGCTGACAACTTGATTTGGATCAATCGTGATTTGCTGGGCCAAGAGATCCTAATTAGTTGCGGAGGTTACCCAAACGTACCTTTAATAGGAAGGAAGGGGGGAATTAATTACAACCCCATTCTTGCTATTAGGCAATTTGGGTATGCTTTGAAAGAGCCGCTAAAGGGTCAGGATGTTCAGGAGTCTCTATTTGTGAGTGAGGAAGCCAATCTGGAGGTGTTGAAAGAAGCTGCAAATGCTTGGAAAGATCGCCACAAGAGAGGAAAGACTTCTTTTGGAAAGTGCAACAACAAAGCCTTCCCTGCGTATGAAGACTGGATTCAGAGGAGAGTAGAAAGTGTACTTTTACCGTTTTGAAGAGAACCTCCATCTTACCCCTTGCTGATTGAATCTCCGACCACGATTGAGATAGAGAAGTATAACAAATTGTGGGCTGAAAAGGAGAAACTTCGATAGGAGAACGGTGAGTTACAAAAGGAAATCTACCAGTTGAAACATGAGCGAGGTGAAGCTGTTCATATTGCCAAGTTGAAGACGGAGCTTCTCGCTAAGAAAGAAAAGGACCTGGCTGAAGAGGTCGCAGCTAAGCAAAGAGTAGGGCAAGCTCTAAAAGGTGTTAGTAAGACTCTTAAATCCAAGGAGGAAGACCTAGCCAAGGCTTGGTCGAAGATTTACAAGTTCAATGCTTACCGAGATACTGCAATCACAGCCAACAAACAGAAGGAGGATAAGTATTTAAGTAGATTGAGAGTCTGAAGTTGAAGATCAGGAAGAAAGACGAGGAGATCTTGTCAGGCACGTTCCAAAGACACGCAGTCGAGGAACGACTCAATGAAGCCATAGCAACCATGGAAGAGCTGAAGATACAAGTAGAGGTGAAGAGGTCTAAGTGGGAAAGCTCTAGCTCAGGCAGTGGTCCTCAAAGGGTGCAAGATCATGATGATTGAAGAGAACTCTACTCTGTAGTTTGTAGTTTGTTTTTTCTTTGTATTTTGGGTCACCACCAGAATTGTTGGCTGGGACCTTTGCTTATTTTGTTGCAGGCTTTTTATGGTACCTTGGGTTGTAATTTCTGACAGTGATTCACTCTGATTTATATATGAGCAGCAGTTTCATCCTATCTTATCTTTAAACTGGAATCAAGGGGTGGGTCACCCTGTGAATATACAAACATGTTTGCATTTGCATTTGCATAATCATAATCATTTTTCCATTGCAGGTTATCTTGGTTTCTCTGGTTTTCTTATGCTCTCTCTTTTTGACAGTCAGGATTGATCAACCAACTCATCAGTATTCTACCAGGCTTAATCAAAGCAGAGTGATGGACAAAGTTCAGGCAGACATGGCAGCTATGCAAGCTCACATCGATCAATTCATGGAGATGATGCAAGGTGTGGTGCAAAGTCAGAATGAATTCAGAACTCTAGTTCAGCCTTTGGTGTCGCAGGTCGATGAAAATGGTATCTTACACGGTGGTTTTCTTAATCGTGTTATTCCTCCGGGCGGAGGTGGTGCTGGTATCAACATTCCTATCACTGGTGCTGGTGGACAGGGTGGTATTCCTTCAATGGTTGGAGAATGAAGCACTGTTCGAGCTATCCATGGCCCCCGTATTGATGATCAACAGGATGATGTTTTCTCAGTCAGAAGCTTAGACGTTGGTCTACCTGTGGTCAGTGATGAGAGGATTCGTTTAATCAAGGCGCAATTGAAAGGGGTTGTGAAACAGGATGATTTGGGAATAGATTTGGACGACCTAGGGTTGGTCCCTGATATTGTCATTCCACACAAGATTCAGATTCCTACACTGGAGAAGTATAATGGTTCTACCTGCCCGAAAACTCATATAAAGGCTTATACCAGGAAGATGGCTGCCCATGCCAAGGATGAAAAGTTAATGATGCACTTTTTCCAAGACAGCTTGTCCAGCGCGTCTTTGGAATGGTACATGGCACTGGAAAGTAGAGATGTTCGTACTTGGAGAGAGCTAGCTGCAGCTTTTATCAAGCATTACCAGTACAACACAGACATGGCCCCCAACAGAACTCAGCTGTTGAGCATGTCCCAGAACAATGATGAGAGTTTCAAAGAATACGCACAAAGGTGGCGTGAATTGGCGGCTAGGGTATAGCCACCAATGCTGAAAAAGAGATGTTGGATATGTTTATGGACACACTGCCTAAGCACTATTATGAGAAGCTTTTGCCTTGTTCTCTAGGCAAGTTTGCAGATGCGATTGCTATCGAACAGAAGGTAGATGTGGGAATTAAGGCTGGAAAAGTTTCTAGTGGTGACGGATCATCCTCCGGACATGGAAAGAAGCCATTTGATAGTTATAAGAAGAAAGGAGAGGCCAACACTGTATCATATCATAGGGGAAAAGGGAAACAGCGTCAGGGCAATAATCAACAAGTAGCATCGGTAATTATCCCAGCAACGTTACCTCCACCACAGCAACAAAGGAATAATGCTAATCAGAATAGGCAGCAGGGCCAGTATCAGAACAGACAAAGGAATGCAGAGAGGCATTTTGATCAACCACCAATGTCGTATGCACAGTTGTTGCAACATTTGCTGCAGTTGCATCTAGTTGAGCTCCGTCCCCTGGCTCCACCAACAGGGGAGCTCCCACGAGGCTATGATGCTAACGCACACTGCGATTTTCATTCTGGTGCTCCGGGGCACACTGTGGAGAAGTGTAGGGCGTTTCATCACAAGGTGCAAGACCTTGTAGACTCCAAGGCTATCAATTTCTCGAATGTTGGGCCCAATGTTATTCAAAACCCGATGTCTGATCACAATGGGCCGAGGGTGAATGCGATAATTGAGGAATGTGAAGCTTTGGATTTTATCATGGATGTTGAGGAGTTGAAGACTCCGCTGGCTGTGGTTAAAAACAGGTTATTGAAGGGTGGCGTCTATCCGGGTTGTGATGAGAACTGCTCAGGTTGTTTGACGAAGGTTAATGGTAGTGATTCGTTGAAGATGGGTATCCAAAATCTGATTGATGAGGGATGTTTACAGTTTGATAGAGGTAATCAACAAGAAGAGGTTGTTAGTGAGAAGGTTGCCACTATCACCATTCCGTTCAAAACAATTACTATTTCAGGTCCGGCAAGGCCACCTCCAGTCATCATTACAAGGGCTGGATCCATTTCGTACGAGAGCTCTAAGGCCATTCCGTGGAATTACGGTGCAGAAGTGTTTGTCAATGGACAAAAGCAGGAATTAATGAATACTTCACCAGTGAGTTCTAGTTTAGAAGTTAAGGTTGAAGCTGATGCTATAACGAGAAGTGGTAGAGTGCTTACTCCTGTTAATGATCAACCCAGTACTTCTAGGAAAGATAGGGGAAAACAGGCAATGGATGGTTCTGTTCAAACTCCAGTGATTACTGATTCTATAGTAAAGCCGGTTGATGATGCTTTTTCTGAAAATGTTGAGGAGTTTATGAGGCTCATCAGGAAAAGTGATTGCAAGATCGTGGACCAGTTACACCAGACCCCGTCCAAGATCTCTATTATGTCTTTGCTATTGTGTTCTGAAGCTCATAGGAATGCTCTTCTGAAGGTTTTGAATGCAGCCTACGTTCCTCAAGATATTTCTGTTAACCAGCTGGAAGGGGTTGTAGCACACATGAATGCGGGTAATGGCTTGGGTTTCCCAGATCTTGATTTGACTCCTGCTGGGAGGAATCATAACCATGCCCTGCATATTTCGATTGAGTGTCGTGGTTCACTGATGTCACATGTATTGGTTGATATTGGATCATCGTTGAATGTATTGCTCAAGAAAACATTAATGAAGTTAGATACCAGGGGACTTATTTGTACACCAAGTGGCTTGGTGGTACGACCTTTTGATGGCTCGAAGAGATCTGTCTTTGGTGAGATTGTGCTTCCGATCAAGATTGGACCAGAAATCTTTGATGCAACATTTTATATTATGGATATTCAGCCAGTGTACAGTTGTTTGTTGGGTCGTCCTTGGATCCATGGTGTGGGCGCTGTAACCTCCACTTTGCATCAAAAGCTGAAATACATGGTTGATGGTCATGTAGTGATGGTGTGCGGAGAAGAAGATATAATGATTAGTCAGTTGTCAACCTTCAAATACATGGAAGTGGATGGTGAAATCCATGAGACGTTGTGTCAGGGGTTTGAAAAGGTGAAGGTTTCTGAAGAGGTTGTCCAGTCTGAAGCTATAGAGCAACCTGCAGTGGCAGATCAACCTGAGGTTTCTATGTCTTCGTTTAAAGACGCCAAAGCTGTGGTTGAAGTTGGTAGCTCACAGAGGTGGGGCCAGGTGGTTGAAGTTCAGGAGAAGAGGGATACTTATGGATTGGGATACAAGCCATCCAGGAGAGACGGGGATCCTCCCAAATTCTATGGCCCAGTCCGTTTCACTAGTGCTGGTGTTTTCTTCGACAGGGTTAATGCCATTGAGGAAGAAGGGGACAGTGATTGTGGCATGGATAGCTGGATCCATCCTTGCATCCCAGGAGAAAGTCTGTGCAACTGGTCTTCCGAGAAAGTCATTCAAGTGACAGGCTTCGAATAATTGCTTTGTTTTCCTATTATGTTAATCCTGCGTTCTGCCCAAGACGTAGTGATTTTATTTGTAGGGCTTTTAATTGTTGCATGTTTTGCTTTATCATCAATAAAGGACTTTGCACACTCAAATATTTTGATCTCTATCTTTCTGTTTTTATTTTTTATGCATTAAAAAACCACATCAAAATGGCAATGTGTTTCTTTTGTTGCATACATAATAAAACATACCTCATCAATCATGCAGGTCTTTTTGTTCAGATGACACCGATCATGACTCAGCTATAGCTCGGTATGACTTTGACAATCCAATCTATCAGGCTGAAGAAGAGACTGACGAAGATTGTGAACTGCCCGAAGAGTTGGCCAGATTATTGAAGTAAGAGGAGAGAGTCATCCTACCTCATCAGGAGGAAATTGAGATTGTGAATCTGGGAACCGAGGACGCCAGAAAGGAAGTAAGGATAGGGGCTGCATTGGAAGACAGTGTCAAGGGAAGATTGATTGGAATGCTCCGAGAGTATGTGGACATCTTCGCCTGGTCTTACCAAGACATGCCTGGGCTCGATACTGATATTGTTTTACACTGGCTACCACTTAAAGAAGGTTGTGCTCCGGTCAAGCAAAAGTTGAGAAGAACTAAATCGGAGATGTCTGACAAAATCAAGGAAGAGGTTCAGAAACAGCTAGATGCCAGTTTTCTTGCCGTAACAAATTATCCTCCATGGGTTGCTAACATCGTGCCTGTACCTAAGAAGGATGGGAAGGTCAGGATGTGTGTTGATTACAGGGATTTGAATAGAGCAAGCCCAAAGGACGATTTCCCGCTCCCTCACATTGACGTGTTAGTTGACAATACTGCTCAGTATTCTGTGTTTTCCTTCATGGATGGCTTCTCGGGGTATAACCAAATCAAGATGGCCCCAGAGGACATGGAGGAGACAACGTTCATAACACCGTGGGGAACTTTCTACTACAAAGTGATGCCCTTTGGATTGAAAAATACAGGGGCAAGCTATCAGCGAGCGATGGTGACTCTCTTTCATGATATGATTCACAAAGAGATTGAGGTCTATATTGCTGACATGATTGCGAAGTCACAGACGGAAGAGGAACATCTGGTGAATCTTCAGAAGTTATTTGAAAGGTTAAGAAAATTCAGACTGAGGTTGAATCCTAACAAATGCACCTTCGGGGTGAGATCAGGAAAACTGCTGGGGTTTATTGCTAGTGAAAAAGGTATTGCGGTTGATCCTGCAAAGGTAAGAGCCATACAAGAAATGTCTGTGCCGAAAACAGAAAAAGAGGTTCGTGGTTTCTTGGGGAGGTTAAACTACATTGCTAGGTTCATCTCGCATCTCACAGCCACGTGTGAACTAATCTTCAAGTTGCTAAGAAAAGATCAAGCGGTCAGGTGGAATGAAAATTGTCAAAAGGCGTTTGAAAAGATTAAAAAATACTTGCAGGAACCTCCGGTCCTTATGCCACCAGTGCCAAGAAGGCCTTTGATTATGTATCTCACGGTTCTTGAGAATTCAATGGGTTGTGTGCTCGGTCAACAAGACGAGTCAGGTAGAAAAGAGCACGCCATCTACTACCTGAGTAAAAAGTTTACTGATTGCGAGTCAAGATACTCGATGCTGGAGAAAACATGTTGTGCACTTGCTTAGGCTGCTAAGCGTTTGAGGAAGTATATGTTAAACCACACAACCCTTTTGATTTCGAAGATGGATCCAATCAAGTATGTGTTTGAGAAGCAAGCACTTTCTGGTAGAATATCCCGTTGGCAGATGGTTCTGACAGAATACAATATTCAGTATGTTTCCCAAAAGGCCATTAAGGGAAGTGTTTTGTCAGAATATCTTGCCGAACAGCCAATTGAGGATTATCAACCGATGAAGTTTGAATTTCTGGATGAGCATATCATGTATCTGAAGATGAAGGATTGTGAAGAACCTTTGCCTGATAAAGGACCTGAGATTGGATCTCAGTGGAAAATGGTTTTTGATAGAGCTGTTAATTCATATGGTAACGGAATCGGGGCAATTATTACGACTCCACAGGGTTCTCATATACCCTTTACTGCCCGATTAGCATTCATATGCACCAACAATGAGGTAGAGTATGAAGCATGCATCATGGGGTTAGAAGAAGCAATTGATTTGAGAATCAAGAACCTCGATGTTTATGGTGATTCTGCGTTGGTGGTTAATCAGCTTACAGGTGAATGGGAGACTCGTCAAGCGAATCTTGTTCTGTATAACAACTATGCCAGAAGGTTGTTACCTTTCTTTGACAGAGTGGACTTCCATCACATTCCCTGGATAGAGAATCAGATGGTTGATGCGTTGGCAACGTTGTCATCAATGTATCAAGTGAATCGTTGGAATGAAACTCCTTCAATCAGAATCATGCGCTTGGACAGACCTGCTTTTGTATTTGCAGTTGAAGGGGTATCAGATGGCAAGCCTTGGTATCATGACATCAAATTCTTCTTGAAGAGTCAGGAATACCCAGCTAGGGCATCTTCCAAGGATAAAAAGACATTGAGGAGGTTATCAGGAAACTTCTTTTTGAACAAGGACGATGTGTTGTACAAGAGAAACTTTGACATGGTCTTGCTACGTTGTGTTGATGAACACGAGGTAGGACTGTTAATGGAAGAGGTTCACGAAGGTTCCTTCGGTACTCATGCCAATGGGCATGCTATGGCAAGAAAATTGTTGAGAGCGGGGTATTACTGGATGACTATGGAGTCTGATTGTTTTAAATACACCCGGAAATGTCTTAAATGCCAGATTTATGCTAACAAGGTGCACGTACTGCCTACTCCTCTGAATGTTTTGTCGTCACCTTTGCCTTTTGCCATGTGGGGCATTGACATGATTGGGAAGATTGAGCCGACTACTTCGAATGGACATCGTTTTATCCTGGTGGCTATTGATTATTTCATGAAGTGGGTAGAAGCAGCATCGTATGCTAATGTCACCAGACAAGTGGTAGCTCGATTTATTAAGAAGGACATCATCTGCCGGTATGGAGTCCCAGAGAGAATCATTACTGATAATGGTTCAAATTTGAACAATAAGATGATGAAGGAGCTATGCCAGAGCTTTAAGATCGAACATCACAATTCTTTTCCTTACCGCCCGAAGATGAAGGGGTTGTTGAAGCGGCTAATAAGAACATAAAGAAGATTGTGCAGAAGATGGTAGTGACATACAAAGACTGGCATGAGATGTTGCTGTATACTTTACATGGTTATCGTACTTCGGTACGCACATCAACTGGGGCAACTCCTTTCTCACTGGTGTATGGTATGGAAGCAGTCCTGCCATTAGAAGTTGAGATTCCTTCTTTGAGAATTCTGACAGACGTGAAGTTTGATGAAGCTGAGTGGGTGCGTTCCTGGCTGAATGAAGTGAGCCTCGTTGAAGAAAAGAGATTGAAAGCCATTGTACATGGCCGGTTGTATCAGAGCAGGATGAAGAAAGCATTTGATCAAAAAGTGCATCCTCGGTGTTTTCAAACTGGTGAATTAGTTCTGAAAAGGATCACTCCTCCTCAAACAGATCACAGGGGCAAGTGGACTCCAAATTATGAAGGGCCATATGTAGTAAGACAGGTTTTCTCTGGTGGAGCCTTATTACTTTCAACTATGGATGGCGAAGATTTTGCGTCCCCTGTGAACGCGGATGTAGTCAAAAAATACTTTGCATAAAAGAGACCCGCTGAACATAAAAAGAAGGTTCAGGCAAAAATGGGGCATTCTGGCGAACCATAAAAAGAAAAGGTTCGGGCAAAAATTAGGGATAAAAAGAAAAAGAATAAACCCGCAAGGTTGAAAACCTGAAAAGGCAACTTTGGCAAAAAAATGGGTATCCCGGTGGATTGAAAACCCGGAAAGGGCGATCCAGGAAAAAGTTAGGGATTTAAAAGCAAAGACTACGATCCGCGTTCGATCTGTGATCACTATTCACACTTGGAAAATTTAAAGGAAAGGAATCAGTCCAGTCAGTCATCTTCAAAGGCCAAAGCATCTGCGGATATACAAGTCATACGGGTTATAGCTGAGTTGAGTCATGGTGGATATCTGTTCCCCACATTACCGACATGTGTATTTTCTTTTACTTTTTGTACAATTACCTCTTTTCAGGAATTGCTTCCAAATGTAACTGCCTATTTACAGGCTAATCACTCAATAAAGTTTGCATTTCAGTCAAAGAGCTTTTGTTTTTTGTTCTACCTATTTTGTTTGTGAAAATGTCCGATATTTTTTATAAACATTACATGCTAAATGTTGAGCTTTGTGAAACAAGTTGGAAAATAGTGGCAATTGCTTAGGCGACAGTCACTATGATGATAATCAAAGTAATTATTTTTGCACGTAGACCTTTTTGTTGGTTTTGCAGGATGACAGGTGTACCTCCCCAGTAGAGCTCTCCCCAACTTTGAAGTCTGATCGTCCTCAGCAGTTTATTACTTTTCCCCATCAGAGTATCGAGGATCGTCTTCCTCAATGGAGTATAAAGAAGTAATTCCCCGAGCGGAGTCGTTGAGGATCGTCCCCCTCAGCAGGATATAAGAGGTGTTCCCCCAGCCAGAGTTGTGATTTGGCTCACCTTTGATCAAAGATGGTGTTTCCCCACAGGATATGGGGCAGTCATTTTTTCCTCAGCTAGTCAGGAAACAGTGTGTTTATCCCCTAGCAGAGTGGATGTTGACAACTACTTTTTCTCCCAAGTGGAGTCATTGAGGATCGTCCTCCTCAGCAGAGTACAGAGGATTGTATACCCAACCGAAGTTGTGTTTGGATTACTATTCCCCAGCAAGCGTTCATAAGTTGATTGCTCTAAGGTGGATGTTGTGGTATCTCCAGCAGGAGATTCGTGGACAAAGATGTTATTATCCCCACAGAGTCCTGGGGTCTACTTTCCTCAGTTGGTTAGAAAGTATAGTCTCAGCGACAATGGTTTGATCTTATCCTCAGCAGGGTGAGGGTAAAAGTTATTTCCCTAACAGCAGATTAAGCTCATATCCCCAAGCAGAGTCTGGGGGTGATTGGTATCCCCAGCAGGTCTTAAGTCCAATTTTTTTGGCAGGCGTTGAAGCCAAGTTCTGAAGTATTTGATGATCCCCAGCGGAGGAGTTTCCATCTTCAGTATTCACCTCCCTCCCCAGCTGAATGGGTATTCTCCTGGAGTTTCGTCCATCTCCAGCAGAGTTGTTGATCTTAATATTCCCTAACAGAGTGAGTATTCTATCGGAGTTTCGTCCATCTCCAGCAGAATTGGTGATTGTGATCTTCCCTAGCAGGGTGAAGTTTTCCTCAGCAGTGTTCTTTGGTTTGATGACAATGTAGTTGTCATCCTCGGTGGAGCGGCTTCTGTTCTCAGCGTTTATTTTGCTGGGACGGTCTTTTGCATTGCATAAGCATTTGTTTTGCATGGCATCCTCCTAAATACGTAGCATTTCCACTTCGTGTGGAGCATTACGGAAAAATTCAAACATATGCATCTGAAGCATAAGCCAGGTTTGAGTTTTCCTTCGTCAGGAAAAGTCGAATTTCAGAAAGATATCTTTTGACTTTACTCCACAGGTTGGGTTTGGTCGTTCAAAGCAATATTTGACATTCCCTCGCAGAGTTGTTTTCCAGGATCGTTAACCCATGATTTCATTTTTACCTCTTCGTCCAGGTGGCCCTTTGGTTTATCCCCTCAAGGTTTTTATTGTCAGACACTCGTCCGTGTTTCCTTCGGCACCCGTCCGTGTTTGAACCTTTTTGTTTCAATACCCATCCGTATTGACCTTTTGATGACACTCGTCAGTGTTGCCTTCTATTCCCCAGCGAGATTAATCCCCGATAAAAGTTGCTTTACTACCTTTTCGATACTCGTCCGTATTGAACCTTTTTACACCCGTCCGTGTACCTTTTTAGTACCCGTCCGTATTGAATCCTTTTACACCCGTCCGTGTACCTTTTCAGTACCCGTCCGTATTGATATCTTTTACGCCCGTCCGTGTACCTTTTCAGTACCCGTCCATATTGAATCCTTTTACACCTGTCCGTGTACCTTTTCAGTACCCGTTCGTATTGATATCTTTTACACCCGTCCGTGTACCTTTTCAGTACCCGTCCGTATTGAACCTTTTTACACCCGTCCGTGTACCTTTTTGATACCCGTCCGTATTGAAACCTTTTACACCCGTCTGTGTACCTTTTCAGTACCCGTCTGTATTGAACCTTTTTACACCCATCCGTGTACCTTTTCGATACCCGTCCGTATTGAACCTTTTTACACCCGTCCGTGTACCTTTTCGATACCCGTCCGTATTGAACCTTTTTACACCCGTCTGTGTACCTTTTTGATACCCGTCCGTATCTGATATCTTTGATTCCTTGACACTCGTCTGTGTTTATCCCCAGCGTAGTTAACACTCGTTTGTGTTTATTTCAAGACATTTCAATACATTATTTGTATTGGTTTCCAACACTCGTACGTGTTGTGACAGTGCAGCATTCATTGCTTGTTCCTCAGTGGAGTCATCCCTCCTTTGTGGATTGCAAATTTCAGGTTTCTTTTGGTATTCAATCTCCATGAATCCTTTTAAGGCATGATAGCTGTCACTATCATACCTTCAGGACCAAGTTGATTGAATAGGGGCAGCTGTAACACCCCAAAATTTGCCTTGTTGTTTTTAGCTAACTGGCTTATGTTTCTTTGCATTCCTTGCATTTGCATTGTGCATAGCATTGGTTCTTAGCATGGGATCAAGGTACTTGGTCCATATTCTCAAGTCTCAAGCCTCAAGGTGTCTCATGGGGTCCATCATATCTTCATAAGGTCAAGCATGGCAAAAGATTACAAGTGAATCTTTCCTTCCTAACCAGAGGGGCCAATTAGGGTTTGTGAATCAAAAGGACTTCTTGGAGGGCTTTGTGTGTTCAGGCATGGTGTCATGAGGTCTTTATGCTTGCATGTATCCATAGATGAGCGTTTGGTTGATGGTTTATAGGGAAGAATGTTCAGTGGATCAATTGTTTGTGAACCAAGAAAAGTCAATTGTAAGGGAGAAAGTCAACTGTGGAATTTTGAGGTTCTTTTCATGGTTTTCAAGGTCTCACATCCTCATATGGTTTTCAAGGGTCAAGTTTCATATCATTCATCAAGAATCAAGAGTTTGTGCAAAAGTTACTAAATTTGGAAAATGACCTATAATGAGAACTTTCCATTTTTGGCAGTTTTTCCACCACATTCAACTTGACTTTTCATCATCAAGGAAGCTTCAAATTAATTTTCCTCCAACATGAAAGTTGAAGGTCTTTCTCTCCCATTTCCTAAAAGTACTAGATGGTTTCCATATCATTTGTAGAACTCAAGTTATGGTCAAAACAATGCAAGGTGTTTTTAAGGGTTTTCACATGTACCACTTTTTCCACCTCTTGCATTTTGGTACAAATTGACTTGTAATTGGTTCTATTGCTTCAATTCACAATTACACATTCAAGTACACTTCATTTGGCATAAGTTTGGCCTTTGAATCAATTCATCTCGTGCCATATTCATCACTTATTTCACATTATGCAAAATGGCAAGATGTTTCAAAACTCACAAACCAAGTGATTTCAAGGCCTATTTCCAATCCAATTCTGGTAAGTACAAGATTTGTGAGTGATCCATCATGAAAAGCTTGTCAATACACGTGTGGAGGAGGGTGTACAACTCAAAGTGCAAATTTGCAAATTCATCCAAAACTCATTAATCAAGGAATTAACAAGACCTTAATCATAATCAGGGGAATAACCAAGTGTATATAAGCTAACTCACGCCCTCATTTCTAGGTCATGCACTCTATTTTGGTCAGAATCCATTTTTCACCCTAAACCTTCTCCTCTTCGAATCTCACTACTCACAAGAGCTTTTCACAAAATTCTTTCACATTCTGAATCATTGGACTCCATAGAACACAAATCTACCATCATCTGAAGCTCATAACAAGGATATCATAGGGTTCGAATTTGGAAACCTCTACTTCAAAACTCAAGATCTAGGTCAGATTCAAGCTCTAATTGCATTTATTTTGCAATTAGAAACTTCTGAGGTGTGATCTGGAGCTTACAGACGGTTTTCTAGGAGTATTTTGAGCTCTTCAAGATCTCAGGTTAGTGGTGATTTCATGCTCTTAGAACTTAATTTTTTGATGTGTATAATGATCTATGAGGTTCGCTGAGTGTGCTGATGTGTTTTGTTTTGAGTTTGGACGTGTATCATGAGAGTATTTGATGGTTGAAGTTTTTGGATCCAAACTTATTTCGTTCAATTCTCATTATTGTTGCATTGTTTGTGATTTTTAATGTGATATTCTTAATCCTTGTGAAATTCTGATCAGTTTGATGTACTCATGATTGATTTCTGGAAAATTTTTGGTTGAGACTCACCGGAGAAGGTGACCGGAGCTAGGGCTCCGGCACCTGGTTCATGTTCAGTCCGGCGAGGGTTTTAGAGGTGGAAGATGCAATCCCACCGTTCATTGCTTTGATCCAATGGTCCATGCGTTGCCACATTTTATTAAATCTATTTTTATTTTATTGGTTGAGTGTTATTAATCCATGCTAGTTACCATGTGCCACGAATCTGGGTCGTTGATCTTGCATGTTGTGTGATCTGATGATTCATTTGTATGCGTGTGATTAATCTGACGGTTGTATGCGTGCCAACACATTAAATTTGTCATGTGTCTTTCACGTGTTTACTTTTTAAATTCTGAGTGATTTAATGTGTGCATGTGTACATTGATTATCGTGTGCCTTGTGATCTGGGCCATTCATCTTGACTACATATGGTTTTGGTTGACTGAATACCATGCGTTGGATTGATCTTGTGGTGTGTGTGGGTCAAGATGGTTGACTGATTTCCTTTTTTGTTGGACTGCGTTTTTTTTTGTTCATTGTGGATTGGGCTGGCTATCTGCACCCCACTGTTCAGCCCAGTTGGTGTTTTCAACGTGATTGCTTGCTGTTTGCACCTCCCATGTTTATTTCAATTATTTTTATTTTCATTAATTGTTGCATTTTATTTTCATTTTTTAAAATTAGTTAAATGCATCAGAAAATTATGAAAAAAATCATGAATTATCCTTATGGTTTTATACAAATTTTTAAAATTTTATTTTCCATTTTTATTTTATTTTTAGCATCTTAATAAATTGTTTCTTTAATTTCTTTTTGATTTGTTTCATATATGCACACCCTACCTTGCTGATTTTATTTCTCATCATCTATAAAACATTTTCAACCCATTCTTTTTGAATTGTTTCATAAACATATTGAAGTGCATACAAACATTTTTCTCATATTTTTAAACTCTTTTCATATTGCATTTTGGCCCCTCTCTTTTGCATATTAGTTCATAATTCCTATGTGACTTTGTATGATTGATTGAAGGACTTGTCTTGTGAATTTTTGCATGAGTTTTTAATATGATGTTTGTCCCTAGTTTAGGTGTTTTGATATTTAATTTAATAATTTTTGAAGATGATTTGCTAATTGTCTGATTGCTTTTTGTTTGAGGTCTTCTTTTGTGCATATCTTTGAGCATGTTTGATTACTTGTTTGAGAAGGCACTTGTGCCATTCGTTGGGATTGTTTATTTGACTTCATAAACCATTTTTGAATCATTATAGGTCATGTGATTATTATTATAGGTCATTGGTGTGAGGTTGTTGCATATTTTGTGCATATGTTCAATGTTTGATTTATATGCCTCTTTTGGCTTATCTTATCACTTCTTCTCATCTATGCCTCTTCTTGACTTGTGTTTGGTTTGTGTATACCATGCCATATATCTTCTTTGCATCTCATATGATGTATGTTTCTGACCTTGGAGCTTTGCATTCATGTCATATGCTATTCATGTTTCATTTTGCATCCTTTAACATGTTTCACTTACATGCTTCCTTCTCCTTCTTTTAATGATTCTTAATGCTTAGATACTTGCTTGTATGCCTTATGTGACACTTGTATAGCATGTTTAGGCACATGTTTAGGTCATCCACATTCTGACTTTGATCTTATTTGAAGTATTCTTGCATGATCACCTTGCATATCCACTCATTCTTCTTCTACTCATTCTTTGATGACTTTCTTGGGTGTTTTGCCACTTGTTTGCATTCTCTTTGCTTGAGTTTATTTGGTAAACATCATGGGTCACCTCTAAGGTGTACATTCTGACTTGGATGAGTTTCATTTGGTTTGTAACCATTTCTCTTTGGGTTGTGACTTGTTTGGGTTTCATTTGTCTTATGGTTACTTATGTTTGTTTTTGCTAACCATGTAGGGGTTAATGGTAAGTGAATGGGATGTGGATGGTTATCCACAGTCTAACTTCTCCTTTCTCTTTTAAGCTTTCATACTTGTGTTTGCCTTAGCATTTAAGATGCTTCTTTCTTCTCCCTCACTATTTCTCATCCCATGAATCTCAAGACTTGATTAAGTCTTGGATTCTTTCCCCTTAGAGTTACCTAGTCCAACTTAATTTTTTATTAAGCTTGGAGTAGGATTAGCATTAGGCTTTAGGTAGTCGTCCCTCATAAGCCTCACTAACCATAGGTCATCCATGCATGATAACATTAGGACTCTTAGTTTCCCTTTAGAGTTTCCTTTGGGTCTTCTCTCTTTTCATCTCAAAACTTCTTGAAAACACTTAATAAAATATAATGTATATTGCGCTCGAGCCTTAAGTGTAGGAAATGAAGAACGAGGGGTCTCCCCTCCTCTTCTAGGGTGTTTAGCATACGTCCCATTTGGGGGCGACCATGAGACTCACTTGTTCCCGCATGGTAGACTTTGGTTCAATGTACGTTACGAACTAACTCAAAACACTTCTATCTAAAAAACACCAAACAAATTCAAATCTTTTTATCCTTCGGGATTGTTGGGTTTCAAACTTCTTTTTTTACAGAAAGAGCTCGTCGCTCACGTAAAAAACACTTACCCATCCATGGTCGTACCCATGAACTACATCAGCTCTGATTCCTCTCTCTCGTCCGATTGAGGATATGTAGGCACAAGACAGCGATTGTCTTGGCAAGCAACCTTCCCCCACAGTTCCCGTCCAAACTACATTGACTCTGACTTTTCCATTGCACTGAGGGAGTACGTAGGCCTAGGACAACGATAACGTCCTATCGAGTCACTTTTTTTTTCTTTTCTTCTTCGTTTCTCCATTCTTTCCGTTCTCGTTTCTTCTCCGGTCCAGTAGCAGTGGAGCTCCAGACGACGACACCCCTTCATGCAAACAGCAAGCGTGGATCGCATCGAGTACGATGGACGTGTTGGGTGCTAACACCTTCCCTTCGCATAACCGACTCCCGTACCCGTTTCTCTTGGTCGTGAGACCATGTTCTTTCCCTTTCTCTTCAGGTTTATGCAATGTTTCCTTTTCCTCTCTTGGGATAAATACACATTGCTGTCGACTCTGTGTTTTTTCCGCGCCACTCTCGCGTTTGTACCGTTGGATGCGAATCTTTCGGGAGTGACACCGACCCGAAGCAAGACTCCCTCAAAACCCCCAGGCTGGGGCAAATCTTTCAGCAGCTCAATCAGGGGCAAGTCATATCAAATCACATCAAAGCTTAAAGATCAAATTGCTTCAGTACTGGTTAATTAGGGCCATACCATTACCATGTTCAGACTGGGGAAAACCCCATTGTAGTAGGTAAATCCCTTCTGTATTTTCAAGTTGGTAAAGCAGATCTTTCCAAACATTGCAATCATCAAGTTTAGAACAAAGGCACGGTCTTCATGAGTTGATCATGTCGCTACGCTCAGTTTCAGACCATCCTGACCCTCAAGCACAGAGTCATGGTCTTCTCAGAAACGACTTATCATCAAGTGATCAAACTCAAGGCTGCAAGAGCGTCTTCGTCTGCTTCAATCATAGAATCTTCAACAGACTGAGTGTCGTGGAAATCAAATCCCTCCCACCGCCCAAAAGTTCAATCCTCATTGGCAACTACCAAAAAGTCCACCATGCTGGCACCCTCACAAACATATCCAATCACCCGTCTGCAATTATGCGCATCATACGCATCGTATGCATCACATTCGACATCATAAACATCATATGCATCATATGCATACCAAAACCAAATCATACTTCCCCATCACTTGCATCTCCGCGCATCAGCATTTGCATTGCACATAATTACCAAATCAAGCATTCATATACATAGTTCAAGATCCAGGATCAATCTCAAGACTGCAAGAAGATCTTCAGCCCAGCCAGGGGCATCTTCATCAATCTATGGATGTTCCTCACAAAGTTATATTTCAAAACCAAGACGATCTCCAGCCCAGCCAGGGGCATCGTCTGCAAATCTGTGGGCGTTCTTCACGAAGTTGTTCAAACTTTTGGTTGATCAAGCCCAAGCGGTCTTCAGCCTAGTCAGGGGCATCCATGTCAAGTTCATGGGCGTTCCTCATAAAGTTCTTCAACCTTTTGTTGATGAAGCTGTGATCTCCAAGAAATTCAGTGGCGTTCCTCATTGAGTTCATTGCTTCAACCTTTTGTTGATGTCTCCAAATAAATCTCACTCGTCATCATATCCCCAGCAAACTTGACCTTTTGTCAATTGTCTTACTATCATCCTTTTGGTGATAGCCAAACCTTGTCAATTCAACTCAACCTTCATCCTTTTGGTGTTGGTCCTCGCAAGTGGGAAGTTCCTATCATCATTTTGGTGGTAGTAGCTTGTATTGATCCATCATCCTTTTGGTGTCGCCGATCCGTGAACCATTGGTCTGTGTGTCATCCTTTTGGTGAGTGACAACCTTTGGTATCATTTTGCTTGCTATTATCCTTTTGGTAGTAGTAAGTTGTGACCTCACTTTCATCCTTTTGGTGAAGGGTCATTGTGTGTGTATGTGCCCTATTATCCTTTTGGTAATAGCGAGCGTTGACCTCATTTCCATCCTTTTGGTGGAAGGGTCTGTGTGCGTGTGTGCCCTATTATCCTTTTGGTAATAGCAGGCTTTGACCTCATTTCCATCCTTTTGGTGGAAGGGTCTGTGTGAGTGTGTGCCCTATTATCTTTTTGGTAACAGCAGGCTTTGACCTCATTTCCATCCTTTTGGTGGAAGGGTTTGTATGTGTGTGTGCCCTATTATCCTTTTGGTAATAGCAGGCTTTGACCTCATTTCCATCCTTTTGGTGGAAGGGTCTGTATGTGTGTGTGCCCTATTATCCTTTTGGTAATAGCAGGCTTTGACATCATTTCCATCCTTTTGGTGGAAGGGTCTGTGTGCGTGTGTGCCCTATTATCCTTTTGGTAATAGCAGGCTTTGACCTCATTTCCATCCTTTTGGTGGAAGGGTCTGAGTGCGTGTGTGCCCTATTATCCTTTTGGTAATAGCAGGGTCTGTGTACGTGTGTGCCTTATTATCCTTTTGGTAATAGCAGGCTTTGACCTCATTTCCATCCTTTTGGTGGAAGGGTTTGTGTGTGTGTGCCCTATTATCCTTTTGGTGATAGCAGGCGTTGACCTCATTTTCATCCTTTTGGTGGAAGGGTCTGTGTGTGTGTTTGCCCTATTATCCTTTTGGTAATAGCAGGCTCTGACCTCATTTCCATCCTTTTGGTGGAAGGGTCTGTGTGTGTGTGCCCTATTATCCTTTTGATAATAGCAGACTTTGACCTCATTTTCATCCTTTTGGTGGAAGGGTCTGTGTGTGTGTGTGCTCTATTATCGTTTTGGTAATAGCAGGTTTTGACCTCATTTCCATCCTTTTGGTGGAAGGGTTTGTATGTGTGTGTGCCCTATTATCCTTTTGGTAATAGCAGGCTTTGACCTCATTTCCATCCTTTTGGTGGAAGGGTCTGTATGTGTGTGTGCCCTATTATCCTTTTGGTAATAGCAGGCTTTGACATCATTTCCATCCTTTTGGTGGAAGGGTCTGTGTGCGTGTGTGCCCTATTATCCTTTTGGTAATAGCAGGCTTTGACCACATTTCCATCCTTTTGGTGGAAGGGTCTGTGTGCGTGTGTGCCCTATTATCCTTTTGGTAATAGCAGGGTCTGTGTACGTGTGTGCCCTATTATCCTTTTGGTAATAGCAGGCTTTGACCTCATTTCCATCCTTTTGGTGGAAGGGTTTGTGTGTGTGTGCCCTATTATCCTTTTGGTGATAGCAGGCGTTGACCTCATTTTCATCCTTTTGGTGGAAGGGTCTGTGTGTGTGTTTGCCCTATTATCCTTTTGGTAATAGCAGGCTCTGACCTCATTTCCATCCTTTTGGTGGAAGGGTCTGTGTGTGTGTGCCCTATTATCCTTTTGATAATAGCAGACTTTGACCTCATTTTCATCCTTTTGGTGGAAGGGTCTGTGTGTGTGTGTGCTCTATTATCGTTTTGGTAATAGCAGGTTTTGACCTCATTTTCATCCTTTTGGTGGAAGGGTCTGTGTGTGTGTGCCCTATTATCCTTTTGGTAATAGCAGGCTTTGACCTCATTTCCATCCTTTTGGTGGAAGGGTTTGTATGTGTGTGTGCCCTATTATCCTTTTGGTAATAGCAGGCTTTGACCTCATTTCCATCCTTTTGGTGGAAGGGTCTGTATGTGTGTGTGCCCTATTATCCTTTTGGTAATAGCAGGCTTTGACATCATTTCCATCCTTTTGGTGGAAGGGTCTGTGTGCGTGTGTGCCCTATTATCCTTTTGGTAATAGCAGGCTTTGACCTTATTTCCATCCTTTTGGTGGAAGGGTCTGTGTGCGTGTGTGCCCTATTATCCTTTTGGTAATAGCAGGGTCTGTGTACGTGTGTGCCCTATTATCCTTTTGGTAATAGCAGGCTTTGACCTCATTTCCATCCTTTTGGTGGAAGGGTTTGTGTGTGTGTGCCCTATTATCCTTTTGGTGATAGCAGGCGTTGACCTCATTTTCATCCTTTTGGTGGAAGGGTCTGTGTGTGTGTTTGCCCTATTATCCTTTTGGTAATAGCAGGCTCTGACCTCATTTCCATCCTTTTGGTGGAAGGGTCTGTGTGTGTGTGCCCTATTATCCTTTTGATAATAGCATACTTTGACCTCATTTTCATCCTTTTGGTGGAAGGGTCTGTGTGTGTGTGTGATCTATTATCGTTTTGGTAATAGCAGGTTTTGACCTCATTTTCATCCTTTTGGTGGAAGGGTCTGTGTGTGTGTGCCCTATTATCCTTTTGGTAATAGCAGGCTTTGACCTCATTTCCATCCTTTTGGTGGAAGGGTTTGTATGTGTGTGTGCCCTATTATCCTTTTGGTAATAGCAGGCTTTGACCTCATTTCCATCCTTTTGGTGGAAGGATCTGTATGTGTGTGTGCCCTATTATCCTTTTGGTAATAGCAGGCTTTGACATCATTTCCATCCTTTTGGTGGAAGGGTCTGTGTGCGTGTGTGCCCTATTAACCTTTTGGTAATAGCAGGCTTTGACCTTATTTCCATCCTTTTGGTGGAAGGGTCTGTGTGCGTGTGTGCCCTATTATCCTTTTGGTAATAGCAGGGTCCGTGTACGTGTGAGCCCTATTATCCTTTTGGTAATAGCAGGCTTTGACCTCATTTCCATCCTTTTGGTGGAAGGGTTTGTATGTGTGTGTGCCCTATTATCCTTTTGGTAATAGCAGGCTTTGACCTCATTTCCATCCTTTTGGTGGAAGGGTCTGTATGTGTGTGTGCCCTATTATCCTTTTGGTAATAGCAGGCTTTGACATCATTTCCATCCTTTTGGTGGAAGGGTCTGTGTGCGTGTGTGCCCTATTATCCTTTTGGTAATAGCAGGCTTTGACCTTATTTCCATCCTTTTGGTGGAAGGGTCTGTGTGCGTGTGTGCCCTATTATCCTTTTGGTAATAGCAGGGTCTGTGTACGTGTGTGCCCTATTATCCTTTTGGTAATAGCAGGCTTTGACCTCATTTCCATCCTTTTGGTGGAAGGGTTTGTGTGTGTGTGCCCTATTATCCTTTTGGTGATAGCAGGCGTTGACCTCATTTTCATCCTTTTGGTGGAAGGGTCTGTGTGTGTGTTTGCCCTATTATCCTTTTGGTAATAGCAGGCTCTGACCTCATTTCCATCCTTTTGGTGGAAGGGTCTGTGTGTGTGTGCCCTATTATCCTTTTGATAATAGCAGACTTTGACCTCATTTTCATCCTTTTGGTGGAAGGGTCTGTGTGTGTGTGCTCTATTATCGTTTTGGTAATAGCAGGTTTTGACCTCATTTTCATCCTTTTGGTGGAAGGGTCTGTGTGTGTGTGCCCTATTATCCTTTTGGTAAAAGCAGGCTTTGACCTCATTTCCATCCTTTTGGTGGAAGGGTTTGTATGTGTGTGTGCCCTATTATCCTTTTGGTAATAGCAGGCTTTGACCTCATTTCCATCCTTTTGGTGGAAGGGTCTGTATGTGTGTGTGCCCTATTATCCTTTTGGTAATAGCAGGCTTTGACATCATTTCCATCCTTTTGGTGGAAGGGTCTGTGTGCGTGTGTGCCCTATTATCCTTTTGGTAATAGCAGGCTTTGACCTTATTTCCATCCTTTTGGTGGAAGGGTCTGTGTGCGTGTGTGCCCTATTATCCTTTTGGTAATAGCAGGGTCTGTGTACGTGTGTGCCCTATTATCCTTTTGGTAATAGCAGGCTTTGACCTCATTTCCATCCTTTTGGTGGAAGGGTTTGTGTGTGTGTGCCCTATTATCCTTTTGGTGATAGCAGGCGTTGACCTCATTTTCATCCTTTTGGTGGAAGGGTCTGTGTGTGTGTTTGCCCTATTATCCTTTTGGTAATAGCAGGCTCTGACCTCATTTCCATCCTTTTGGTGGAAGGGTCTGTGTGTGTGTGCCCTATTATCCTTTTGATAATAGCAGACTTTGACCTCATTTTCATCCTTTTGGTGGAAGGGTCTGTGTGTGTGTGTGCTCTATTATCGTTTTGGTAATAGCAGGTTTTGACCTCATTTTCATCCTTTTGGTGGAAGGGTCTGTGTGTGTGTGCCCTATTATCCTTTTGGTAATAGCAGGCTTTGACCTCATTTCCATCCTTTTGGTGGAAGAGTTTGTATGTGTGTGTGCCCTATTATCCTTTTGGTAATAGCAGGCTTTGACCTCATTTCCATCCTTTTGGTGGAAGGATCTGTATGTGTGTGTGCCCTATTATCCTTTTGGTAATAGCAGGCTTTGACATCATTTCCATCCTTTTGGTGGAAGGGTCTGTGTGCGTGTGTGCCCTATTATCCTTTTGGTAATAGCAGGCTTTGACCTTATTTCCATCCTTTTGGTGGAAGGGTCTGTGTGCGTGTGTGCCCTATTATCCTTTTGGTAATAGCAGGGTCTGTGTACGTGTGTGCCCTATTATCCTTTTGGTAATAGCAGGCTTTGACCTCATTTCCATCCTTTTGGTGGAAGGGTTTGTGTGTGTGTGCCCTATTATCCTTTTGGTGATAGCAGGCGTTGACCTCATTTTCATCCTTTTGGTGGAAGGGTCTGTGTGTGTGTTTGCCCTATTATCCTTTTGGTAATAGCAGGCTCTGACCTCATTTCCATCCTTTTGGTGGAAGGGTCTGTGTGTGTGTGCCCTATTATCCTTTTGATAATAGCAGACTTTGACCTCATTTTCATCCTTTTGGTGGAAGGGTCTGTGTGTGTGTGTGCTCTATTATCGTTTTGGTAATAGCAGGTTTTGACCTCATTTTCATCCTTTTGGTGGAAGGGTCTGTGTGTGTGTGCCCTATTATCCTTTTGGTAATAGCAGGCTTTGACCTCATTTCCATCCTTTTGGTGAAAGGGTTTGTATGTGTGTGTGCCCTATTATCCTTTTGGTAATAGCAGGCTTTGACCTCATTTCCATCCTTTTGGTGGAAGGATCTGTATGTGTGTGTGCCCTATTATCCTTTTGGTAATAGCAGGCTTTGACATCATTTCCATCCTTTTGGTGGAAGGGTCTGTGTGCGTGTGTGCCCTATTATCCTTTTGGTAATAGCAGGCTTTGACCTCATTTCCATCCTTTTGGTGGAAGGGTCTGTGTGCGTGTGTGCCCTATTATCCTTTTGGTAATAGCAGGGTCTGTGTACGTGTGTGCCCTATTATCCTTTTGGTAATAGCAGGCTTTGACCTCATTTCCATCCTTTTGGTGGAAGGGTTTGTGTGTGTGTGCCCTATTATCCTTTTGGTGATAGCAGGCGTTGACCTCATTTTCATCCTTTTGGTGGAAGGGTCTGTGTGTGTGTTTGCCCTATTATCCTTTTGGTAATAGCAGGCTCTGACCTCATTTCCATCCTTTTGGTGGAAGGGTCTGTGTGTGTGTGTGCCCTATTATCCTTTTGATAATAGCAGACTTTGACCTCATTTTCATCCTTTTGGTGGAAGGGTCTGTGTGTGTGTGTGCTCTATTATCGTTTTGGTAATAGCAGGTTTCGACCTCATTTTCATCCTTTTGTTGGAAGGGTCTGTGTGTGTGTGCCCTATTATCCTTTTGGTAATAGCAGGCTTTGACCTCATTTCCATCCTTTTGGTGGAAGGGTTTGTATGTGTGTGTGCCCTATTATCCTTTTGGTAATAGCAGGCTTTGACCTCATTTCCATCCTTTTGGTGGAAGGATCTGTATGTGTGTGTGCCCTATTATCCTTTTGGTAATAGCAGGCTTTGACATCATTTCCATCCTTTTGGTGGAAGGGTCTGTGTGCGTGTTTGCCCTATTATCCTTTTGGTAATAGCAGGCTTTGACCTCATTTCCATCCTTTTGGTGGAAGGGTCTGTGTGCGTGTGTGCCCTATTATCCTTTTGGTAATAGCAGGGTCTGTGTACGTGTGTGCCCTATTATCCTTTTGGTAATAGCAGGCTTTGACCTCATTTCCATCCTTTTGGTGGAAGGGTTTGTGTGTGTGTGCCCTATTATCCTTTTGGTGATAGCAGGCGTTGACCTCATTTTCATCCTTTTGGTGGAAGGGTCTGTGTGTGTGTTTGCCCTATTATCCTTTTGGTAATAGCAGGCTCTGACCTCATTTCCATCCTTTTGGTGGAAGGGTCTATGTGTGTGTGCCCTATTATCCTTTTGATAATAGCAGACTTTGACCTCATTTTCATCCTTTTGGTGGAAGGGTCTGTGTGTGTGTGTGCTCTATTATCGTTTTGGTAATAGCAGGTTTAGACCTCATTTTCATCCTTTTGTTGGAAGGGTCTGTGTGTGTGTGCCCTATTATCCTTTTGGTAATAGCAGGCTTTGACCTCATTTCCATCCTTTTGGTGGAAGGGTTTGTATGTGTGTGTGCCCTATTATCCTTTTGGTAATAGCAGGCTTTGACCTCATTTCCATCCTTTTGGTGGAAGGATCTGTATGTGTGTGTGCCCTATTATCCTTTTGGTAATAGCAGGCTTTGACATCATTTCCATCCTTTTGGTGGAAGGGTCTGTGTGCGTGTGTGCCCTATTATCCTTTTGGTAATAGCAGGCTTTGACCTCATTTCCATCCTTTTGGTGGAAGGGTCTGTGTGCGTGTGTGCCCTATTATCCTTTTGGTAATAGCAGGGTCTGTGTACGTGTGTGCCCTATTATCCTTTTGGTAATAGCAGGCTTTGACCTCATTTCCATCCTTTTGGTGGAAGGGTTTGTGTGTGTGTGCCCTATTATCCTTTTGGTGATAGCAGGCGTTGACCTCATTTTCATCCTTTTGGTGGAAGGGTCTGTGTGTGTGTTTGCCCTATTATCCTTTTGGTAATAGCAGGCTCTGACCTCATTTCCATCCTTTTGGTGGAAGGGTCTGTGTGTGTGTGCCCTATTATCCTTTTGAGAATAGCAGACTTTGACCTCATTTTCATCCTTTTGGTGGAAGGGTCTGTGTGTGTGTGTGCTCTATTATCGTTTTGGTAATAGTAGGTTTTGACCTCATTTTCATCCTTTTGGTGGAAGGGTCTGTGTGTGTGTGCCCTATTATCCTTTTGGTAATAGCAGGCTTTGACCTCATTTCCATCCTTTTGGTGGAAGGGTTTGTATGTGTGTGTGCCCTATTATCCTTTTGGTAATAGCAGGATTTGACCTCATTTCCATCCTTTTGGTGGAAGGGTCTGTATGTGTGTGTGCCCTATTATCCTTTTGGTAATAGCAGGCTTTGACATCATTTCCATCCTTTTGGTGGAAGGGTCTGTGTGCGTGTGTGCCCTATTATCCTTTTGGTAATAGCAGGCTTTGACCTCATTTCCATCCTTTTGGTGGAAGGGTCTGTGTGCGTGTGTGCCCTATTATCCTTTTGGTAATAGCAGGGTCTGTGTACGTGTGTGCCCTATTATCCTTTTGGTAATAGCAGGCTTTGACCTCATTTCCATCCTTTTGGTGGAAGGGTTTGTGTGTGTGTGCCCTATTATCCTTTTGGTGATAGCAGGCGTTGACCTCATTTTCATCCTTTTGGTGGAAGGGTCTGTGTGTGTGTTTGCCCTATTATCCTTTTGGTAATAGCAGGCTCTGACCTCATTTCCATCCTTTTGGTGGAAGGGTCTGTGTGTGTGTGCCCTATTATCCTTTTGATAATAGCAGACTTTGACCTCATTTTCATCCTTTTGGTGGAAGGGTCTGTGTGTGTGTGTGCTCTATTATCGTTTTGGTAATAGCAGGTTTTGACCTCATTTTCATCCTTTTGGTGGAAGGGTCTGTGTGTGTGTGCCCTATTATCCTTTTGGTAATAGCAGGCTTTGACCTCATTTCCATCCTTTTGGTGGAAGGGTTTGTATGTGTGTGTGCCCTATTATCCTTTTGGTAATAGCAGGCTTTGACCTCATTTCCATCCTTTTGGTGGAAGGGTCTGTATGTGTGTGTGCCCTATTATCCTTTTGGTAATAGCAGGCTTTGACATCATTTCCATCCTTTTGGTGGAAGGGTCTGTGTGCGTGTGTGCCCTATTATCCTTTTGGTAATAGCAGGCTTTGACCTCATTTCCATCCTTTTGGTGGAAGGGTCTGTGTGCGTGTGTGCCCTATTATCCTTTTGGTAATAGCAGGCTTTTGACCTCATTTTCATCCTTTTAGTGGAAGGGTCTCTGTGTGTGTGCCTTATTATCCCATTGGTAATAGCAGGCTTTGACCTCATTTTCATCCTTTTGGTGGAAGGGTCTGTGTGTGTGTGTGCGCCCTATTATCCCGTTGGTAATAGCAGGCTTTGACCTCATTTTCATCCTTTTGGTGGAAGGGTCTGTGTGCGTGTATTCACTATCATCCTTTTGGTGATAGGTCTGTTATCCTTTTGGTGTCAGAATTTTCTGTTATTCCACCTCCCAAGCATTTTCTTTCTTTTTCGGACAAATTTGTGGTCTTCTTTATATATAATTGTCTTCTACCTCGAAAGATGAACGCCATGTCAGTTCATCTAACTAGGTTCAAGTTAATTAGATAGAGGCATCTGTCATACCCCAAATTTGTCCTACTTGTGTATAAA
The DNA here is from genome assembly GCA_022829125.1 of Lathyrus tuberosus. Taxonomy (NCBI): domain Eukaryota; kingdom Viridiplantae; phylum Streptophyta; class Magnoliopsida; order Fabales; family Fabaceae; genus Lathyrus; species Lathyrus tuberosus. The sequence goes on from JALAZF010000250.1 coordinate 7,897,835, forward strand.
TTTCCATCTGTTCATCCATCCACTAAGCATCATTCAAAAATCCAAAAAAATAGGTTGTTTCTGATTGCTTGAGTCCAGGTTCATTTGAGGCTCATTCAGAAAGTGTGTGTGTGGTGACGTTCTTCAATTCAAGTGGTGTATTTTAGGTTGTAGTTAGGGTTTTGTGCAATACGGTGCATATCCCGAGGCATGACATTGTCCAACAAGGTTTAAAATGAGGTTTTGGTTCATCAAAATTCATATGGCAACAAGTTTAAGTTTGATTTATGTTTCAAGGTCTTAAGCTCGTTAAAAGTCCAAGATTAATCTATGACCAATCCTATTTCTCAAGGTTGTTTCAAGTTTCATTCAAGTTCAAAAGAATTCTCATGGTTAAAGTTACAAGTATGTTTTAAAAATTAGAGGTGAGGTGCAAATCCAAATTCCAAAAGGTTGCAAACCATATCTAATTTACAATCCCATTTACACTACAGTCCATGAAAAATTGATATAAAAAAAAACCTTACATTTCATTACTTCACCAAACTATGCTAATAAGTTGCAAAAGTCTAAAAAAGAAGGGTCATCAAGATTTACAACAGTAAAAGAAGGCATATGATATATCTTCAGCCCACGTTGCGTTAATTACAAATGGAAAAAAGAGCCCATTTAAGTTTGTGTTGGCCCATGCTTCAAAATTTCATACTACATGTTGTTGACGCCAAGCCTCTCATACGAACTCCAACATGAAAAAAACTTCACCCTGCTACCACTGCTCTCTATAACAGCAACGTTACAACCACAACCTGCAACATTACGTAGTCAAACCTGTAGCAACAACGACTGCACCATCCCATTGGTGACAAAAACCTGCATCTTAACAATGACAATACAATAAGAGCAAGACAGGATTCAATAATTCAAAAAATAATAAAAGGCTGAGACCTACAATAAAAATGGAGACCTCTGTTCTCTTTTGGGGGGGATGCAGAAACCATCATCTCCAAACACTCTTCCATAACCTCCATTCACCCTACGACCGCGCACCACCAATACCCTCACACAACGACCCTTATCCTCTTTCTATCACCTTTCCTCATCATCAAAACAGAAAACCTCCACCCCTGTTACGCGACACTCTCTAACCTCACAACAAACCTTCCGCCGCTACACACAATGACAACCAATCACAAATCAACTCTACAGCCGCAAATCAACCCACATCTCTCCTCTCAATCCTCCTTCTTCAACAACAAATTGTTCTAACCCTCAAATCCCTTAACCCAAATCTTCAATCTTCCCCACAAACTTAAACCCAACCTTCTTCTTCCATTTTCAAAAAACTCACAAACCTCAAATCATGAACAGAAAACAGAAATCCAGAACAGAGAGATGGAGTCGGATTTTATAATCAAGAAAAGCCAATCGAAATTGAGGGATGGAAAACGAATCGGATGCAAACCTGGACGAACTCGAGTGGAGAGTTTGAGATCTGGAATCAAATGATGAGATCGTAGATGGCCTTATTCTTCCAGTTTATTTTCTCGTCGATTTAGCTTTTGACCTTGTGTGGTTTTTCTTTTGTTAAACAATTGTTTATGGTGACTGTTATCATGACTGGTTGATGTTTAAAGGTGTTTTTCGTTTCATTTTGGATTGTTTTTTTGGAAGCACACGATCTTTTGTTGTGATAGCTTACTGGGCCGTGAATCCCATTTTGTTCCTACAATCGTAACACATACTAGGTTTTTTTCCTAGATGTTTTGGTTTTCATCAATGTTTAGGTAGTGGGCCGTGAGGCCTGTTTTGGGATCTATCTCTTTTCCTTCACTACCAATTGCTACCATGCTAAACATCATTGGGTTTCATGACTCATTCTAGTTTCTAAACTCCCTGTCTCTTGTCTTTTTTTTAATAAATTCAACTTGTTTTTTAGATTTTGTTATTTCTTATGGTCTATTTAGTCTAATTATTTTTCTCAAATTAAGTTTATTTTATTTCATTTCCATTTCATTTTTAGGGCCAATGATATCAAAAATATCTTGATTAAAGTTGATTTTCTCAAATCGATTCAAAATCTTGATTTATCTGAGGCCTATTTATTTTTTATTTCAATCTATTTCATTACATTATTTTTATTCATTTATTTTGGGTCAATGAAAACCAAACATCGACGATTTATCGATTTCTCGACTTAATCTCGATAAAGGTGAGACTTTTATTCTTTTTCCTATACATTTTCGATTTAATTTCATTTTTGTCATTTTCTCATTATTTTTATTCATTTTGGGTTCATGAAAACCAAAATATCAAGATTTATCGATTTTTCGATTTTAAATCTTGATAAAGGTGAGATCTTTATTATTTTTTGACATTTTTTATTTTACTTCATTTCTATAATTTTTATTTCACTTTTATTCATTTTTGGGTCAATGAAAATCAAATACTAAAGATTATCGATTTTTCGATTTAAATCTTAGTAAAGATGAGACCTTTCTTAGTTTTTTCCGATTTTTATGTCTATTTCGATTTATATTCTTTCATTTACACTTTTGGTCAATGAAAGTCAAAAATCGTTGACTATCGATTTTCTCGAATAAATTCCGATTAAGACGAGACCAATTTTATGTTATGTTATACCTTGTTAATATTATCTCGATTATATTATCGTTCATTCTTATTCATATCCATATCATATTCATATTCATGCTTATCTAACCATTTTCATTTGCTCAAACGCTACTTCCCGATTAAAATACTCATCACCTATTCAAATCATTTTTCAATTAAATCACGAAAGAACTGAATTCTTGAGGTCTAGCACTTCTTGGATTCTTGAGTGACCGTTATTGAGGCGCACGCCTTATGTGGTGATCATTCGACCTTTCGTTTCTAAGACACTCGCCTTAATTATTTGGACAAAGGAATGCCATTGGAGTCTAGCATTCCATGTGGTACTTTCGTTGTTCATCAAACAATATTTCGTAAATCAATCGAATGAAAAAGGTGTCGTTGGGATCTAGCATCCCAATAATGCCCCGATTAATTGGTTGCGAGGCCGACGTCTCGTTTATCGAATACTCGTCATTCTCCCTAAAACACTTAACAAATCAAACCATTTCCAAACCAATTCTCGACTCGTCGTCGAGCCACTCTTCAAAACATTCTCGTAAGTCGAGACCCCTAGGGACTAGTATCGATCCTCACCTCTTTTCGTAACCTATCCAATTCGATCTTTTTTCAAACCGTTTTCTTAATCAACTAACGAAAGGAGGAGATTCTTGGAATCTAGCAAGCCTTGGATCTTCGATTGAATGGCTCTTGAGGCACGCCCTTGGGTTATTATTCATTCACTCTTTCGTCTTAAAACACTTAACCATTATCAAACATTTTCACAATCAACTCACGAAAGAACTGAGTTCTTGGAGTCTAGCATTTCTTGGATTTTTGAGTGACTGCTCTCGAGGCACGCCCCTTGGGTTGCATGTCATTCAATCTTTTGTCTCCTAAAATTCAAACCCTAACCCTTATTTCATGGGCGTACCACGAACTACGACTGCTCTGATTCTCTATTCTCGTCCGAATAAAGATACGTAGGCACAAGATTGTGATGATCTTGGCGAGCTACCTTCCCTCCATCTTTCGTCTTCCCTCTATCCCTTCCCGTAGTCGAACTATAATTGCTCTGATTCCTCATTCTCATCCGAATGAGCATACGTAGGCCTGAGGTCGCGATGATCTTGCCGAGCACCCTATCCTAAAACCACCCATTTCCCCTTAGCATCGAATCCTATTTATCGTATCGTTTCGCATTTATCGTTGAGAAGAAAACAAACAAGCTTAGATAACGTTCATCACAATTCGAACTAAGAGGTTCCCGTTGAGTACAACGGACGTGAGGGGGTGCGCTTACCTTCCTCTCACGTAACTGACTCCCGAACCCAGAATGTGGTTGCGACGACCATGTTCTTATCCCCCCTTAAAGGTTTTCTCGATATTTTCCTTTCCCTATTTTTGGGATAAATAAAGTTCGGTGGTGACTCTGTCGAACCGTTTTCCCGCGCCTTTCGCGCGAAGGGTCGTGTCTTCGATGAATTTTCGAGGTGCGGCAGGAATGTCCATCTTGGACAATGGGATTCTCTTGAATAGCGAGGCCTTAACTGGGATCCGTACGGGCTAAGGTTGAGCAGGGCCACTTACTTGAGGTGGAATATTGTTCTCAGTGACAACATGTCCTTGAATGTTGTCCTCTCTCTTTTTGCCAAAGCTATCATATCCTCTATGAGTTGGTTCAACTTGTTTTTCATGAAATCAACATCTTCTCTTAACATAGTCTTGTTTTGCTTTCCAGGGTCCATGATCTTTCGAGAACTACTTCAATTCCGATGTAGGAGTCAGAAAATCAGCTGCGGGTTATGAACATGGATGGATGAGTTTTTTTTTGGAATGATGTGCAATGCATGTTGATGAATGCAAGGTATATGAATGGATACAATGAATTTTTTTAGGAATATGGGTTCAAAGGTCTGAGGTACGGATGAGTCTAATTGCTTCTCACAACAGGGTTTTCACCACGTATGATCTAGGTTTTGCAAAGGTTCCTAGAGTCACGAATCCACGGGAATGTTTGTCGCTTACGAAAATTTACTTGTCGGGTGTCAACTCCATCAAGGGAATTTATTATGGGTGAGGTTCTCATATCGACCCAACGAGAAATTCATCTCACAAACCCATGCTACGTAACCATCAACTTCGGGGTTCTAGACAAGGTTCCTAGAGTAATTGATCCATAAGAATGTTTGTCGCTTACGATAATTTACTTGTCGGGCGTCAACTCCATCAAGGGAATTTATTATGGGTGAGATTCTTGTATCGACCCAACGAGAAATTTATCTCGCAGACCCATACCACGCAACCATCGACTTCTAGTAGGCCAAAGGGTTAAGGTTCTAAAAAAGGTCCTTGGAGTCATGGACCCTAATGAAAACATTGAAGCTTAGAGAAATTTACTTGTCGGGCGATAACACTATCAAAAGGATCTACTCTAAGTGAGGTTCTTGTATCGACCATAACAAGAAATTCATCTCGTGGACCTGCACTACTCAACCTCGTCTTATCTTATTTTTTCACTCTAGACTCAGATAGAGAGTCTTTCTCACAAGGTTTGCAATCAGAGTATCAACCCAATACCACAGCATAATAGAACCATACAATATATTATATAACAATATAACAAAAGAGATAAAAAATAATAAGATAAATAAAAGCCATACAAGTAAACAAACAAGCACACACAACCAACCTAACTAGGCTTGAATCACTTAAAGAACCGGTTCCCCAAAAGAGTCATCATTTGTTGCACCTCGAAAAATGAGAACACAGCACTCGCGAAGCGCAAGCGCACGCTCGCAGGATGGACTAAACAGGAAAGGGCAAATATCGATAAAACCTAAAAAGAACGACAATGATTATGGTCGTCGCAACCAAATCAGGGTTCAGCAGTCGATTATCCAAGGGGAGGGTATTAGCACCCGTCACGTCAGTTGTACTCAATGGGAACCATTACGTTAGTTGTGCGTGTTAGTGTTAACTTAGAAATGTTAGGATTCTCGATTTATTAAAAGGGGAAAGAAATAGGACAAAAAGGTTTGTTTTTTATTAAGGTGCCTGACGAGACTTTGATTCTCGCTCCTACATATCTCCGGGTGTGATGGAGAACTCAAGGCTACGTAGTTCTGGGTAGAAAGTGTTTATTGTTAGGTTGATTTTAGTGAAAGTTATTTTGCCACAATCGACGAAAAAATATTGCTTGCTACCCAAAACAGGTGTGGAGCGGGCATTTGCTTCACATTGAATGGATTTCTACATATCAACATTCACGGGAATACGTCACTTATCTCAAATCACATGATTTTGGATGAAGCATTGTCTTGCATCGTCTCAAGACAAAATACATTTCGTTTGAAAAAGGATTTTAGGATAAATTCCAAAAGGCAAAGTGGTTTGAATGTGTTTGATGTATTTTTGGGTTGGAAGTATAGTATTTACGACTTACAAGTTTTTACAACTTGGGTCTAATACTTGGGACTATGATTGGATTTTATACCTAGGTAGTTATTTCCTTCCTTTTTGTTATGAAAAAAAGGCCAAAGTGGTTAATGGTTAGTCATTTTTTATTTGCTTGAGAAAAGAAACTTCATGTTGGATCGGGCTTTTTATTTGTGATGCGAATGAATTGAAAATGTTTGATAGTTGAAATGGATGGTGAAATGATATTGAAATGGTTGGGGATAGTGGAAATGGATTGGAGTGGTTTGATTTGAGAAAAATACTCAACGTTGTATCAAGTGTTTAGTTTTGTTCTTTTTTGAAAAGGGTTGATTTTATGCGAGTCTTTAACTAAGAATTAACTAACGCAATCAGAACACGTATAAAGGAAAGCGGCAAAATTATTCCATGCCATGGGAATGGGGGTACCTTTTGTTGAATGGGGGATATAATAAACCTATTAAAAGTAAACCCATCAAACAAGCAAATGTAAATAACAAGGTCTCATTGTAAGAGGGCCCAAGAGTAAGTCACGAGACCGGAAACCAACCGAAATCGAAAGAAAACTGAATTTAGTGCTATGTTAAGCTAACTTAAAGTGTATTCATGTGGGAACAACTCTATAAGAAGCTGGTCAACACAATTTATGCGTCTAAATGATTTTCGAAGGTTAAATTAAATTTTAACTCCAAAATTGCAATGCAATGAAGTCGACGCAAAAATATAATCGTAAGCATATAATTACATGTGAGGGTACAACCATTTATGGAGTAATTACCTAACTAATTAAAACAAAACAATTAAATAATTAATATCTACTTAACCAATAATAATTATAATTAGTCAATTAAATAAAAATAAATAAATGAATAATTAAAACATAGAACTAAGGAGTGGACATTAGCATATAGGGGTGCAAACAGAAATTTTATGGACTTAAATCAACATGTTGAAGCTAAGTCCATAACATTAAACCATCCCCTTTTTTTATAAAAAAAAAAAAGTAATAAAAAAGTAAAAAAAAAATGTTTGACTTTGAAAAATTAAGGAAAATCTGAAGTAACAAAGAAAACAACATGCTCTGAAAATCTCACCCTCCCTTACTCTCTGGTTCACGATGCACAACGACATAAAACTAAACAAAAGAATTCCTCCCCGACGGTGGATGGCAGTTCAGACGTGTTTTGGTGACTACAACAGTGATATGGGTTGTGTGGAGTGAAATAGAGAGGTTGAAAGTTGAGCCAGGGTGGAAGCAGAGGTGTATTATGGTGGTTTAAGGAAGGTATTGTCGGCATAAGGTGTGGTTCATGGTTAAGAGGGAGTATTATGGTGGTTTGTAAATGACGAGACGGTGGAGGTTGGCTGCTAGAAGT